>CM040124.1:17073802-17823338 GCA_022559845.1 Amorphophallus konjac
TCCATTACCTGTTTAACCCACCTATGACCTCGACCTACATCTGTGTGCATTGGGGTCCTAGAGATAGATTTTGTCGGGGACAACATGTGCAACACTACGACATGTTCAACCTCCTCCCAATACTCCTCCTCGTCCATCATAAAGTTGATGAGAGATTGAAATGAACCACCGATTTCAAAAGTTTGATAATTCATTTTGAATGCCATAGCTGAAAATCATATATCATAGGCATCAGAATATTAAATTGGTGAACGAGCATTTCATCAAGCAAGCACATTAATAAATTGAGCATTTGCATGTTGACAAATAATTAATTACATAAAATAAAATTGCATCAGTGAAAAGGATATGGGAAACTTTCAGAAATAGTCTAGGCGACTTAATATCCATCCAATTTTCAACTCTTCTGGGAGGGCCAAGAAGATGGAACGGTCATCCACAGAGCGGAGAAGGTCAATAGCTCTATATACATCTTGCGGAGGAAGTCCAGGCAACTTTATTAGCAATTCAACTGCCTCATCCATTGGTGGGGTAGCTTTTTTTGCATTTGAAATATCTCTCTGGCCAAAGTCATCCTATCATGACCTAGCGCCACCAACTTGTCTATTGAGTCTTCATTGCCTTGTGACACCCGCTTCCTCTTCAACCTGACATTGCAAGATGAGGGCACGTTCTTAGGGGCTGGAGAAACTCCCTCATTCGATTGGTTGTTAGTATTAGAAGTTTCGACTCCTGACTCTTATTGATTATCAGTTGGTTCAGAATCATTAAAAAGACTGCCTATATTAAATTCAATGCCCGTGGTCATGCCCCCCTCCACATCCTGCTCCTCATCACCATGCTCACTACGCGTGTCAAGGTACGAGCTACCTTCGTTGCATGCACCGTTATCACCTCTCGCCATAGAAGTAGAGCAAATGATCTCCATCTCATCCATAAATAAGAAAGGCTTTCCTTGAATTGTTCTATACTCTCTATTGATATGAAATTTTAAACCATATTCAATTCATCACTAATAATAAAAAATATGAATCAAAACAATAATATGTAACTTTTATACCGCTATCAGATCTTCCCAGCTTTCGTCTGTGCCTGGGATATGCATGCCTTATCTTGTTAATTGTATTTCATGATCATGGCGTGACACATATTTAGTGTTGCCATGTTTTAAAAGCTTAATTTCATTATATGTGTCACGTCCCGACGCGGAATATCGGAATGCGGTAGCAGAAATAGTTAAAATATGTTGATTTCTAGACATGCTGTGCCTTGGGTTAGCGAATCCATACATTCATCTCAATACCATGGCCAGAAATAATTCCATCATAACCATTAAATACCAACTAATTAATCATGATGAGTTTCACAAACATCCTCAATTAACGTACCAAAGAAAATCTCAATATTCCCCACTTAACATAGTTACATGACTCACTGACTTAAGAAAAATTACAACTATCGATAACTACATCTCCCAGACTAATACTATCTAGAACGACTCCACGAGGCCTTCTAGCTAGTTCGCTCCAGGGTCTTCACTCCTGCCCATCCCCGTCAGTTTGAGAGTCCTCACCTGAGCTACCTGAAAAAGGGGGAACAACTGGGTGAGCGAGCGCTTAGTAGGTAATAGCAGGCAATGTTTAAGTAATTAACCAATTACATTAAGGTTATGCGATGAACGAAAAGAATAATGACAATGAACTGCTTAGAATAAAGAACAAGAATATAGCATATCCAGAGAATGGCCGATTAAGCATGTAACAAACAAGTCATGTAGATATTTCCATGGAGGAAATTAAGAATTTAAATTCAAGAGAAGGAATCAAGTAAATGAATTTGTCGTAGACATCACGCTAGTCATGCACTCGGTGCAATGCCTCACATGTCATTACAACTCCCCGGGGCACTAGTACTTGTTGGGCGCTCTTCCCAGGACCAGACCGGGCCCTTATGATGCGTTGGCATTGATTTAGTGGATCCAAGATCCCAAGTTATGTCTAGACATTCACAGAATTTGGCCAGAAAAGAAATGAAAGTTTCAAGATATAACAAGAATAATCAAGGGTTATAAATAGTACAAGCCATTCTTGGCCCGACTACCGAGGCACACAAAAATCCACGAGAATTCATAAACTGGAGAGTACACGGTCACATTTGGGCCGCTTATAACAAAAACGGTCTAATACTGGACCATGGAAGGTGAACGGGGCTAAAGGAAAGCCCAGTTCGGTGTCAAAGGATAAACGGTCCTCATTTGGGCCGTTCCACAATTGAACGGTTTAACATAGACCGCTGAATGCTGCTCTGGGTTTGAAGGAACAAGGCCTAGAGTTAGGAAACTAAACGGTCCTAAAATGGGCCGCTCAATAGATAGAACGGTCCAGTAAGAGCCGTGTACAAACTGAGGTCGATGCACCCAGAAGGAACGGACGTGCATGGTCATAAAAGGGTTGTTCATAGTCACAAACGGACAATAATGAACCGCTTAATGACAGAACGGTCCCAGAAGGGCCGTTAATAACAGGATAGTCCCAATTCCGAGATTGGGCAAAAATTACGCGATTCGATCGAGTCAAAGGGTTCAGATTTTGGGGGTACAACCCGCCCGGCGTCCTAGTGGGAATCTCAGGCTTGCGGGGGCTTACGGAGGTCTCATAATGGAGGTCCGAGTCCGATGGAAGGAGTATCCGGCGGAGAGTCCCAACCATTACAAGAATTGAGGGTTATTGAACATCATCAGTCAACATCACCAGAATGAAGTGACTGTAAAAAAATCCTAATAAGAATTTATTCAATATATAACACAATTAAAGTTTATGCATTCATTTTAATAAAAGCGAAGGGAATAGGATTAACAAAGAAGAACAAAATTATACAGGCAAGAGTTATCATTAATCACTCTTTCATATATACCAAATTAAGTTGTGGGTTGTCAATTTAAACTAGGTTTAACAAGAACTAACATGCTTTTAAACTATCATTAAGATGATACTACGTGAAGTAAACGGTCTGTCCAGAGCCGCCCAACAGGACCTAGCGGTCTATCGATAGGACGCCAATATCCCTAAGCGGTATTTCGTTGGGCCGCTACCGATCGTGGGGTCTCGAACACAAAATCATGATAAACAGTCAAGATACGACCGCGCCATGGACCCGGCGGTCTATCGCGAGGCCGCTTAGTGCCAAACGGTTTACTACGTGCCCTAACAGAAAGAAGACAAAAATTTACACGATATAGCATGATCAATTTAACAGTTAAGCCTGCTAATCCTAGCATTCAAACGATGTGAAAGGAAGGTAATGAGAACGGTGCCCTAATTTACACACTCCGACGAAAATGGACAATACTCGCGCTATACTAGATCAAAATTGGGGCTTTTGGTATCATTAGAAAGAGGGATCGGAGATGAATCTATCCATATATTATACTTAAGGTTGGGTCTACTATAACCTACCTTACGAGAAGGAAGAAGATGGACGACGCTAGGTGGACGCGCGAAGAAAAACCTCCAAGATCTCGCCGAAAACCTCCCTCGATTGAGCTCCTCGCCGGCCGCAGCTGCCAAACATCAATGCTAGGAGTCCTTAGGGTTAGTTTTATAGGATGAATCGATTTCTAGAGGGATCTATCGAGAGGATAGAGTCCACAACTCCGGGCGCGCGCGCGATTCGCGCATTGACCCGGTCACGCCGCCTTTAGCTCCAAATTTGAATTTCTGAGTTAGGGTTCCAGTGGAAAAGTTGAGGGGAAACGATCTATACATCTAGGCAGTTCGATTGGGTCCGATCTGAACTCAAATGGTCGGGTATTGGGTTCGAATTCGATAATCCAAGGTTTGATAGGTTAAAACGTGGATTTCGCCCTAATTCCCTTAATTCGGCTGACTTAAAATTTTAATTAGGGTCAGACCCAGAAGAACAAAAGTCTAAACTATTTGCCCTCTACACGATTATAATTTTTTCTAGATTTTTATAAATTGGTTGCAACTTATCCTATCGTAATTTCCATAATTTCTTTATATTTTCCCTTGATTTTATTTAATAATACATCGAGGTGCTACAATATGTTAATTTCCTACCAAAACTTTATAATTTTGTACTTAAAGGAGTTTTCATGATTTAGTGACACCTTGATTCATGTTCTTACTCGTTCCCTTCTCATCGTATTTTTGATTTCTGTTACTTACACATAGCCCGTACTCCGGTACGACGGTATTAGACACTGCACTTATTAGGAAACTTTCTTGGACTTGAGCGCCTCTATATTCCTTCCGCCGGACTAGGTTATCTTGTTTCAAGCTCTCCCTAAGTCTTAGCGAGTCTAGGATTCCCACTAGGACGCCGAGCTGGTTGTACCCTAAAAACCCAAAGTCTAGAAGAGCACTTAAGTTTTCTGCGTTTTCTGCACTCTGTCTGATCAAGGCCAGGAAGTGACCGCTACCTGCAGATAACAGGTAGCCAACGACCGCGTTCATGTTCAATGAGCAGAATTCTGTCGAGTTGACCCAATTCCTTCTTGAGTCGACGCACTGCCTGATAGCGGCCTGCACTCGATCGCTACCTCAAGATAGCGGTTCATAGTCAACCGTGTTCTGTCAGCCTTCTGTCCAACCAGAGGTTTGACCAAAGGGTTGATCTTGCTCTATTCTCAGACGTTCTTTTGACTGTCTGGAACCCAAACATTATTCAACAAGTCATTAATGAATTATAGAAATTGATAAATATACCGTTGTGTTGCCGGATTCCTCTCATAACATGACATTGTCATTAATTCATTCTTGACCTCCCATGTTCATCTTGGTACGTTCTTACCTTGGTTACTATCCCCATGAAATAATTGTTTGAACTTGATATTATTGGCCAAACTTTATTGTTATTTTTCGTAGAAGTATCTTGATTTATAACTTGAAGATGCGAGGGCGGGCACGGATGGTGTCCAAGGGCTCCAGTCTAGTCCCCTCGGCAGATGGTTGGAAACATACTATTAACCATGGGATATGATGATTTCTTGCATCGCATTGCGATGGGAGTACTTTTTTTATAAACGAGTGAAATCCACGAGATAATCTCATGAAATTATACATGCTTGCTTGTTACATGACTTTCTTGTGCATAGCCTTTTTCCAAGGTTATGAAAAGTAAATTCTTGTTACATGATAGTACATTCTCGTTATTGAAATGCCCAAAACTTATATTCTTGTTTGATCCTGATCATATTTGCAATATCATGTCCTTACTTTCATATCTAGATGTTACTATAGTTTTATTCGCCTGTTTTATCACATCTTATTTCTTTATCTTACCTTCTAGAGCTAAAATGTTAACTATTTAAACAATGTCATCATGTTGATACGAAGATACCTATTGGGCGAGTGCACTCATTCACTACTTTTTCAATCTTTTTAGGAAACTCTAGCGAGTCAGAATCAGACTACTCCAGTGATGAGTCCGAGAGTGAATGAAGACCGAGAGAAGCCTAGAGTGTCATGAGTTGATTTATGTTAGTTAAAAGTCATGTCGATGTAATTTTTCACTTTATTGAGTCTAGTGAGTTATTGTGTTAAAGAGAGTCAAGTGTCAGTTGTAAACTTGATTTATTAATAAAAGTTGAGTTTTTGACCATATATTGTGCATTCATTCTTATGTGTGAATGTGTGTAGCGCGCTGATTGTCATTCTAGCTTGAGACTTATTTTTCCGGCTGTTCACGCTCTCGACTTAATTCCGCTGCATATCTCGGGGCATGACATAGCGGCTGGCCAATGACCGTGTTCATGTTGTAGTCAGCAGATTTTTGGCTGAGTTGAGCCCGTTCTTCTCCTGAGTCGATGCACTGCCTGATAGCAGACTGTACTTGACCGCTACCTCTAGATAGCGGTCCACTATCAACTGCGTTCTGTCAGATTTTGTCCAACCCGAGGTCTGACCCAAGGGTTGATTATGTTCCGTTCCTAGATGTTCTTCTAACTGTATGGAACCTAAACTTTGTTCATCAAGTCATTAATGAACTATGAACTTTAATAAGATGTCGTTATGCTGCCGAATTACTTTTGTAGCACAACGTCCTATTAAATCGTTCTTGGCCTCTCAGTTCTCAATGTTCACGTGATTTCTTACCTTGCTTATTATCACCTTAATGAATTGTTGAACTTTACTTTCTTGGTCTAACTTTATTATTATTTCTCGTGGAAGTAGCCTGATTTATAACTTGAAGATGCAAGGGTGGGCACGGACGGTGTCCAAGGGCTCTAGTCTAGCCCCTTGACAGATGGTTGGAAATATACTATTAACCATGGAGTATAATGATTACTGGCGTCGCATTGCGCCAGTAGTACCTTTTTTATAAACGTGTGAAATCCACGAGGCAATCTTATGAAATTTACATGCTTGCTAGTACATTCTTGTTACATGACTTTCTAGTGCATAGCCTTTACAAGGTTATGAACAATACATTCTCATTTTTGATAGTACATTCTTAAATGAAAGGCCAAATTATATCTTGCTCGACCATCCTCATATACTCATGGATATATCATGTCTCTATAGCTTGTCTTGGGATTGAAATATTTGTTACTATGGTTTTATTCGCATGTTTTTCGCACTCTCTTTATTTTATCTTCTAGAGCTAAAATGTTAATCATGTAAATATGCCATCATGTTGCCACGAAGATACCTACTGGGCGAGTGCGCTCATACCCTACTTTCTTTGACTTTTTAGGAAATTCTAGTGGGTCGGAGTTGGACTTTTCAAGTGCTGATTCTGAGTGCGAATGAAGATTCGAGTGAAGCCTTAGAGTATCTTGAGTCTTTTATGTAACTTTAGAGTCATGTCGATGTATTTTATGTTTTCTTGAGTCTAGTGAGTTATGTTGTCAAATGAGTCAATGTCAAGTTGTAACTTTAATCTTTATTTCAATAAAGTTGAAGTTTTTTCTCATTTGGCATTTTGCGTACAATGTTGATGATGTTGTATGTTGCGCTCTGATTGTCTTGCTAGCTCGAGGCTTACTTTGCCAACTGTTCATGTTCTCAAGTTGTTTCCGCTGTATATGTATATCTCGGGGCGTTACACCGAGTAAGTAACCCCACTAACTGCCTCTCCGTCTACCCTTAGCCCCGTGACCCTAGTCACGTCCTCTAGGATGGGCACCATACGCCCCAAGGGCATCAGGAAGGTCCGGTTCACCCTATCCCATCTCTTCCTCAATACCTGAATCAAGATCAGGTCTGGCCGGAAGGGCTCTATACTCAAGAAGGGGCCGAACCTCATTGCATCCACTCTCACCCTCTGAAAGTCTAGCAAACCTCGGTAAGCTGCCACCACCTACACCCACGATATTCTGGTCGTCATAGTTCCCTGCAAGTAAAACTTAAAAAGAGAGAGATAATTTGTTAATAACAAGAGTGATTTTTCACAAAAAATCAAAATCCATAAAATTTTTATTCTATGAGAATTGGCGACAACCCAGTCATCACCAATTAATTTGTGCCACTAGGTTGGACGCCATTTCTATAAAAGATATAATAATAGTAACACATATATATATATACATATATAAATTAACTTTGTGAATTAGTGATGAGCCAATCGCCGCCAATTAAATGGCGCCGACTGGGTCAGATGCCATTTCTCGACCCTTCTTCTCCAGCACCGACAGGATTCTTCTTGATTCCTCTTCATTTAACAATGATAAAAATAAAAAGGAAATAGGCTAAGGGAATTGATCATGTAGCATCTTGTACCGTGGGGCACGATTTCCTCCGCGAAGACCCGCCCTCGGAGGCGACGACGATGCATCACCGTCCTCTCCTTCCTCCTCTCCGACGCCTCGCTCGTCTTCTTCGCCTTCTTCTCCTTCTTCTCTTCCTTCTTCCTCTTCTCCTTCCTACTCTTCTCCATTGGTCTTGGTGGTCTCTTCGGTGTGAGAGCCCTCTGCCACTGGCTCTTCTTCTTCCTCTTCCTCCACGAATACCACTGGTGGGGCCTTAACCTGCCGGCGCTTCCCTCCACCGGAGCCAGTCACGGATGCCATCAATTGAGTTAGGGGTAGATGAGAGGAGATGAGAGGGTAGCAGAGAGTAGACAAGGGAAGAGTGAGGGAGTTGTAGAGAATAGGAAGTGAGTGAAGGGGGAGTTTCGAGTGAACAGTTTATGTATGGCTTCTGGCAGTTAAAATGATCAAGAAAATGGCATCCAACCAGTAGGCCCAGATTAAAGAATTCACGACTGTCCAAACAGGCGTTGTTTTGAGGATTTTGAAATTTAAAAAAATATTTTTAATTCACATCCATTTGGTGGACGCTATTTTGATGGGATTGAAAATATTTATTTGGAATTGCTAATTGAAACCTCGTCCATGGAGTAGACGCTATTTAAGAATTAACACCTTTGTGGATAGATGTTGTTTATTGGAATTTATGTTTTTTGAAAATTGTTAATTAAAATAGTGCCTGTGGAGTAGACGTCATTTAAAGATATAGTGCCCTCTGGGTCTGATGGCAATTTAAACAGAACACGCTTTTAAGGAACAAAATCATAGAAATTTGGAGAGATTATATTTTAGAGAACACAAGTTTTGGCTCAGATGAAGGAATGGAATATTTATTCATTGGAAATCAATCAATTACATCAAGATTTGAGCCACTTTGGGCTTCAACTTTCTAAGGGCTATTACATAAGACTTCCATTGTTCGCGGTCTTCTTCAATATGCTCCAATGGCCATCAGAAGTTGCTGATCCGCCATATTGCCTTGATTGTCTTTGTCTCTTCTTCATCGCCATTTGTGCCCAACTCCCTCCTTTTGATAAGTGAAAGATGAGATGCTTCTTCAAATACATAGCGAGGGAGGCCGAGTTGAGAAAGACATCGGTGTGCATTGTAAAGGATGAACTCGATTGCCTTGATCAGCCGGAGCTCCACCCTGGAAGAAAGTCTAGTTCGGAGGTCTTGTGATAGGAGGGCCCCCGGTGCATAAGTGAACATATTTTGAGCCATTGTCTTGAAGTGTTCACACCACTCCACCCATTTCTTAAATTTTGGCACACGATTGGTCACTCTTTCGCTTAACCCCACCGTGCCAGTCATATAGTGGAGGGAGCTTTTATGAAATATTCTTGAGGCACTTTGGGCTACCTCGCATGGATCAAACTTCAAATGAAGGTCCACCCAACAAGAAAATAGAAGTATGGATCCGTAGGGAGGCCTCCCCATGCTATCTGAGGTGAGCCCACTATGTAGGCTAGAACCACCGGACCTATTATCTTATCTTCCCATATTCTACATATTGCACTTAGTTGTTGTTCTTCTACAAAGTCATCTTCCGAAGGGAAGGGAGGGCACCCACCACACATATCACAAATCCCTTCATGAGCTCTTCTATATCTTCATCCTCGGCCCGTTCCAAAGCTTTGATTGTCCATGCCACGAGCTTTTTCAGATTAATTCCCTTGGAGGCACGGATTTGATCTATCCTATTTTGGCTCACTATGAGGCTCTCTAACACTTCTTTTGAATCCATATTTTTTGGCATCTCTGCTATTTGGTCTCTCTCCCCTTGTTTCACCCTCCTTAATCCTAAGAGGATTTTTGCTTCTTCTAGGAGGATAGTAGCTTCAAAGGTACAAAAGATAAAAGTATGTGTTTGAGGATGCCATAGCTCTATGAGTGCACCCATCACTGCCCAATCTAGATAAATCTCGTGATAGCGTTTGGCATGGGTGATGAGTCCTAGAAGGTGCCACTTTGAGATTATAGATCTTATGTGGAGAGTAATATTTGAGGTTAATAGAGTAAGCCAAGGTAATTTGGAGAATCTCCTAGGGTCTGGTATAAGTGGATAATCTCGAAAGAAAACAAAAGAGAACAAAGAAGAAGAAGAAAAAACAAAACAAGAGTAAGAACTTGTTGGAATTTGGGTAAAAAGAGAAGTGAAATTAATTAATTTGTCTCAAACTTACAAGTTTAGCCTCAGTTCTCCTGCTAATATGCCCTTCTATCTCAGTTATCCTCTGAAATATGAGTTTGCTTCTCTTCATGGGGCAGTGGATCAATCCTTCCATCTTGAGCTCTTGTGTTGTTTCTTGCTTTTCCTTGTTTTTGGGGCTTTCTTCTTGATTTTAGAGCTTTAAGGAAATTGCTTTGATCAAAGGGGGAGATAGGAGGTGCTATTTATAGAGAGGAGTTCGCAGTTTGCTGAAGGAGATCGAATCCAGGCAGGAATAGAATCCAAGGATCGTGTTCCGAGTCGGAATTGGAAGCTTGCTATCAGAGTTAATCCGCATCCACTACAGTGGATGCCACTCAAATTCCAGGTTCATCAAAGCCACAAGGTCATTGACTTGATCTAATAAAGTAGATACCATATAGTGAAAATACTTACAGAAAATGGATACAGAATAAGAGATGAGGGGGAAGATAACACCGTGGGGATAAAAGAAGTGCCTGGCCAAGTGGTGGAATAAAGCTCACTCTGTTATTTCCCTGCACCTAAAAATGGTTAGCCCAAAGAACATAGAAAGTAAGAATATGTGTTTTTTTCTTTTTTATCCTACAGTCATTGAATAAGTCTCCCACCTACATCCAAAAAGGTTAGTCAAAATAACATAGATAATTCATTTTGGAATCAGGAGTGTAGAGTCGAGTTGGCAGATATAGAGGGGCTGGTGAATAGATCTACCCCCCCAAAAACATTGCAATTAAAATGATGATACTTTCATGGTAGGCAGACAGAAAGAGCGATCATCTACCAAATAGATGAAGTGCGCTATAGATGAAGATCGGTGTATGATTGTGAATGCTTGAGCGACTACTTGTGAATGGGGGGTAGAAGAGATGGAGCAATCACACAATCAACCATGCAGAAACATAGAGTTTTTAGGTGGTTTGGTAGCACCTTTGTGCTAACCTACATCCACCCCTCACCAAATTTGATGAGGACCACTAGCTGCAATCGCAACAGTCACTCAGGGATAAATCCCCAACACACACCACTAGTTCTCCACTTCCAATATAAACACACTGATTCACAGCTTCACACATGATAATTCATAGCTTAACACACACAGACATGCTGATACATAGCTTCACACACACAATAACAAAAACTGTTCGAAAAGAGAAAAATAGAAAGCAAAAACACAAGAACACAATGTAGCTTCCGAAGAAGCACTCTAGGTGATCCTTCGATGCTCTATTTCACTCAAGCTGGAGGGCGCTCTTCTTTTCTCTTTCTTTTCTAGATCTCTTCATCTCTAACTCACTCTCTTTCTTTTCTCTTCTAAGGCTGCCTTCGTACTCTATGCTCAGATGGCAGAATTCTTCCTCTCCATGTCTCTCCTTTTCTTCTACTTCTTCTTGTAGTTGCTCCTGTGCTGTTGGGGAGTGAGTTTATTTATATCATGAATAATGGGTCGATCGTCCTCTTCTCTGGTCCACTGATCCATAATTCAGGGTAAATAAGGAATATTCCTCCTCCTTGGAGCCATCCAGAAATCGAGGTACGATGCCCGTACCATCTACCAATGATTGATGTTGTGCATGTATGGTTGATGTGTGGTTTTGATGATGACTAACTATGATTCATTATTGTGCTTTTGATAATGATCCAACTTTGATTCACTGAGTGTGTTGATGTTTTTCATGCTGCTGTGTTCTTCATGAGACATTCTTAAGTGTAAAGATTTCATTTCTTGGACTCTCATATTTAAATTCTTGGATCATGATGAAGTCTTTATTTGTCTTTAAAACTCTGATATTCATAACATTTTGAATGATTTTTATTCCCCTCATGATGTGAGTTAATGAGTCTTTTGAAAGTTGATAGATGAGAAAAGGAGTTGACAAGAGAAAGACAATGTTGGTCGACTAAGCACAATGTCAGTCGACAGATATGAGTCCAAGTCGACAGACTTAGTCTCAAGTCGACAGATATGTCAACTAGGTCGACCCAAGAGGCTGGCCGGTCGACCGACAGAAAAGATTCGGTCAACCAAATTTCACAGAAATGACAAGCTTGAGATTGTTGCAGGTTTCGATCGACTGATGCTAGAGTTTGGTTGACCGATTGGGGGTTCGACCGACCTGTGAAGACCGACTGGCTCAGATGATTGGAGCAACAGGACTAAGGTAGAAAAGTCAACTGAAGAAACTCATAACAAAGTAGCAGGTGGCCGTGGAGAATCCAATGATGAAGCAGATTGGGGAGGTGATACTAACAGATCAAGGTATCTTGAAGCTGGGCAGGAAGTTGGAAGTAGATGGGCCCAAGCAACTACAGATGGTTGGGGCAATCGGGTGAAAGTTGATAAATCAACTGAAGCAAGAAGCTCAAGTTGACAAAGACTCAATGAAGACATGCAAGGGGCTTTCAACCTGCTGAAATGAAGATGCAAGGGCTGGCCTATTAGTCGACAGACAAAGCCAAAATTCAGTCGACTGAGTTCCAACTCAATCGACAGATATGAAAGTCAGTCGACTGATTTTCCAATGAGTCGACAAATATTGTCGAAGCCAGGTAGAGTGTAAGTCGACTCAAAAAAGGAAAAACTAGTCAACTTAAGAAAAGTCAGTCGACTCAGTCGACAGAGGTTGCTCAGCCAGACAGAACTAATGCTCGTGTCCTGAAGCTCGTGTGAGGATGCACTGAGTCGACCTACCAAGCCAACCAGGTCGACCCATTTCATTTGAAGCGCACAGCACTGAGTCGACCTACCAAGCCAACTAGGTCGACGCACCAAGTCAACAGGCATGGAAAATTCAGTCAACTGAACTACAACTCAGTCAATTGATATTGCCTGATAGTCACAGCACGTACAGACTGCGAGTAGGGCCACGTGGTCAGGTGATCACTTACTCCAAGTCAATGGCACACATCTCCAGGACACGTGCCTCGAGGTCTGAAAAGGTCTGAGGATAAAGAACCTTCTTTTTATCATGGACCAATCAGAGAACAGATCTAAAAAAAAGGTAGTATCCATGGTTCTCTTCTATAAACATGGACCAATCAGAAAATAGCTTTGAAAAGGACCAATCAGAAAATAGATTTGGAAAAACAGAACTTCCCATGCTTCCCTTCTATAAATATGGACCTTTCCTATGGGAAGAAGTTGCTACAATCCTTAGCCATTAAAGTAGCCCTTAGCCATTAGAGACGCCCTGAGCTTGAGAAGAAAACAGTGAGTGGCTAAGCATGAGAAGAACTGAGTGAAACGCCCTGAGCATCTTGAAGAGATCTGAGAAGAAGAAAAGATAGGGAGCAGCCTTGCAGCCGGCTTGAGTGACTCCAGTTCTGAGAAGAAAAGTTTGAAAGAAAGTGGAGAGAGCTAGATCTGAGTCTAGATCTGACCATCTTTCAGATCTGAGTCCAAATCTATATCTTCAACTTCAAGATTCTGATTTGAAGCTACATTTGCATTTCTTAGTTACGTTTTGTGTTTTTCTTTTGAAACATTGCATTTGTTTTCCGTGTGTAGTGCAGTTTTGACAACAAGTTTTCGGTGCCCTGTTTTAGGGACTGGAGTGTGTTTTGGCTGCTGTGCAGCCATGTGTGTATGGTCGAGGAGCATGTTTCTCGTGCAAGTTGTTTATCTTTATTCCAATCTTGCTTGATCATGCTCCCATATTCATTCATATCTCTATATTTACCTTGTGATTTGTGGTTACTTCGATTTATCACGTGTTTTATCATATTTCCTTTATCTTACCTTCTAGAGCTAAAATGTTAATTACTTAAATTATGCCTTCATGTTGATACGAAGATACCTACTGTGCAAGTGTGCTCATTCCCTACTTTTCAAATCTTTTCAGGAAACTCTCATGGAACGGATTCAGATCACTCTAATGACGGATCCGAGGGTGAGAGTGAGTGAAGATCAAGAGAAGCCCTAGATAGTTTAAAAGTAATGAGTCTTGTTATAGCTAAGTCCCTTCACTGTAATAGGCGATGCAATTGATCATGTTATGTAATTTTTTTTGTATTGGGTCTAGTCAGTCACTATGTGAAGAGAGTCAAATGTAAATGTACTTTTGGTTATTATGATTTAATAAAGTTGGAATTTTGATTAAACATTGTGCATTCCTCTTTTATGTGTGAATGTTTAGCGCTCTGATTATATTGCTAGCTGATGTGTGAATGGATTGAACTACAGAGTTAGAGGGGGAGTGAATAGATCTATACCAAATTTCGTAATTCTATAGCAGTTAATATGTAGCGACCCAAGATCCGGATACCGAAAAAGGAACTCGATACCATTCGAATTTTGGCCCGTTGCCCACGAGCCGGGGCTCGGAAGGGCTAAAAAGGAGTGTGGAGGTACAAAGAAATAGGAAATAAGGCAGGATAATTCAATAATTAACATAAATAAATAAATAACTACAACAGAGTCCAGCCCAACAGAAAGTATAGTCTAAGGCAGGAAACGTACCAAACGCCGAGTGGACACTCGGCCCGACGAGCTGGCAACGAAGAACCTGCACGCAACGCCCTCGAACCCTGAGGAAGAACTGTCGCACCTGAAATGCAGGGGTGAGCCTCCTGTCACTGGCTCAGTAGGGGTCCCGCGGAACCCCAACCGAAAACAAAGGCGGCACGGAAAGCAGCAACTACAACTAGAACAACAGTAACAGCAGGAACAACAAAACACGGTGGCCGGTAAATCCTCGGCTCTACAGCTACTCCTGCTGTACTGGAAAACACGCACCCCGATCTCCCAGTCGGGGGACCACCAGACTACGAACCACCCTAGTCACGCTACTAGGAAAACGACCACGCCGTCGTTAACTCACTGCTGTCTAGGGAAAAGCCCTCGGTGACGCTCACCGGAACCCCTAGACCTCGGCGTCGGGAAAACACCCGGAACTCTACGCAAGACCACGTCTCGCAGATGTGAAGCAGAACTCGACTCACGAGAAACTCACGTCACGTGACGGGAGCACTGCCCACCAGAAGCAAAGCTGGATGCGTCCACTGACGACTTAGTCCGCGCCTCAAGTGTCTCGCTGCGATGCCCCAGGCGGAGACAGAGACACCACAGTAACCAGGAACACAAAACAAGGACTAGCTGGGGTTGCGCTCATCAGCGCGGGTCCAACAACCTCCAACCAAATGTGCACACACAGACCATCCGCTCTAGGTCGGGTCCTCTAGCTAGTATTTCCCCCCAGCTGGACTCAGGCTGCAAAGGCGAGGGGCCCTACGATAACCAGCCTAAAAAACGTCTTTCTCGGGTAAGCCGCTCCACCACTCCTTTGTGGGTCAGCACACGCGTGCCGTAAGAAGGCTATGACTAGTGGCAGGTCACTCAACGCGAACACAGAAAGCCACTCACGCACCCATCGCGAGTAACACAGAGTAACAGGTGGCACGACGCCACCAGACTCTGGACAGCCCACTAGACCTACTAAACCAACGGCCTTTGAGTCACGAGACTCGGGTCAAGACCGTCGGACGCGACAACACGATGCCGTCAATCCAGCCTAATTCCTAGGTCCGAAACCACGGTAGCACAAATACCGAGGTAGCTCACAAGCTGCCAGGTTAATCCCTTGTCCAAGGGACACACGGAAGACCTCCAGCCCCAGGCTGGTTGACTGGACCCACAGTCCAAGGCCACACACATGGCCCACTCGGAAACCACCTTCCGGAGAAACCCACGACATGTAGAGAAGACCCACCGTGCATGTGCCGACTCACGATGACTCAATCTAGCGAGAACACGAAAACCCTGGAACACGTGGGGTCACCCGGACCCTTCAAACCCATAGGCACGCTAATCGAGATAATGCGGCCCCTCCGGACACCCCCCAAAGCACAAACACGGGTCCCACGGTGTCCGGGACATTCACGAGGCTAAGGGTCAACCACTGGGTCACAACTGGGTCGACCGGAGACCAATACAACCCAAAACGGACACGACGAGCATGAAGAATCGCCTAGCTGTCCTCTCAGGACCGTTAGGGAGCCGAGCGGTCTACCCCTGGACCGCAAGGCCTAGCCTAGCGGTCTAGGCGGGACCACAAGGACCGACGATGAACCAAAAACCCAAGCATTCACTCCCGGACCACCAAGCAGGGTGGCGGTCTTTCGCCTGACCGCTAGGCATCGCCTAGCGGTCAGTCGCAAGGCCGCTACCCCACTGACCTCAACTGACCAAAACACGGTCAAACGGTCACCCCTGGACCGCAAAGCAGAGCCTAGCGGTCTTCACCAGACCGCTAAGGAACCTTGGCGGTCTATCGCCAGACCGCAAGGCTCGAACTGACATAAGGGGGCTCTAGCGGTCTCCAAATGACCGCTTAGCACCCTAGCGGTCGCTGGAACGACAGCTAGGTCGTCCCAAGCGCAAAAATGGTAGAAACTGTGGGAAAACCCATTCCACGCCCTATTGGGGGGAAAACAAGGGGAAACTAGTCCCCAACCTCTCTAGCACCGAGAGGACCCATTTAAACCCAAAAAATGCGGTTAAAACGCTAGATCTGACTCACACCCCAAAAATATGTATTTTTCCCAAAATGCTCAAATAAGTCCGCTCGGCTCACCACGGCCTACAAAACTCGCGGGAAATGAAGTGCACGAGTTGGGGTCCATCTCCCTACCTCCACCGAAGATTTGACGTGCCGTGGATGTCGATCCGTGAAGAAAACACCGTTAAAGCTCCACCGGCTCGCGATCCCACGAACCGCCTCCACCATCGCGATCCTCGCTCCATCCTCGCTGCTCCACGCCCCACGATCCTCACCGCCTTGCCCCTGTCCACCTCCGTCGGTCGCCGGAGAAGAGAGGGAGAGAGGAGAGAGCGTGAGAAGAGAGAGGGAGGGAAGAGAGAAATGAGAGATGGGGAGAGAGAAAAGGAGATTAATATATATAAAAAAACCCAAAAATTTTAGAAATTCAAAAAATTACAAAAAATTACCTCCACGATCCTCGGGAAGAGCACAACGTGCTAGTCACGTCTCGGAGTCGGAGAACGCAACGGTTCACCCTGCACAAGGTTCCGAGGGCATATCAGAGAAAAACACGTGTAAAGCATAAACCACACCCCAGGACTCACGAAAATGATCCGAAAAATATCCGAAAAAAATCCGGGGGCGTTACATAATAGAAATGCAGAAATTAACAAAACTGCTGTGAACAGAAACACTAAAAACAGTATGAATTATCAACAAGGAGATCTGATATGGATAAACTGTAAATCACTGAGAACTCCAAAGACAGTAGATTAATCAACTCAGTATAGTACCTGGCAGAGGTTTGATTTGAAAATCTCCTCATGCAAGGGTCAGTTTTCCTGATAGATGAAATCTATCCTTCTGACTGAGCCTTTTTATATACCACTGAGTGATTGACCGTAGTACATGTATGAAGTGAAGAAAGTGCAAATTAGATCAAGATAAATCAGATACCAATCAAATTAAGCAGATGTAGATATGAATTAGTGCGAACAATTTGATTGAAGACTTAAGCAACAATTGATTATATCAGAGAAATCAGAGGCTCGCATTAGATGATCCTAAGCATTCATCTAATTGCAGTAAAGATGATATAATCAATCACACACACACGACAGATCAATTTTAGGTGGTTCGATCCCGAGCTTGAGATCTACATCCACCCCTTACTCAACTGAGTAAGGCTTCTGCTGCCAAATAGCTTGAACTGCGCTGATCCACAGCTTCGGGGATGAAATCCCTACAAACAACTGAGCCTCATAGCTTGATTTTCTCACTGAGCAATACAGCTTGCTATCCGAGGATCACACCTCGCCGCTGAGCACCACATCATGCTCCGATGATACACAGCTTACAATAATTTCAAAAAGGAAAAAGAGAAGAAGCAATGAAAGACAATAATAGAAAGAAAAGATGTACCTCCACTGGAGCGATCTGACTCTGGATTTGATCCAGAAGTTAGGATAATACTCTTCTGCTCAATCTCACTTCTCTCTCTCAGATAAACTTACGGCACTCTGTTTTCTTCTTACTCTTCTGCACCAGACTCTTTCACTCTTGAATTCTTCTCAGACTCTTCTCTCTCGATCTCTGGAACTCTCTCCCCTTCTAATCAGCTTCTCTCCCCTTCACCACACCACGGATTTGACTGCTCGATCCCCTTTTATACAAGAGAGCAAGAGTATGTGGTCCCACAAACTCTTCAAATTTTGGACGCGTGGAAGACACACTCCCGCCCAATAATTTTATCCAGAATGCGCACTTCGAGAGCCCACGTGTCAGGAGTAGGGGACGAGATGATCCACATGGCAGAATATTAGTTCAGCTTCTTGCCTTGGATCACGTGCCTTTAATCTGTTCCATTTTAAAGTCCACGTGGGAGTAATGTGGTCTGCCCTTATGCAACCCAGGTGTTTGAGCATGTATTTGGGTTAATTCTTCCTTTCTGTCCAAAATAGAATTAAAGATATATGAGACTTATGAAGGAAGTATTAATTATTAGAAAATGCAGTTTCAGATGCTTTACAAGGTCAGGCAAATCATATAAGTGTGTGCATGAAATTCTTCAAGAGCATCGATGCATAAATGAGATACATTAGCTTGTGTAGCTAACACATACAACATGTTAGAATAGAAACGTCGACCTTAGAATTATACAGGTAGACCTTATTTGTTAGACAAGCTGACTCTATAATGAAGGTGCATCGACCTATCTTTATAGTGAATGCACAAGGTGCATTGACCTTGAGAGTGATGACTTACTAGCATCGACCCTTCTATAACATGCATTGACCTATGCTGCAGTCGCTAGCTCACTAGCATTGACCTTTCTATGACATGCATCGACCTATGCTGCATTCGCTAGCTCACTAGCATCGACCTTTCTATGACATGTATTGAGTTGACTCTAGAATCCAAATATGCACAGACCTACATATGCACCGACCTTCTGGTGCAAGACTTCTATAAATGCACTGACCTTCAGGGCTAGAATGAATGTATGCACTGACCTGATAGACTATAAAGTGAATGTGCACCGACCTTAAAGTGCAGGATTTCTTCATGTGCACCGACCTTATAGACTTATATGCAAAATGTGCACTAACCTTTCAATGCAATAATTCTGCCTAGCATAGACCTTCAGAACAGAAGTGGATATATGCACCGACCTTATAGACTTATATGTAAATGTGCATCGACCTTTCAATGCAACAATATGCAAGTGTGCACTGACCTTTCAATGTAACAATATGAATATGCATCGACCTTATTATGAACAGGAACTTGTTCTGATTAAAGAAAAGGCATTAAAATAACAATGTTGCCAGAGACAAATTAAGGTTAAACACATTGTTGCCAGCATCAAAACTAGACATCAAATCCAGAGGAGACACAACATTCTCCCCATTTTTGATGATGGCAACACTACTATACTTTGATGGCAACACATATTACATTATGAGTCAGAGTATGCAAAGGTCACAGTCAAGTGCAGTAGAAGACAGACATGCATATAGACACTACATACATACATAGATAGACAGACAACCATGACAATCTCTCCCCCTTTGCCAGTCTCTCCCCCTTTACCAGCTAGCCATCACAATCTCTCCCCCTTTGCCATCAACAAACAAAGAATTGATAGAGATAATTGGACTTTAGCAGTGAAGTGACAAATATATATATATATATATATATATATATATATATATATATATATATATATGAGAATTTCAAGGTTGTAAAATTACAAGAGAGATATGATTGACAAACTGATTTATCTTTCATTAATCAAGCCTACATAGCTCAAATTCTTCAAGTATAAGGTTCTATATAATGCATTCTTGATAGAAGTCTGGTTTAAGAATGATAAAGGTTAGAGATTAGCAACTGTACTCTCTGAAGAAGTTTGCATTAACCCTTAATAGCAATAAACCAGAATCATATGAATCATGAAGGATTTAGTCTTACTTTATCCTACTCACCCAAAAATCAGTGAATTTCTTTAGGAGTACTAGGATATGTATTGAGGTTAAACAATTTGACAGTTCTGATTTTTCACCTTAAGGTTCAGCAAAAGTTTTCAATTCTTTTTGTTTAAAAGATTCAGAACAGTTAGGTATCATCCATGCCTTTTGACGTAAGGGTATACGTTGATTAGACGCCAGTATCCCTAGTTACTCAGCAGAATTTACCCTTCTGTTTCATGTATCAAAATATTAGGAGTAGTTTGCACCTTTTTACGTAAGGGTACACGTTGATTAGACGCTAGTACCCCTAGTTACTTAGTGAAACTTGCCATTCTGTTTTGACTTTTGAACAGAGATAACTTGAAGCACTTCATGACATGAGTTTTTCTCCATTTCTTTGATAAAGTACTCAGTTTCTTGGTGCATTCAGTCATTGCTCTGCCTACGATCATGTTGACTCATTCTTTTGACATTACTGCCCTTTGGTTTTATAGAAAGACTTGTTTAAAAATAATACACACTCCAAGTTTCTCAACCAAGAAGTCATTAATTCAAGAACTTTCAGACTCTGGAAGACTTTACCAGACATGACATGAGAGAAATAGTTGAGAGCTATTAATTGTGATCAGCATCCTAGTACATTGAGTTTAGTCTATAGACTCTAAAATTTATTAAGCTTAAACCATCAGTTCATTCATGGAGCATTACAGATTCTTATAAGAGAAGATTTCTGATTTTAGTAGCTTAGAATAATGAACTGATTATCAGATTGTCATTGTTTCAGAGTCATAGGAAGTGCAAGGACTTTTTCGCGGGATTGATATCAAGAGATGGAAATAAATGAATGTGCTAGGAGAACCTGATACAATGCAATGTGCTACTGAGCTTTCAGAAATAATATGAAAATATAAGATTTCAGAGTCAGGGTTGCAAAAAGGTGTCGACTTTGGGTGTCGACATTTCAGAAACACTTACTGATGCCAAGATGTAACAACCTGGACCTGATGTGACTCAATTTTATACTGAACTCCCCCTAGAAGCATGCATGAAAGGATAGACAAGAAATTTTTGAACACTTACTCCCCCTGTCTATGTGCATTATTATTGGACACAACATTTTGACATATGAACAAATAGTGAAATGCAAGACTCAGACAAAATCTTGACTTAGGGTACTTGGCGGAGGACAAGCCTCTACACATAGTGTGGGTTTCCAGGCAGAAGAGATCTGCCCTTCTCCCAGCAAACCATTTGATATACCCTTGAGATCAAGATGGACATAATGCAATACATTGTCTGCAATGACAACCACTGATACCATGTGATAGACTGAATCATAGGCATATAAAACATCATAGAGAAGGCATTTATTCTAGACAAGAATGAACTTAAGGAATCAATCATCATGCTGAAATTTACATAAACCTAGTTCTCTTCTTAAGAATTTAAACCTTTCATTCCCAAGAGGTTTAGTAAATATATCAGCAATTTATTTTTTTGATTCTACAAAATTCAGCTCAATTTTATTCTTACTTACTTCATCTCTCAAGAAGTGGTGTTTTATTTCAATATGTTTAATCCTAGAGTGATGAACATGATTTTTAGTCAAGGAAATAGCACTAGTATTATCACACAGAATAGAAATGCACCCTAATTTTATGTGATAGTCACTGAGCTGGTGTTTTATCCAGAGCACTTGAGCTGCATAATTCCCTGCTGCAACATACTCAGCCTCAGTAGTGGAGAGAGCAACCGTGTGTTGCTTCTTAGATGCCCAAGACACTAGACAACCACCTAGATATTGACAATACCCACTAGTGCTCTTTCTATCTATCCTACACCTTACATAATCTGCATCAGTGTAAGCTACAAGTTCTAACTCACACCTAGCAGGATACCGTAGTCCTAATGTAGCGACCCGAGAATCTGATTATCGGGAAGGCCCGATAACCCGAGACTCGAACCGCCGCCCACGAGCCGGGAGGGCTCGGAAGGGCTAAAAGAAGTGTGGAGGCACAAAGAAATAAGAAATAAAGTAGGACAATTCAACAATTAACAGAAATAAATAAACAACTACAACAACAGAGTCCAGTCCAACAGAAAGTATAGTCTAAAGTAGTAAAATGTACCACATGCCGAGTGAACACACGGCTCGGTGAGCTGGCAACTAAGAACCTCTGAACCGCAACCTCGAACCTTGAGGACGAACTGCCACACCTGAAAAGCAGGGGTGAGCCTCCTGTCACTGGCCCAGTAGGGATCCTGCGGAACCCCAACTGAGAACAACGGCGGCACGGAAAGCTGTAACTACAAGAGCAACAGTAACAGTAAACTCGGTGGCCCGTTGAAACTCGGCACTACAGCTACTCCTACGGTACCGGTCAAGCAGAAAGAGAAGTCCCGATCTCACAGTCGGGAACCGGACCACACTAGCACCACTTACCGAAGTAAAAACCCACGGCAACCCCACCGTAGAGGCCTGTCTCCCAGGACACGGCCAACCTGGACATGCTATCCAAGGTGCAACCCCGACCACCCGGTCGCGGACACTGCACTAACAAGACGCAACCTCGGTAAAGCTATTAGCACTAGTTTCGCGGCACGAAAATTGACACACGCGCCACGGTGAAACACCCGGAACTCAACGGTCAACACGACCAAAAACCCGAAGGTCGAAGTCACAAAGATTGACTGACAGTCTGTCACTCCCGACTCAACAGGAGTACCTCCCACTAGAAGCACAGTCGGTAGTGTCCCCTGCTGTCTTACACCGCACCGCAGGTGTCCGCCTGGCACGATAGCCCCCTGTGGAGGCAAGGACACCGTACAAGTAACCACAAAGCAAGTGACTAGCTGGGGTCACGCCCGTCGACGTGGGTCCAACCGCCCCCAACCACTTGTGCACACACAGACCGTCCGTCCCTGGTCTGGCCCTCTGACCGATTTTCCCCTCAGTCGGACTCTGGCTGCCAGACGCGGGGCCCGATGGAAGCCAGTCTAAAATCGTCCTCAGGGTAGCCTCTCCACCACTCCCTGGTGGGACCACTAAACGTGTAAGCAGACTACGACTACTGGAGGGTCACTACGGAGTAGACTCTCAAGTCAACGGAAAACAACGTCCGAACCCGATGAAGTACAGGGGACCGCCGCATGTACCAGCACCGTCACACGGTGACCACGGTCGGAGAAGAAACGGGACTCACAGTCCACGGGCAACACACCCAGCCACGCAGAAATGTAGAAGCATAGTTCCCAAGGTAGCTCACAGGCCGCCAAACCGAATCCCATTCCCAGGGAAAAGCGAGAACCCTCCAGCCCCAGACTGGGCAACTGGACTCGCAGTCCAAGGCCTTACTCATGGCCCACTCGGAAACCTCTTCCCGAAGAAACTAACGACGTGCGGGGAACCCTTGCCGCACTCACACCGACGCACAGTGACTCGATCAAGCGTAACACAAAAGCACGGAACATGAGGAGTTACCCGGACTCTCAAACCCACGGGCACCCTAAACGAGATAGCACGGTCCTCCCGACACCCTCAAAACACGAACACAGAACCCTCGGGGTTTCTGGGATACTCACGAGACCGCAAGTCGACCATTGGGTCCCAACCAGGTCGACCAGGGACCTACACAATGCGAAACGATCGCGGCAAGCACGAAGAACCACTTCGGCGCAACACAGTGCCTGGCGGTCTATCTTTGGGCCGTCACAGCTGTAACGTTAAGGATAGTTCGTCACAGCACCCTGACGATCCAACTCAGGAGCGTCAAACACTCGGTGCAAAATCGGCTGTAATGCGCCAGTCCTGGAGCGTCACAGTCTCTGACGCGCCTAGCCCGGTGCGTCAGAAGACGAGCGGAAACCAACCGTGACGCACACCACCCGGGGCGTCACGATCTCTGATGAACCAACACTGGTGCGTCAGAAGACGGGACAAAACTGGCTGCGACGTACACCGCTTGGGGAGTCACAGACTCTTACGCTTCAACCCAGGTGCGTTAGAAGGTGGGGACGCGTCCTCTCTGACGCTCCCACACAGGGGCGTCACAAGGCTCTGACGCTCCACCTTGGGTGCGTCAGAGGCCTTGACCCCCAACTGTCAAAACCCCAACGGTCGACTGCCAATGGTCGGATCGTCACTCTGACAGTCCAACCTAGGTGCGTCACACGCCCTGGCGGTCTATCGTGGGACCGTCGGTCCCACGGACCACTCAATTGGCAAAATGGTAGGCTGTGACGGACCCACCCTGGGGCGTCACACGCTGTGGCGGTCACTGGAACGACCGTCCCGGCGGCGGAACGGCGGGAAACGATCAAAAAACTTCACCACGCCCCCATACCTCCACGGGAGAGGGGGAAAACAAGGGGGAAGCCCCCAAATAGCCCCTAGCATGCATCTATGACCTCGGATTGGCCAAAAACACAATGAAACGGTAGATCGGCCCATAAGCCCTAAAACATGGATTTTTCCCAAAAATCCCCAAATACGCCCCCTCGGCTCACCACGGCCTACAAAACTCACGGGAAAGGGAATGCTCGAGCTAGGGGTCCATCTCCCTACCTCCACCGAAGAAACGATGCGCCGTGGACGCCGATCCACGAAGAAATCACCACAAAACCCTCGCCGGCTCACGAACACGCCACAGAGCTTCCACACGCCTCCATCTCCCGATCCTCGACCCATCCTCACCGTCCTCCTCGCCCGCGTCGCCCTGCCGCGCCCCCGTCTCACTCCGTCGGCCGCCGGAGAAGAGAGGGTGAGAAGAGAGCGTGGGAGAAGAGAGAGAGGGAGAGAGTGAGAAATGAGAGGGGAGAGAGAGAAAGGGTTAATATATATAGAAAAACCTAAAAATTCTAGAAATTCAGAAAATTACGAAAAATTACCTCCGCGATCCTAGGGAGGAACACAATGCGCCGGTGCAGTCCCGGAGTCGGAGAACGCCACGGTTTGCCCTACACAGAGTTCCGAAGGCGCATTAGGGAAAAACACGTGTAAAACACAAAATACGTTCCAAGACCCACTAAAATGATCCAAAAAATAACCAAAAAAATTCGGGGCATTATAGCCCTCCCCCCTAAAGGAATTTCATCCTCGAAATTCGAGACTAGCACCAAGACACAGAGGAAGAACACTGAACTAACTGACAATGCCGTCAGAGCCCCAGCACAGAAAACCTTGATTCACACGAAAAGCTCCGGACCTAAGGGACACAGCCAGACTTACAATCACAAACAACACCTCACTCCGCGCACCGCGCACACCGGCCATCAGAGCAGGTACACCAACAACGCAGCCCGACGTCACCTCAGTCACAACGAAAGCCACTCATGGCACCGCTGCCACCATCTCACCCACCGAGGAGACACAGTGCTCGTCACGAGAAATAGCTACCGATCCATCCTATGGTCGGAAGACAAATCACACATCAGCTTCACAACCAGCTGACAGGTCGCACACCCTTCTCAAGGGAACAACCAATACATGGCCTCCACCAGCTCACACAGCCATCTCAACAGACCGCAACCAGAACATCGGCTCAACACCAAGAAGCACCTCATACCTGGCAAGCCAAAAGCTAGACATACCATAGTGCCAACTCTGCCAGAGCCCAGAAGACAAACTTCGACAGAGCCCAGATCCAATCGGGGAAAGCACATCACAGAAACGACCACCAAAGGTCTCACTTACACACGGCTCTCACCGTTCACGATGCACAACCAATAGCATCTTCTGTCTCTGAAAAGACCATCCACTGGTCGCCAGATACACGTTAACGGGAAACCTCCACCGGCCCAACGGGCACGATCCAACTCACAACAGGTCATCCGCTGACTCACACACAGACAATTACCACATCTCAAGCTGCACTCCTCTCGGACACCTTATCCAAACTCGATCATCGCACCAACTCGACCCTTTCAGGGGAGCACGATGAAATCAAATGACAAGATCCTGGCATCTTCGGTCATCACCTCACTCGACTCAGATTTCCAAGGGAACCATCCCATGCTGGTCACCAAACCAGGGATAACCATTATGACACCAACGTCCCATTAAGGACCACCAATCCAACGCCAATCTCATTGCAACCTGGTCGCCAACGCTGCGGCCAATGCACACGGGTCCCCAAGCAATATGCATCTTACCGTTGTCAACTACGAGACTAGCCTTACCAGTCACTCGCAGCTACCAACCGGAACCCAAAATCTCTCAGAGATCACTTCCTCAAAATGCGATCTCAACCGAGGACACAACCGGGAACACAAGTCGGGCACCAAGCCACCGACTCTCACCAACACGTCCTCGACCACCGTCGGGCGACATCCTCAACAACCCCATCCAGGTTCAACACCGACGCCTGACACGGCTCCCATCACAGGAACAGGGTACCCATGCGGCACACTAGCCAGCACATTCCCCAACACTCCATCCTGCCAGTGCCAAGAACCACGATATCTCGAGCAACGACACGGCAACAACACGTCTCACACAGAGGGACCAATCCTTCAATGCTCGACGCAAACTCAGGAATCCGCCCGTAGCAACCAACGCTACGATCCTGAACCAGTGGGTTACAAGCCCACCAGGCTTCCACTGTGCACTCTGATCCACACACGCACAACCAAGAATGCGAACACCGCCCAACCATCATTCGTCCTTTCAGAAAAGCGCCAGCACCCTCACACAACAAGAGAATTGGGCACAACTCTCGCAGGCAACCACCTTGCCAAAACATGGGTCACGTCTCGCACAGACTTCATGGCACACGAAGGCGAACCAAATCCGGGAACTCACTGCAAGATGACGAACCTTAGGCAAACACAATTCTCTCCAACCAAAGGAGAAACCAATCCCACTTCCGACCAACGGAAGAACTCCACACTCGACCTGACCTCAAACCTTGCGCACGCTAGGAACATCACCTTCCAACGCTGAGAAAATCATCACCACATCAGGTCAGTGCCTCCGACACACTCGACGAGTGTCACGTCGGACCATAATCACAGCATCTCTCGATGCACCACCGCTGTAATTCCTCGAACTGCAACACGCCATGGCAAGAGCCACAACACGAGCCATGACGACAACCATCAACGCTCATCCTCGAGTCCCGAACTCACGCTGAACCTTCCCATCTCAAACCAAAACCAAGGCGAACACAACCCATTCGTGTTGGGTCCCGCGAGGTGTAAACGGATCTAGAAGGGGGGGTTGAATAGATCCTATAAGAAGCTTTGGCCTATTTAAAACTCTTAGCTAACAGAAACTTAAGCCACTCTTATAAAGTGAATGAATCACTTAGGCACAATGCACATCGGAATTAAGTAGAGTGGCTCAAATGAAAAGACTTGGATTACAAGCTATGAAACGTCCACACTTCTTTAAGCACATTTGTGAACTTGAAAGAAATAAGCCTTGTAGTGCAGGGATCATAAAGCATAACACTAGAGCATGCAATAGCTTGCAACAACCGTGCGTGTGTGTATGTGCTATGTTGATCACTCAAAGTTTATATGTGTGTGAACAATCTAACCAAGTATGGAAGCACACGAACCTGCGAATGGGGTTAGAAGATATAGATCAATCACACACGATAAACAACCCACAACACAGAGATTTTTAAGGTGGTTCGGTTGCAACCCCGCAACCTACGTCCACCCCTCACCAAAACCCGGTGAGGCTTCCTTGCTGACTCACAGCTTGACCGGGGACACACCCCAACCACAGAACAGAGAAAGCCCTCTTTCTGTCTTCCTACACACAAAGCCGACAGGGACGGCTACACCGCAAATCGGAGAACTCCCGATTGCCTTCCTACTAACCACCGATAGGGACGTCAACACCGCAAATCGGACAGCCTCCGATTGCCTTCCTACTAACCACCGGTAGGGATGATTCTCAAGTTCAAGTGTTTGAAAGAAATGGAATAAGAACAACTTATGAAAAACACTCAACAAGATATAGAATATGCTTAAGAGAAAGGATTTTGTCTGAGGTTTGCTGGAGCTTGAATCTCTTGAGGATTTGATGAAGAACTTATTCCCGGAGTACTGTTCACAGCTACAGTACTCGAACTCCTCTCCCTTGAACACACCCTTGCAGCCTCCTTTGATCTCCCTTATTAGCCTTGCTTGCTTCTACTCTTCCTTGGAGGTTGATGGATTGAGATATGAGCTTGAATCACCTTGAGTTGATGGAGAGATTGTTGGATGTAGCTTTGATCTTCCCTTGAGTTGACGAAGAGGTTTGAATGAAGATTTGATCACCTTTGTGAGCTTGCTTGCTTCTCTTCTTTCTTGGAGATTGAAGGCTTCAGATGTAGGCTTGAATCCCTTGGATTGGATGTAGAACTTCTGCACGAAGTACTGTTCACGGCTACAGTACCTCTTCTTCCAATCTCCTCTCTAGCCTCTCTTGATCTCTCTTTGCTCCAAATGATCAACTAGGGTTTCTAACCCTCTTGTGTTGGTTTTATAGACTTTGAATGGTCTATAGACAAGCCCCAGACCAGATCCAAAAATCATGGGTGATTAGATGACTTTTGGATTAAACAAATCCATGTTGAATGGCCCTTTTTGAAGTGGAAAACAAAGTCAACATTGGTTGGCTCGGGGCTGGCGGTCGACCTGCAGCTTCTGGCGGTCGACCGCTACTGTGAAACCTGCAAACGGGCGGTCCCTGGGATTTTCGATCGACCGCCACTGGCTGGCGGTCTACCGCTAGCTGAAAGACATACTGTGGACGCGCTTAAGATTCGCTGGTCGCTGGGTTCTCTCCTTTTGCTGGTTTATTCGTTTATTGAGTGCGTGGGCGTGCTAGTCACCGGAGTGACAATTTATTCGGGCTCCAAAGAGCCCATGGTGCGCTCGATCTGACTTCGTCAGACGATTGTGTGGTTCGTGTCGGGACCGAATCCCGTCGTGCCATAAAGGTCACGACGTCATTTACATCCCCCATACGAGGGAACACCCTTGATTAATTGCCGAAATTAGGGGCCCCGCGGCCGAAAAGAATAATACTAATTGTGCGAGAGAGATAGGGAATAGATCACGCTGAGGGTGGTATTCAGACCACAAACCGTTGGTCGTGTTGGTCACTCGTGGACCTTTCATGTTCGGACACGGGTCCGTGATGGGAACGCGGCGAGAAAAGCCGGGATGAATCCGTTCAAATGTCTGCCGAGCACCCGACAATTTTTGTGATGACTCGGAGGGCGTCCGGAACGAGGAACAAACCCGGTCTGAGTAAGATGTCGGCCTGAGGCTAGGTCGGGACCGGACCATGTCGGGATGACTCTCAAGATCCGAGCCCGGCCTGAGAGGGCGGCATTATTGTTCCTTTTGCCCCGGGGCGCGGGGAGAGAGAGATGGGGCTGCAGTGTGGGCCGTAGCGTCTTTTATTTGGGGTCTTCTTAGTTATATGTTCTGATTTCTGATTTGCCATTTACTACCCTTTTTTGTGCCTTTGTCCGGGATGATTTCTCTTCTTTTATTCATTGATGTTGTTATTACTATCATTATTTTCTTTACTATTTTTATTACCCCTCCCACCTCTTTTATCATTATTAATGTTGCACATTCGGGGTCCTTCGATTAGTGTAATTTTTTTATTAATTCATTTATTGTCGTTAAGGCCCTTATCATGATGTATCTGCGTGTGTATGTGGTGTGCCGGGGAAGGAGAGATAGGAGTGTACCGCTGGAGGCAGCAGTGTGCCGCTGGGGAACGGAGGGGCGTACCGCTGGGAGGCAACGAGGGGCGTACCGCTGGAGCTTAAAGGGGTGTACCGCTGAGGCCAATAAGGGTGTACCGCTGGAGGTAACAAAGGGGAGTGTGCCGCTGGAGACTGAGAGGAGTGTGCCGGGGAAGGTAATAGGGGTGTACCGCTGGGAGGCAACAGGGAGTGTGCCGCTGAAGGCTGCAACGGTGATGGTCAGGGGTGGCGTACCGACGAAAGGGTGAGGTGATCATGCCACTGGAAGCTGATTAGAGTGCACCGTTGAAGGGCCAATCAGGGCGTGATGGTGGAGGTTCAGTTAGTCTTCAATTTTTTTATCTTAAGGCTTTTCTTTTCTTCTTGTTTTAATTTCCATGTAATTTTATATAAACTTCCCCCTTGTTTCCATTTTGCTTGGTTCAGCCTCTTTCCTTGCGAGTCGGACGTTTGGGGTGCCAGGCAGTTAATCAGTTCGGTTCTCGTCATGGTGCCGGCAGTGGCTTGATTAGTTGGAAGGTTCATTGATTATTCTGTTCATTTGTTGCTTCCTTTTGCCTCTTTTAATGTTTTGTTATTTTCTCACAAAATTTCGGCAGCATCTCCCCTTGACCTGGGACGTAAGGGAGATAAAGGGAATGCGCCCACATGTAGTGGCGGAACCCAAAAACTGGAGGTGGGCACCCGAGGGCAGCAACACCTTTGTAGGATCTCGGAAAACCTAGAATAAACCATGAACGGAAGACTTCTAACACTGGACGGGGTGAGCTGAGGGTTGGCCAAGGCGTGCCGTTGAAGGGAGCATGGGTGTGTCGGCTAAGGGCCTCAAAGGGTGTGTCGGCAAAGGGGCCGCCATGGGTGTGCCGCTGAGGGCCAGCTGAGGTGTGCCGCTGAGGGGCAATTGGGGCGTGCCGCTGAGGGGCAATTGGGTGTACCGGCCAAGGGCCAATCGGGCGCATCGCCGGAGGATCAAAAGAGCTAAATGTGTGGGGGCTTGCAGGTTGTTCAAGAAAAGGAGGAAGGGTCTACAGAAGACGAGTGAAGGACCCACAAGGCCAGGCTTCGAAGGGGAGGCGTCACATTGATACGGTGACTCGAAAGAAACCGGAGAACGGAGAACACGGGCAACACACTGCATGCATTGTGAAGGCGGGAGCAAACCAACAGAAATAGTAGGAAAGGCCCAAGGAGGGCGATTGTTTTCATTCGTGGGAGACCAAGGGCCGTGGCCCTACAAACATATTACAAAAGCAAGTGCCCAATACGGGGCTATGGGCAAGGGGGAAACCCCGAAGAAAGACAGAACAGGAGGAGGAGAATGGGGAAACCCATGGAAGGGGAGAGAATGGAGTTGAAGTGGGGACGATCGTCCACCCTCCTTCTCCGCTTCCCCCCTCGCTACATCTAACTCTCCCACTCTCTTACTCTCTCTCTTCCTGGTGGCCGTCGGAGGAAGCTCACGCCGGGATGCCTCTTCTTCTTCTTCTCTTCTCTCTTCTCTGTGTGTCTTCCTCTGTGCCTTCTGTTTGTGTGCTCCTTTTCTTCCTTGGGAACAAAAACCACTCCTTCCTTCGTCGAACAGGAGGCCTTTTATACCACCAGCCACCAGGGACTTCGAGCACAGCTGTCGAAGGCGGGAAGCCGGCTGTGATGATGGGTTTGACCTGCTCCTGTCCTGGCTGTCAGTGGGGTAGGCTACGTGGCCCAGTCATCGACTGCCACCTCGGACGGCTTGCTGCGCGCCAAGGATACATAGGGCATGGGCTTCACGTCGTCCAGCAGTTGAAAAAGCCTTCACGCTGTGCCGTTGGCGGGCTGAACAAGCGTGCCGTGGGAGAGGCAAAAAGGCGTGCCGTTGGAGCTCCTGAGGGCATACCGCTGAAGCCCATTTGGGCGTGCCGCTGAAGGCCCATTTGGGCGTGCCGCTGAAGCCCTTGGGGCGTGCCGCTGAAGGCCATTGGGGCGTGCCGCTGAAGGCCATTGGGGGCGCGCCGCTGAAGGCCATTGGGGCGTGCCGATGGAGGGCCAAAATGGGCAGTTTTGAGCCAGTTGTGAGCACGAGTCGTGGCACATTTAATTTTCTTCGAGGCCCATGGATTGTGGGACTCTTGGTGATTGGTTTCTCTTCAATGTCGTGACTCCGGAGACGGTTTCACAGCAGTATGCATACTCGGGGAGCCCAGGCGATCAGTCTCTCCCGGGCTTCTTCCCTCGGCGCCGTTGTTGACGCGAGGCCGGGCGTGATATTTGGGTGTGCAATTTTTGGTGTCCACAAATGCCCCCCACCCACGGGTAGCGCGGGCGAAGAATGAGCCGGGCGGTGCCCGCGGGTGTACTTGTCTCTTTTCTCTTTGTTGACGTTGTTGATAGGGTGTCGGTGGCTGGTCTGGTTTGTTGATCTCTTGGTCTCTTCGTTAGCACCGCCAGGGCGCCGGGAACTGAAGCAGCATATGTGAGTCTCTTCGTCTCTTCATCAGTGCCAACGGGATGCCGAGAACTGAAGCAGCGTGTTGGTCTCTTTGTCTCTTCATCAATGCCGACGGGATGCCGGGAACTGAAGCAGCATGTTGGTCTCTTCATCAGTGCCGACGGGGTGTCGGGGACTGAAGCAGTTTGTTGGTCTCTTCATCAGTGCCGACGGGGTGTCGGGGACTGAAGCAGTTTGTTGGTCTCTTCATCAGTGCCGACGGGGTGTCGGGAACTGAAGCAGCTTGTTGTCTCTTTGTCTCTTCATCAGTGCCGACGGGATGCCGGGAACTGAAGCAATTTGTTGTCTCTTGGTCTCTTTGTCTCTTCATCAGTGCCGACGGGGTGTCGGGGACTGAAGCAGCTTGTTGTCTCTTCATCAGTGCCGACGGGGTGTCGGGGACTGAAGCAATTTGTTGGTCTCTTCATCAGTGCCGACGGGGTGTCGGGAACTGAAGCAATTTGTTGTCTCTTGGTCTCTTCATCAGTGCCGACGGGGTGTCGGGGACTGAAGCAGTTTGTTGTCTCTTCATCAGTGCCGACGGAGGGTCGGGGACTGAAGCGATGTGTTGTTCTCTTCATCAGTGCCGACGGGGTGTCGGGAACTGAAGCAGCTTGTTGTTCTCTTCATCAGTGCCGACGGGGTGCCGGGGACTGAAGCGGTATGTTGTTCTCTTCGTCTCTTCATCAGTGCCGACGGGGTGTCGGGAACTGAAGTAATTTGTTATCTCTTCATCAGTGCCGACGGAGTGTCGGGGACTGAAGCAGTTTATTGTTCTCTTCATCAGTGCCGACGGGGTGCCGGGGACTGAAGCGGTATGTTGTTCTCTTCGTCTCTTCATCAGTGCCGACGGGGTGTCGGGAACTGAAGCAATTTATTGTCTCTTCATCGGTACCGATGGAGTGTCGGGGACTGAAGCAGTTTGTTGTCTCTTCTGTTCTTTTCTTTCTCTCTTTTTTTTTGAACCACATTACCGATACAAGCGCCCTTTCGGGTTTTCGCCGGTACCGGCCCCCTCTTGCTTTTGCCCACGCGCCCTTTCGGGTTTTCACGCAGCGGGGTACCCAATTTTACCTGTAGCGCCCTTTCGGGTTTTCGCCACAGCCGGGTTGTTGCCATTTTTACCCTTGCCCCTGTGTAGGGGCAAGTCCGGCGGGGTATCTCTATTTTTAACCCCATTTTATTTTCTTCTTTTTTTTGACGAGCGGGTGACACGCAAGTGTCGGCTAGGGCACGAAGCCTTGCGCCGGAAGGTAGGGCTTATTCGTTGGCAAGGGACTAATGCCAGCGCAACGGGAGAATTTGTGCCGATTCGGGCGTAGGGTCCGTAATGGCAATATTGTGTGGAGCGGGTGGCTAGGGCACGGGGCCTTGCGTCGGAAAGGGACTTATTCATTGGCAAGGGACTAATGCCAGCGCAAGGGTAGAATTTGTGCCGATTCGGACGTAGGGTCCGTAATGGCAATATTGTGCGGAGTGGGTGGCTAGGGCACGAGGCGACGTGCCAGGGACGGGCTTGTTTATTGGCGGGGTAGTGGTGCCATGGCAAGGGTAGGGTTGTAGGGGTAGAGTCATTTTTGCTTGTGTGGACGCCCGTACGACCCGGATTGTGGGACTGGAATGTTTCCCCGGAGGCCTTTGCTACCGCACGTCATTGACTTACTCCTCCGCCCATGAGATTGGATGAGTATGCAGGTGTGTGCACATGTATAGGTATACGTATGTATATATTTATTTATTTAATATTTTACATATATTTTTTTTGCTTCCCCTTCTTTTATTTTCTCCTTCTATTTCCCTCTCTTTTTTTTTATTTTCCCTCCCGTTTTCTTCTTCTTTTTTTTTCTTCTTTTCTCCCTTTTGATGTCCTTTTTTTTCTCATTTCCCTTCTTTTTTTTTGCCGTATAAAAGGGGCGGGGGCGGTTCATTCGAACCACCCCCGTTCAAACTCCCCCTCCCTCTTCTCTCTCTTCGGCAGACGAAACCGCCCCCCCTCTCTTCTCCCCCTTCGTCTTCTCCGTCACCGGGAGCCACTGCTACGGGCACCGCCGTCGTCGTTACCGTGGTGAGGGCACCGCCGTGAGGGCCCCCCTATCTCTCTTCTCTTCCTTCTTCTCCCTTCTCTTTTCTTCCTTTTTCTTCCAACCGTGTTCGGCGGCCGGGGCCCTAGCCCTCTCCACCTCCATCTCCCTATCTTTTCCCTCTCCCTCTTCTTTCTTATTCTTCTTCTTCTCTTCCCTTTCCCCTACATTCGGCGTGATCAGGGTGGCGAGGAGCGTCGCGGTGGGGGCTTGCCGGAGCGTGTCGGGGAGCGGCATTTGGAGCGTGCCGGCGGGGACGCTTCAAGGTGTGCCGGGGAGGGGCGCCACAGGCGTGCCGGTGGAGGGTGCCTAGAAGCGTGCCGGGGAAGGGCTCCCCTTAGGTGTACCGGTAAAGGCACAAGTAGGGGCCTGCCGGGGAAGCAGGGGCCTGAGTGTGTCGGCGAAGCGGGCGTCAAGTGTGCCGGGGAGGCTCGCCTGGGTGTGCCGGGGAAGGCACTCAAGCTTGTGCCGGTGAAGGGCCTCTCCAGGGGCGTGCCGGGGAAGGCGTACAGGGTGTGCCGGGGAAGGCACTGGGTAGTGTACCGGTGAGGGCCGCTGCGGGGTGTGCCGGGGAAGGCGCTGGGCAGCGTACCGGTGAAGGTCTTCAGTAGGGTGCGCCGGGGGAGATCTCAAGGGGGAATGTGCCGGCCAGGGGGGGCTTCAAGCCAGGGGAAGAAGACTTCTTTGACGGGCGGACTTCTGGTGTTGCCTCTCGGGGCCCACCATGACTTTGTTGGGGCCGTCACTCCTTGTGGGCGCGCACCCGTGTTTTCCCTTACGCCTCTGGCCTAGGGGAAACTCTGCCGAAATTTCGTCAGAAATTGGCAACGTCTTATTTATTTTGCTTGTAGTCAAGCCCCTTTATAGTTCTTCATTTCTCTTTTGCATGTGGCTTATTCTGACCTTTGGTTTGTGTATCTTTACAGACAAATGGCTGCCCCAAGTGGCTCTTCTGCCCCTACTGCTGCTGTCGGTGCCGACCTCATTCCACGGGGTCCCGTGCCAGCGGTCACTTGGCTCAATGTGGAGGATCTGGATCGCGAACATGCGGAAATAGCTGCCTTGGCGGAGTCATCGGGATCCGACGGTGAGAGCATGGACTTCAGCCGGCTCGTCAGAGTTGAGAGTGGCTTCACCTTTGATCGGGCCGCCGAGGAGTACAGGAAGGACTTTCCGAAGGATAGGCACCTCATTCGATTCCTGAAGCATCTGCGCTCCCGAGATGGGCGAGACTTCGCACGATAAAGGCCGTCGAGCGGGCCATCCTGCATGCCCGGGACAGTCTATTGTACAGCGTCCCCAGGAGCATCCCGATGTATCTGGTGGGAGAAGCCCGGGAATAGAAGCCGGTCCTGGGGATCGAGGGGGTGCTGCCAGCTGAAGACAAGCTAGTGCGAGCGCCTCAGTTTACTCCAGCAAGATGGGACATGTCTGCCGGGAAGGTGCACAACGAGCCGCCTCGATTCGGCTTATTCTTGGCTCCCTTGAAATGGGGCTACTGAGAAGAGCCCTTCATCTTGGACTGCTTAGCCATCCGGTTCAAGTATGAGCTGTCGCTGGGTTGGTTCGGGGAGCTGAAGCTTCAAGACGCCCACAGCTTCCAGGAAGGGGCAGTGGAGTTTACGGAGTATGTATTGTTCAATTACGCCCCGCTGCTGGTTCGGGCCGGCATCTACCACAGCGTATACGCCTCCCGGTATGGCTACCCCATCTCCAAGGGTCTTTGCTGCGGCATGATAGAGGTATTCAGTGCAGAGACTAACACCTTCTACACGGCGGAGGGCGAGACTTCACTTGACTTATGGAGTCTCAGTCAGCTGAGTGGCTTGCCCATTGACAGGGAGCCTTATGAAGAAGTATGCCTCCCCGACTTAATCAAGGATGAGACTAACGGGGATGGCTATTATTCTCTTGGGTACTCATACTGGTACCTGATGAAGGCGTACCAAGAGTTGTACCAGCTGTCGCACAAGGGAAAGCAGCCCGCCCGCGGGGACAGGAAGAGGGTACGCATGCCCCTGTGGCTGAAATATTTCTACGACGGGCTGAAGCAGTACGAGGAATTCCCATGCGTCGGCACCGCTGTTGCTCCCAAGAAGCATGCGAAGCCTAAGCTCGATGTGAAGATCCCCTCCAGGGGGCGCCGGAGCGGGCCCAACCCGATGGGCGTCGACCCGCAGACTCACTGTGCAGCCTATCTCACGTACTGGCTGTGCTCATTTGCCATGCCGTACGGGGATGAGACAGTGATTCGGCCGGACGCCATCTACCCGGCATGCCAGATGGCGTGGGGGATTAAGCTATCTTTGTGCCCGGCAACGCTCTGCTTGATCTACAAAGCGCTGGGAGATATTAGCACCCATCAGTTCCCGAGACAGGCCCGGTATGTGTGCCCACTACATTTCTTCAACGCGTGGGTTTGCTCGTTGTTCCCCGAGTTCGCCCCGCGAGCTCTCCAGGATTGGGGACTAATACCGAGGATGCTGGAGTTTGCCAGTGCAGAGCCAGCTTCTACCTCCATGCGGATGTTTGATATTCGGGGCCGGTTGAAGATGGTTCCCCGGGATGCGACTGGCACTATCCATTTCTGGACGTTGGCCGCGCACTCTAGCCCTCTGGTGAACAATAAGAGGGAATGCAAGGACGATCAGGTGGAGAAGTACATCCACCCCATCAGCCAAGAGAATGCGGTCTGCCCGCTGCTGGAACCGGAGCTGAGGGACTGGGCGCTATCCATTCGCCCAAGCGTGTTGCTGTTCAGGAAGGGGGATAATGTGCTGCTGGAACCGTATTATCCCTTCCGATTTGGTCGCAACTTCGGGTATGACCAGCATATCCCTGTTTATCATGCACAGTTCGGCCTGCCTTCTTGGAACATCCGGGGAAGTTCAGTTGCTGAGCATGCTAAGAGCTGGTGGGATTTCTTCCACCGGGCGGACTCTGCCTCCTTCAGGGTGCCGGCCCCGGGTCGCATTCCCCGAGTGACCCAAGACTACATAAAGTGGTGGAACGCCCGGACGGCCTTCTATCGGTTGCATAAGACCGATTGTTGGGATGGGGCCGAGAGGAGGTTCCTCAGCAGGCAGACGGTGCCGGTACTTGACATTGAGCCCGATCATCTTCTTCGGCTCAAAAACAAACAAGAGAAGGAGGTGGTGGCATATATGGCAGCTCATCGGGAAGCCCGGGATAAGAGGCCGACGCCGAAAGTAGAGTTGCCTCCAGTGGCGAAGGACAACTATCAGAAGACGGTGAGGGATCTGTGCCGGGTAGGGAGCGACCGCCTGGACCTCATCAATTATCCGTTCCCCATAGAGGAAGAGGGGACTCCCGCCAAGAGCTGGCGTCCGGAGAGAGATACGCTCTACTCATACCGCACATTCATGAGGCGGGAGGAGAGGAAGCCCGAGAACTATAAGGACACCACATGGCTATACGTCCTTCTCCGGGTGAACGGACTGAAGATCGAAGATCAGAGGGCCTTGATAAGTCTCCATTTCTTATGATAATACATCGCATAAACACCATTTTATGTGCATATAATTAGGTAATTATGCATATTTCATAATTAACCTCAACTCCGCATTTAAATTGGAGCTTTCACGTAAATTGATTAATTTGATAATTTTATCTAATAATTTGAAGTTGAGGGCCATGAGCATTAATTCTCCATTGCATAACTATGAGTATTTGAGATTGATGTGCACATTGTGGTAATTTTGATGGACTAAAGTGTAATTGTGTGTATGTAGGACACCGAAGGTAATTACAAAAGAAGCCGGGGACAAAAGGGTCATCACCATTTTGACCAAGTCAAATAAAGAATTCAAAATATTTTAGTTGGAGGGAAAGGAATGTTCAAAATTTCGAATTCAAAGTTTGAAAAGGAAGAATCCAAAGTTTAAGTTTGAAAAGGAGGAAAAGGACATTCAAAGTTTGAAATAAAGGAGAGACATGATGAGCCTTGGGAAATGGGATGCCTAAAGTCCAAGAAAGGGGGTGCCCATCTACTTTTTCTCTTCCCCATGCATCATATTCCACTTGAATCTCAACCATCCATCTCCTTTTGATATAATCTCCACCCTCTATCTATCCAACTTTCCCTATAAATAGCCCATGGCAAGGAGGAGAAAGGAGTTCTTCTTTTGGGTAATCTTTCACTCTTTCTCTCCCAACCTTAGGTCTCCGATTTCTCCCATGTAAGTTCGTTTTCTCCTTTTGTGTTCTTCATAAAAGTTCTTCATTTTTAAGTCCTCTACAATTTCTTCTTCTTGCTCATCTTCTAATTCCTTCTGGTTTTCAAGCTATTTCATATTTTTCACTGTGCTGTCCTGTTCATCTGCGACCCAATATTGTTATCTGTTCTTCCCCTTATTTCTCCATCTTCTAGTCATTTTCTGCTCTTTCTGTCTTCATGAAAGTTCTTGGTTTTTACGTGTTCTACAACTTCTTCTTCTTGCTCATCTTCTAATTCTTTCTGATTTTGAAGATATCTCTCATTTTTCAACTTGCTGTCCTGTGATTTCACTGTTCATCCGAGGTGCTAGTTTCTGTTATTTATCTATTTTGAAGCTCTTCTGTTCTTCTTTTCTATCTGAGTTCTTCATCAAAGTTCTTTCTCTCTCCCTCCTCTTCAACTTCTTCTTCTTGGGTATCCCCTAATTCCTCTTGGGTTCAAAGTTATTCACCCTCCAAAGGCAGCTTCAACGACAAAGGTGACTTCCTCCCGGTGTAGACGACATCTTCCACAAGGTGGTTCGTGATCCAAGGCCAAGAGAGGACGGCGCCGTCATCACCATTGCGGCTACCATCTTCACATCTCAGGCTCCTCTTGTTGCTATTACTTTAGTTTCATTTTACTTCATTATAATCTCGTCACATCTTTATTGTAAGCTCGTCTTGCACTTCATGTAATCGTTTCTTTATGTTAATGAAAGAAGTGTTCATTTGATCTAGAGTTTGTTCATCTTCCCTCTCTTCCTACTTTTTCTTCTCAATGTTATGCAATTATTTCCCATGGCATAGACTCATAATCATAGGCATTTTGAATTAATTGTTGGAATCATTCTTTGTTTAATCATTCTCTTCAAGCTACAAAAAAATCACAAACATTTTCTAAAAGGTTACAAGGTTTTTAACTCTAAAAGTATCTTCTTCCTTGTGGATTCGACCCGTGCTTGCCATAGTACTACATTCTCTTTTGATCATTTTGTGTGAGTGCGATTTTAAGATTATTATACGCGTGGTTTAAACGACGAACTTTCGCGTTATCAATTTTTGGCGCCGTTGCCGGGGAGGAATGATGATTTTTGACTTAAGAACTTTGTTTTCCTTATGTATATAGTGTACTAATAAAGTTCTTTTTTCTTATTTTTACAGGAAAAAAAAAGAAAAAAGAGAAACAACTTGAAAATTCAAAAAAAAATTCAGAGGTAAGTCTCCACCTTTTCCTTAGTCTTTTTGTCATTGATTTTGAAAAAAAAAAAGAACGGGGGAACGCTTTTCAAGTAAGTATCCAAACTTTTCCTCCTTCATTTTAATTTCATTTCTCTACATTTTATATCTTGTGGTTAGATAGGTTCACTAAATAAAAACATAAAAAAAAAAGTATCACTTGAACTTCAATAAAAATCTTCATTGCAAGAGTAGAAATCACACTTTCATGTTTTAAGTCATGCATCATTTAGGATAGAAGCTCTTTTCTTTATTGTCTAATCGTTGTTAATTACATTGTTGAAGATTGCGGGAGGCAAGGTGAGTACTCTAACTTTTCCAAAAGTATGCTCATGCATTTTCATTCTTGCATAGAACCCCTTGTTTGAACTTGCTTTGTTGCATATTATTTCAAAATATCTTAAGGGCAACACCCATAAACAAGATAAGGTGGAGATTTCATCTCCCTTCCTTAGCCCACAAATCATAATTCTCTTGCATCTTTGCATCACCTAGACCTCAAATAAAATTCAGTAGACATTGGCCCTAAGTTCACACTGTGGTTCTTGTGTTATTTGAGCTTACCCTCTTATGAAAATTGGTGCCTAAGGCAAGACGGTCGGACGGCAAACGCCTTAAGTGGGCTAGTGGTTTGGCATAATTAGGTCCCTACGAAAGTAGGGGGAACCTCCCACTACCCCACCCCTTACCTGGCCGGTGGAAATATTGAGGGTGAACTTAAGTTTCACGTTAGCCATTTTGTGAAACCCAATTTGTAGGTCTAGGTCACATCTAGGGCATTAAGTAATTTGTGTGATAACTTGTTTGTGTTTGCATAAAAAAAAACCAAAAATAAAAAACAAAAATAAAAACAAAACAAGAAAAAAAAATCATCTTATCTCTCTTCGTCCTTATTTGAGTCAAAACAAAAAAAAAATTAAAAAAAAAATATACATCATAAAACGATTCTCTCATCTCTCATCTTTAACCTTGGTTTATGCAAGGGAGAAGATCTCAACACCTTGACTTAGTTGAGCCCATTAGTGAGATTGAGCGATTCATTTTTAATCCGGCTCAAAATCAAACCCAACCTATGGCTGAACAACACCAATTAGAGGTGCCCAAACAGATAAAGGAATATTTCATTCCTTCGAATTATCAGCCATCCACTTGTATCCAACTGCCTAATGTCCCTGCTTTGCACTATGAGATCAAATCTAGCACCATTCAGATGCTCCCATCCTTTTATGGGAAGACCAATGAAGATCCCTATAAACATCTGGATGAATTTCTAGAAATTTGTTCCACTGTGAAAATTCAAAATTTCACAGATGATGCTCTCCGCCTGACCTTATTCTCTTTCTCACTTAAGGACAAAGCCAAATACTGGCTAGGGACCTTAGGGAAACCTATTGGCACGTGGGCAGATATGCAACATGAGTTCCTTAAGAAATTCTACCCCATCGGTAGAACCAACACCATGAGACGTGCAATCACAGGATTCGCGCAACTCCCAAATGAACAAATACATGAATCATGGGAGAGATTAAAGGAACTCCTCAGAAAATGTCCACATCATGGGCTCTCCAAATGGCAAATAGTGCAAGCTTTCTATGAGGGCCTAGATGATCAAGTTAGGCAGATTATTGATGCATCATGTGGTGGGGCCTTTATGAGCAAGAGTGAGGATGAGGCCTATGCCTTATTTGAAATGTTGAGCGAGAATTCAATCAACCATGCTTCCTTATCCTCATATGAGAGAACCATTGGGCCCTCTAAACGGGCCGGGATGTATCGGGTGGAACCTGAAGCTAGGGTGGATGTAAATTTCATCCATCAAAAATTGGACAAGGTGGACATCATGGCCCAAAAGCTAGAACATGTTGATATGCTAGCCCACAAGTTAGACCAGCTCCTGGCTCAAAACAAACAAGAAACCACCATCTCACCATGAGGTGTGTGCTTTATGTGCTAGCCCGGACCATCATGTGTCCGATTGCCCAACAGCAGCCCAGTTACCACCTTTTATACAGGAGCAAGTCCAAGCAGCCCAGGGATTCTCTAAGCCCAACTATGACCCATTTTCTAACACCTATAATCCAGGTTGGAGGAATCACCCCAATTTCAATTGGAGAAATCAACAATCTCCCAATCAGCCCACCATCCCCTCTGCGTCTCATACTCACAAACCACCCATCCAACACCAATTTCAAGCACAACCACCATTCCAAGGAAATGCTTATGGTCGGGGACCGCAAGCCCAACAACCACTTCCCCGATTTAACCAGGGTCAGGTCCCATACCAACCTCCTCAGCCCAATTACGGGCAATCTTCCAATTCCCACCAAGTCTATCAACCTCCTCCGCAACACCACCAGGACTCCCAAACTGATGATAGATTCCATCAGTTACAACAACTAATTCTGGCCCAAAATCAATCCTTCCAACAAACTATTCAAGCCCAAAGTCAATCTTTCCAACAGACCCTCCAAGCCCACCAGCAAACCATCTCTAAGTTGGAAACTCAATTGGGCCAATTGGCTGAAGCCACCATGAGAAGGGAAGTGGGCCAATTGCCAAGTCAGCCCATTGCCAACCCACGAAATAATCCTCCGGGCTTCCCACAACCGAACTTCCCCATTAACCAGCCAATTCCTCCTCTCCTCCAGCACCCATCAGGCCAAATACCACAAAAAGGCCCACAACTCGAAAATGCAAAAGCAATTTCGACCTTAAGAAGTGGTAAAGTCCTCAAAGATCCTCAGGGGTCCACTCCTAGTTCATCAGTCCAGGCCCCTGACATATCTTCTGATAGTGAGGAGGAGCCCAGCCAGGAAGAGGATGTCAAGGGAAAGAGGAAAATAGAGGAAGGGCCCAGCACTTACCAACCTACAGTGCCATTTCCCAATGCCTTAAATCCCAAAAAGAAACAACCAGCCCATAATGAGGAGATGATGGAGCTCTTCAAACAAGTACACATCAACATCCCTCTCCTCGATGCCATCAAACATGTCCCGGCCTATGCTAGATTCTTAAAAGAAATGTGCACTCCTAGGCGGGACCCACGAGTGACCCCGGAAAAGGTTCGACTCCCGGAGAACGTTAGTGCTGTGGTCCTCAACCAACTTCCAAGAAAGTTAAAAGATCCTGGAGCACCCCTTATCTCTTGCAATATTGGGGGTGTGACATTTGATAAGGCTCTCCTTGATTTAGGAGCTAGTGTGAATTTACTCCCTACCTCCATCTATGAGCAGTTTGACATCGGTGAGCTCAAGCCTACTCCCATTATTCTCCAACTCGCCGATAGATCAATCAAGACTCCAAAGGGCCTTATTGAGGATGTCATTGTTAAAGTGAATGAGTGCTACTTCCCTGCTGACTTTCTTATTCTGGATATGGTTTCTCCCCAAGAAATCAAGCATACTCCTATCATTTTGGGTAGACCATTTTTAGCCACGGCTAGGGCTAATATAGACTGTGCTTCAGGAATTATGGACATATCTTTTGGGGACCAGAAAGTCAGCATCAACATTTTTAAGGCATCCAAATTTCATGATCAAAAAGGAGATTGCTATGCTGTTGACACCATTGAGGAATTATTGGAGATTGAAAGGGACAGTAGGACTGGAATGAGAGAGGAAGTTGACATCTTGTCAACTCAACTTAGGACATGGCCCCCAGTTGAACCTTTGCCTAAGCTTAAATCTGAACCAGCTCTGCCCTCTTTGCAATCCCCTCCTCAGGTTGAACTAAAACCATTGCCGGCCTCCCTTAAGTATGCATTCCTAGGCCCAGACCAAACCTTGCCAGTCATCATAGCAAGTGACCTTGAACCTAACCAGGAGGAGAAACTAGTTGAGGTCCTTAAATCTCATAAGGGGGCTATAGGTTGGTCTGTCGCTGATCTTAAAGGGATTAGTCCATCCATTTGTCAGCACCATATTTATATGGAGGAGAATGCAAAACCGAGTAGAGACATGCAGAGGAGATTAAATCCACACATGAAGGAAGTGGTCAAAAATGAGGTGGTCAAGTGGTTAGATGCCGGAATCATCTACCCAATTTCTGATAGTCAGTGGGTCAGTCCAACACAAATAGTCCCAAAGAAATCAGGACTGACTGTGATCACCAATGATCAAGAGGAGTTGATACCTACTAGGTTGACCACGGGATGGAGGGTCTGCATTGATTATAGGAAGCTCAACTCCATGACAAGGAAGGACCATTTTCCCCTCCCATTCATTGACCAAATTTTGGAAAAATTAGCAGGGCAAAAATACTTCTGTTTTCTGGATGGGTATTCTGGATACAATCAGGTGGCTATCTACCCAGAGGATCAGGAAAAAACCACATTTACCTGTCCCTACGGAACCTTTGCTTTTCGAAGAATGCCCTTTGGACTATGTAATGCTCCCGCCACATTTCAAAGATGCATGTTAGCTATTTTTTCTGACATGGTGGGTAACTTTTTAGAGGTTTTCATGGACGATTTCTCCATTTTTGGGGACACATTTGATTCTTGTCTAGACCACTTAGCCAAAGTCATGAAGAGATGCATAGACAATAATCTTGTCCTCAGTTGGGAAAAGAGTCATTTCATGGTTAAAAAGGGCATCGTTCTGGGACATATAGTGTCAGCAAGAGGGATTGAGGTGGATAAAGCCAAGGTTGAGCTTATTGCCAAACTACCACCACCCATCTCAGTGAAACAAATCCGTTCCTTTTTAGGTCATGCCGGCTTCTATCGCCGGTTTATTCAAGATTTCTCCAAAGTTGCTAGACCTCTCACTAATCTGCTGGCTAAGGAAGTCCCATTCCATCTTGACCAATCATGTCTTGAGGCTTTTGAATCATTGAAAATGACATTGACCAATGCCCCAATCTTACAAACTCCTAATTGGTCATTGCCTTTTGAAATTATGTGTGATGCCTCGGATTATGCTTTAGGTGCTGTTTTGGGGCAAAGGGTAGACAAAAAGCCTGTGGTGATTTACTATGCGAGTCGCACACTCGCTGATGCCCAACTTAGGTACACCACAACAGAAAAGGAGTTACTTGCTGTTGTCTTTGCCCTTGAAAAGTTTCGGTCCTATCTGCTAGGGGCCAAAGTCATTGTGTTCTCTGACCACTCAGCTCTCAGACACCTGCTGTCTAAAAAAGATGCCAAACCAAGGTTGATTAGATGGATCCTTTTATTACAAGAATTTGATTTGAAAATTCGGGATAAAAAAGGAAGTGAAAATGTTGTTGCAGATCACTTGTCCCGAATTATCACATCAGACACCACACCCTTACAGGACTCATTTCCAGATGAACACCTCCTTAGTGTATCTCACATTCCACCCCCATGGTATGCACACATTGTCAATTACTTAGCCGTGAAAAAAATTCCTGAAGGTTGGTCCAAACAAGAAAAAGACCGCTTCTTTGCTAAGCTCAAATACTTCTTTTGGGAAGACCCTGAGCTATTCCATTTAGGACCAGACCAAATCATTCGGAGGTGTGTCCCTGAAGGTGAGCAACAAAGCATTCTGACATTTTGCCACACCTTAGCTTGTGGGGGGCATTTTTCAAGTAAGAAAACGGCAGCCAAAGTTTTGCAGAGTGGGTTCTACTGGCCCACAGTATTCAAAGATGCATTCGAATTTTGCAAATCTTGTGAGCGCTGTCAGGCTATGGGAAACATGTCACGTAGGGACATGATGCCTTTAAACCCTATCCTGGTTGTGAAATTTTTGATGTATGGGGAATTGACTTCATGGGACCGTTTCCATCATCTTTTGGACATGAGTACATTTTGGTGGCGGTGGATTACGTGTCTAAGTGGATAGAAGCTATAGCCACAAGGACTAATGATCACAAAATTGTCATGAAATTTGTTCGCAAGAACATTTTCTCTCGATTTGGGTGTCCCAGGGCTATCATTAGTGATGGGGGTTCACATTTCATCCATTCTCAATTCCGGGCTTTGCTTCGGAAGTATGGGATAACACATAAGATTGCTACCCCCTATCATCCCCAGACTAGTGGCCAGGTGGAGGTTTCTAATAGGGAGATCAAGAACATTTTGCAAAAGTCTGTCCGGCCCGATAGGAAAGATTGGTCAGAAAGATTAGATGATGCTTTATGGGCCTATCGGACCGCCTACAAAACTCCCATTGGCATGTCCCCTTATAGGCTTATTTTTGGAAAGCCATGTCATTTGCCAGTCGAATTGGAACATAGGGCCTATTGGGCAATCAAACAATTCAATCTTGATTTAGCACAGGCTAGTTCCCATAGAGCCCTTCAACTGAATGAGTTAGAGGAACTTCGCAATGAAGCCTATGAGAACTCTAGGATTTATAAAGCCCAGACAAAAGCATTCCATGATAAACACATTTCACGCAAAACTTTTCAAATCAACCAAAAGGTCTGGCTTTTTAACTCTAGGCTGCGATTATTCCCCGGCAAATTGAAATCTCGATGGGATGGACCATATGTGGTAATTAAAATATTTGACCATGGTGCAGTAACAATTCTTGATCCTAAAACTGGTCAAACTTTCACTGTCAATGGTCAACGTTTGAAACCTTACATTGAAAATCTTCCAATGTTACAGGAGGACTCTCTCAGGCTGAGTGACCCATTGTGAGCTATATTGTGTCTGGCTGAAGACGTTAAACTTAGCGCTTCTTGGGAGGCAACCCAATTATCTTGTCTCTTTTCAAAAAGAAAAAAAAATTGATTGATTTTCTTCTTTTATCTAAGGAGCATGGAGCATGGAGCAATATTTCTTTGATGACGACATCTCTCTCTCAGGTCGTATCTATCCTTCCCTCTACTTTTTATGGCTTTATTTCATTTCTATATCTTACTCATGCCATTAGGGACAATGTCACCTAAGTTGGGGGGTAGCTTGAGCTCGAATTTCCTCAAAATAATTGCAACCTTTCATCACACCTCTAACACATGTTTCATGTTCATATTTCATGATGAGAAACTTTTCTTAGAATGATAGGACTTAGAGTCTTACATGTGAAAGTTGCAAATTAAAGGGATGAATTAATTGGTTATGTCTTTAGCCTTTTCCTCAGAATACACCTGAAAATTCTATTGAACTTGCACACAATTGCACAATAACAAGATCGGTGGATGATAAATATTAGGATGATGGGAATTTTACTTGACACTTAGGTGGTGATGAATATTATGCCCATTCGTTGAACATAATCGTGAGGAAAAAGCTACCTGCCAAAAAAAAAACACACATGGAAAATGCCCCTGAACTTAGTAACTGGGCCTGCTTCTCCTAAGGCAAGAGTTGAGCTTCGCGTCAAACGGCGAAGGGATGTGCAGCACCGTGTGTCAAAAAAAAAAGTATAAACTGGCAGAGTGAAGCTACCTGTAATTCGAGAAGCTCAATTCAAGAGGTGGGCAGAATTGAAAATCATCTTTAAGTGAAAGGTAGAAGACTCATTCATCTAGATTGTTTGGAAGTCACTAGTCAAGTTATATCACTCATACACAAAGAGATATTTAATTTTGAGTGTATCCTGAGGAAAGGTCTAAACACATGGACTGATGAAATTTATACCAAATGCATTCTACTTGAACTTGTAATACTCCAAAGTCTAAATCACTATGCATAATGTTCTTGCCATGATCTGTGACACATGAGTGTTTGCTAGTCCTAATTTTATAATTGTTTACATTGCTAAGGGACTAGCAATGTTCAAGTTGGGGGGTGTGATAAGTCTCCATTTCTTATGATAATACATCGCATAAACACCATTTTATGTGCATATAATTAGGTAATTATGCATATTTCATAATTAACCTCAACTCCGCATTTAAATTGGAGCTTTCACGTAAATTGATTAATTTGATAATTTTATCTAATAATTTGAAGTTGAGGGCCATGAGCATTAATTCTCCATTGCATAACTATGAGTATTTGAGATTGATGTGCACATTGTGATAATTTTGATGGACTAAAGTGTAATTGTGTGTATGTAGGACACCGAAGGTAATTACAAAAGAAGCCGGGGACAAAAGGGTCATCACCATTTTGACCAAGTCAAATAAAGAATTCAAAATATTTTAGTTGGAGGGAAAGGAATGTTCAAAATTTTGAATTCAAAGTTTGAAAAGGAAGAATCCAAAGTTTAAGTTTGAAAAGGAGGAAAAGGACATTCAAAGTTTGAAATAAAGGAGAGACATGATGAGCCTTGGGAAATGGGATGCCTAAAGTCCAAGAAAGGGGGTGCCCACCTACTTTTTCTCTTCCCCATGCATCATATTCCACTTGAATCTCAGCAATCCATCTCCTTTTGATATAATCTCCACCCTCTATCTATCCAACTTTCCCTATAAATAGCCCATGGCAAGGAGGAGAAAGGGAGTTCTTCTTTTGGGTAATCTTTCACTCTTTCTCTCCCAACCTTAGGTCTCCAGTTTCTCCCATGTAAGTTCGTTTTCTCCTTTTGTGTTCTTCATAAAAGTTCTTCATTTTTAAGTCCTCTACAATTTCTTCTTCTTGCTCATCTAATTCCTTCTGGTTTTCAAGATATTTCGTGTTTTTCACTGTGCTGTCCTGTTCATCTGCGACCCAATATTGTTATCTGTTCTTCCCCTTATTTCTCCATCTTCCAGTCATTTTCTGCTCTTTCTGTCTTCATGAAAGTTCTTGGTTTTTACGTGTTCTAAAACTTCTTCTTCTTGCTCATCTTCTAATTCTTTCTGGTTTTGAAGATATCTCTCATTTTTCAACTTGCTGTCCTGTGATTTCACTGTTCATCCGAGGTGCTAGTTTCTGTTATTTATCTATTTTGAAGCTCTTCTGTTCTTCTTTTCTATCTGAGTTCTTCATCAAAGTTCTTTCTCTCTCCCTCCTCTTCAACTTCTTCTTCTTGGGCATCCCCTAATTCCTCTTGGGTTCAAAGTTATTCACCCTCCAAAGGCAGCTTCAACGACAAAGGCGACTTCCTCCCGGTGTAGACGACATCTTCCACAAGGTGGTTCGTGATCCAAGGCCAAGAGAGGACGGCGCCGTCATCACCATTGCGGCTACCATCTTCACATCTCAGGCTCCTCTTGTTGCTATTACTTTAGTTTCATTTTACTTCATTGTAATCTCGTCACATCTTTATTGTAAGCTCGTCTTGCACTTCATGTAATCGTTTCTTTATGTTAATGAAAGAAGTGTTCATTTGATCTAGAGTTTGTTCATCTTCCCTCTCTTCCTACTTTTTCTTCTCAATGTTATGCAATTATTTCCCATGGCATAGACTCATAATCATAGGCATTTTGAATTAATTGTTGGAATCATTCTTTGTTTAATCATTCTCTTCAAGCTACAAAAAAATCACAAACATTTTCTAAAAGGTTACAAGGTTTTTAACTCTAAAAGTATCTTCTTTCTTGTGGATTCGACCCGTGCTTGCCATAGTACTACATTCTCTTTTGATCATTTTGTGTGAGTGCGGTTTTAAGATTGTTATACGCGTGGTTTAAACGACGAACTTTCGCGTTATCAGTCCTCCATCCTGGGCAAGTGCTGCACATCCCGTACTATTATGCTGACGGGTGGGGCATAGACCACTTCAGCCTCTTCTGCCACCTTTCCATGAAGAAGCACGCGGATCTGGCCAGTCTTACGGACCGGTGCCAGAAGATCAAGGATGTGTGCTGGCTCGTTCGAGAGGCGGCACGTCAGGATAAAGAGCCATCCCTGAACTACTGGCCGATTACACTGCGACTGTATACTGGCCCTCACGGTACTTGATCTCTTTCTCTTCTTTTGTCTTTGTCTCTTATCATTGTGGCCTTTGCAGATAGTTGGATGCTAATCATGAATGCGTGTTTGTTCTTTCTCTTTTCCTTTCTGACAGACCACCCCGATAGCGCGCAAATGGCCACGTACCGGAATCTCCTTCGGCTTGTGCAGAAGCCTGCATATTTTGAAGCCGCGCCACTGGCCCCGACTGCGGCTCCTCTGCCCAAGGCAGCGAAGAGGCCCCGGGCAAAATATCCCGTGAAGAAAGCAGTGGACGCCGCAAAGGTGGCCAAGCAGCGAGACACGAAGCGGAGAAAAATAGAGGCGGCCAAGGCCCCGACCGCCGTTCCTTCGGCGCCACGGGTCCCCTCTTTTGAGGAATTCGAGGTTGCCCGACCCGAGCCCAGCCAACCTGCCGGTCAGTACCTTCGACTATCGTCGTGTCTTTTAAGTCCCCCCCCTTTTTATTTTCATCTTGGAGCAGATCCCTGACGCTTGAATATTTCTTTTGTCTCAGCTTCTGTGGTAGAGCCCGTGCCCACACCTATTCCTCACGCGAGGGAGCCAGTTCCTATGCCCGCGCCTGACATGGGTGAAGCCGCGGTCATAGCAAAGGCGATCCTGGCGGCGGCCCCGGCTCCCTCACCACAGGCCAAGGGAAGGTCCCGAGCAAAGTCGCCTGTTAAGGAGGCGTTGGCTGCTGCCAGGGTGGCCGGGCCACAAGCGACAAAGCGGAGGCAGGCTGAGGAATCCCCGGCTCCGACGGTAGCCCCTCCGGTGGCCCCTATCCTATCTTTTGAGGAATTTGAAGCTACCCAGACCGGGCCGAGTCACGAAGCTGGTGAGGTTCATGGGCCGCCTGCGTCGTCCGTGATCGATTTGCCTCCTGGGTTGGCCTCACGCTCGCGTACGGCGACAATGCATTTCTTCTTTACGGGCGGCACAAAGGAATCGGCGCCCGTGTCAATCCCGGGCGAGGGCAGGGCTGCAACTCCCGAGAAGGCTTTGCCCGTCGAGGAAGCCCGTGGGTCATCCCGGGCTGTAGGGGCCGAAGAGGGTATTTGTCTTTGTCGGCCTAAACGACTTCTTTGTTCTTTGGGAGCCGACTGGATTTGATGTAATCCACCCTTTTCTTCTTCGTGACAGGCATAGCAGAGGCAGTCGCTGGACTATTCGGGCCCCGCGTGCAACTCCCGACGACGTGTCTATATGTGAGGAGGAGGCTGAAGTCCGGCGTACCAGCCTCATCTAGCCCAAGGGAGGGTGCGCCGGCCATTGACCTCGAAGTGGAGGCCCCTTTGCCGGCAAGGGGAGAACTTGCGGCGGTCGAATCATCGTCGGGCGAAGAGGTAGACTACAATTACTCCTCTGATGAAGCGGCTCCTGACGAAGGCATGTCCGGGGCATCGGAGCCGCCCGAGCCAGTCTTCAGGGCCCCCTTACTTGCTGGCTCCCCGAGCTTTATTGGGAAGACTACTGTAAGTGTGAGCTTGCTTGGGCCGGCTCCTTCTCTCCTTCGTGTTTACCTAACGATCTTTTCTTGTCAATTCCGGGTTTCAGGGGCTTAACTTGCTGGAGGCTGTGGAAAAGGGTACCCCAGTTGCGCCGATCGACCGTCAGGTGGGGGTCGACGTGGGCTCGGGCAAACTAGCCCTTCTATTTGAGGCTCTTCAGCAAGAGTCGGCCGCATGGACTTCAAGTGCTTCTGAAGCGGCGGACGAGCCTCTGGAGGAAGGAGAGATTGCACCCGAAGGCCGCGCCTTCACGGTGGCCGAGGTAAGCGGGGCTTTATGGCTCTTCCCACTTCTCGTCCTTGCGTAATTTATTCCCGGCAACGGGCGGCTGACCGTATTTCATGTGGGCAGGTGGTGCCGACGACCGGGAAGATGCCTGGCCGCTCTCGCAAGGCAATCGCCAAGCGGAGGCCGATCACCGATCAACCACCAGCGGGGGGACCGACTCCGGCATCTGTTCCGGAGGTGGAGACTCTTGCCGTGCTCATGCAGGCGGGAGGCGTCCCTCACCTGCTGGTTCCACTTCCACCCCTTCCGAGGCTGCCGGCCCAGATGGAGGACCCTCTCTTGAGACAGATATTCACGGGGCTTCGTGCACATCTGGAGGGGCCCCAGATGCGAGAGGAAAGTCCGTGGGTGATGGCGTCGAGTCTGGCTTTACTCGAAGCTCCTCCTCCAGCTGAAGCAGCGGCACCTGCACCCCTCCCCCTTGAAGTAGTGGCAGAAGCGAGCCAGGCGGAGGCAGAGGGGGCAGGGGAGCTCCAAATAACGGGAGTGCCGGAGGCTTCGGCAATGGTCTTGTCCACTCCCTCGGCAGTGGCTGGCCAAGGGTCTCTCGTCGAGCTACACCGGCCAGGCGGCTTGACCCTTGCCCTTCCTTCCTCTTCAGCGGCAGTGGACGCTGACCTGTGGGCAGAGGTGGACAGCACCGTGGAATTTACTCCTCCGGTCGTGCCCTCAGTCAGCCACACGTCATCAGAAGCGCCAGTCCGTCAAATGCTGATCACTCTACGGACGATGCTCCTCGCCGACCCCTCTCTGTCGTATCGGGAGGTGCACACCATAGTGATGCAGCTGACTGGGGCGTTGCAAGTGCTTGGCTGCCCGCTGGGAGAGTGGTCGCGGCGGGTTCTGTTGTTGCTGAAGTATGTCAAGCGCCGCGAGTTCCTGGCGACCCAGGCTCCTGACGAACGTGCCGCCCTTGATGCTCAGGCGGATGAGTATCTGCAGACCTTAGAGGCCCGACGCCATGATAGAGAATGCCGCGGAAAGGCCTTAGAGGAAGGCGAGGGCAGCGTTCGTTCCTTCAAGAGCTGGATCGAGAAGCTGGAGGGCTACCTCGTTGCGGCCAAGCTTGACCTTGCCGAGGTGGAAAGGGCGGTCGCAGAGGAGAGGGAAGCCTTTGCCGTCGTCGAAATTAAAATGGTGTCCGTAGAAGCGGAGCTCGCCCGTCTTGAGGAATTGAGGGGCCGACTGCGCGATATGATGAACTTCCCTTGCGTCGGGATCCTCCCTCTCGAGGACATCTTCAGGGGCCTTGACTAGGCGTCGCTCCCTTACTTTTCCTTTTCCCCCCTTTTGTAACACAGGGGTATGCCCCGAAGCACATGTAGTTTAATCCTCTTTCTGAATAGAGTAGAACATTTATGGTCTCTCATGTCCTTTGCGTGTGCATTCGTCCCAGAGGGACCTTTCTTCCCCTTCTTTCTCTTCTGCGTACATTGTTTTCTTCTTCCCCTTCCTTCCCCTCTTTTGTGCCGAACCACGTTAGCAGGGTGTGGGTCTTCGCGAAGATTTGCTTCGGGAGAACCAGGCGGGGACCCCTGTCAGGGTACAGGAGAGTGCTCGCCTTCCCAGGGGGGGGGGACGAGGGGACCACTCCACCATACCGAACGGGCGACTCCCTAGCTCTGCCGCAATATTGAAAGCTCGTACTTGCCTCAGGCGGGGGGCCTCGGTTAGAGACCATTTTCTGGTCGTTCAGAGGGGACGGAGAGAAGAGTTGGTCTAGTCAATGACCCGGACGGGAGGTCCGAGCTAAAGGGGTACTCACCGCCCGGGGGGGGGGGGGGGGGACGGAGAGAAGAGTTTGTCTAGTCAATGACCCGGACGGGAGGTCCGAGCCAAAGGGGTACTCACCGCCCGGGGAGGACGGAGAGAAGAGTTTGTTTAGTCAATGACCCGGACGGGAGGTCCGAGTCAGAGGGGTACTCACCGCCCGGGGAGGACGGAGAGTAGAGTTTGTTTAGTCAACGACCCGGACGGGAGGTCCGAGCCAGAGGGGTACTCACCGCCCGGGAAGGACGGAGAGAAGAGTTTGTCTAGTCAATGACCCGGACGGGAGGTCCGAGCCAAAGGGGTACTCATCGCCCGGGGAGGACGGAGAGAAGAGTTTGTTTAGTCAATGACCCGGACGGGAGGTCCGAGCCAGAGGGGTACTCACCGCCCGGGGAGGACGGAGAGAAGAGTTTGTTTAGTCAATGACCCAGACGGGAGGTCCGAGCCAAAGGGGTACTCACCGCCCGGGGAGGACGGAGAGAAGAGTTTGTTTAGAAATTTCTTTTAGTATTTCCGTGGCTACGGGGCGACGGCTAGAAACGGGAGGAGTTCCCCCTTTCTCGGCTTCCACTCTTCCCTTGCTCTTGTATCTTTTCTTCCCCTTTTTTTTTACTTCTTTTTTTTTCTTCTCTTCTTTTTTTCTTTCTCCCCTTTCTTTCTTCTCTTTTTTCTCTCTTTTCCTCTTCTTCTCTTCTCTTTTTTTTCTTTCTCTCTTCTCTTTTTTCTCTTTTTTTTCTTTTTTCTCTTCTCTTTTTCCTCTCTTCCCTTTTTTTTCTTTTTTTTTACCTTTCTCTTCCCCCCTTTTTGCTTTTTGAAAACATGGATAGTGGTCAAGTTGTTTGGACATCAATCACGCAAATCTGCCCAAAATAGGGCGGAGGGTCATATTATTGATTGAACGGGGGCGCCGGAGCGTGGTACAGTCTCAAGTGCCTTCCATTAAGAGGCGGGAACTGAACTTCCCCGCGATGGTTGACGATTACATAGGCCCCACCTTCGTAGACTTTTTGGACTACGTAGGGTCCGAGCCAGTTCTCATTCAGCTTACCCCTAGGGTTGGCAGCCATGAGGTCCCTTCTCTTGACCATGACGAGGTCGCCCTTTTTGAATTCGCGTTCCTTGACAAGCTTGTCAAAGGCGCGTGCAATCCGGGCCTGGTAGATCTGAATGTTCTGTTGGGCCTGGAGCCGCTTTCCCTCTAGACTGGAGAGTTCATCATGCCTTCGTTCAACGTTGGTTTGCCCTTCAAGGACAAGGCCATGCTGAATGGCAACCCTGAGGGACGGTATCTCCAGTTCAACGGGGACGATTACCTCTGAGCCATATACAAGAGAAAAGGGCGAACAACCTGTTGGAGTCTTGTATACAGTTCGGTACGCCCAAAGCGCCTCGTACATCCTTTCTTCCCAGTCCCTTTTGTTAGAGCTGACCGTCTTGGCCAGGAGAGTGCAGAGTGTCTTATTAAAAGCTTCGGCCAGCCCATTAGCCTGTGGGTTGTAAGGAGTCGATGTCCTCCAATCAATTTTATATTTTTCTGCTAGCCGGTAGACCTTCTGGTTGCGGAAGTGGCTACCATTGTCTGACACAACTCGGTCGGGCGCGCCAAATCGGAATATGATATTACGGCGGACAAACCTGACCACGATTTCTCCGGTGACCTCCCGCAAGGCGACAGCCTCTGCCCAGCGGGAGAAGTAGTCGGTTGCCGCCAAGATGTACTTGCAGCCTGTGGAAGATGCCGGTAAGGGACCCACGACGTCCGTTCCCCACTGGGCGAACGGCCAACTGGGCGCGGTTGGGTGTAATTGCACCGGGGGCCTTCTAGGTATGGTGGCATGCTCCTGACATTTTTGACACGACTTAGCATATTTGCAGCAGTCGTCGAACATTGCAGGCCAATAATAGCCAAGCTTCTTTATTTCAATCTTCATTTTCGGCCCGGCCTGGTGTGCGCCAGCTATCCCGGCGTGGACCTCCTTCATGACCCTCCAGGCTTCTTCAATGGACAAGCATCGGAGGAGTAATTTCTACTTGGCGTCGGCCACCATTCGGAATAATATTCCATTTCGGAGCTCATAGGAGTCCTTAATTCTGATCAGCCTGAGCTTCTCTTCTCTCTTCTTGGGCAGCTGCTGGTACTTGAACCACTGCATCAGGGGGTCTCTCCAGTCGGGTAGGCCGACGGCTTCTGCTGTGGTGACTTCCAGCTCTTCTTCTTCTGGTTCCTCTTCTATCATGCTGGGCATCTGGCGCTGATTTATTACTTGGATACTGAGAGATCCATTTGGAGGTGTTGCCAGTGAGCTCGCCAGTTTTGCCAAGGCGTCGGCTTGTGCATTCTCCCCTCTGGCGACATGGCCTATCTCAAGGAGATAGAACCGTTCCATGAGTCTCTTCGCCTTAGCGTGATAAGGGAGCAACTCAGGTTTTCAGACATCAAACTGTCCCTGGACCTGCTTGACGACCAGCAGCGAGTCGCCGAATACTTGGAGCATTTTGATCTCCATTTGGAGGGCCACCTGAAGGCCGATGATCAGAGCTTCATACTCTGCTTCATTATTTGTGCAGGGCTTAGTAATGCAGCAGGAAGTGTGCATCACTTCTCCGTCTGGCGATTTGAGGACGATGCCGGCTCCGGCCCGTACCTTGGCGTGCCCGGACAGGGTCGCTTCTGTTCTCGAAGCCCCGTCAAAGTATAGCTGCCAGATAGCTTGTTGGAGATGATCCACCTCCAGTGTCTCATCTTCGGGTAGGTCGGTGGCCAACGTGGAGCCTTCGGGCACGGGGTGTGCTGCGAAGAAATCCGCGACGGCTTGTCCCTTAACGGCCTTCTGCGGCACGTAGGTGATATCAAACTCCATGAGCAGCACGGCCCACTTGCCAAGGCGTCCCTTCGGGACAGGCTGGAGGAGAATGTGCTTGATAGGGTCAGCTCTGGATATTAGACTTACTTCATGGGACAGCATGTAGTGCCTCATCTTCTTGACTGCGAAGACCAAAGCGAGGCAGACTTTCTCTATCGGGGTGTACTTGGCCTCCGCACCCACTAGTCTCCGGCTGAGGTAGTAGAGAGCCTGCTCTTTTCCCTCATCATTGTTCTGGGCAAGCATTGCCCCCAGTGAATATTCGGTAGCCGCTATGTAGAGAATAAGCGGTCTGCCTGTGACAGGTGCCCCCAGGACTGGCGGGGTCTTCAGGTATTCTTTTAGCTGGTCGAACGCACGCTGGCATTCGTGACCCCAGTCGAAGGGTGCATTCTTCATCATCAGTCTGTGAAAGGGTTGGCAACGCCCCGACAGGTTGGAGATGAACCTGCGGATATAGGCTAGACGGCCCTGTAGGGACCTCAGCTCTCCCAGACTCTTCGGAGGGGGCAACTCCTGAATGGCTTTTATCTTGAAGGGGTCAATCTCGATCCCTCTGTGCCGGACAATAAAGCCAAGGAACTTACCACTGGACACGCCAAAGGCGCACTTCCTAGGGTTCATCTTCAGCCCATACAGTCGGAGCCTTTGAAAGACGACCCTGAGGTCGCTCAGATGTTCGGATCTCTTCTTAGTCTTGACAACTAGATCATCAATGTAGCATTCGACCTTGCTATATAGCAGGTCGTCGAAGATCTTGGTCATTGCCCGCTGATATGTAGCACCGGCATTCTTGAGGCCGAAGGGCATCCTCTTGTAGTGGAATATCCCCTCGGGTGATCTGAAAGCCGTGTGAATCCGGACGCGGTCGGCTATCCAAATTTGGTTATAGCCGGACGATCCATCCATAAAAGACAGGGCCTCGTGGCCGGTGGTTGCATCAATCATCACTTCGGTGATAGGCACCGGGAAATCATCTTTTGGGTAAGCTTTATTCAGGTCGCGAAAATCCACGCAAATCCTGATCTGTCCATTCTTTTTCTTCACCGGCACAATATTGGCCAACTAGGTGGTGTACTGGTTTTCCGCCACAAAGCCGACATCTATGAGCTTGTCGACCTCCTTGCAGATCTGGCTGATCAATTCCGGCCTCATACGTCGGGGAGACTGCTTCACTGGTTCCACTGTGGGATCAATGGCCAAAATGTGCTGAGTCACCTCGGGGCTGAGCCGGGGCATTTCTTTATAATCCCAGGCAAAGCAATCCCGGAATTCTTGCAGTAACTTTGTGTATTGTTCTCTCTCCTGTAGGGGCATAAGAGCACTCAGAAAGGTCGGCCTGGGGTCACCTTTTGTACCAAGGTTGATCTCAATCAATTCGTCGACTGTGGCCTGGCCGCCAATTTCAATTTCCGGCGGGGCTGGCGACAGATCGACGAAGTCTTGATCTTCATTGTCTTTGGGCTCGAGGACGCCATCCCCCTCTTCTTGTTCCTCATGAAGGGGCGCGGGGGCTGCATCTGTCGCGCACTCCTCCTGGACCGTAGCTGCCGGGTCCACGGGGTCCGCTGGTGCAGAAAGGCACAAGGTCACCTCTGGATCTTCTGTATAATCATCGTAGACAGCTCTGGCGGGGGCCGGGGTAGCCGCATCTTCAGGCGCCTGGTACTGGATGGATAGTGTATAGGCTCCTCTTCTGGGGATGTCCGCCGCGTGGGGGCGTGGTGGGGCTACCACATAGTCTCCCATTCTGAGCTCGTCCTTGTCAATGAGGTCTTGAGCAATGTCCTTGAAGACATAGCAGTCTTCGATGTCGTGGCCCAGTATCTGGTGGTAGGGACAAAACAGTGGGTCCCCACTTCTTCGGGTGTCCTGTGGCCTCTTGGACCGTGGGAGGGAGACCTTGCCGTAGTGGCAGGCCCAGTCAAAAATACCCCGAGTCTTCTCTCTTGGGAAAGAGTAGGGCTTTTGAAGCTTCTCTTGGAGTGTCAGGCCTTGCCTGGTTGGCCGTCCGGTTAATGGGCTTGCCGTGTCTCTTGTCTCCCTTCTTGACCAGATGGGGACATCGGGACTGGTGTCTCGGGGTCGAGACACATAGCCATCCCACGGGCGGAGAGAGCCCTGGATGAGGTCGGCAACTAGCGAGGTCAACTCAGCCAGCCGTGCTTTTAACATCTCGATCTCCCGTTGCTGCCTGTGGTATAAGGCGTACATGACGGGGTCATATCGAGGGGAATTTAGGGCATGACCCATGCTTCTGCTTCTTGCTTCGCCAGCAGGTCGAAGTGAGGGCGCCTCGGTGGTGTGCTCTTGCGAGGCTAGTCTGTCGGAGAAAGAGGGGGTTTTCCCCGTGCAGTAGCGGCGGAGAGGGTTCCAAAGGAACACTTCTTCGTCATGTGCCTCCTCAGCTGGAGGCCTGGGATATACTTCTTGGTGGGCTTCCCGCAAATCTACAGCTTCCGCGGGGTCGTCGCCGGACAAGGCCGAAACCGATATCACATCAGTTTCGTAATAATCTTCTGGTGAAAAGCCTAGACCGGGATGCTTGGTGATTTGTAGCAACCGCCGATCCAGGTTTGGTGGGTTCCACATTCTCTCGAACATTTCCTTCCGGCTGGAGGGTTGATAGGGGGGAATCTTTTGCTTTCTGACCATTCTGGCTGCCTGGTCGGTCATATGGGGGAGTCCCACAATGGGGACGTGCGGGTCATGCAACTCGTTAGGAAACTGGCAATCATCGTCTTTCATGACTGGCTTTTCCCCGGAAACATAAAAGATGGTGGATGGCCCTTCCGGGTTAGGCACCTCAAAGGTCCTCAGCCGCTCGGCCGCTTGACAGTCAATCTCTGTAATGGGCTTAATGATTCCGGGCGGGACCCTGACATCCTCCAGCAGGTCTTCGAGGCAAGGCGTCCCCGGTGCAGAGTAGATAGGGAGAGGGGCTCCCTTAAATACCCCCCCCTCTTGTGCAATGAATGGTACGTGTGGGGGAGCCACATAACCTGGGGGCGACGGAGGAAACCAACTGCTCGACTCCACTTTCCTTTTTCCTTTGTCTCAGGCGGCTTGGGGGGTTTGCTTCGCCTTCTCTAGATATAGATTGGCATCTGACAAGTGACACTCGAACACCTCGAACGGGTGGAGGTCGGCGAAGATTCTGGCTTCCTTCCCTTCACAGGGGTATTTGATGCATTGATGCAGGGTGGAGGGCACCACTCTGTTCTGGTGTAGCCAGGGGCGACCAAGCAACGCCTTATAGGAGGTGTTGGAGTTGATGACGTGGAACTGGACCTTGGTGGTGAAGTCATCAAAGGTCAGGCTGAACTCCGTGACCCCCATGGGCACCTCACATTTCTGGTTAAAACCAGCAATCTTAACATTTCTGACCTCAACCAGGTGTACATCAAAATAATGCTTTTGGTACACCCGGTATGGGAGTATATTCACTGCTGCCCCCGGGTCGATCAGGACCCTGTTGATGGGCTGGCTGTTCAGCTGCCCTTTCATGTAGAGGGGCCTATTATGGCTGCAGGTCGGCAGGAGCATGTCGTCTTCTGTGAAAGCCACAGCCACCTCAGGTGAGGTTTCCGCCAGGCAAGCTTCAAGGTGCGCTGGCGTCTGGAGTGCGGAAATGATGGCTTGCCGTGTTTCTTTGTCCAAAGACAGCATCTCCCACACGGTAAACCGGGTCGGGATTTTCTTGAGGTGTCTGACTATCCGTTCGGCGGCCCGCACCTTGAGTAATTTCATCTCTTCGGGCTTGCTGCGTCTGCCTCCTTCCTGGAGCTGGGGTGTCAGGTCAGGGGGTGCCAGCTTTGTGGGCTCCGTTGCAGCCTGCCGAGCTGGCGGGGCCTGTTGGGTTTCCTCCGCCCCCCGCATGAATTCGGCGAGGTTTGGGATATCACTGTTGTCCGCCTCTGGCTGAGGAAGAGTTGCCGCCGGTAGAGCTTGAGAGCTGCTAACCTTTTCGGTCGAAGGAGACCCCCGGGAGTGCGCCCGCCCTGCCGTTCGGGCTAACAAGAATTCGGCGAATGAAGGGGTGCCCTGGCTTCTGGCCCCTCCAGGATAGAGACCCGACGGAGGAGGGATCTCGGTGCCTCGGACCTCAGGGTCGGGAACCTGGTACGGCTGTTCCCCCCTGAGCATGATGTTGAGGTTATCATGAGGAGGGCGCCCCCACTTCCTTCCCGACCTGGTGGCATGTTGGGAAGTGGAAACTTCAGCTTGATTCACCTCTGGCGGCTCATGGGGTGGCTCTTCTTCTGTTTCCTCCAGAGAAAGGGCAGTGTCGAATAACGCCGAGAGGGTGTTGCAGGCGACGACGACCTCCTTCTTCTTCTTGCCCCTGGGTCTTCTCTTCTTCTTCTTCTTTCCTACTGCGATGGATGGCTGCTCTTGGGGAAGTTCAGCCCACAGGGGAGGCTCTTTCTCTGCTTCAGCTTCTGTCCCTGGAGCCAGTTCGAGGGATTTGAACTCCTCCCATGGGACGTACTCCTTCAGCTCCACGGGCTGAATTTCGGGCTGCTCATAATCTTCCAGCCCATCAATAATAGCCTGGAGTCTTTCGACCTCTGGGCTGGTCTTCTTGTGCATTCGCAGCGGGACAGAGCTCTTTTTATTGTGAGTGGGCCGCCTCATGACTAGCCGGGGGGCCGTGTCGTGGCGAACTGGGCTTGCTGGGGGCGGTGCAGGCCGGGGCGTTGCGTTCCTCAGATGAACTCCGGGGCTGGGTCGAGGGACGTGTGCTCTTCTATTCTTTCTAGTTGCCGTCTGCCAGCCTCCTTGATCCTGAGCCGGGGTCATAATGAAGGTCTCATAGGTGGCGCGGGCGCAGGCCTCCGCCCACTCCTCAGGCAACTCCTGGTATAGCAAGACCATATTGACAGTGGAGGTTATGCTGGGCAACTCATGCGGTTGCGGGGGGTCTATTCTATGCTCCCCCATGTCCAGCTCCCCACTCTTGATCAAGGACTCGATAACATCCTTGAAGACATAACAGTCTTCAATGGTATGCCCGAGCACTCAGTGGTACAGGCAGAAGCGCGGGTCGTCCTTTCTCTTTAGGTCGCCGGGCCTTTTCGGCTCTGGCAGTGTGACTTTGTTGTAGCTGGTCGCCCATTCGAACAGAAGCTTAGACTTGTACCGGGCAAAGGAATACAGCTTACTTTTCATTTTCTCCCTTAGTGAGGGGCCTTCCCGCCGTTCTGTAGCTCTGGGCGGAGGAAGGTCGGCAGCCCCCTTGGCTTTCTCTTTCTGTTTTTCAAAAGCCTGGAAATCTAATGTGTGCACTTCAGGGGGAGCCGGCTTCTTCTCGGCCTGCCTGGCTCTCTGGCTTGACATGGCCGGGGTGGAGGAGTATCGGGCCAGAAATGCCTCGATCTCTGCTACCACGTTGTTCAGGCGGTCAAATGTCTTGACCTCGACGCCAATCATCCTTTCTAGGATCTTCTTCTTCAAGTTCTGCTTGCAGATCTGCACCGCATCCTCCTGGTGTGGGGGTCGCCTGCACCTCATGCTGAGGTTCCTCCATCTCTTGATATAGTCGAGGGCCGACTCGTCATTCTTCTGTCTTGTGGCGTAAAGTTCTGCCACTGTGACCTCCCGCTCCGCAACATAAAATCTCTCTTTGAACTTCTTTTGCATGTCGGGCCAGTCGGCGACAGACCCGGGTGGTAAGCCGGAGTACCACTCAAAGGCAAGCCCGGTGAGTGTCGAGCCGAAGAACTTCAGGAGGTAGGCCTCATCAGCAGCCAAGTCCCCCATGACATTCACATAATAAGCAATGTGCTCCCTGGGGGACCCTTGCCCGTTGAACTTTTCGAACTTGGGTGGCTTGGTGACGCCGACCGGCAACTTCTTGGCAGCATAGTGAGCCGGGTAGGGCACCCTATAGACGTCGAACGGCGTCTGATCCCCGTCGCCTCTCTCGGCCAGTTTCATGTCTATCATTTGTTCCAGCATCAACCGGCTAACTGTTGCTGGGTCGATCGGACTCGGATAAAAATGAGCGGGCTGCGCGCTCGGGGTGGCCAGCACGGTCGCCTGGGGGGCCATGAGGGACCCTTGGGAAGGTGAGGCCTGTGGCGGGGCCGGTGCTGCGCAGTGTGCCTGCTGCAGTGACACACCCCCTAGAGGATTGAGGGCTGCTGGGAGGGCTGCTTCTGAAGACTGCCCCCTGTCCCTGGGTACTTCGGGTATAACCTCGGTCTGCCAGGACATCGGGGGCGGTGTGCTCCGCTCATTCAATTGCTTTTTAAGTAATTCGATTTCCTGCTGGAACCGCTGCATCATGAGCAGCATTGTCGGGTCAACCGTGGGGAGGCTAGGCATGCCCCCTCTCTCCTCGGCCGGGGCGTCCTCGGATGATGTCGAGGGTCCGCCACTCGTGTCGCCGGTGGTGACCACATTGGCCGTGAGGGCCGAGAGGGGCTCTTCAGGTAGGGTCCCCTCAGCGCCTGTGGGTACCACGCCGCCTGCCGCTCTCCCTCTTCTAGTGAGGGGTCCCGGCCTGACGGCGATTCTGGACACTTCTTTCGGATCGGTGGGCAAGGCCCTGTACCGACCGTGAACTCCTGCCATGTTGCAAGTGAATGTTTGCCATCTCTTGTTCTTGCTTCTCTTTGTCTCCCTCTAAATGATCTTCCTGGGAACACCAGTCTGTCGAAGACCGATCGTCGGGGCGGCGTTTCCTCCCGTACAGGGGACTGGCGCGACTCCTCCGAGCGATTCCTCGACTCCGCGCTGGGTGCGGGCCGAGCTCCCTCTTCTTGGAAGGCGGAGGCCATTGCCCCCAGCAGTCTCTGGCGGCCGGCAGGGGTGCTACCCGGGCCTCGGAGGTAATTCCTCATAGCCTGCTCGATCCCTTCCCACTCCTGGTCAGGGAGAGCAGCCTGCGGTTGCATGTTGATGATAGTGGCAGGGGGAGAGTAGGCGCCGGGTACCGGGCGGGCGGCGTTGTGTCGGCGCCCGTGGTGGCAGCGGCGAGCTTTCTCGGGCAGCACCGGGGTGACGGGTGCTGGTCGGCAAGCCGGGGTCGTGAGCTCAACCCTTTCATTTCTTCTAGCCCTCCTCGGGCGGAAAACGCTAGGCCTGCCTGGGCGAGTGCAATGGGTCGGGCCTCCTTGGGGACCCAGACCTGCTTCAGTTTGGCCGGCCTGTGAACCGACGTAGCCTTCGGTGATGCGGCCACAGCAGTGGGCGTCACCTTCTCCTTCAACTTCTCCAGTCCTCGAAAGGAGTTGTGGACTGGGACATTCGAGACGACACGGTCCGGTGTCACCTGAGAACTCTGCCCATCCAAGCGGACTCGGAGGGCCCCGACAGTCATAGTCTTCCCAGAGTTGGAGGTGCGGCGTCCAGAGCTGGCGCCGGCGTTGCTCCTCCGGAGCCTTCTTCGGTAGGATGCCGACCCTTGGTGGGACGGGCCGACGGTTTGGTGGAAGTGGTGCACGTTACAGCTTAGCGTCATTGCTGGGACGCTATTGTTGCTCTTCACCATAGCTCGGCTGATAGCAACTTCAGTGGCCTCTAGAGCGGGAGAGTTGATCTGGGACTCCTCAGGCGCCTTCACCTCGAGGATGTTGGCAAAGGCCACCCCCAAGAAGTTGGGGAAGCCGACGGTGGGAGGGAAGCTCCCGAAGTTGAGGGGGACCGCCAGGTAGCCACCTCGGACATGGTTCTCCACGACTTGAGGGCTGCAGGTGACAGCCATCGTCGGCACCATGCTGCAATTTCCTCTCTCCTGCATTCGAGAAGGTAACGCAATTAGTATTACAAGAAGGGGGCCGTGGGGCCCCTAATTTCGGCAAAGAGATGAAGGGTGGATCGGTCCCACCGGGCGTGCCAGAGTTGTGGACGCGCTTAAGATTCGCTGGTCGCTGGGTTCTCTCCTTTTGCTAGTTTATTCATTTATTGAGTGCGTGGGCGTGCCAGTCATCGGAGTGAAAATTTATTCGGGCTTCGAAGAGCCCATGGTGCGCTCGATCTGACTTCGTCAGACGATTGTGTGGTTCGTGTCGGGACCGAATCCCGTCGTGCCATAAAGGTCACGACGTCATTTACATCCCCCATACGAGGGAACACCCTTGATTAATTGCCGAAATTAGGGGGCCCCGCGACCGAAAAGAATAATACTAATTGTGCGAGAGAGATAGGGAATAGATCACACTGAGGGTGGTATTTAGACCACAAACCGTTGGTCGTGTTGGTCACTCGTGGACCTTTCATGTTCGGACACGGGTCGTGATGGGAACGCGGCGAGAAAAGCCGGGACGAATCCGTTCAAATGTCTGCCGAGCACCCGGAAATTTTTGTGATGACTCGGAGGGCGTCCGGAACGAGGAACAAACCCGGTCTGATTAAGATGTCGGCCCGAGGCTAGGTCGGGACCGGACCATGTCGAGATGACTCCCAAGATCCGAGCCCGGCCTGAGAGGGCGGCATTATTGTTCCTTTTGCCCCGGGGCACGGGGAGAGAGAGATGGGGCTGTAGTGTGGGCCCTAGCGTCTTTTATTTGGGGTCTTCTTAGTTATATGTTCTGATTTCTGATTTGCCATTTACTACCCTTTTTTGTGCCTTTGTCCGGGATAATTTCTCTTCTTTTATTCATCGATGTTGTTATTACTATCATTATTTTCTTTACTATTTTTATTACCCCTCCCACCTCTTTTATCATTATTAATGTTGTACATTCGGGGTCCTTCGATTAGCGTAATTTTTTTATTAATTCATTTGTTGTCGTTAAGGCCCTTATCATGATGTATCTACGTGTGTATGTGGTGTGCCGGGGAAGAAGAGATAGGAGTGTACCGCTGGAGGTAGGAGTGTGCCGCTGGGGAACGGAGGGGCGTACCACTGGGAGGCAACGAGGGGCGTACCGCTGGAGCTTAAAGGGGTGTACCGCTGAGGCCAATAAGGGTGTACCGCTGGAGGTAACAAAGGGGAGTGTGCCGCTGGAGACTGAGAGGAGTGTGCCGGGGAAGGTAATAGGGGTGTACCGCTGGGAGGCAACAGGGAGTGTACCGCTGGGAGGCAACAGGGAGGCGTACCGGCGAAAGGGTGAGGTGATCATGCCACTGGAAGCTGATTAGAGTGCACCGTTGAAGGGCCAATCAGGGCGTGATGGTGGAGGTTCAGTCAGTCTTCAATTTTTTTATCTTAAGGCTTTTCTTTTCTTCTTGTTTTAATTTCCATGTAATTTTATATAAACTTCCCCCTTGTTTCCATTTTGCTTGGTTCAGCCTCTTTCCTTGCGAGTCGGACGTTCGGGGTGCCAGGCAGTTAATCAGTTCGGTTCTCGTCATGGTGCCGGCAGTGGCTTGATTAGTTGGAAGGTTCATTGATTATTCTGTTCATTTGTTGCTTCCTTTTGCCTCTTTTAATATTTTGTTATTTTCTCACAAAATTTCGGCAGCATCTCCCCTTGACCCGGGGCGTAAGGGAGATAAAGGGAACGCGCCCACATGGAGTGGCAGAACCCAAAAACTGGAGGTGGGCGCCCGAGGGCAGCAACACCTTTGTAGGATCTCAGAAAACCTGGAATAAACCATGAACGGAAGACTTCTAACACTGGACGGGGTGAGCTGAGGGTTGGCCAAGGCGTGCCGTTGAAGGGAGCATGGGTGTGTCGGCTAAGGGCCTCAAAGGGTGTGTCGGCAAAGGGGCCGCCATGGGTGTGCCGCTGAGGGCCAGCTGAGGTGTGCCACTGAGGGGCAATTGGGGCGTGCCGCTGAGGGGCAATTGGGTGTACCGGCCAAGGGCCAATTGGGCGCATCGCCGGAGGATCAAAAGAGCTAAATGTGTGGGGGCTTGCAGGTTGTTCAAGAAAAGAAGGAAGGGTCTACAAAAGACGAGTGAAGGACCCACAAGGCCAGGCTTCGAAGGGGAGGCGTCACATTGATACGGTGACTCAAAAGAAACCAGAGAACGGAGAACACGGGCAACACACTGCATGCATTGTGAAGGCGGGAGCAAACCAACAGAAATAGCAGGAAAGGCCCAAGGAGGGCGATTGTTTTCATTCGTGGGAGACCAAGGGCCGTGGCCCTACAAACATATTACAAAAGCAAGTGCCCAATACGGGGCTACGGGCAAGGGGGAAACCCTGAAGAAAGACAGAACAGGAGGAGGAGAATGGGGAAACACATGGAAGGGGAGAGAACGGAGTTGAAGTGGGGACGATCGTCCACCCTCCTTCTCCGCTTCCCCCCTGCTACATCTAACTCTCCCACTCTCTTACTCTCTCTCTTCCTGGTGGCCGTCGGAGGAAGCTCACGCCGGGATGCCTCTTCTTCTTCTTCTCTTCTCTCTTCTCTGTGTGTCTTCCTCTGTGCCTTCTGTTTGTGTGCTCCTTTTCTTCCTTGGGAACAAAAACCACCTCCTTCCTTCGTCGAACAGGAGGCCTTTTATACCACCAGCCACCGGGGACTTCGAGCACGGCTGTCGAAGGTGGGAAGCCGGCTGTGATGATGGGTTTGACCTGCTCCTGTCCTGGCTGTCAGTGGGGTAGGCTACGTGGCCCAGTCATCGACTGCCACCTCAGACGGCTTGCTGCGCGCCAAGGATACATAGGGCATGGGCTTCATGTCGTCCAGCCGTTGAAAAAGCCTTCACGCTGTGCTGTTGGTGGGCTGAACAAGCGTGCCGTGGGAGAGGCAAAAAGGCGTGCCGCTGGAGCTCCTGAGGGCGTACCGCTGAAGCCCATTTGGGCGTGCCGCTGAAGGCCCATTTGGGCGTGCCGCTGAAGCCCTTGGGGCGTGCCGCTGAAGGCCATTGGGGCGTGCCGCTAAAGGCCATTGGGGGCGCGCCGTTGAAGGCCATTGGGGCGTGCCGATAGAGGGCCAAAATGGGCAGTTTTGAGCCAGTTGTGAGCACGAGTCATGGCACATTTAATTTTCTTCGAGGCCCATAGATTGTGGGACTCTTGGTGATTGGTTTCTCTTCAATGTCGTAACTCCGGAGACGGTTTCACAGTAGTATGCATGCTCGGGGAGCCCGGGCGATCAGTCTCTCCCGGGCTTCTTCACTCGGCGCCGTTGTTGACGCGAGGCCGGGCGTGATATTTGGGTGTGTAATTTTTGGTGTCCACACATACAGACTGGCATTCCCTGGCTGGGGCGGTCGACCGCCCCTGTGCTGGCGGTCGACCGCCAGCTGGGCAGCCCCCGGTCCAGCCCGGGTCGGTCCGTTAGACGCTTCAGCTCCACCGCTTGACTTCTTTAGCAGCCCGTTCATGTCCGTGGCATCTCCCTTGATAGTCTAAAAGGTATCAACTGAGTCTCTGGCCTTGGATTCTCTTGGCTATACTTCTTTGTGCATTGACCTTGGATGTGTGATGAGCCGAATGTGAAATGCAGACTTTTGCTTGTAAAAGAGATTTGCATCTTTGCTTGGGCACGATCAATGAGCTTTCACCTTTGCCAACACCACTCCATTTCTTGGATTATCTTGTAGCATGCTATCCAGAAGTTGCACCGACCTTGAACAATCCATAAGGCAAGATATGCATTGATCATATAAGGAATACGCAATGACCTTATGTGTGATGCTATTCAACTTGATTTCTATGCTTGAAACATGCTAGATTTTTGTGCCTCCAATATTGTCATATGCCTTGATATCTGTGTATCCGGTTACCTAGATTTATGTGTCATCCTTGATCTTTTACGCTGAAAGTATAATGACCTGAAATGAATGAATATTAACCATATCAATTGCAGGTATAGTTCATTAATGATTACAGAGGCAGACATCATCAAAACCATAAAATTAATCATGTTGCATACATGTTCAACAATTCGCACACAAGAGCGTAGGTGCAAGACTTGCTGGGACACCATATCCCAATCCTGCCTCAAAATCCGCAAGAATAATCGGGACCGACACGTCATTTCTGACGCCACAGAGCACGACAAGAACACCAAGCTCGACGAGATAGCAGCTCACCGAGAAGATCCTCCGCTCACCCGAGCACACTTCTCGACCAGAGCACCCGCTCCAACGCCTCAAACCTCAACCTCAGCGCCTCAGGGGCTGGATCAACCTTGATCTAAAGTGGCCAGACTCAACAATAGCTCCCTCAGAGCACACTCACGGCCACTTAACCACAAGCAATCCACACCAGCCACCTGACCTCGCTGAAAACACCTCGAACGCAACACCGCAGCAACGCACCTGCCAGCAACCGCTGCCCAACGCAGCACAACCGGGGTCACCACCGATGAGGGAGAAAGCCCCCAACCTTGATCCTTAGACCCCACGTCGGCACGAAAGCCGCGAACAGCAACCACTTTCACAGCGCCACACAGCGCACTCAAGATCTCAAGCGAGAAACTAGAGGAAAGCGAACACAAAACCCTAAGCCAGCTGCCGACTGTACTGGACCTTATGGACTCTGATCACTGTAATATCTCAAATTCCTATGTACGTCCACAACCACTGCTCTGATAGCAACTGTAGCGACCCGAGAATCCTATTACCGGGAAGGCCCGATAACCCGAGACTCGAACCGCCGCCCACGAGCCGGGAGGGCTCGGAAGGACTAAAAGGAGTGTAGAGGCACAAAGAAATAGAAAATAAAGCATGACAATTCAACAATTAACAGAAATAAATAAACAACTACAATAACAGAGTCCAGTCCAACAGAAAGTACAGTCTAAAGTAGTAAAACGTACCACATGCCGAGTGAACACTCGGCCCGACGAGTTGGCAACTAAGAACCTCTGAACTGCAACCTCGAACCTCAAGGACGAACCGCCACACGTAGGGGTGAGCCTCCTGTCACTGGCCCAATAGGGATCCCGCAGAACCCCAACTGAGAACAACGACGGCACGAAAAGCTGTAACTACAAGAGCAACAGTAACAGCAGGAACAGTAAACTCAGTGGCCCGTCAAAACTCGGCACTACTGCTACTCCTACTGTATCGGTCAAGCAGAAAGAGAAGTCTCGATCTCACAGTCGGGAACCGGACCACACTAGCACCACTTACTGACATAAAAACCCATGGCAACCCCGCCGTAGAGGCCTGTCTCCCAGGACACGGCCAACCTGGACACGCTGTCCAAGGTGCAACCCCGACCACCCGGTCGCGGACACCGCACCAACAAGACGCAATCTCGGTAAAGCTATTAGCACTAGTCTCGCGGCACGAAAATCGACACACGCGTCGCGGCGAAACACCTGGAACTCAACAGTCAACACTACCAAAAATCCGAAGGTCGAAGTCACAAAGACTGACTGACAGTCTGTCACTCCCGACTCGACAGGAGTACCTCCCACTAGAAGCACAGTCGGTAGTGTCCCCTGACGTCTTACACCACACCGCAGGTGTCCGCCTGGTACGCTAGCCCCCGGCGGAGGCAAGGACATCGTACAAGTAACCACAAAGCAAGTGACTAGCTGGGGTCACGCCCGTCGACGTGGGTCCAACCGCCCCCAACCACGTGTATGTAGAGATTGTTGGATGTAGCTTTTATCTTCCCTTGAGTTGACGAAGAGGTTTGAATGAAGATTTGATCACCTTTGTGAGCTTGCTTGCTTCTCTTCTTCCTTGGAGATTGAAGGCTTCAGATGTAGGCTTGAATCCCTTGGATTGGATGTAGAACTTCTGCACGAAGTACTGTTCACGGCTACAGTACCTCTTCTTCCAATCTCCTCTCTAGCCTCTCTTGATCTCTCTTTGCTTCAAATGATCAACTAGGGTTTCTAACCCTCTTGTGTTGGTTTTATAGACTTTGAATGGTCTATAGACAAGCCCTAGACCAGATCCACAAATCATGGGTGATTGGATGACTTTTGGATTAAACAAATCCATGTTGAATGGCCCTTTTCGAAGTGGAAAACAAAGTCAACATTGGTTGGCTCGGGGCTGGCGGTCGACCTGCAGCTTCTGGCAGTCGACCGCTACTGTAAAACCTGCAAACGGGCGGTCCCTGGGATTTTTGGTCGACCGCCAGCTGAAAGACATACAGACTGGCATTCCCTGGCTGGGGCGGTCGACCGCCCCTGTGCTGGTGGTCGACCGCCAGCTGGGCAGCCGCCGGTCCAGCCCGGGTCGGTCCGTTAGCCGCTTCAGCTCCGCCGCTTGACTTCTTTAGCAGCCCGTTCATGTCCGTGGCATCTCCCTTGATAATCTAAAAGGTATCAACTGAGTCTCTGGCCTTGGATTCTCTTGGCTATACTTCTTTGTGCATTGACCTTGGATGTGTGACGAGCCGAATGTGAAATGCTGACTTTTGCTTGTAAAAGAGATTTGCATCTTTGCTTGGGCACGATCAATGAGCTTTCACCTTTGCCAATACCACTCCATTTCTTGGATTATCTTGTAGCATGCTATCCAGAAGTTGCACCGACCTTGAACCATCCATAAGGCAAGATATGCATTGATCATATAAGGAATACGCAATGACCTTATGTGTGATGCTATTCAACTTGATTTCTATGCTTGAAACATGCTAGATTTTTGTGCCTCCAATATTGTCATATGCCTTGATATCTGTGTATCCAGTTGCCTAGATTTGTGTGTCATCCTTGATCTTTTGCGCTAGAAGTATAATGACCTAAAATGAATGAATATTAACCCTATCAATTGCAGGTATAGTTCATTAATGATTACAGAGGCAGACATCATCAAAACCATAAAATTAATCATGTTGCACACATGTTCAACATTCTCCCCCTTTTTGATGATGGCAACTATGAGTCATTCTGAACTATGAGTCATTATAAGTTCACATGCAGTAGTAATTCACATGGCAATTATGAGTCAAAAACATTCTTATGAAGAAGAAGATGATGATTCTCTCCCTATCCCCTTTTGACAAAGACTCACATGGTTCTCAACCCCTTTGACACACAGAGTGGATTCTTGGATTAATGACGCACATAAACTTACCACATTCTTTGATTAATGACTCACATACACATTCTTTGATTGATGACTCACAAAAACTTCTCCCCCTTTGACAACATCGAAAGATCCAGAAAAGAGACAGAGAGACTCGCATTAATGACGCACACAAAATGACTTACAAGAAGCTCTGGCATCTCCTATGTGACATCATTACAAGCAACCATAATGTAAAGAAACATGTCATTGCAGGCAACATTCCAGAAGATGATGTGGAAATACATGTCAATGGTTGTACACTTATTATGATTGACAAAATAACCAAAGAGAACAACCAATTGTGGAAAGCCAGTTATGGGACTGATACCAATGAATGATATGGATGTATCGAACATGGTGGTGTCCCGTGGCTTGGCAAAGACAATGTATGTGGGAGAGGTGGAGCCACAGCAGCATGATTCAATTTCTCAAATAGGAGATGGATAGAGCAGCCAAGGAGCAATTTTTGATTTCAAATTTTGTAAGATTTTTAGTGGTTTTCTAGTTTTCAGATTTTTGGGATTTTCTATGCAGTGCATGGAAATGATAAATGCAAGCTACAATTATATGAAGTAAGACGTGCATGCCACCCTATTGCATGAAAGCATGATGCTAATGATGCTAGGACTTATGCCACATGCCAAAGAATGAGAAAGTAATGTGATATCACTTGACAGAAGACACCAATGATTTTGGATACGACTTGAAAGGAGCATCAAGATGATACCACTTGTTGGATTATACCAAGGTGATGTAATCATGGCAGCCTGAATGATTTATGTAGATATGACAGATGAAGACAAACAAGAAGGAGCATCAAGATATGACTTCTCAAGAGAGAATGGAGGCTCTTTAATCTGAAACAAAGTTCATAAATCAGAGTTATGGATTTTTCAGAATTTTCAGTTATAGAACCCAAATGTACCAGCTCTTACATTCAGATTGATTTAATGCTAATGAGTTTTGGCCTACTCAGTAAAATCACATGAAGACATTTGCATGCAAGTTTAATAGTAGTGAACCAGAAATTCATGTCAAAACCAGATTAACCTTCTCTTATCTTACTCATTCAGTTTCATTGGTTCCCTTGAGAATGACCACAATAAGTATTGAGGCTAAACACTTAGATGACTTAGATTTGATTCATGAGTGCTACACATTCAGATTTTTCTTTTTGAAATCATTTGAAAGATGATTGTCATCATTTTACGAGCAGTCAAGTGTAGCAACCACCTTTTGACGTGAGTGTGCACGTTTACCAGACGCAAGCACCCCCAGTTACTCAGTGTAGCTCACGATTTTGCTTCACTTAGAACAGAGATAGCATAGTCACCTCATGACATATCGAACCTCATTTTCTTTGATGAGAAGATATATTTCTCAGCAACAGTGCCATTACTCTGCCTTGAGCTTACTTTAAGTATAACCACTTTTTGAAATAAACAGATTCAACAAATGTTTAAAAACAATACTTAGCTGAAGTTTCTCGATCAAGGATGCCTTTGTACTCAAAAATTTTTCAGATTCAAGATGGCATAACAAGTCAAAACATGAGAAACTAGTTTAAGTCTATTAAACCCGATCACAAACATGTTCAAGACCATCAAACTTCAAGACTCAAGAAATCATTAATGTTAAACCAAAATCATTCATGTTCAAGGCAATCACAAGACTCTATAAGAAAAAATTCTTCTTGAAGATTTACTCTGATAAACAACCTCAATAATAGATAGGGAATCCTCTAAGAAGTTCAAGGTACCTTGAATCTAAATTGAACCACACAAGGATTAAGCAATATCATGCAGTGGCTTGGTTTAAGAAGAGAGTGTTGCATAACTGGTAGGCAAGAATAGATGAAGAACACTCCCCCTGAGGTTATGCACTAAGCTCAGACAAGCGCAATTTTTAGACAGAAAGAAATGTGGGGTAGACCTGTCAAAAGAGTGAGGTCGACCGGCAGAATTTTGACTGGATTTTCATGATGAACAAGCTCCCCCTGAGAAGATGCATTCTATGCCATGATGTCAACAGAATGAAGATGAAACATATGCATAAATGCTGTAAAGAGACAACTCCCCCTTACTATATAGCCTATATGCGACATTGACGCATGGTACGTGGCGGAGGTGAAACCTCAAGCATATTGAGTGCTTCTAGACAAGCATAACCTGCCTTTCCATACATCAACATTTGATATACCATGGCCGTGCAAGAGTGAGATGATGTGAAATGATTCAAACTAGATTGATGTTGACTCCCCCTGAGTACATGCATGGGTTGGCAATGAATTATGCAGCCTAAGACTTATGTGAATACACAATGCAATGAAGATGCTGCAAAATGATTGTGCATTTTTGTCTTCTAAACATGATGTGCATTAAGGTATGTGTGATCACAATATGATGCAAACACAAATCATTCATAATTGATTTTGAACTGAATGCAACATGATAATGTCAATTGCTAGACTCCCCCTTTTGAATAATTCTAACATGAATAACGAGTTGAAAATGCAGCCATGACATGCATCATCAAAACCAAAGTCTAAGAATTTCAAGTGGCTGATAGCAAGACTTAAGCAACTCATCATCACATCAACTTCATCAGCATAACAAGTTTTTCATGAATTAAACAGCTGAAATCAAGCATGGTGTGAGCAAGTTATCAAGCTCAAAAGTTCATCTCACACCTTGGGGGTTTTGCATTTCTAAGAGCAATTCAGTTTGCAGAATCAATGACATTGGGCAGACGTATGATGCACTATCTACATGTCAAGATTAAACATGCAAGATGACTGAACTTAAAGGTTTATGTACATACCTGTACCTTGAGCTTTTATTTACCTTATGATCCTTTGTTCAGCTCCAAGGCATCCTAGACCCAAAATTCTCATTTGAAATTTTTAGGTACCCAAGCTTGCTTGGGTCCTTGTGGGTTAGCAACATGTTTAGCATCTTGGCCCATCTTTTTCAAGGCAATCACATCATCCTCCCTCATTGTGAGGCAATCATATATCTCATGCCCATTTTTCCCACAATAGAAACAACACACAAAAGATTGATTTTTCTTTTTATGTTCATGTGCGTGTGCATGTGGACTATGCTTTTGTGGGCGAGCATAATTTTTACCTTTCATGGTATGAGGGTGATGTCTTTCTTTCAAATACCAGGATTCCTGGTCAGTGTGACCAGTCTTACCACAATGAGAGCAGCAAAGAGAGGCATTTCTATTAAAGGCCATGGGGAGTGTCGACCTGTCTGGATAGGAATGTCGACACTTCTGATTCTCCATGTGATTCTGTACAGAATTCTGTTGAGCAAGCCCTCTGCCAGTGTTGACCTGTTTCTTTCCTTGCCCTTTCACGGATTTTCACCAACTTGTCCAATACTTGCTTAGCTGTGCTGCAAGAGGACACAAGATGAATTAGTCTTAGATCAACTGCAGCTGTAATTAAGTTATATGCAAGATGATTATCATTGTGTTTGGTCTCATGTTTGGCTAATCAATCAATTGAATTTGATGGCAGCTCATGAGGACCATTGTATATAAGAGTCCACAATTGTGGATCTATGGAGCTAACATAGATGAACATTCTTCCAACCCATGTAGAAAAATCTGAACCATCATAAATGGGTGGAGAAGCCATCGAAGCAAGTGTAGCATGTGAATCCATCTAAATAACAAACACCGGGATCTTTCCCTGCAGATCATTGGATCTGGGAATGACAGAGCCTCGCTCTGATACCACTTGTTGGGTCCCGCGAGGTGTAAACGGATCTAGAAGGGGGGGTTGAATAGATCCTCTAAAAAGCTTTGGCCTATTTAAAACTCTTAGCTAACAGAAACTTAAGCCACTCTTATAAAGTGAATGAATCACTTAGGCACAATGCACATCGGAATTAAGTAGAGTGGCTCAAATGAAAAGACTTGGATTACAAGCTATGAAACGTCCACACTTCTTTAAGCACATTTGTGAACTTGAAAGAAATAAGCCTTGTAGTGCAGAGATCATAAAGCATAACACTGGAGCATGCAATAGCTTGCAACAACCGTGCGTGTGTGTATGTGCTATGTTGATCACTTAAAGTGCATATGTGTGTGAACAATCTAACCAAGTATGGAAGCACACGAACCTGCGAATGGGGTTAGAAGATATAGATCAATCACACACGATAAACAACCCACAACACAGAGATTTTTAAGATGGTTCGGTTGCAACCCCGCAACCTACGTCCACCCCTCACCAAAACCCGGTGAGGCTTCCTTGCTGACTCACAGCTTGACCGGGGACACACCCCAACCACAGAACAGAGAAAGCCCTCTTTTTGTCTTCCTACACACAAAGCCGACAGGGACGGCTACACCGCAAATCGGAGAACTCCCGATTGCCTTCCTACTAACCACCGATAGGGACGTCAACACCGTAAATCGGACAGCCTCCGATTGCCTTCCTACTAACCACCGGTAGGGATGATTCTCAAGTTCAAGTGTTTGAAAGAAATGGAATAAGAACAACTTATGAAAAACACTCAACAGGATATAGAATATGCTTAAGAGAAAGGATTTTGTCTGAGGTTTGCTGGAGCTTGAATCTCTTGAGGATTTGATGAAGAACTTATTCCCGGAGTACTGTTCACAGCTACAGTACTCGAACTCCTCTCCCTTGAACACACCCTTGCAGCCTCCTTTGATCTCCCTTATTAGCCTTGCTTGCTTCTACTCTTCCTTGGAGGTTGATGGATTGAGATATGAGCTTGAATCACCTTGAATTGATGGAGAGATTGTTGGATGTAGCTTTGATCTTCCCTTGAGTTGACGAAGAGGTTTGAATGAAGATTTGATCACCTTTGTGAGCTTGCTTGCTTCTCTTCTTCCTTGGAGATTGAAGGATTCAGATGTAGGCTTGAATCCCTTGGATTGGATGTAGAACTTCTGCACGAAGTACTGTTCACGGCTATAGTACCTCTTCTTCCAATCTCCTCTCTAGCCTCTCTTGATCTCTCTTTGCTCCAAATGATCAACTAGGGTTTCTAACCCTCTTGTGTTGGTTTTATAGACTTTGAATGGTCTATAGACAAGCCCTAGACCAGATCCACAAATCATGGGTGATTAGATGACTTTTGGATTAAACAAATCCATGTTGAATGGCCCTTTTCGAAGTGGAAAACAAAGTCAACATTGGTTGACTCGGGGCTGGCGGTCGACCTGCAGCTTCTGGCGGTCGACCGCTACTGTGAAACCTGCAAACGGGCGGTCCCTGGGATTTTCGGTCGACCGCCACTGGCTGGCGGTCGACCGCCAGCTGAAAGACATACAGACTGGCATTCCCTGGCTGGGGCGGTCGACCGCCCCTGTGCTGGCGGTCGACCGCCAGTTGGGCAGCCCCCGGTCCAGCCCGGGTCGGTCCGTTAGCCGCTTCAGCTCCGCCGCTTGACTTCTTTAGCAGCCTGTTCATGTCCATGGCATCTCCCTTGATAGTCTAAAAGCTATCAACTGAGTCTCTGGCCTTGAATTCTCTTGGCTATACTTATTTGTGCATTGACCTTGGATGTGTGATGAGCCGAATGTGAAATGCCGACTTTTACTTATAAAAGAGATTTGCATCTTTGCTTGGGCACGATCAATGAGCTTTCACCTTTGCCAACACCACTCCATTTCTTAGATTATCTTGTAGCATGCTATCCAGAAGTTGCACCGACCTTGAACCATCCATAAGGCAAGATATGCATTGATCATATAAGGAATACGCAATGACCTTATGTGTGATGCTTTTCAACTTGATTTCTATGCTTGAAACATGCTAGATTTTTGTGCCTCCAATATTGTCATATGCCTTGATATCTGTGTATCCAGTTACCTAGATTTGTGTGTCATCCTTGATCTTTTACGCTGGAAGTATAATGACCTGAAATGAATGAATATTAACCATATCAATTGCAGGTATAGTTCATTAATGATTACAGAGGCAGACATCATCAAAACCATAAAATTAATCATGTTGCACACATGTTCAACAATTCGCACACAAGAGCATAGGTGCAAGACTTACTGGGACACCACAGCCCAATCCTGCCTCAAAATCCGCAAGAATAACCGGGATCGACACGTCATTTCTGACGCCACAGAGCACGACAAGAACACCAAGCTCGACGAGATAGCAGCTCACCGAGAAGATCCTCCGCTCACCCGAGCACACTTCTCGACCAGAGCACCCGCTCCAATGCCTCAAACCTCAACCTCAGCGCCTCAGGGGCTAGATAAACCTTGATCTAAAGTGGCCAGACTCAACAACAGCTCCCTCAGAGCACACTCACGGCCACTTAACCACAAGCAATCCGCACCAGCCACCTGACCTCGCTGAAAACACCTCGATCGCAGCACCACAGCAACGCACCTGCCGGCAACCGCTGCCCAACGCAGCACAACCGGGGTCACCACCGATGAGGGAGAAAGCCCCCGCCTCGATCCTTAGACCCCACGTCGGCACGAAAGCCGCGAATAGCAACCACCTTCACAGCGCCACATAGCGCACTCAAGATCTCAAGCGAGAAACTAGGAGGAAAGCGAACACAAAACCCTAAGCCAGCTACCGACTGTACTGGACCTTATGGACTCTGATCACTGCAATATCTCAAATTCTTATGTACGTCCACAACCACTGCTCTGATAGAAACTGTAGCGACCCGAGAATCCTATTACCGGGAAGGCCCGATAACCCGAGACTCGAACTGCCGCCCATGAGCCGGGAGGACTCGGAAGGACTAAAAGGAGTGTAGAGGCACAAAGAAATAGAAAATAAAGCAGGACAATTCAATAATTAACAGAAATAAATAAACAACTACAATAACAGAGTCCAGTCCAATAGAAAGTACAGTCTAAAGTAGTAAAACGTACCACATGCCGAGTGAACACTCGGCCCGACGAGTTGGCAACTAAGAACCTCTGAACTGCAACCTCGAACCTCGAGGACGAACCGCCACACGTAGGGGTGAGCCTCCTGTCACTGGCCCAATAGGGATCCCGCGGAACCCCAACTGAGAACAACGGCGGCACGGAAAGCTGTAACTACAAGAGCAATAGTAACAGCAGGAACAGTAAACTCAGTGGCCCGTCAAAACTCGGCACTACTGCTACTCCTACTGTACCGGTCAAGCAGAAAGAGAAGTCCCGATCTCACAGTCGGGAACCGGACCACACTAGCACCACTTACCGAAGTAAAAACCCATGGCAACCCCGCCGTAGAGGCCTGTCTCCCAGGACACGGCCAACCTGGACACGCTGTCCAAGGTGCAACCCCGACCACCCGGTCGAGGACACCGCACCAACAAGACGTAATCTTGGTAAAGCTATTAGCACTAGTCTCGCAGCACGAAAATCGACACACGCGCCACGGCGAAACACCCGGAACTCAACGGTCAACACGACCAAAAATCCGAAGGTCGAAGTCACAAAGACTGACTGACAGTCTGTCACTCCCGACTCGACAGGAGTACCTCCCACTAGAAGCACAGTCGGTAGTGTCCCCTGACGTCTTACACCGCACCGCAGGTGGCCGCCTGGTACGCTAGCCCCCGGCGGAGGCAAGGACATCGTACAAGTAACCACAAAGCAAGTGACTAGCTGGGGTCACACCCGTCGACGTGGGTCCAACCGCCCCCAACCACGTGTGCACACACAGACCGTCCGTCCCTGGTCTGGCCCTCTGACCGGTTTTCCCCTCAGCCGGACTCTGGCTACTAGACGCGGGGCCCGACGGAAACCTATCTAAAACCGTCCTCAGGGTAGCCTCTCCACCACTCCCTGGTGGGACCACTAAACGTGTAAGCAGGCTACGACTAGTGGAGGGTCACTATGGAGTAGACTTTCAAGTCAACGGAAAACAACGTCCGAACCCGACGAAGTACGGGGACCGCCCCACGTACCAGCACCGTCACACGGTGACCACGGTTGGAGAAGAAACGAGACTCACAGTCTACGGGCCACACACCCGGCCACGCAGAAATGCAGAAGCATGGTTCCCAAGGTAGCTCACATGCCGCCAAACTGAATCCCATTCCCAGGGAAAAGCGGGAACCCTCCAGCCCCAGGCTGGGCAACTAGACTCGCAGTCCAAGGCCTTACTCATGGCCCACTCGAAAACCTCTTCTCGAAGAAACTCACGGCGTGCGGGGAACCCTCGCCGCACTCACACCGACGCACGGTGACTCGATCAAGCGTAACACAAAAGCCCGGAACATGAGGAGTCACCCGGACTCTCAAACCCATGGGCACGCTAAACGAGATAGCACGGTCCTCCCGACACCCTCAAAACACAGACACAGAACCCTCGGGGTGTCTGGGATACACACGAGACTGCAAGTCGACCACTGGGTCCCAACCGGGTCGACCAGGGACCTACACAACGCGAAACGATCGTGGCAAGTACGAAGAACCACTTCGGCGCAACATAGTGCCTGGCAGTCTATCTTTGGGCCATCACAGCTGTAACGGTCCAAGGATAGTCCGTCACAGCACCCTGACGGTCCAACTCAGGAGCGTCAGACACTCGGTGCAAAACCGACTGTAACGGGCCAATCCTGGTGCGTCACGGTCTCTGACGCGCCTAGCCCGGTGCGTCAGAAGATGAGCAGAAACCAACCGTGACGCACACCACTCGGGGCATCACGGTCTCTAACGAACCAACACTGGTGCGTCAGAAGACGGGACAAAACTGACTGCGACGCACACCCCTTGGGGCGTCACAGACTCTTACGCTTCAACCCAGGTGCGTTAGAAGGTGGGGACGCGTCCTCTCTAACGCTTCCACACAGGGGCGTCACAAGGCTCTGACGCTCCACCATGGGTGCGTCAGAGGCCTTGACCCCCAACGGTCAAAACCCCAAAGGTCGACTGCCAACGGTCGGATCGTCACTCTGACGGTCCAACCTAGGCGCGTCACACGCCCTGGCGGTCTATCGTGGGACCGTCGGGCCCACGGACCACTCAGTTGGCAAAACGGTAGGCTGTGACGTACCCACCCTGGGGCGTCACACGCTGTGGCGGTCACTGGAACGACCGTCACACCGTCCCAGCGGCGGAACGGCGGGAAACGACCAAAAAACTTCACCATGCCCTTATACCTCCACGGGAGAGGGGGAAAACAAGGGGGAAGCCCCCAAATAGCCCCTAGCATGCATCTATGACCTCGGATCGGCCAAAAATATAATGAAATGGTAGATCGGCCCACAAGCCCTAAAATATGGATTTTCCCCAAAAATCCTCAAATACGCCCGCTCGGCTCACCACGGCCTACAAAACTCGCGGGAAAGGGAATGCATGAGCTGGGGGTCCATCTCCCTACCTCCACCGAAGAAACGATGCGCCGTGGATGCCGATCCACGAAGAAATCACCGCGAAACCCTCGCCGGCTCACGAACGCGCCACCGAGCTTCCACGCGCCTCCATCTCCCGATCCTCGACCCATCCTCGCCATCCTCCTCGCCCGCGTCGCCTTGCCGTGCCCCCGTCTCACTCCGTCGGCCGCCGGAGAAGAGAGGGTGAGAAGGGAGCGTGGGGAAGAGAGAGAGGGAGAGAGTGAGAAATGAGAGGGGAGAGAGAGAAAGGGTTAATATATATAGGAAAATGCAAAAATTCCAAAAATTCAAAAAATTATGAAAAATTACCTCCGTGATCCTCGGGAGGAACACATCGCACCAGTACAGTCTCGGAGTCGGAGAACGCCACAGTTTGCCCTGCACAGAGTTCCGAAGGCGCATCAGGGAAAAACACGTGTAAAACACAAAATACGCTCCGAGACCCACTAAAATGATCCGAAAAATATCCAAAAAAATCCGGGGCATTACACCTAAGTTAAGGGTGCCTGATAGATACCTAAAAATGCTCTTCACTGCACTCATGTGAGATTTTTTGGGACTAGCATGAAATCTAGCACATAAACACATTGAAAATTGTATATTTGGGCGAGATGCAGTAAGATTCAAAAGGGATCCGATCATACCTCTATATACTTTGGTATCAACCAATTTACCTTTTGGGTCAGCATCAAGACTAGTTGATCCGCCTATAGGTGTAGTGATCTCTTTGAGGTTTTCCAACTGATATTTCTTCAGCAGATCCTTGATGTATTTGGACTGTGTGATGAAGCTTCCTTCTGAAGTTTGATTGACCTGCAATCCAAGGAAAAACTTCAGTTCTCCCATTAAGCTCATTTCAAATTCATCAGTCATTAATTTAGAAAATTCCTCACACAAAGAAAGATTAGTTGACTCAAACACTATGTTATCTATATAGATTTGAACAACAAGAATATCTTTATTGTTTACCTTGGTAAATAGAGTCTGGTCAACCTCACCTCTTGAATATCCTTTACCTGTGAGGAAGGAGCTCAGCCTGTCGTACCAGGCCCTGGGAGCTTGCTTCAGTCCATTAAGTGCCTTATCTAACTTATAAACATGATCAGGAAAGGTAATGCATTCAAATCTAGGAGGTTGTTTAACAAAAACATCATCTTTTATTAAACCATTTAAGAAAGCAGATTTCACATCCGTCTGCTGAAGTTTTATACCTAGGCTGCAAGCAAAAGCCAGAAGTATCCTAATGGCTTCTAGTCTAGCTACAGGGGCAAATGATTCCTCAAAGTTTACCCCGAATTCTTGATTGTACCCCTGTGCTACAAGCCTAGCTTTCTTTCTGACTACCTTTCCCTGCTCATCAGTTTTATTTCTAAAAATCCATTTAGTGCCTATAACTGAGCCATGTGAGGGATTAGGAACTAGGTGCCATGCCTTGTTCCTTTCAAATTGATTCAATTCATCATGCATGGCATTTACCCAATGCACATCCTTTAAGGCACATTCAATGTTCTTGGGTTCTACTTGAGAAATAAGTGCAAAAGAATTCAGTTCATTTTCTATCCTGAAATGTGATCTAGTCCTAGGGGGTTCATTCAGATTACCAATCACATTCTCTAGAGGATGATCTCTAAGAACTCTAATGTTGGTAAGCTGATTACCTGAATTTTCACTTACCTCCCCCTGGACTTCAGATCCTTTAGTCTCACCTTCTTCTGCTGGTTCTACATTCTACTCTTCTTTATTTTCTAGGATTTCTCCATCAACTTTGTTCCTGCAGAAGCCAGTTTCAGTTTTATTAGAGGATTCATCAAAGACAATGTGCGGTGATTCCTCAACAGTTTGAGAATTAATATTTTAGATCCTATAGGCTCTAGACTTTTCAGAATAACCTAGAAAAATTCCAGATTCACTTTTAGGTTCAAATTTGTTAAGGTCTCTTTTAGAATTAACATGGATAAAGCATTTACAACCAAAAACCTTGGAATGTGCTAGTGAAGGTTTCTTACTTTAAGTATCTCATAGGGAGTCTTTTGAGTAGAAGGTCTTACCAGGGCTCTGTTGATAATGTAACAGGAGGTATTTACTGCCTCAGCCCAAAACCTTCTAGGCAAGTTGCCTTCAACTAGCATAGTCCGAGCCATCTCCACCAAAGTTCTGTTCCTTCTTTCAACTACTCCATTCTGCTCTGGAGTCCTTGGTGAAGAGAATCTATGGTTGATCCCATTTTCTCTGTAAAATTCATCAAACTGTGAGTTTTCAAACTTACCACCATGGTCAGACAGAATATTAGAAATGGACTGCTCACCAGTCTGTTTTATTCTATGGTAGAATTCTTGAAATTCTTCAAATGCATCATTTTTGTGAGTCAGAAAGAATACACACGTAAATCTAGAAAAGTCATCCACTAAGACATATCCATATCTTCTACCAGATAAGCTGGCTAATCTAGTAGGTCCAAATAAATCCATGTGGATCAACTCAAAAGGTTTAGAAGACATATTTTCAGTTCTGGATTTAAATGACTTTCTAGTTTGTTTACATTGGGTACATGCCTCACATATTTTATTATCTTTCTTAAAAGATATTTCAGGTAAACCTCTTACCATGCTATATTTATTCAACTTATGCAGCTCATTATAACTAGCATGACCTAACCTGCGATGCCAAAGGCAAGCTAAGTCATCCTTATTAACAGTAAGACACAAGTTATTATGTGCTGCATCATCTAAGTCTACCATATAGATGTTATTGACTCTTTTACCAGTGAACTTCACAGTTTCAGAATTGGGTTCAAAGATAGTGCATACAAAAGAATCAAAAATAACTTTATGACCTTTATCACCCAACTGACTGATACTAAGCAAATTGTAAGCAAGCCCTTCAAGTAGTAAAACTACTTCTATACAGTAGGAAGAGCACTTACCAACCTTACATGTTCCTATGATTTTTCCTTTTGTATTACCTCCGAAGGTAACATGACTAGCATCTTTTTCTACCAGCATCCAAAACTTTCCTTTATCCCCGGTCATGTGCCTGGAACAACCACTGTCAAGATACCTCCTGTTGTGATTGGCTGCCAGGCATACCTGCAAATAGAATCAAGTAGAAAATTTTGGAACTCAAAACTGTTTGGGCCCCATAGCTAAATCATGCAAACAAGATAGCAACTATTTTGGTATTCACATTTTTTTTGTGACTTATCTTGGGTTGTGGATTTTTTAACTTTCTATTCAGTCTGTCTTTTCTTGCCACTCTGAGTATTTGTTGTCTTTTTTTTTGGTGTGGCATTCTTATTCTTAACTGCCTGAGAGTTTTTACACCAGTAATTAGTCCATTGGGCATTTGAAGATGTGTGTGCACTGTAGATCCTAGGCTGATCAAACATAGGATGGACAAAGCTATATAAGTTCTGGTTCATGAAAGTTCTGAACCTAGGTTGCATAGAGGTATTCCAGTGATAAGGTCGATGCACCTGCCTAGGATGTAAGTTCTGAATGTTATGCTGCATCGACCTCATGTTGAGGCTACCTCGACCTTTCCTACTGGAGTGGTAATGATAGGAGTTTTGGAATAATGGATAGGTCGGTGCACTAAAGTAGTGGCATCGACCTGAGGTGCCCCTGCTCTGACCTTGATTTCTAAAGGACCTAAACCTAGAAGGAGTATGTGTCGGTGCAGGTTGGTGGACTTGGGCTTTAGTTGCTTGACCCCTAACCTGTCCTTTAGCCTGAGGTGCAGTAGTGTGTGTGCAGGATCCACTAGACACCTCTACCTTCTCTTTGCCCTTGTCCTTGGCATTGGGATTGTTATGATCATTATTTTTTACAGAATTTTTGTTTCTGTTTTCTTCAAAGTTCATTTTTATTAAAGGTTTCGATTTAGATGTTCCTTTTTAAGCAACAAAAGAAATAGTCTTCACATCAAACCTTTTCTTATTTGTTGGGTTAAAACCCTATCCTTCCCTTCTGAAGTTTATCTTTGTTCCCAAAATGGCATTCAAATTTTCAGTTCCCTGTGTCATGCCTTCAAGGGAATGTTGTTTATCCTTATTTTCTTTTTCTAAGTTCTAAATTGTCTTTTTCAATTCTTTATTCATGCCATTAACAACATCATATTTTTCATTTACAATTCTAATCTCTTCCTCAAATTTTTGCATTTTGATTTTTAATTCATCAAAGGTGTTTTTCAATTGTTCATTTTCATACCTCATGTCATTCAATGCAGTTTTGAAATTTTCACATTCAGCAAGAGAATTCTTTAAACTACAGTTTTCTGTTTCTAGGCATGCAATTTTGTCATTCAAAGATGTATCATTCACTAAAGAATTTATCTTTCTTTTCAGATGCCTATTCTCTCTACGCACATCATCACATTTATCTAAAATCTCTGCATAGGCTTCTTCCCAATCACTAATTTCTCGAAAGGGGAAGTTACCTCTTCATCATTTTCCTTCTCTTCTTCTTCGGCCATCAGGCAGAGCTGGTCTTCTTCCTCGCTATCATATGTGCTACTCTGACTGCCTTCATCTTCATCGCTCCAGGTACTTATCATAGCTTTTCCTTTCTTGTTCTTCCATCTGGGCTGTTTCTCCTTTTGCAGCTCAGGGCAGTCTGCCATTAGATGCCTTGCTTTCCTGCAATTATAGCAAACAATACCATCAGATTTCTTGGCAGTATCAGATTTGTATTTTGACTGCCTCTTCCCTGAGAAATACTTTCTTCTGAACCCCTTCCCTTCCTTCCTCAGGAACTTCTTAAATTTTCTAGTAATCATAGCAAATTCATCTTGGTCCTCGTTTGAACTAGAAGAACTGTGCTCACTTGACGACCCTTTGCTACTAGAAGTCACTTTAAGTGCTAGGGGCTTCTTTTTCTTCTCAGACTCATCGACCCTCTTGAGATTCAGCTCATATGTCATGAGAGAACCGATGAGTTCGTCTACAGTGGTAGTTGCTAGGCTCCTAAACTCTTCCATAACTGTGGCCTTAGTATGTCAAATTGGTGTCAGGGACCTAAGAATTTTTCTAACAAGTTCGTACTCACTGTAAACCTTACCTAGACTCCTTAAGCTATTAGCGAGTACCATCAGTCTGGCGTACATCTCAGATATAGACTCTTCAGGTTTCATCTTAAACGCTTCATATTCTGAGACTACGTACCATATTAGCCTTGGTCTCTCTAACCTGAGACGTTCCTTCATAGATTACCTCCAGCTTGTCCCACATTTCCTTGGCTGTGGAACATGAGGAAACTCTTGATAATTCAGTAGGGTGAAGTGCACACTACATAGCATTTACAACGCTCCAATTCAAAGTAGACCTACAGATCTGCTCCCTGGTCCAGACGTCCTCATCGTCAGGGAGCTCAAAAGGTCCTTTATTAACAACCTTCCAAATTTCATAATCCTTCGCTCGAAGGAAGACCTGCATACAATTCTTCCAGTAAGCATAGTCATTTCCGTCAAAGAATGGTGGCTTACTGGTGGAATGACCCTCAACAGTTAGACCTCTAGCATCCATTTCAACTAATCTCTCTGGGATGTTAAGCCCTTAGGGAGAGTTAGGCTCTAATACCACGTGATGTGTGAATGGATTGAACTATAGATCTAGAGGGGGGGGGTGAATAGATCTATGCCAAATTTCGTAATTCTACAACAGTTAATAGAAATGCGGAAATGAACAAAACTGCTGTGAACAGAAACACTAAAAATAGTATGAATTATCAACAAGGAGATTTGATATGGATAAACTGTCAATTACTGAGAACTCCAAAGACAGTAGATTAATAAACTCAGTATAGTACCTGGCAGAGGTTTGATTTGAAAATCTCCTCATGCAAGGGTCAGTTTTCCAGATAGGCGAAATCTATCCTTCTGACTGAGCCTTTTTATATACCACTGAGTGATTGACCGTAGTACAGGTATGAAGTGAAGAAAGTGCAAATTAGATTAAGATAAATCAGATATCGATCAAATTAAGCAGATGCAGATATGAATTAGTGCGGACAATTTGAATGAAGACTTAAGCAACAATTGATTATATTAGAGAAATCAGAGGCTCGCATTAGACGATCCTAAGCATTCATCTAATTGCAGTAAAGATGATATAATCAATCACACACATGACAGAACAATTTTAGGTGGTTCGATCTTGAGCTTGAGATCTACATCCACCCCTTACTCAACAGAGTAAGACTTCTGCTGCCAAACAACTTGAACTCCGCTGATCCATAGCTTCAGGGATGAAATCCCTACAAATAGCTGAGCCTCACAGCTTGCTTTTCCCGCTGAGCAACACAACTTGCTGTCCGAGGATCACACCTTGCCGCTGAGCACCACAGCTTGCTCTGATGATACACAGCTTACAATGATTTCAGAAAGGAAAAATAGAAGAAGCAATGAAAGATAATAACAGAAAGAAAAGCTGTAGCTCCACTGGAGCGATCTGACTCTGGATTTGATCCAGAAGTCAGGATAATACTCTTCTGCTCAATCTCACTTCTCTCTCTCAGACAAACTTATGGCACTCTATTTTCTTCTTACTCTTCTGCACCAGACTCTTTCACTCTTGAATTCTTCTCAGACTCTTCTCTCTTGATCTCTGGAACTCTCTTGCTCTTCAGCTCTTTTCTCCTCTTCTAATCAGCTTCTCTGCCCTTCACCACACCACGAATTTGACTGCTCGATCCCCTTTTATACAGGAGAGCACGAGTCTGTGGTCCCACGAGCTCTTCAAATTTTGGGCGCGTGGAAGACACACTCCCGCCCAATAATTTTATCCAGAACACGCACTTCGAGAGCCCACGTGTCAGGAGTAGAGGAAGAGACGATCCACATGGCAAAATATCAGTTCAGCTTCTCGCCTTGGATCACGTGCCTTTAATCTGTTCCATTTTAAAGTCCACGTGGGAGTAATGTGGTCTGCCTTTATGCAACCCAGGTGTTCAAGCATGTATCTGGGTTAATTCTTCCTTTCTGTCCAAAATAGAATTAAAGATATATGAGACTTATGAAGCATGTATTAATTATTAGCAAATGTAGTTTCAGATGCTTCACAAGGTTAGACAATTCGAACGAAATTTTTTAAGAGCATCGATGCATAAATGAGATACATTAGCTTGTGTAGCTAACACATACAACATGTTAGAATAGAAACGCCGACCTTAGAGTTATACAGGTAGTCCTTATTTGTCAGACAAGCTGACTCTGTAATGAAGGTGCATCGACCTATCTTTATAGTGAATGCACAAGGTGCATCGACCTTGAGAGTGATGACTTACTAGCATTGACCCTTCTATAACATGCATTGACCTATGCTACAGTCGCTACCTCACTAGCATCGACCTTTCTATGACATGCCAACCTATGCTGCAGTCGCTAGCTAACTAGCATCGACCTTTCTATGACATGTATTGACTTGACTCTAAAATCCAAATATGCACAGACCTACATATGCACCAACCTTCTGGTGCAAGACTTCTATAAATGCACTGACCTTCAGGACTAGAATGAATGTATGCACTGACCTGATAGACCTTAAAGTGAATGTGCACCGACCTTAAAGTACATGATTTCTTCATGTGCATCGACCTTATAGACTTATATGCAAAATGTGCACCAACCTTTCAATGCAACAATTCTGCATAGCATAGACCTTCAGAACATAAGTGGATATATGCACCGACCTTTCAATGCAACAATATGCAAGTGTGCACCGACCTTTCAATGCAACAATATGAATATGCATCGACCTTATTATGAACAAGAACTTGTTCTGATTAAAGAAAAGGCATTAAAATAACAATATTGCCAGAGACAAATTAAGGTCAAACACACTGTTGCCAGCATCAAAACTAGACATCAAATCCAGAGGAGACACAACACTAGCTTGAGGCGTATTGCTGGCTGTTCACGTTCCCTACCTGATTCAGCTGCATATCTTGGGGCGCGATAGTTAAGTTGGTATCATAGTCTAGGCATAAGTAAGTCCTAGGAAAATGTCATGTCGTAGGCTAAGTCCAACGTTTAAGGACCCACAACTATGATCTAGGAAGAAATTTCCAAACCCATGTAAGAATTGGGTAGAGCTCGAGATGAGATAGTTATTTAGAAATTCATCTTTAGGTAAATCTTCCTAAATTCAAAGGGAAATAACAAATTGTTTGTTTTCTCAGGGACCTCATTCTCAGGATGGCCGCAAACCACGGTAACCGGGAAGCTATGCAACAAACTGTTGCGGGTCTTACCCAGGCCCTCCAAACCATGGCTCAAGCTGGCGCGCGGCCTGGCATCGGGGACTTACATCACAACTTCCAGAGTATGAATCCTCCACGGTTCTTGGGTTCCTCTAATCTCGATGAAGCTGAAAACTGGATTAATGAGATGGACTGGATCTTCAATGTTATGCAATGCACCGACCAAGAGAAGGTCTTACTTGCCGCATTTCAACTTAACAAGGATGCTCGTACCTGGTGGAAGGCCACCTTTGCTCATCTACAAAACGCGCAACTCACTTGGGAGGAGTTTCTTGAACTCTTCCGAGAAAAATATTTCTCCCAGCATGTTAGGGAGAGGAAGGCTGCAAAATTCGCATCCCTTCGGCAGGGGATGATAACCGTAGTGGCATATGAACTCAAATTTTCAAGGCTGCCACCATATGCTCCACATCTTATCAGCACAGAGATTTTAAAGGCGAATCGCTTTATGGACGGTTTAAGGCCCATCTTTGTCCAACAACTTGGGCCTCAAAATATCCGCACATATATGGAAATGGTCTATAGAGCCCACTTATGTGAAAGGACCCTTGAGAAGGTTGAGAAATTCAAGCTTAAAGGAGTAGAATCTAGCTGGAAACATGATAAGAGAGGAAGGAAAGAAGACAAGTTCAGCATTGCAGGGACTTACAAATCCCGTGATAACAAGAAATGGTCCCATAATGGTAACGGGAACGACAAGAATATATAAGAAGGTAAAGGAGGAGGAAAAACAAGTCATGACGACTTGCACGTTCCGTGAGAAGTTTGGTCACTCGGCCGAAGAATGTTGGAAGCACCTAGGAGCGTGTCTTCGATGTGGAAGCCGGGAGCACCGCATGCCAGATTTCCCCCTTATGAAAGAACAACCTTCTAATGGCGGGTGTAGGCGGCAAGCTTGTCTTAATGCTGTGCTAGACGAGGAAGCACCCAAGGATGATGGGTTAATAGAAGGTACCATTCAAATTTACGCACGTCCTGCCTTTGTGTTATTTAATACTGATGCTTCTCATTCCTTTATATCTACTGCTTTTGAAAAAACTTTGCCAATTCCAGCTCTTCCCCTACCTACGGGCCTAGCAATTACAACACCCTTAGGTCTGGGAACCAAACTCACAACCCACTACCCAAATAGTGAGGTAACTATAGAAGGCCACAATCTCCCCTCAAACCTCGTATGCCTTGACATGGAAGGCTACGATGCCATTCTAGGTGTAGATTGGTTATGTGACCATTATGCCGACATCAATTGTTGCAATAGATTGGTTATGTGACCATTATGCCTACATCAATTGTCACAATATGCTGGATCTTCCACGATTCTCTTTCCTTGGTATTAAATATAGGAAGCACCCTGTCCTCATTTCTTCTCTTCACGCCTACAACTTATCTCGCAAGGTTGTGAAACTTTCCTTGCTTCTGTGATTGTTACCGAATCCAAGGAAATCATCCTAGAGGAAATTTCCATTGTAAAAGAGTTCCCAGATATTTTTCCATCTGAATTACCTGGTTTACCGCCCGAAAGGGAAGTGAACTTCTCTATTGAACTCATTCCTGGAGCAGCACATGTTTCAATAGCTCCTTACAGGATGTCCCCCATGGAACTCAAGGAATTGAAGAAACAACTTCAGGAGTTATTAGAGAAGGGCTTCATTCGACCCAGCACATCCCCTTGGGGTGCGCCGATCTTGTTCGTCAGGAAGAAGGACAGATCTCTCAGGCTATGCATCGACTACCGGCAACTAAATCAACTCACCATTAAGAATAAATATCCACTGCCATGTATCGATGAGCTCTTTGATCAAATCCCCAGAGCAGAATATTTTTCAAAGATAGACCTCAGGTCTGGTTACCCTCAGCTCAGAATTAAAGATGAAGATATCAACAAGACCGCATTCTATTACAGATATGGGCACTATGAGTTCGTAGTAATACCGTTCGGGTTAACCAATGCCCCTATAGCATTTATGCAACTTATGAACAATGTCTTCATGCCTTATCTCGACCGGTTTATGGTCGTATTCATTGATGATATCTTAAAATATTCCAAGACCAAGGAGGAACATGAAGAACACTTAAGGATAGCTTTGCAAACTCTAAGAGAACATCAACTCTACGCGAAGCTTAATAAATGCGAGTTCTGGCTAAAGGAGGTCTCATTCCTTGGCCATATTATTTCAAAGGAAGGTATCGTTATGGATCCTTCTAAGGTCGAAGCTGTCAAAGATTGGAGCCGACCAACGACTGTCTCTGAAGTTAGAAGTTTTCTTGGCTTAGCTGGCTATTATAGATGATTCATCAAGGATTTCTAAAAAATCGCTGTTCCTTTTACTAGGCTTACAAGAAAGGAGAATCCCTTTGTATGGTCGAAGGACTGTGAGGAAAGTTTCCTGACGCTTAAAGAGCATCTCACCACTACCCCTATACTGGCACTACCTGTCGAAGGTGGTGGCTTTGAAGTCTACATGGATGCATCTTGCATTGGCCTTGGTTGTGTCCTTATGCAACGTGGCAAGGTAATTTGCTACGCTTCAAGATAGTTGAAGTGACATGAAGAAAATTATCCAATGCATGATCTGGAGCGGGCTACTATTATTTTCGCCTTAAAAATATGGCGAGATTATCTCTATGGGGAGAAATTTACTATATTTTCGGACCACAAAAGTTTAAAGTATATCTTCACCCAGAAGGATTTGAATATGAGGCAAAGAAGATGACAAGAGTATTTGAAGGACTTCGACTTTACTATACAATACCACCCTAGCAAGGCAAATGCTGTAGCCGATGCGCTCAGCCGGAAACCACTAGCAACTCTATCGTCTCTCAGGAAAGGTATGACCTATCTCATAGAAGACCTTGCTCATTCGAACTTGAATATTGGTATAGAAGAAGAAGGGTGTATTATTGCTAATATCCGGTCACAACCCATACTCTTGGAAGACTTAGTCAATTTACAAGACAATGACCCTATACTGGTAGAGATGAAAGCCAATATTGATCAACGGCCAGAATTCTCCGTCGCGACTGATGGAAGGTTATTATTCAAGGGTCGCATTTGTGTGCCGGATCATGCCGACATTAAAAGGTTGGTTATGGAAGAAGCTCACAAGATGAGATATGATATTCACCCTAGTACTACTAAGATGTATCAAGACTTGAAGAGAAATTTCTGGTGGCCAAACATGAAAAGAGAAATAGCAGACTTTGTATCACGCTGCCTTACTTGTCAGCAAGTTAAGGCAGAACATCAAAAGCCCGCTGGAAAGCTACATCCCTTAGAAATTCCTGAATGGAAGTAGGAAAGCATAGGGATGGATTTTATTATGGGTCTGCCAAAGATAAGAGGTGGACATGATGGTATATGGGTGATCATAGACCGATTGACGAAATCTGCGCATTTCGTGCCTATCAAAAGTCGATGGTCTATGGATATATTAGCAGCATTGTATATTATGGAAATAGTTAAACTGCACGGAGTCCCTATTACGATTATTTCTAATCGAGACCCTCGCTTCACCTTATAATTCTGGAAGGGTCTACAACATTCATTAGGGACCCGATTGAATTTTAGCACTACTTTTCACCTACATACGGATGGTCAAACTGAAAGAACAAATCAAGTGGTAGAGGATATGATCAGGGCATGTGTTATTGATTTTGGTGGGAGTTGGCACGATCACTTGCCTCTAGTTGAATTTGCCTATAACAATTGCTACGAAGCTAGTATCCAAATGGCACCATTTAAGACATTATATGGGAGAAGTTGCCTCTCACCTATTTGCTGGAATGAAGTTGGGGAAAAATAATTTATAGGCCCTAAACTCATCCCGGATATCACCGAGAAAGTGAAGCTTATTCGGGAACGGCTCTAGATGGCTCAAGATAGACAAAAGTCATATGCTGATATTAGAAGGCGAGACCTGGAATTCCAAGTGGGAGACCACGTATTCCTCAAGATTTCCCCAGGTCGATGAATTCGAAGATTTGGCATCAAAGGCAAGCTCACTCCGAGATATATCGGCCCTTTTGAAGTTCTTGAAAGGGTTGGCGAGGTCGCATATCGGATCACTTTGCCTCCTCAATTAGCTGGAGTCCATGATGTGTTTCATGTCTCGATGCTCAAAAGGTACGTTTATGACCCATTCCATGTTGTAAATTATAATGACCTGGCGATTCAAAAGGATCTGACGTAGGAGCAAAGGCCAATCAAAATAATTGATCGAGAAGTACGTTAGCTTCGGAATAAAATTATTCCCATGGTAAAAATCCGGTGGAATAAAAGTACGGACCAAGACGCAACATGGGAGACGGAGGAAGCGATGTGCAAGAGATTCCCACAACTATTCGAATGTAAGTAAAATTACACTCTCCAAAAATCCCATGCAATGAATTTGGGGACCAAATTCTCTTTAAGTGGGGGAGGGTGTAACAACCCAGGTAATTACCTGAGTTTTTCTAGAACTTTTAGGAATTAAATAAAATTTTTAGGTATTAAATAGGCTTAAGTGGGCTTAACCATTTAAAATAATTGATTTAAAAGTCCAGTTACTAATAGGATAAATAGGCTCACTCAAACCAGGCCCGAAAACACAATTCTAAGGCTTTTAGGCCCAAGCCCATTTACAGAGACATAATTAGGGCTATTTTCATATTTAAATTGGATAAATAGACTAATTAGGGGATAAATAGTAGATAAATAGGAAAATCTAAAATTTTTAGATAAAAATCCAGAAGGCGGTCTATCGCGCGACCGTGTTCTGATGGAGGCGGTCCGACCGAGACCGCATTCTGCTTCCGTGAACGGGTGATGTAGAAACGTGGAAAATGGGATTTTTGCTATCCCAATCGCCTAGGATCGAAGTGTTCTGGCATTTAAATCCATCTAGGACTCTTGGGGGATAGAATTGATGCCCTATAAAACTCCTATTTTAATCTAAATCCTCAACCCTAGGTCATTCCCTATAAATAAGACCCAGAATCGACCTACGCGAACCCTCGTTTTGGCTCGCCTGATTCGATGCTAAGATGGTAATATTTCATGTCAGACCTTTAGAACTTTTTATTCCCTTTAGTATTGTATAACTCCCCATGAAATTTCATATTAGGAGATCAAGCCATTGAGGAGTTAGAAGATCTGCAAGTAGCTGTTTCTCTACGGAGCACACAGGAACGAGCATGTTTTTTCGGAGAAGATCCGAAGTTTAGGGACCCTAGCAGAGGTGTTTTCAAGTTGAGTCTTTAGAGTTAATTGTTCCCCTTAATGTCTTCTAACATCCCTCCAAATCTCGTGAGAAAAGATCAAGGGGTCAGGGAGATAAAACAGCTGGAAGTTGCGGGTTCCACGTAGGACGCGCAGGAACGAGGACCTTCTTCCAGCAACAAATTCGAAGTCTAGGGAACAAATCAAATGTAGGTTATCTCATGAAAGGCTCAAAGAGCAAGTTAGGATTAAAAGCCCTCTAATTTCATAAAATTTCATGCTTCCTACATGTCGTATTTCACATTTTACTATCACTACGCATTAGGTTATTTCTGCATGCATGATTATGCTCTTTAATAGAAAAGATGATAATCTTGGCTCAATCCACGTAAATCCATGCATCTCCATAACTTAATTTTGTTTTATCAGGCCATATTCAGTTGTTTATCATATTTTCCATGCATATATGCCCAAGAATAGGCCTTGCCCGTTGTCCTAAGCTTCTGCCTGTTACAGGTAGAGGGCGGTTTATCAGCGACCGCTACTGTCAAGAGGCTGTCCCAGAAAGACTGCTACTTCATGTAGGTGGTTCACCCTGGACTATTTTCTATTTTCTATTAACCCTAAACAGAATGCAGATCAGCCTTATAAATATATGCTAAATCTGAAATAATTAGGTCCTATTCCTAGCTATATTATTATATTCATGATTTTGGTTATATCAGGCATCAATCATGTTAGATTTCATGCCCTATCTGCTTTTTAAACTCATTTTTAAGCTTATGTTAATTTCATGCCAAAATCATATAGTCTTGTATTAAAGTTATTTTTCATATGATTCGTGGAACTTGTTACATCGATGTTTGATCACTACTTTTACACGATTCACTCTTACCCCCCTGTCTTTCTTGGTTAAGTACATAGCACGTATTCCAATACGTTGCTATTAGTTACACATGCACTTGATAGGAACACTTCTTGGACTTGTGATCCTCTCCGTCGGATATTCCTTCCACCAGACTAGGTGATCATGTTTCAAGGCTTCCATAAGTCTCCGCGAGCCTGGGATTCCCACTAGGATGCCGAGCTAGTTGTACCCTTAAAGCCCAAAAGTCTAGAGAGCACTTGAGTTTCTGCGTGTCTGAACATGATTGCGGCCATCCCGTGACCGCCACTTTCAAGTTACGGCCATCCCGTGACTGCCACCCTTGAGTTGCGGCCCAACCACGACCGCCTTCATGTTTCTATATTGCTTGAGTCGACCTAGCTTGTTCCTTGAGTCGACTCCTCCATATTGCAGTCTTCCCAGGACCGTGTTCTCCTAGAAGCGATCTCTAGATGACCGTCTTCTGCTGTCTTATGTCCCAACCCTGGGTTTGACCCAAGGGTTGTGTCTATTCAATTCCTAGATGGTCTATTGATTATCTGGAACCCAAAAAGAAGTCAATAATAATGGAAATTAATGAAGGTACTGTTATGCGGCCGGATTCCTCCCGTAGCATGACCTTGTGCTTAATTCATCCTTGAACTCACATGCTCATATTTGGTGCATTCTTACCTTGGTATTAGTTATCATGAACTTATTATTGAACTTGTTATTGGTGGCCAAACTTTATATTTCTCATGGAAGTAGCTTGATTTATAACTTGAAGATGCAAGAGCGGGCACGGACAATGTCCAAGGGCTCCACGCTAGCCCCCATGGCCGATGGCCAGAAACATACTATAAACCATGGTGTATGATGAACACTGGCGTCGTATTGCGTCGGGAGTACTTTTTTTATAAACGGGTGAAATCCACGAAGTAATCTCATGAAATTTGCATGCTTGTTAAAGTACATTCTAGTTACATGACTTTCTTGTTACATTCTAGTACATTCTTGTTACATGAAAGGCCAAACTTATATCTTTATTCCAATCTTGCTTGATCATGCTCCCATAGTCTTTCATATCTCTATATTTACCTTGTGATTTGTGGTTACTTCGATTTATCACGTGTTTTATCACATTTCCTTTATCTTACCTTCTAGACCTAAAATGTTAATTACTTAAATTATGCCTTCATGTTGATACGAAGATACCTACTGGGCAAGTGTACTCATTCCCTACTTTTCAAATCTTTTCAGGAAACTCTAGTAGAACGGATTCAGATTACTCTAATGACGGATCCGAGGGCGAGAGCGAGTGAAGATCAAGAGAAGCCCTAGATAGTTTAAAAGTCACGAGTCTTGTTATAGATAAGTCCCTTCATTGTAATCGGCGGTGAAGTTGATCATGTTATGTAATTTTTCTTTTATTGGGTCTAGTCAGTCACTATGTCAAGAGAGTCAAATGTAATTGTACTTTTGATTATTATGATTTAATAAAGTTCAAATTTTGATTAAACATTGTGCATTCCTCTTTTATGTGTGAATATTTAGCGCTCTGATCATATTGCTAGCTTGAGACATATTGTCGGCTGTTCACATTCCCGACCTGATTCCACTGCATATCTCGGGGCGTGACACTGACGTACTTCTCGATCAATTATTTTGAGTGGCTTTTGCTCGTACGTCAAATCTTTTTGACTCACCAGGTCGTCATGACTTATAACATAGAATGGGTCATAGACGTGCCTTTTAAGCATAGAAACATGGAACACATCGTGGACTCCAGATAATTGTGGAGGCAGAGCTACCCGATATGCGACTTCGCCAACCCTTTCAAGAATTTCAAAAGGGCCTATATATCTCAGAGTGAGCTTGAGTTTGATGCCGAATCTTTGAATACCTTGACCTGGAGAAACTTTGAGAAACACATGGTCCCCCACTTGAAATTTCAGGTCTCTCCTTCTATTATCAGCATATGCCTTTTGTATGGTTTGAGCTATCTGGAGTCTCTCTCGAATAAGTTTTATTTTCTCGGTTGTATCTCTGACAAGATCTGGGCCTAGAAGTTATCTTTCTCCAAGTTCAATCCAATAGATAGGTGATCAGTAACTCCTCCCATATAAAGCCTCGAATAGTGTCATTTGTATACTGGCTTGATAGCTATTGTGGTAAGCAAATTCCACTAGAGGCAAGTGATCGTGCCAACTCCCACCGAAGTCAATAGCACAAGCCCTGAGCATATCCTCTATCACCTGATTCATTCTCTCAATTTGACCATCTGTTTGTGGATGGAAAGTAGTGCTAAAGTGGAGTCGGGTCCCCAAGGAATGATGTAGACCCTTCTAGAATTGTGATGTGAAATGAGGGTCTCGGTCAGATATAATCGTAATAGGGACTCCGTGTAGTTTAACAATTTCTTTCATATATAAGGCTGCTAGAATATCCATAGACCATCTACTTTTAATTGGTAGAAAGTGTGCAAATTTTGTCCATCGGCAATGATCACCCATATACCATCATTGTGGCATCCCGAACTTAATTAATAATAAATTATGTTGCAAATCTGGATATTTTCTTATTATTAAATTAAATTATCTTTTAGGATGAATTTTGATCAATTTATAAAAATATGTAAATTTCATATTCATATAGAGGACTGAATTTATGGCAACTTTGTCTTCTGGACAAACCCCAAAGAAAATTTAATTAAGTCCAAAATTAGAGGTTTTGGGTTAAACTCGGTGTTAGATAGAACGAACCTTGATCTGCCAAATTCGAGCCCAATTCGAGCTCTTATGGGATCAATCCAGACCCAAATCGTAAGCCCACGTTAGAGGCCCATTTCCCCTCTGTTCCCTCGCGAAAACCCTAGCTAGAGCGATCGAATTTCGAGTCTTGGCGGCGCGACCTGGTCAAGCGCGAATCTCGCGCGCGTTCGACTCCACGATCCCTTCCCATCCATATCTCGACCCCTTCTTCGACCCCGGCACTATAAAGCAACGCCCAACACTCATGAGAGCCCCATTTGGTCGTAGCAGCCACTAGTGTGCGCGTTCGGGAGCGCGGTGCGGCGAGGAAGGAGAGGTCTCTGTCTAAGGTTTCTTCAACTTCGACTGTCTTTCTCGCGCTCAAAGGTAGGTGTCTCTAAGGCAAAGACTAAATTAAAATACACCATGTTGTACGTTTTTGAATGCTCTTTCCTTTGGTATATATTTGCCTAATTTTTATGTCATAATTAGATCGCAATTGTGTTTTTACTGGAGGTATGTCTGGACTCGTCGGAGTTCTGGGTTCGGAACCAAAAGACGGTCCAACCAGTGACTGCTAATTCAATTAGCGGCCCCGTGATAGACCGCCTCCCAGCGGCCCCTTTTCAAAAAAGAAAAAGAAGAGATTTTTATGTAAATGGTATCCTCTTGACCGTCTCTATCATTAAGCGGCCTCCACCAGACCACCATTTGCCCCCTCCAGCAGATGTTTCCTATCGTTTTCCTATAACTTATGGCTCGTTTGACCACGATTTTTCCTACATATTCTCTGGTTAATGCGTCACAGAAACACACTGTAACTAGAGACATTGACACAGTAACATTAACTTGATTAATTACTTGATTATGTCCCCTTGATCATTATCTTCATGTCCTCTTGTAATCAAAAGAAAAATGAGTAGAACGACATGTAAATCGAGCAATTGAATCATGAATTTCCCCTGTTTACCGTAGTTGCTGAAATTTCATTGATATTATATCATTAGGTTTGTTTGAAGGTCATGCCACTCCGGTGGTGGTGACTTACCGATCACTCCGTTTCTCGTGTTTCACACTCTCATTTCTTGGGATAGTCCGGACTCTCCTCCGGATATTCCTTCCATCGAACTAGAATCGCTATTTCGAGACCTCCGTAAGCCCCTGCGAGCCTGGGATTCCCACTAGGACGTCGGGCAGGTTGTACCCTGGAAACTTTTACCCAACGACTCGATCGAGTCCTGTTTTGAGTAGTCCGAGTTATGACTGTTCTGCCTGTCTCGAGCATAAGGCGCCCCCCTCTGGACCGCTACTATGAGGTAGCGGCCATGGCCGGACCGTCTCCTACTTTCTGGTCTGGCATGTGTGCCAGCTTGTCAAGTCGACTTCTCATTGATTCAAGTCGACCTAACCCTGATCAAGTCAACCTATGACCTCTCAATTGACCCAGGTTATGTGGGCTGAACCCTGGTTCGGTCCAGCCATGCCTCAGGCCGATTGAGAACCCGATTAGGTCAACTGGATTTATCCCTTGCTTGACTCGACCTTGTAGCGGCCCTTTTTGGACTGCCACCACTAATTAGCGGCCCTGTGATAGACCGCTATATCTCTCCGGCCTTGCTTGAGTCGCCCCGGTGACCCGTCTAGTCGACGTGGGCTTGCTGGCCACCACTAAATAGCGGCCCTTCGGTAGACTGCTATATCCTTCTGGCAGTCCTGCGGTAGACCGCTATATCCTTCTAGAGGTCCTTAGATGACCGCAACCTGTTTCCAGATCTGAGTTTTCATGTTTCTTGTGTGATGTTGTAGTCATATTAGAGCTAGCCTCTAGGCTACGATACAGTCTTGTTCTTTTGAATCTTGGCCTCCAAGGCATTTCTTATGACTTCATGTCCAAATTTATTTGGAATAACATTGGTCTTAGAGATAGGTTACTTAAGCTTAACCTTGATTCTTGTCCGAATGGAATGAATGTCTAGAAATTACTTGGGATCTTTGATCCACCAATCAATGCCAAGGCATCGTAAAGGGCCCAGTCTGGTCCTGGGAGGAGCGCCTGAAAGTACTTGTACCCCATGGAGTTTGTAATGACTAAGTGTGGCATTATACCGAGTACTTGCTAGTGTGTGGTCTATGACATTCGTTCCTACATGGAAATCTCTCTACATGACTTGTTATACATGCATGAAATGTTCTCGTTATACTGACACGTGTTCCCTACTTGCTATCTATTGAAGTCTAATATTTGGTTTGTCATTATCATTTGAATACCTTTGTTTTTGTTCTTTCATTCCTTGTTGTGTACATGCTTAATTGATTAATCACATAAAACTATGCCTGATGATAGAGATATAAAATCCTACTAAGCTTTCGCCTTGTTTCTCCAACCCTTTTCAGGTAGCTCAGAGGACGATACGTAAACTGATGGGGATAGGAACGAGTGAAGATTCGGAGCAAAACAGCTAGAGTCATGTCTTATACTTGTCCTAGATTAAGTTGGTCCTGTAGGTTTGTGATTGAGATAGTTGTCGTTGTTTAGACTATTCTGTCGATTGGGTCAGTATGTAAACAATTGGTTTTAAGCTTGGTTGAATATTTATGTTTTCTTCATAATTAAAGTTGGTGGTCTATTATGTAGATTTATTTCCTCTTTCTGTCGTATTTTGTTTAATTGCTCTCATTGTCATGAATGATTATAACTGCTGCGTTCCTATTTTCCGCATCGGGGCGTGACAATCATGTCCACCTCTTGTTTTAGGCAGACCCATGGTGAAATCCATCCTTATACTCTCCCATTTCCACTCGGGAATTTTCAACAGATGTAATTTACCAGCGGGCCTTAAGTGTTCCGCCTTAACTTGCTGACAAGTGAGGTAGCGAGATACAAACTCCACTACTTCTCTCTTCATGTTGGGCCACCAGAAATTTCTTTTTAAGTCTTGGTACATTTTGGTAGCACCAGGGTAAATAGTATATCTTGATTTGTGAGCTTCTTCTATAATCATCTTTTTAGTGTCGGCATGATCCGACACGTAGATCCGACCCTTAAATAATAATCTTCCATCGATCGAGACAAAAAAATTTGGCCGTTGATCAATATTGGCTTTGATCTCGACCAGTATAGGGTCATTTTCTTGTAACTTGACTAGATCTTCTATTAGTGTGAGTTATGACCGGATATTAGCAATAATACACCCTTCTTCTTCTTCTGTATCAATATCTAGATTCAAATGAGCAAAGTCTTTTATAAGATAGGTCATACCTTTTCTGAGACTTGATAGAGTTGCTAGTGGTTTCCGGCTAAGCGCATCGGCTACAACATTTGTTTTGCCAAGATGGCATTGAATATAAAAGTTAAAATCCTTTAAATATTCCAGCCATCTTCTTTGCCGCATGTTTAACTCCTTTTGGGTGAAGAGATACTTCAGACTTTTGTGATCCGAAAATATAGTGAATTTTTCCTCATAAAGGTAATACCGCCATATCTTTACGACGAAAATGACAGCAGCCAACTCCAGATCATGCACCAGGTAGTTCTTCTCATGACGCTTTAATTGCCTTGAATCATAGCAAATCACTTTGCCGTGTTGCATAAGGACACAACCAAAGCCAATGCCAGATGCATCTGTGTAGACTTCAAAACCACCGCCTTCAATAGGTAGTGCCAGTATGTGGGCTATAGTAAGGTGTTTTTTAAGAGTTAGAAAACTCTCTTCACAGTCTTTCGACCATATAAAGGGATTCTCCTTTCTTGTGAACCTAGTCAAAGGGATGGCGATTTTTGAGAAATCTTTGATGAATCACCGGTAATAACCAGCTAGACCAAGATAACTACTGATTTCAGATACGGTTGTCGGTCGGCTCCAGTTCTTAACAGCTTCGACCTTAGAAGAATTCACATCGATACCTTCCTTTGAAATAATGTGGCCAAGGAATGAGACCTCCTTTAGCCAGAACTCGCATTTGCTGAGCTTCGCGTAACGTTGATGTTCTCTTAATGTTTGCAAAGCTATCCTTAAGTGTTCTTCATGTTCTCCTTAGTCTTGGAATATATAAGAATATCATCTATGAATACGACCACGAATTGGTCGAGATAAGGCCTGAAAACATTGTTCATGAGTTGTATAAATGCTGCAGGGGTGTTGGTTAACCCAAACAGCATAACCACGAACTCATAGTGTCCATATCTGCTCCGGAAAGTAGTCTTGTAAATATCTTCATCTTTGATCCTTAGCTGATGGTAACCCGACTTGAGATCTATCTTCGAGAAATATTCTGCTCAAGAGATTTGATCAAATAGCTCATCGATACGCGGCAGTGGATATTTATTCTTGATGGTGAGTTGATTTTACTGCCGGTAGTCGATGCATAGCCAAAGAGATCCATCCTTCTTCCTGATGAATAAGACCGGTGCACCCCAAGGGGACGTGCTAGGTCGAATAAAACCTTTCTCCAACAACTCCTGAAGTTACTTTTTCAACTCCTTAAGTTTTGTGGCAGACATCCTGTAGGGAGCCTTTGAAATAGGTTCTGCTCTAGGAATGAGTTCAATGGAGAAGTTTACTTCCCTTTCGGACGGTAAACCGGGTAGTTCGGATGGAAAAATATCAGGGAACTCTTTTACAATGGGGATTTCTTCTAGGAAGATTTCCTTGGACTCAGTAATAATTATGGAAGTAAGGAAAGCTTCACAACCTTGCGAGATAAGCTTGCAGGCGTGAAGATAAGAAATAAGAAATGCTTCACAACCTTGCGAAATAAGCTTACAGGCGTGAAGAGAAGAAATAAGAATGGCATGCTTCCTATATTTAATGCGAAGGAAAAAAAATCTTGGAAGATCCGATTTGTGAAAGGAAATTCTCCTATTGCGATAGTTGATGTCGGCATAATGATCACATAACTAATCTACACTTAGGATGGCATCGTAGCCTTCCATGTCAAGGCATACGAGGTTTGCGGGGAGATTATGGCCTTCTATGGCTACCTCACTATTTGGGTAGTGGGTGGTAAGTTTGGTTCTAGGACCTAAAGGTGTTGTGATTGCTAGGTCCGAAGGTAGAGGAGTAGGTGAAACAGGCAAAGTTTTTGCAAAAGCGATAGATATAAAGGAATAAGAAGCACCAGTATTAAATAACACAAAGGCAGGATGCGAATAAATTTGAACGATACCTTCCATTAAGCCATCATCCTTGGGTGCTTCCTCATCCAGCACGGCATTTAGACGAGCCTGCTGCCTACGCCCGCCATTAGAAGGTTGATCTTTCATGAGGGGGCAATCGGGCATGCGATGCTCCCGGCTTCCACATCGTAAACAAGCACCAAGGCGCTTCCAACATTCTTCAGCCGAATGACCGAACTTCTCACAGAACCTACAAGCCGCCATGACTTGCTTTTCTTCCTCTTTGACCTTCTTATTCTTGCCATTCCCGTTGCCATTACGGGACCACTTCTTGTTGTCACGGGATTTGTAAGTCCCCATGATGCTGAACTTCTCTTCCTTCCTTCCTCGTCTGTCAGATTTTTGGCTTGACTCCTCTCCCTTGCCTTTAAATTTCTCAACCTTCTCCAAGGTCCTCTCACATAGATGTGCCTGGTGGACCGTCTCCGTATAGGTCTGGATATTCTGAGGGCCAAGTTGTTTAACAAAAATCGGCCTCAAGCCGTCCATGAAACGATTGGCTTTAAGAAGTTCCGTAGCCATAAGATGTGGAGGATATGGCACTAGCTGTGAAAATTGTAGCTCGTACTCCGCCACGGACATCATGCCTTGCCGAAGAGAGGCAAATTCCGTAGCCTTCCGCTCGCGTACATGCTCGGAGAAGTATTTCTCTCGGAAGAGTTCAAGAAACTCCTCCCAAGTGATTTGGGCATTATGAAGATGGGCTGAGGTGGCCTTCCACCATTTGCGCACGTCCTTATTAAGTTGAAATGTTCCAAGAAGGACCTTCTCCTGGTCCATGCATTGCATAACATTAAAGATCCGGTCCATTTCATCAATCCAGTTCTTTGCCTCATCCCGATTTGACGATCCAGAGAACCGTAGATGGTTCATGCTCCAAAAATTTCGGTGTAGATCACCAGCGCCTGCTCGCGCGCCAGCTTGAGCCACCATTTGGAGGGCCTGGGTGAGACCTGCAACATCTTGTTGCATAGCTTCCCAGTTTACACAGTTGCCAGGCATTGTAAGAATGAGGTGCCTGAGAAAATAAACAATTAGTTATTCCCATTGAAATTTGTGGGGGTTAATCTATAGATAGTTTCTATATATCTATCTTATCCTGGGCTCTACCCAATATCACATGGGTTTGAAATTTCCTTCCTAATTCATAGGTGTGGGTCCTTAAACCTTGGACTTAACCTATGACATGACATTTTTCCTAGGACTTATTTAAGCCTAGGCTCTAATACCAACTTAACTATCACGCCCCGAGATATGCAGTGGAATTAAGTCGGGATCGTGAACAGCTAGAAAATAAGCCTCAAGTTAGCATGATAATCAGAGTGCTAAACATTCACACATAAGAAGAGTGAACACAAGATAATGTACTCAAAATTCCAACTTTATTGAATCAAATAATCAAAATTTACAAAAGACCCTTGACTTGACTCTCTTTTACTTGCTAGACTCAATAAAAAAAGAAAATTACATAACATGATCAACTTCACCGCCTATTACAGTGAAGGAACCTAATTACAACATGACTCATGACTATCCATAGCTTCTCTCTTCCATCAATCGCTCTCACCCTCGGATCCGTGATTCGAGTAATCCGAATCCGATCCACAAGAATTTCTTAAAAAGACGGAAAAAGTAGGGAATGAGCACACTTTGCCCAATAGGTATCTTCATATCAACATGATCGTGAGTTTAAGAAATTAACAGTTTAGCTCTATGAAAGGGCAATAATGCAGAATGCGATAAAACACATGATAAAACCAAAGTAACATTAATAACAAGGCGTGAACTAGACATATGAACATGATCAAGCAAGATTGAAGTAAAGATATAATTTTGGCCTTTCATGTAATAAGAATGTACTAGCATGTATTGAGAATGTGCTTTCATAACCCTAAAGGGTATGTTCTAGAAAGTCATGTTGCAAGCATGTATAATTTCATGATGAGCCTCATGGATTTCACCAGTTTATAAAAAAAGTACTCTCAGCATAATGCGATGCCAGTAAGTATCATACCCTATGGTTTATAGTATGTTTTCGGCCATCCGCCGAGGGGGCTAGCGTGGAGCCCTTGGACACCGTCCGTGCCCGCCCTTCCATCTTCAAGTTATTAATCAAGCTACTTCCACGAGAAATATAAAGTATGGCCAATAATAACAAGTTCAAACAATAAGCTTATGATAACAAAATCAAGGGAAGAATGCACCAAATATGAGCATGTGAGTTCAAGAACGAATTAATGACAAGGTCATGCTACGGGAGGAATCCGACAGCATAACGGTACATTTAATAATTTCCATAATTCATTAATGACTTATTGAGCAAGGTTTTGGGTTAGTAGACCATCTAGGAATAGAATAGACACAACCCTTGGGTCAAACCCTGGGTTGAATAGCATGCCGACATAACGCGGTCACAGCAGGACCGTTTTCTTTAAGAGGCGGTCAAGTCAAAACCGCTATCAAGGTAGGGGTATGTTGACACCCGTTTTCAGTCTATAACTTGAGCTAATTCTCTTATTCTCCTTCCATGATGCCCTGAATTAGCCCTTATTTTGGAGCCTTCTTTGAGCCTATTTTGAGAACATTTCTTGACCATTCTTCAAGTCCATTGAGCCTTGGAAGCTTTTATCTTCAATTCCTTAACTTTCGGGCCCATTTCGGGCCAATTCGGAGTATGAATGGGCATCCAAGACTCAACTGCACAAAAGCCTGCCAAGCCTCTTGGTAGAGGTCATTGCTTCAAAGCTACCTGGTGGTAGCAGTCAAGGCTTGACCGCCACCTGCCCCATATACATATATATATATCATCAGATAGCGGTCTAGGGAAGACAGCTACCTAATGGTAGTGGTCTGCCCTAGACCGCTACCTTTGTCTCTGTGCCAGAATTCCTCCGGTTCGGTCCCTATCGCTTGGCGGTCATCCCTATGACCGTTTTCAACCGTTTGGCGGTCCTCCTATGACCGTTTTCATCAAGAAACAGCTTTACGGTGTTAGGATTTAGGAGCTAGCTGATAAGTGCACGACTGAGATCCAGAGGGGGGGGGTGAATGGATCCCCTTTAAAACTTTTGCAGAATTTGAATTTAAACAAAACTAAAATCAGATGAACTCCTTAATTGCGAGATAGAAAAGCAGAACACATTTACCAAAGTACTTCTTCAAACAAAGGTAATTGCTTCAATTAAAACTCTCGCTATAAAATCGTGCGGAAATAAAACTAGATGGCTCAAGCTAAACAGATGTTCTATTGTAGTTCAAACTCGAAATCTTAGCAAGCACACTATGCCTGAGACTCTACTAAGCACACATACAACCACTTCTCAACTGATGTGTTTCTGGACGGATAACAATAGATGAACTTCAAAAATAAACCACATAAGCAACCTGCGAAAGGGGGATAGAGGATATGGAATAAAATGCAAGACAAACCACAATGGACAAGATTTTTAGATGGTTCGGTCTGTTACCCACAGACCTACGTCCATCCCCTACTCAAACTTGAGTGAGACTTCTACTGACTCACAGCTTGAACCGCTGAGCATCACAACTTGCTTACACCGCTGAGCAACAAAGCTTGCTTCCGTTGAGCATCACAGCTTGCTGCAGCTGAGCGTCACAGCTTGCTGTCCAGAGGAACTGATCCTCTGCAACGCTAACACAGCTTGAAATATGAATGAGAAATAAGAAAAACAACACACAGGAAAATAAGAAATGAAAGCAGGAAAGATATAGCTCTCGTAGGAGCAAATTGGCTTGGATCTGATCCAGAGGCCAACAATGATCAGATCTTCAAGATACTCCGGCTACTTTTCAATCACTCCTCTCTCTCTCTCTCTCTCTCTCTCACTCACTCTCTCTCTCTCTCTCTCTCTTTCTTCGCACGATCTCATTTGCCATCTACTCTTTCACTTCTATGAAGGTCTCTCTTTCTTAGATAACTACACACTCTTCTTGGCAGCTCTAATTCTATTCTTCTCACCGTAGCTCTCTTCTTCACAGTACCTTCTGCAATAGCTTCCTTCAGTCGCAGCACCAAGCTAGGAGGAGGATGCTTCCTATTTATACAAGAACAGGGGCTCCGGTGATATGATTCCATTTCCTTTTCGTTCACGCGAATCTTATGGTCCCTACAAGATTCCATCGAGGGCGTGTGGAGGGAACACTCCCGCCCAAACTCTTTCTGGAAAATCCTTGACCATGTGTCAAATGGACGTAGATTGGTTAATCCACGTAGCATGATGATGTGCTAAGCTTCATCTTGGAACACGTGCCAATTATTATTTCCTAGGATACGTGCCACTTATTTTCCCTTCCTGAGATCACGTGCCAGTAATTTACTAATAGCGGGTTTGAGTTCCCTTATCGGATCTGGATTTTAAGTTAAGGGATTGAGAGTTGAATTGTCTGAAGCATCAACCTCACTGTCAACCTTTAATACAGTTACATCGACCTTTGACTTAGTGCATCTAGGCACTATTCTGATGCTCTGACCTTCTGGCTTAAGGCAGTGTTTCAGTGTGCACTTCTGCTGCTTCGTCCTTCTTTTGCTGCTGCAGCTTTGTTGAACTACTATGGACTACATGAGCTTGCTGCTACTGCTGTCTACCTTGTGTTCACTGGTTTGCCAACCTTAGCTGTAGAAGAATCTGGTTTACCAGGATTGCTTAAGACTTGTAAAGACTCCAGATCCATGCTTGATTGCTGGGGCAGAACAGTTCTGGATCTAGTTGAAGACAGATTCAATCTGGTCTACTGAAGCATTGATCTAATAGCTCTGCCAATTCTAGGTGCATCGATCTTTATTTATTGCTTAGATCTTTTTGGCTATGACTTTGCTCTATTGCCTTGACTTGACTTAACATAGCTACATCGACCTTAGTTGATCTGCAGCATCCAGTTCCCAACTACTGCATTGACCTAACTCTTGAGTGCTCAGATCTTGCTGGTTGGAACTTTGTTCTTCTGCCACGACCTTCCTCTTAGGTGCACTGAGCTCCTCACAGATGTAGCACTTGAGTCGATCTTTTGCTTCGACATGGTTATTGAGTGTATCGACCTGTTAACCTTAAGGTACTTATAAGCATCGACCTGATAACCATGAGGCACCTTAATGCATCAACCTGTCGATCTTGAAGTACAGATGTGCATCGAACTTAGTGTCATTAGCTAACACTGGTGCACCGACCTTACTTGCAGGAAGTGCTTCTTCTGCATCGACCTTACTAGTCCAAAATGCATATGTGCATCGACCTTCTAATGCAAAATGCATATGTGCATCGACCTTCTAATGCAAAATGCTTATGTGCATCGACCTTCTAGATCAGATTGCGAACATGCATTGACCTTCTGAATTGGGGTAAATATATGCATCGACCTGACTACCATAAAGACCAATGATGCATCGACCTGTTGGTAGAATGCCGATGGGAGATGCATCGATCATTCAATGCAACTCTTCTGCATAAGCACTGACCTTCTAGACAGGAATGCATATATGCACCGACCTTACTCTTCTCAATGCATGAACATGCATCGACCTTATAGTGCAGGAGCATGAGTATGCATCGACCATATTATGTATAACAATGTGAATGTGTTGATCATGCTTAGCTTCATCCTTGCTTTCTTTATCTCAATCTGCTTATTTCTTACTGTCATCAGTTCTCCACTGTCTGACTATCTTGCCACTGTCCTGTTCCACACTTTATAGCAAGCTCATGAAAATGCACATGTAGAACAAAACATTAAACACTAGTCATTATCAAAATCACAAATAGGAGTGTTTGGCATCATAAAACCACAATGAATCAATGCAACATAAACACATATGACATCATGCACAGATGAGTCATAGTGTTTGGCATCATCAAAACCACAATGAATCAATGCAACATAAACACATATGACATCATGCATCGATGAGTCATAAACACATATGACATCATGCACAGATGAGTCATAGTGTTTGGCATCATCAAAATCACAAGGGTACAACAATCTCCCCCTTTTTGATGATGGCAACACTATGAGTCATAAAACAACATGCTGACTCATATCTCAAAGTATTATCCCCCTTTGACTTCATCAAAAAGCAAGTAATAGTTTGATAAAATCAGTGGAGATAAATGCAAAGCATGCATTGAAATGATTGAGATAAAAACTATTCTTCCCCTTTTCCAAATGAACCGAAACTCCCAGACAATTCAAATCATGTAACCCTACTCCCCCTGAAAATGAGAGGTGATCTCCCCCTAGCACTAATCCGACAGAGGAGAATTGAAGTGAGAATAAGGGTAATACAGTGAGTATCCGGTTTGACAATCAAGTTTAAGCAGATCATGCTGACTAATAAGATGCTGATGAAGTAATCTCTCCCTTTGACAGTACAGAGGAATTGGAATGGAAGTAAATCATCAGACGTACAAAGTTAAACATACACAAGTTCAATGATAGTATCAGTAAAATCACAGGAACAATCATAGATGAGTTCAAGTCATGACCGATTACATCAAGAGCAGTGAGCAGAATTTGATATTGAATTGAATTGCAGTGAAGTAGAAGGTTTTCAATGAGATACCTATTTCATAAATCTAAGAATAAAAAGTTTCAGAGTCTTCCATTATAAGGGCTTATGAATGAATCTTTATTGAACAACATGATTTAAATATGATGTATACAGAGTTTGTCAATAAAGTTATGTACTCATATCTGAAATCAGATTTTAATAAAAATGAACCAAGCTATCATATTGAATATCTTGTTTAACCTCCTTCCATCCTACTCATTTAACTTTCAATGACTCCTTCATGAATTACAAGAAATAGTATTAAGGTTAAACAGCCATGAATACATCTAATTTTGTCCAGGATTACACAAATTTTTCTTTTGGAACCATTTTCTAGATTTTTCTTTTGTTTAGCAATAATTTTCATGTTCAAATTTCAAGAGCAATTGAGTTTAGTACACCCTTGTAACTAGAGGATACATGTTATTTAGACGCCAGTATCCCTAAGCACTTGGAATGACTAACTGTCATGTTTCAAATTGAACAGAGATAATAGTAGCATAGCTTTTGACGTGAGGCACAACACGTCTTAGGTGAAGTGACCCAGTTACTCACCACATATCATGTCATTGCTCTGCCATCATTTTTACTGATTTTGTAATAATTTTCTAGCAGAGATAACTATGGCACTTCATGACACAGTCTATTTTTAGACATGGTTTCTCAGTAGCCAGAGTCATTACTCTAACTAAATTCATCCTTAGACATTTACAGATTCTCAGATGTTTAAAGACAATACTTACTTCATGTATCTCAACTAAAGAAAGTCACATGATTCCAAAATTTTCAGATTTCAGAAGGTTTTACATGACATAACATGAAGTAGCTGGTTAAGGTTTATTAAAACATTGACTCAGATATTTTCAAGTTATTCATATCCAAACTCAAGGAATACATTAAACTTAAACCAACTGAGTCTTTTGGACATTCATAATCCTGTATAATAAAAGATTCTTTAATAAAATGAATTTCAAATTTATGATCAAGGTATGCAAATTGAAATCTTCCTAAAGTTTCAAGACAGGAAAGTTCAAGAACAGTCAATTTCTAGCACACAAGATGGTGACTTTCAAGAGTAAGCAATAATAAGATCATGTTCAAGAAGATATGATTAGTGTGTAGCAGAATGAGTGTCAAGTTGATAGAAATTTTCACAAGAATGTGCAAAAATGGACATGTAGCTTGTATGATAGCATTTTGAAGACATTTAGCTGAGAATTTGACAGGTATGTTCAAGGTACATCAGATGTGAAATGATTTTAGTCAGACTAGCTCAAGGATGCAGTGACAGATAAATCAATCACAGATAGCAAAGAATGTGAATAATAAGGTAAGCTAGTAATCAACTGACAACTTAGATCAGTACTATGCGGAGGTTGGATCCAAGGATCGCCTCACGCAAGGAATAACTTTTCAGATAGGTTTGACCTATCTTTCCAGCTACGCCTTTTGATATACTATCTAGTTGTTACAATGCAACTCAGAAAATTCAAGTGAAGCTCCCCCTTAGCAAGTGCAGGAGCAACACATAGTAAATCCCAGAATATAAGAATGTTGAGCTCAATTGATTTCAAAATAGATAGGAATTGGAAATTAAATAAATTTTGAAGGAAGAGTCGACTTGAGCTGAGAGAGAAGTAGACTTTGAGATTTTAACAAAGCAGATGAAGAAATTTGATGGATTTTTTACACAGCAAAGTCGACCTGATTTATTAGAAGATTGACATGGGGTTCTCCTCATATTTCAAAGATGAAGTGAAATTAACTTCACTTGCAACCCAGAGTATCAATCAATAGAGAGCACAATCATGAAAGCAGATCAAACCGAAGATTGAGACAACGGTTGACTGAAATGAACAAGTTTGGTCGACCGAACTAGACAGTGAAGAGATAATGAGACAGAAAAGCAAATGTTCATGCAAGCAATTCAAAACTAGACAAATGCTCCCCCTGAATGTATGCATATGCTATCAAGTAAAAGTATCAGAGTCAAAATGTGATATTCATGAAGAATTAATCCAAGCAATGATCAAGCATTAATGGGCATATGAGCATCCTAATGCACAGAAACAAACTCTATAATGCATGAACTATCCCTGTGTATATGCATGCTTGTCAAGCAATCTTTTTGAATTTTTGTTGATGATTATGTGCAAATGAGTTAGGCAGTATCATAAGAGTCTAGACTGCTCTATGTGCAATGTTGACCTATGGTACCAGGCAGAGGACTTGGTCTAAAGATCACCTCACACATAGTAAGAACTTCCAGACAGATTGCATATGCCCTTTAGTAACTCACCATTTATATACCATAGAGGTCATGCAAGATAATGTATTACAAATGCAGTCCTATGTGCATCTCAATTTTTGATTACAGTCTATCTGTTGGGTCCCGCGAGGTGCAAACGGATCTAGAAGGGGGGGGGGTTGAATAGATCCTATCAAAAGCTTTGGCCTATTTAAAAACTCTTAGCTATCAGAAATATGAACCACTCCTATAAAGTGAATGAATCACTTAGACACAATGCGCAACAGAAATAAGTAGAGTGGCTTAAATGGAAGTGACTTGGATTAGAAGCGATGAAGCGTCAACACTTCTTTAAGCACATTTGTGATCTTAAGAGATACAAGCCTTGTAGTGTAGGGATCATAAAGCATAATACTAGAGCATGAAATAGCTTGCAACAACCGTGCGTGTGTGTGTGCTATGTTGATCACTCAAAGTGCATATGTGTGTGAATGCATTGGTGATCAACCAAGGTGCATGCGAGTCTAAGCAAGGGAAACACTTAGCAATACTTTCACCTTGGCGCCTGTGTGCAAGGGTGCAGCAGGCCGCCCAAGGGATGCGGTCAAAGTGCTAAGCTCAATTAAACCATAGATAAAACCGAAAGTGCAAATCTGAGTGCTTGAGTGTGTAAACAAGATAACCAAGTATGGAAGCACATGAACCTGTGAATAGGGGTAGAAGATATAGAGCAATCGCACACGATGAACAACCCACAACACAGGGATTTTTAAGGTGGTTCGGTTGCAACCCCGCAACCTACGTCCACCCCTCACCAAAACCCGGTGAGGCTTTCCTGTTGACTCACAGCTTGACCGGGGACACGCCCCAAACCACAGAACAGAGAAAGCCCTCTTTCTGTCTTCCTACACACAAAGCTGGCAGGGACGGCTATACCGCAGATCGGAGAACTTCTGATTGCCTTCCTACTAACCACCGGTAGGGACGATCTTCAGTTTCAATAGATTGAATGAAATGAAAATAGAACAAGATGAAAATGCTCAAACAAGATATGAAGATATGCTAGAATGAACTAGATCTTGTCTGAGATTGTTGGATCTTGAATCTGTTGCTTTGATCTTCCTTTGATCCCTTTGAGTTGATGGAGAAGATAAAGGATATAGCTTTGATCTTCCCTTGAGTTGATGAAGAGGTTTAGATGTAGCTTTGATCTTCCCTTGAGTTGATGAAGAGGTTTGGATGTAGCTTTGATCTTCCTTTTGATCTCCTTTGTGAGCTTGCTTGCTTCTCTTCTTCCTTGGAGATTGAGGGCTTCAGATGTAAACTTGAATCCCTTGGATTGGATGTAGAACTTCTGCACGGAGTACTGTTCACGGCTACAGAACCTCTTCTTCCTTGGAGCTCCTCTAGCCTCTCTTCATCTCTCTTTGCTCCAAATGATCAACTAGGGTTTCTAACCCTCTTGTGTTGGTTTTATATCTCTTTGGATGGTCAATAAGCACATCCCAGACCAGATCCACATTTTGTGGGTGATTGGGTGACTTTTGGATTAAAGAAATCCATGGAGAATGGCCCTTCTCGAAGTGGAAAACAAAGTCAACATTGAAGGCTCGGGGCTGGCGGTCGACCTGTGGCTTTTGGCAGTTGACCGCTACTGAGAATCACTGTAGAAGATTAGTCCTTGGAATTTTCGGTCGACCGCTACTGGGCTGGCGGTCGACCGCCACTGAGAGAGCTGCAGACGGTGGGCTGCTGGCTGGGGCGGTTGACCGCCCTTGTGCTGGCGGTCGACCGCCAGCTGGGCAGACCCCGGGTGTTCCCGGTTCAGTCCGTTAACCCCTTTAGCTCCGTCGCTTAAGTTCCTTAGCACCCCATTCATGTCTGTAGCATCACCCTTGACAATCTAGAAGGTGTCAACTGAGTCTTTGACTTTGGGTTCTCTTGGTTATGCTTCTTTGTGCATCGACCTTAACTGTCATTGAGCTTTCACTTTTGCCAACTCCACTCCATTCCTTGGATTATCTTGTGGCTTGCTATCCAGAAGTTGCACCGACCTTAAACCATCCATAAGGCAAGATATGCACTGACCATATGAGCAATATGCAATGACCTTATGTGTGATGCCATTCAACTTGATTTCTGTGCTTGAAACATGCTAGATTTCCGTGCCTCCAATATTGTCATATGCCTTGATATCTGTTTATCCGCATCCAGTTGCCTAAATTTATGTGCCATTCTTGATCTTTTGCACTGGAAGTATAATGACCTGTGATATGAATATTAACATTATCAAATGCAGGTATAATGACTACAGAGGCAGACATCATCAAAACCATAAAAGTAATCATGGTGCACGCATGTTCAACATTCTCCCCCTTTTTGATGATGGGAACTATGAGTCATTCTGAACTATGAGTCATTATAAATTCACATGCATTAGTAATTCACATTGCAACTATGAGTCAAAAACATTCTTAAGAAGAAGAAGAAGAGGATTCTCTCCCCATCCCCTTTTGACAATGACTCACATGATTCTCACCCGCTTTGACACACAGAGTGGATTCTTTGATTAATGACTCACATAAACTTAAACTTACCACATTCTTTGATTAATGACTCACATAAACTTCTCCCCCTTTGACAACATGAAAAGATCCAGAAAAGAGACAGAGAGACTCACATTAATGACGCACACAAAATGACTTACATGACAGTGCAGGTAACATTCCAGAAAATGATGTGAAAATACATGCCAATGGTTGTACACTTATTAAGGTTGACAAGATAACTAGAGAGAAGAACCAATTGTGGAAAGCCACTTATATGACCGATACCAATGAATGATATGGATGTATCGAACATGGTGGTGTCCCGTGGCTTGGCAAAGACAATGTAAGTGTGAGAGGTGGAGTCACAGCAGCAGGATTCAATTTCACAAATAGGAGATGGATAGAGCAGTGATGCGGGACGGACACGCGACTCGACTCCAAATGGATATGCGATCCTCGGACTCTAAGCAAGCTCGCGATTGTCCCTAATGAGGGAAGCATCAGATGTGCGCGGTTGAGAAATCGGAAAAGAGCTAGGGTGGTCAACTCACAAATTCGTGCCCGGATCGGGTCACGGGATGGTCTCGCTCTCTCTCGCAGCAGCAATGAATATCAATAAATAGCGAGCTAAGTTACCCTATCATGCTCTCTAGCAGCGGCATATAAAGTATATACGAACTAAGCAAAGTGCCGAGTAAGGAGCGACACGATCCCTCCACGCGCCTGGCGTGGGGACGACTTCCCGGCCGATCTCGTACTCCCGGAACAGTAAATACACTATAATTACAGCGAGACAAATTACTGCCCACTCCACGCAGGGAGGTAAAGGGTGACACAATGGAACCCGGGAGTAGCGGTTTCGGGTTGACGGGCCGCTTCTTGTGTTGCTTCGGCGACACACGTACTTACGACCGTGGGACCCACGTGTTGGTCCGAGGGGCCGTGTGGGGCCGGGGTGGCACCACTGCGGTGGGGATGCCTGGAAGGGCGCTCCCTAGGACGGCGGTGTGCTGGTTCACCGGCCGGAGGTCGGGCGGCTCCGATCTCCACTCGTCGGAGTTGCTGGCCACGGATCTGCAGTTCTATTTTACAGCGCGCGACCCGACGAGATCTACTGCTGCGGTCACTCCCGACGTCAGATCGACGCACAAGATGTACCGATGGAAAGTTGACTTGAAATCCTTCGATATATAGCCAGAGATAGAATTTGAATTTCCCGTTGATGGCCTTTATCGAATTTTGAAGCGGCTGGCTCACCGGATCTAAAAACTCAGGATAGAACTAAGTTTTCCTGAGAGTTGGTGTTGACCGCGATGTAGACCTTCGATTCAGCCTTTTAGACCTTCATGAAAGTTGTAGAGACCGAAGAGAGGAAAACGGGGATATATCTTATGCAAGTTTTGGTGGAAGTTTCAATTTTGTGGGGATTTTATACTGACTCGGGGTCAGATCTAGACAGCAAAGATAGAATGGAAAATAGGGAAAAGACACAATTTATAAAAATAGGTAGAGGGCTTTAGAAATTTGACAAAAATTTTTGGAGGGTGGGGATGATGGATAGAACCTCCAATAAATTTGGGGGTTCCAACAAAAATCAAAAAGGGGGTCGAAAGGTGGATGAACTAAGCTTCTGCTACATAGATCTGAAAAGGGGCAGATCAGGAAGATAGAAAAACATGAAAATATAAAAATATAAAAAGAACTTTGAATGACGTGATTATTTTACTGAGGTTGGGAATCAAGAGAGTAAACAACTCTGAAAATCTCAACTCCAGATGATGTCGGAGTTGTGAGTTAAAAATCCCAGAGTGGGACTCTGTCCAACCAAATAGAACATTAGACAGATATTCAGAGACGGCTTCGCGGCAGCTCGATGACGGCATGAACGGCGGCGGCGGCACCAGAGATGAAATCAGAGATAGAGGGGCTCAGGTAGAAGGGGTTCTCAACCCTGAAATGCAGAGGGAAGAAGAGGAACCAGAGGGAGAGAGGTAGGGGGCGCAAGCAGCTCTTGGCTTTCACACAATTTTCTTCTCATTAATTCTTATTAAATGTGGAAATACAAGCATTTATACAAAATGTAAAAAGACTCAAAATGACCTCAGATCTAGGGTTGAAAGGGGTATTAAGGGGATAGAAGAAAATATTTCTCCCATGTGGTCAAAACACATTAAACAAATTCTAATCAAACTAATATAATTCCATTCAAACTTCACCTACCTTGCCTAATAAGACAAGGAAGGGGGTGCCCCCTTCATGGGCCTCCTCTTGGCCTAGCTGGTCCAAGGCCATCCAATCAAGCCCATTAACCCATGCTTGGTCTATGGACTCTCCCACCTAGATGGCCCATGAGAAGGAAAAGCCCACTTGGGCCTTAAGTGAGTTAAAGACCCAATATGAACTCTAATGACCCAATATGAACTAACCCCTTAATGGACTCTTCCAAATGCAACCCATTGATGTATTCTACATGGAATGTGGCCCATTGGCTTGTTAAACGCCTTACAAAGGAGCCCAAATGAAAAAAAACCCAAATAAACACACTAATACAAGCCCATATATCCATAAGACACACTATTACAAGCCATTACACACAAATATAACTCATTAGCCTTTGATGCCCCATCAATTCTCCCCGGGTGGGAGGAACTCGACCCCGTCGAGTAAGGGGTGCTGCTGCTCGAATAGCACCGGCGAATCCATCACCGAACCAAGTAGCGCGGGTACGCTCCACTCCAAGTGATCGTCACCTGCTCATTCTGTATATACTCGATATGCACAAGCTGCTGTGAAAACGAGGCTAGAGGTGGTCACTCCGGGGTGGGGTCACTCTCAAGGGGAGGAGGCGGCTCGAAGACTCACTAGGAATCACTGCTGGATCCCTGTAGGTGACTAGATCCGGGGCATAGATGTAGAGCTGATCCCATACTCATCGAGCGACTCCACTCGCTTCTTAAGGGACTGACATCAACGAGCTTGCACAAGACACATGCAGACTCCTAACAAACCACACACAAACCACACAAACAAGCCACACAACAAACCACACAAAGAAGAAACAATACTGACTCATACATGACCCTAGACTTAATGCAATGACATCACCCACCAAGTGGCCGTCATCCGAGAGCCACATCCTTAGCGTTGGTATGCTCCTCTAGACCTTCTACTGCATAGTACTCATCAGCTAGTTCCGGATCGGCCTCGTAGCTGACAGTCACAAGTCCAGAAGGCGTGGCTTCACCAACCCCTAGGGCTAGTGTGGCACGAGTAGGACATTGGCTGGCGATGTGGCCAAATCCATGACAGTGGAAACACTGCAGCCGTGACCTACTGGTCTCCCTGATAAGAGGGCTTTTACCCTTATCCTCCCGACGGGTAGGGGGTGTAGGCAATAGGGGTGGAGGTGTAGGTGCCGTGGGCAACAAGGGTGGGGGTGTCGGTGCCAGAGGGCGGACAATGGGTGTCGGAGGGTGAGCAATGGGTGCCGGTGGTTGGGGTGGAGGTAGATCCCGTGGTGGGGGAGGACGAGGCCTAGGAGTGAAGTGCTCCTGACGGGTGAGCTCATGAGGTCGAGCCATGGGGCCCCTCGGGTATGGACCTAAGGAACTACGTGACTCGGCACTACGGTGAGGGACGGAGCCCAACCGTTGGATAGACTCGAACTCTCCCTCAAATTGCTCCATCTCGAGAGCAACTTGGTATGCATCCTCCAACTTGTCCACCTTGTGGTGGAGAAGCTCATACCGTATGTGCGGTTGTAAACCATGCCGAAATCGGGAAACAGTAAGGGAGCTCTCCTCCGTGGCGTCACATCGCAAATAGTATTCATCGAACTCGGTGATGTACTCGGAGATGGATCGATCTCCTTGGATAAGACTCTGCCACCTGTCTATGAGACGCTGGCGGTAAGTGGCAGGGAGGTACTTCTTCCTAAGTTTGTCCCTCATCTCGGTCCAAGTCTCTATCGGGGGCTCCTAACGATGAAACAATAGGTTGTCCATGTTCCTCCAATAGGTTTGTGCTTAGCCTAAGAGTTTGATCCGAGTGAACTTGACCTTCCGTTGGTCCGACATCTCGAACCACTCAAAATATCGGTCCATGCCGGCCTCCCAATCAAGATAGACCTTCGGGTCTAAGGACCTGTCAAAAGTGGGAGGATCTGCACGAACGGTCCTGAGGGCCCGTTCATCCACATCTTGATCGTGGGTCCGCCGTGTAGGATGACGATCTCGACCATATCCCCTATGCTCGTTATCGGACTCGTAGTCATGCACCTCGGGGATGTGTTGCCTCCTAACCTCTATCCCTTGAACCCGTGGAGCAGCGGGTTGCTGAACCGGGTCTTGTTGACCATGAGTAGGTGGGAGGGGTACCTCGACTGGGGCCCTCGGGGGTGCCTCGGCTGGGGCTCCCTCTAGTGTGGCAACTCTCTCTACCAAGCCCTTAACGGACTGGTCTGACTCGACGGCCTTATCCTCTACGGCCTTCATCCTTTCTTCTAGGCGTGTGCCTAAGCCATTCATCCGCGTACTCAACCCATCCATCCGATCTACCCGTGTAGTCAACGCATCCATGCGTGTACCCAACCCTTCCATACGTGTAGTCAACCCTTGCATTTGCCCCATAAGGGTTTGAAACATTTCGGCCACCGACGACGCATCGAGACTAGGGGCTCGGGGATCCGCCATAGGTGGTGGTGGGGGTGAGTACTGTGTACCTATATGAGTGGGCATACAAAGACACACGAAGACACCGACTAATGCAAACACGGACTAAAGCAAAGATGATGCACCTAGACTTAACCAAGACTCGGCACGTGGCGGAGTTAATCGATCCGAAGATCACTCGCGCAAGTGTGCGGCCTTCCCGATAGGCGTAGCCTAACGTTCGGACAACACCTTTTGATATACCGAGTAAAGGGATGCAAATGCAACCTAGATCGACTTAGACAATGACTAGACGTAAATGCCACTTTTTTTTTGTTTTAAACACCCTAGACTCAACTGGCGCTCTGATACCAAATTGATGCGGGACGGACACGCGACTCGACTCCAAATGGATATGCGATCCTCGAACTCTAAGCAAGCTCGCGATCGTCCCTAACGAGGGAAGCGTCGGACGTGCGCGGTTGAGAAACCAGCAAAGAGCTAGGGTGGTCAACTCACAAATTCGTGCCCGGATCGGGTCACGGGACGGTCTCACTCTCTCTCGCAGTAGCAGTGAATATCAATAAATGGCGAGCTAAGTTACCCTATCATGCTCTCTAGCAGCGGCATATAAAGCATATACGAACTAAGCAAAGTGCAGAGTAAGGAGCGACATGATACCTCCACGCACATGGCGTGGGGACGACTTCCCGACCGATCTCGTACTCCCGGAACAGTAAATACACAATAATTACAGCGAGATAAATTACTGCCCACTCCACGCAGGGAGGTAAAGGGCGACACAATGGGACCCGGGAGTAGCGGTTTCGGGTTGACGGGCCGCTTCTTGTGTTGCTTCGGTGGCACACGTACTCACGACTGTGGGACCCACGTGCTGGTCCGAGGGGCCGTGTGGGGCCGGGGTGGCACCACTGCGGTGCGGATGCCTGGAAGGGCGCTCCCTGGGACGGCGGTGTGCTGGTTCGCCGGCCGGAGGCCGGGCGGCTCCGATCTCCACTCGTCGGAGTTGCTGGCCACGGATCTGCAGTTCTATTTTGCAGCGCGCGACCCGGCAGATCTGCTGCTGCGGTCACTCCCGACGTCAAATCGACGCACAAGCAATCGACGCACAAGAGGTACCGATGGAAAGCTGACTTGAAATCCTTCGATCTATAGCTGGAGAAAGAATTTGAATTTCCCATTGATGGCCTCTATCGAATTTTCAAGCTGCTGGCTCACAGGATCTGAAAACTCAGGACAGAACTAAGTTTTCCTGAGAGTTGGCGTTGACCACGATGTAGACCTTCGATTCAGCCTTTGAGCCCTTCATGAAAGTTGTAGAGATCGAAGAGAGGAAAACGGGGATATATCTTATGAAAGCTTTGGTATAAGTTTCGATTTGGATTTTATACTGACTCGGGTCAGATCTAGACAGCAGAGATAGAATGGAAATTGGGGAAAAGACACAATTTCTAAAAGTAGGTAGAGGGCTTTAGAAATTCGAAAAAAATTTGTGGAGGGTGGGGATGATGGACAGAACCTCCAATAAATTTGGGAGTTCCAAAAAAAATCAAAAAGGGGGTCGAAATGTGGAAGAACTAAGCTTCTGCTACACAGATCTGAAAATGGACAGATCAGGAATATAGAAAGACACGAAAATATAAAAATATAAAATGAACTCTGAATGACGTGATTATTTTACTGGAGGTTGGGAATCAAGAGAGTAACCAACCCTGAAAATATCAACTCCAGATGATGTCGGAGTTGGGAGTTAAAAATCCCAGAGTGGGACTCTGTCCAGCCAAACAGAACCTTAGACAGAACTTCGGAGACGGCTTCGCGGCGGCTCGATGGTGGCATGAACGGCGGCGGCGGCACCAGAGATGAAATCAGAGATAGAGGGGCTCAGGTAGAAGGGGTTCTCAACCCTGAAATGCAGAGGGAAGAAGAGGAACCAGAGGGAGAGAGGTAGGGGGCACAAGAAGCTCTTGGCTTTCACACAATTTTCTTCTCATTAATTCTTATTAAATGTGGAAATACAAGCATTTATACAAAATGTAAAAAGACTCAAAATGACCTCAGATCTAGGGTTGAAAGGGGTATTAAGGGGATAGAAGAAAATATTTCTCCCATGTGGTCAAAACACAATAAACAAATTCTAATCAAACTAATATAATTCCATTCAAACTTCACCTACCTTGCCTAATAAGGCAAGGAAGGGGGTGCCCCCTTCATGGGCCTCGTCTTGGGCCTAGCTGGTCCAAGGCCATCCAATCAAGCCCATTAACCCATGCTTGGTCTATGGACTCTCCCACCTAGATGGCCCATGAGAAGGAAAAGCCCACTTGGGCCTTAAGTGAGTTAAAGACCCAATATGAACTCTAATGACCCAATATGAACTAACCCCTCGATGGAGTCTTCCAAATGCAACCCATTGATGTATTATACATGGAATGTGGCCCATTGGCTTGTTAAACGCCTTACAAAGGAGCCCAAATGAAAAAAAACCCAAATAAACACACTAATACAAGCCCATATATCCATAAGACACACTATTACAAGCCATTACACACAAATATAACTCATTAGCCTTTGATGCCCCATCAAGCAGCCAAGGAGCACTTTTGTGATTTCAAATTTTGCAAGAGTTTTAGTGGTTTTCTAGTTTTCAGATTTTTTGGATTTTCAATGCAATGCATGGAAATGATAAATGCAAGCTACAATTGTATGAAGTTAAGACGTGCATGCCATCCTATTGCATGAAAGCATGATGCTAATGATGCTAGGACTTATGCCACATGCCAATGAATGAGAAAGTAATGTGTTATCACTTGACAGAGGACACCAATGATTTTGGATACGACTTGAAAGGAGCATCAAGGTGATACCACTTGTTGGATGATACCAAGGTGATGTAATCATTGCAGCCTGAATGATTTATGTAGATATGACAGATGAAGGCAAACAACAAGGAGCATCAAGATATGATTTCTCAAGAGAGAATGAAGGTTCTTTAATCTGAAACCAAGTTTATAAATCAGAGTTATGGATTTTTCAGAATTTTTAGTTATAGAATCCAAATGAGCCAGGTCTTACATTTAGATTGGTTTAATGCTAATGAATTCTGGCCTACTCAGTAGAATCACATGAAGACATTTGCATGCAAGTTTAATAGCAGTGAACCAGAAATTCATGTCAAAACAAGATTAACCTTCTCTTATCTTACTCATTCAGTTTCATTGGTTCCCTTGAGAGTGACCACAATAAGTATTGACGCTAAACACTTAGATGACTTAGATTTGATTCAGGAGTGCTACACATTCAGGTTTTTCTTTTGAAATCATTTGAAAGATGACTATTATCATTTTACGAGCAGTCATGTAGCGACCCTGATAAAAATAAGATTTTTAAATAAATCAAATTAAAAATAAAAGATAAGTGAATAGATGACAAAGAGCCTAAATAAGTAAATCATTAATCAAAGGAAACAAATAATGCCTTTTATAAAGGCGCTGATTCAAAAGGAAACGCCTCTGTCTAAGGCGTTAATTTAAAAAGGACGCCTAGACCATAGGGCATCAAATTTTAAATGACGAAAGATAAAGTATAGGAAAAAGGAAATGAAACGCCCTCTACCTGGGCGCGTTTTACATAAGTAACGACGCTAGACAAGACGTCAATTTAAACTCGACGCCCTCGCTTAAGACGTTAATTCAGTTCGAGTTTCGTTCGACCCAGGAGTCTATCTAGGGCAAGTTATGGATAACTACGTCGATGGTAGGATATAGTAAGGACTCTATCAAGGGAATACTACCCTTAATCAAATTCTAACTCTATTAGGATGCCCAAAATCCTATAAATAACCCTGTCCGATCAAACCCTAAAGCTGTTGCTGCTGCGTGAAGAACAGGTGGTTCTTCGTACCGTTTTCTTCCTCTGTCCAAAATTCTTAGTCATGAAGGATACTAATATTCTTCATGTGTTCTGTAGGTTGACGTGCTGAAGAACGAAGGGTCTTCATCATCGTCTACATCTTCTTCAAACTACCGAAGTATCGGAGGAGTTTTTCCTTATCATCTTCCTCTGCTTCCGGAAGATCAGAGCATCGTTATTATTGAACCTTCATCCGTTCGTCGATCAAAATCTTCTTAAAGGTAGGTTTTCTCAAGGACTGTAGCCCAAACTAGCCTAATAATGATTATAACATCATCCGTTAATACATGCATATAGATTTTTTTGCGTTTCTGCAAAGTTTTTGAAGGAAGTGTCCCTGTCAAGGGCGCTAATTTAAAAGAAACGACCATGACTAGGTCGTCAACTCCATATTTGACGCCCTTCACACGGACGTCAATTTCTCTTAATTAATAAATGCCATGTTTAAAATTATATATCTATTCAAACATGATTCTAAATTAATGCATGATCAATCTCTTGTAATCCTGCTATTTTTCCTGCCACGATCATGTACCATGTTCCTGAAATTTTATTATCTGAAAATTGGTAAATTCCTGAATTCACGACCTTGTCCAGGTCGTCTCATGTTTAACTGACGCCCCAGACCAGGGCGCATATTGAAGAGACACGCCCCTGTCCAGGGCGCGTTTCTGTTAAAAATTCTAGATTATTAATATTCTATAAATTAGAAATATTGAAAGGACGACTTCTATGTACGTCGTCAAATGTAATGTAAACGCCCCTGATTAAGGCGTTAATTTCATGAAAAATGGCTTGACCAAAGTCGCTATTTTTCTGCATTACTGTTTCACTGATTACTGTTAACCGAGAGCTTCATTATATATATATATATATATCGGCACTATATTCCAGTCCGTGAATATAGTCCCATGTTTCATGATGTTTTATCGCACTACCCTCAATTCTCATTGACATACAAGCTCTCCATTAGACATTCCGTTCCTTTGGACTAGCGAGTTAGTCATAGAGACCTCCGTAAGTCTCCTCGCAGCCTTGGATTCCCTCAAGGCCGACTGAGCTGGTTGTACCATAAAAACCCATTACACTATTTTGCCATGTCACTCTAAAGAAACATGGTATACCGGCCCTCATGTTATGCAAAGTGTGTATCATGAGAATTCTCTTAATGGGATGAGGTTATCATGCCATTTGATGCTGTTCTTGTAAACCCCAATTCTATATCAACATTGTTATGCTGTTCTTGTAAACCCCAATTCTATATCAACATTGTTATGCTGTTCTTGTAAACCCCAATTCTATATTCAACATGATGTTCTTGTGGACCTCAATTCTATAGTAAGAATTAGGACGTCTTGACATTGATGTGCTGTTCATGTGGACCTCAATTCTATATAAAGAATGTCCATACTTGCTTGTCATGGTACCCAAGTTAGGGAACCAATTCCACCTAGTTTTATCGATAATCGTGATTGTACCGTTATTATCGCCATTCTATGTCAAGTGTCATATTTTTGGACTCTACTCTAGTTTACCCTACATGTCTACAAGCTTTATTCTTGAAATTCCATATTGGCTATACACAAAAGTGGATGTTAAAATACATGATTAATGCCTGCGCATATAGGGCCCGATCTGGTCCTGGGAGGAGCACCCGAAAGTACTTGTGCCCATGGGAGTTGATTGATCACGGTATTGGCATTATACCGAAGTGCATGACTAGCTTGATTGAACATTCCACAAATCTTGTACTTGTACTTGACTTGATATTACATGACTTGCGTGGCCCGAGAAAGGGTAATTTCATACTTGCTTGACTTGAAACAAAATAGCCAAATTTCAACATAACATGATGTGTTTACTTGCTTGAATATCTTGATATCTTTCGATATAAGTTCTTGAAAGTTCATGACTAGTTCTTTTTGCTATCTTATTGTTATACACGCTCTCTCTATCTTGTCGTTTTATGCGAGCATGCATAGCTATAGTGCATTCATGAAAGATGTAATTACTTAAACCCATTGCTAGTTCTTGAGATATAATTTCCTACTGAGCGTTCGCTCACTTAGTGTTTCCCTACTTTTCAGGTAAGTCCGACGAAGAGGGAACTCAAACGGATGGGGAAAATCAAGAGTGAAAGAGATAGAGCTTCTTCTGTGTTATCTAGTCTTTTTCATATTTTCTTGAGTCAACCTTGTATTTTTCCTTTATTTTAGTTAGTACTTCAAAGGTTTGTAATAGACATATTCTTATGAAGGAATAAAGGATTGGGTTATCTTTACTTTTGCGCATCTCTGATTTTTGGTGTCGAATACACTAATACTCTGATTGACATGATTGATATAAACTCATCACGCATCTCCGGGTACCTTCCGCGCTCGGGGCGTGACAGTTTTTGTGGTATCAGAGCCTAGGGTATTCAATTCCTAGGAAAACCCAAGTCCAAGGATAGGTTCAAACCTTTAACCAGTGAGATTGGGTAGAACCAAGGGTTGAGTTAACTTAAAAGCCCTTAACGCGAGTATATACTAAAATAGTTATTGTAATTGTAGGACGATGGCTGCCGAACGTGCTCAGTGGCGTAACATGCAGCGTACACTTCAAGGCATGACTCAAGTGCTGCAACAAGTAGCACAGGGAGGTGCACAACGAGCCGGAAGTCTCCACCAAGTCCTCAAGAACATGAACCCTCCCAAATTCATGGGTTCTACTGATCCGGATGACGCAGAGCACTGGATCAGGGAAACGGAGCGTATATTCCGGGTTATGCAGTGCACGGATCAAGATAAAGTCTTATTAGCTACCTTTCAGTTAGAAAGGGATGCCCGATGCTGGTGGGAATCAATAGAAGCTACTTTAAATCAAGACCAAGTTACTTGGGAAGAATTCGTTGAACATTTCAACGCTAAATATTTTTCAGACCGAGTCCAAGAAAAGAAAGCTACCGAATTTGCCGCACTCAAGCAACGGTCATTATCGGTGGCGGAGTACGAGGCACAATTCTCTAGATTGTCTCGGTATGCTAAGCACTTAGTTAGCACCGAGAAGATGAAAGCTAGGAGGTTCCTTAATGGGCTCAGGCCCCAATATATTACCCAGCTGGCGCCGATGGATATTCAGGTCTACTCAGAGATAGTACGCCGAGCTCAATTGTTAGAAGATGCCACGGAGCTATCAGATAGAATCCGTGGGAAGGATAAGAAGGAACAAGTTACAAGTTCGGGTTCCTTTAAACCCAACTTCAAGAAGAGGCCTAGCACTGGAGGTACTTCTTCTCAAGACCAAAAATTTAAGAAGACCAAGCCCTTTTCTATCACTACTACACCTTCGAATATAATATGCAAGCATTGTGACAAGGCTGGTCATAAAGCCGAAGAGTGCTGGAGGAAACTTGGAGCATGTCTCCGTTGCGGGAGCCGTGAGCATCGGATTCCCGATTGCCCATTACTTAATGATCAAACCAGTGACGGAAAGCGCCCGGTAACCAAGAACACTCGTCTTCACGCAATTAAGGAGACCGAAGAAGAAGAAGGCGGACTAGTAGAAGGTACACTGAAAGTTTGTTCCAAGTAAGCACATGTCTTATTTGATACGGGTGCATCACATTCTTTTATTTCCAAGAAGTTTGCTAACCCCCTACCTATGGAACCGGAATGGATGAAAATAATTTTATCTACTCCTCTCGGAAACGAAACCGATATTACTCACCATTATCAAAACTGTGAAGTCTTGGTGAAAGGAAGAAATCTTCCTATCGATCTCATATGTTTAGATCTAAAGGAGTATGATGTCATATTAGGAGCGGATTGGTTATCCAAATATCAGGCAACAGTCGATTGCCGCAACAGTAAAGTTACCTTCAGAGACTTTCCAGAACTAGTCTATTCTAGCCCTAGGAGTCGGAGCGAGTCACCTCTTATTTCGGCTCTCCGAGCTAGCAAGCTAATAAGGAAGGGATGTGTATCTTTCCTTGCTTTTGTCACGATTAAGGAGGCTCAGGAAACTAAGATAGAGGTTATCCCAGTTGTGCAAGAATTTCCGGATGTGTTCCCGGAGGATTTTCCTGGATTACCCCCGCAAAGAGAAGTGGCCTTCACCATCGATTTAGTTCTTGGTGCGGGTCCAGTTTCTAAGGCACCGTATAGAATGTCCCCTGCCAAACTCAAGGAGTTAAAGGAGCAATTAATGGAACTTCTTAAGAAAGGATTCATTAGACCGAGTACTTCCCCGTGGGGAGCGCCTGTGCTATTTGTAAAGAAGAAAGATGGATCCATGAGGTTATGCATCGACTATCGACAGTTGAATCATCTCACTATCAAGAACAAGTATCCACTGCCGAGAATCGATGAGTTGTTCGATCAAATTTCAGGATCCAAGTACTTTTCCAAAATTGATCTTAGGTCGGGATATCATCAGTTAAGAATCAAGGATAAGGACATTCATAAGACTGCATTCAGAAGCAGGTATGGCCATTATGAGTTTGTTGTTATGCCTTTTGGACTAACGAATGCCCCTGCTGCCTTTATGCAGTTAATGAATAGTATATTCAGGCCTTATTTGGATCAATTTGTGGTGGTCTTTATCGACGATATATTGATTTATTCCGAGACCAAGGAAGAGCATGAGGAGCATTTAAGGCTTGCATTACAAATATTAAGGGCAAACCAATTATACGCAAAACTCAGCAAGTGTGAATTCTGGCTTGAGGAAGTAACTTTTCTCGGACATGTTATATCGAAGGATGGCTTATCAGTAGATCCATCAAAAGTTGAAGCTGTAAGAAATTGGGAAAGACCGACCAATGCTAGCGAGATCCGAAGTTTCTTAGGTCTTGCCGGCTATTACAGGCGATTCATCAAAGACTTTTCTAAGATCGCCGTACCACTTACGAGGTTAACTCGCAAGGAGATCCGTTACGAATGGAGTGAGGAATGTGAAAGAAGCTTCCAAACTCTCAAGGATCATCTTACTACAGCTCCTGTCTTAGCATTACCAATGGAAGGAGTGAAATTCGAGGTATACACTGATGCTTCTGGCATTGGCCTCGGATGTGTTCTAATACAACAAGGAAAGGTTATAGCTTACTCTTCTCGTCAATTAAAGAAGCATGAAGAGAACTACCCCGTCCATGACTTAGAATTAGCCGCGGTAGTATTTGCACTCAAAATATGGAGACATTATCTTTATGGAGTACAATTTACTGTATACTCTGATCACAAGAGTCTCAAGTATCTCTTTTCAGAAAAGGAACTAAATATGAGGCAAAGACGTTGGCTAGAATATCTCAAGGACTTCGACTTCAATATACAATATCATCCCGAAAAGGGTAATCATGTAGCAGATGCCCTTAGTCGAAAGTCGAGAGCACTGTTAGCCAATTATATGATTCAAGAATGGAAGTTGCTGGAGCAATTCTCTGAATTCAATATAAGCGTGGACACAGACTTTCAATGTGTCACATTGTCTCATATAAGCATTCAGCCAGACCTATTAACTGAAATACAAGCACTTCAGGATAATGACCCAATATTAGTGGAAATCAAGGGCAAACTGGAAGGACAATCTGATTTCCAAATAACTTGTGAAGGAAGATTAATGTTCAGGAATAGAACTTGCATACCGGATTGTCCCGAGTTAAAGAAGAAGATATTAGATGAAGCTCATAGATCAAGGTACACGATTCATCCTGGATCTACCAAAATGTACCAAGATGTGAAGAGGAATTTTTGGTGGCCCAACATGAAAAGGGAAATAGCGGACTACGTGTCGCGCTGTCTCACATGCCAACAGGTCAAGGCGGAACACCAAAAGCCTGCTGGAAAATTACATCCTCTAGATATTCCCAAATGGAAGTGGGAGAATATTAGCATGGATTTCATTATGGGTTTATCTAAATCAAAAGGAGGACATGATGGAATATGGGTTATCATTGACCGATTGACTAAATCGGCGCATTTCTTGCCAATAAAGAGCCGATGGACAGTTGATGTTTTGGCTGCATTATACATCAAGGAAATAGTCAGATTACATGGTATTCCTGTTTCAATCGTGTCTGACAGAGATCCCCGTTTTACTTCTCATTTTTGGAAGGGATTACAACATTCGTTGGGAACAAGGCTTAACTTTAGTATAGCTTTTCATCCTCAAACGGATGGTCAGACCGAGAGAACAAACCAGGTGGTTGAAGATATGCTCAGAGCTTGCATCATTGATTTTGATGGAAGCTGGCATGATCACTTGCCGTTGGTGAAATTTGCATACAATAATAGCTACCAGGCAAGTATACAAATGGCACCTTTCGAAGCTTTATACGGAAGGAGTTGCCGATCACCCTTATGCTGGGACGAAGTTGGAGAGAAACAACTGCTAGGTCCAGACATGGTAAGGGTTACCACTGAAAGAATACAAATGATTAGAGAAAGACTACAAGTTGCTCAGTCTAGGCAAAAGGCTTATGTCGATACAAGAAGGAGAGATCTTGAATTCCAAATTGGAGATCATGTATTTCTCAAGATATCGCCTGGACGTGGCATACAGAGATTTGGTGTTAAAGGCAAGCTTACACCAAGATTCATCGGACCCTTCGAGATACTGGAACGAGTTGGCGAGGTTGCTTATCGCATCGCATTGCCTCCTCAACTGTCCGATGTACATAATGTATTCCACATATCTATGTTGAAGAAGTATGTACACGATCCATCACATATTATTGATCATGGAGACCTAGTGATCCAGAAGGATCTCACATATGAGCAGAAGCCTATGAAGATACTAGATCGTGAAGTACGTGCCCTAAGGAATAAGGCTATTCCCATGCTTAAGGTACAATGTAATAAGAACTCCGAACATGAAGTTACATGGGAGACCGAGGAATCCATGAGGAAGTGATTTCCAGAATTATTTTAAGGTATATACTCTACACTCTCCACTTATATATACTATTGAATTTGGGGACCAAATTCTCTTAAGTAGGGGAGGGTGTAGCGACCCTGATAAAAATAAGATTTTTAAATAAATCAAATTAAAAATAAAAGATAAGTGAATAGATGACAAAGAGCCTAAATAAGTAAATCATTAATCAAAGGAAACAAATAACGCCTTTTATAAAGGCGCTGATTCAAAAGGAAACGCCTCTGTCTAAGGCGTTAATTTAAAAAGGACGCCTAGACCATAGGGCGTCAAATTTCAAACGACGAAAGATAAAGTATAGGAAAAAGGAAATGAAACGCCCTCTACCTGGGAGCGTTTTACATAAGTAACGACGCTAGACAAGGCGTCAATTTAAATTCGACGCCCTCGCTTAAGACGTTAATTCAGTTCGAGTTTCGTTCGACCCAGGAGTCTATCCAGGACAAGTTATGGATAACTACGTCGAGGGTAGGATATAGTAAGGACTCTATCAAGGGAATACTACCCTTAATCAAATTTTAACTCTATTAGGATGCCCAAAATCCTATAAATAACCCTGTCCGATCAAACCCTAAAGCTGTTGCTGCTGCGTGAAGAACAGGTGGTTCTTCGTACCGTTTTCTTCCTCTGTCCAAAATTCTTAGTCATGAAGGATACTAATATTCTTCATGTGTTCTGTAGGTTGACGTTCTGAAGAACGAAGGGTCTTCATCATCGTCTACATCTTCTTCAAACTACCGAAGTATCGGAGGAGTTTTTCCTTATCATCTTCCTCTGCTTCCGGAAGATCAGAGCATCGTTATTATTGAACCTTCATCCGTTCGTCGGTCAAAATCTTCTTAAAGGTAGGTTTTCTCAAGGACTATAGCCCAAACTAGCCTAATAATGATTATAACATCATCCGTTAATACATGCATATAGATTTTTTTGCGTTTCTGCAAAGTTTTTGAAGGAAGTGTCCCTGTCAAGGGCGCTAATTTAAAAGAAACGACCATGACTAGGTCGTCAACTCCATATTTGACGCCCTTCACACGGACGTCAATTTCTCTTAATTAATAAATGCCATGTTTAAAATTATATATCTATTCAAACATGATTCTAAATTAATGCATGATCAATCTCTTGTAATCCTGCTATTTTTCCTGCCACGATCATGTACCCTGTTCCTGAAATTTTATTATCTGAAAATTGGTAAATTCCTGAATTCACGACCTTGTCCAGGTCGTCTCATGTTTAACTGACGCCCCAGACCAGGGCGCATATTGAAGAGACACGCCCCTGTCCAGGGCGCGTTTCTGTTAAAAATTCCAGATTATTAATATTCTGTAAATTAGAAATATTGAAAGGACGACTTCTATGTACGTCGTCAAATGTAATGTAAACGCCCCTGATTAAGGCGTTAATTTCATGAAAAACGGCTTGACCAAAGTCGTTATTTTTCTGCGTTACTGTTTCACTGATTACTGTTAACCGAGAGCTTCATTATATATATATATATATATCGGCACTATATTCCAGTCCGTGAATATAGTCCCATGTTTCATGATGTTTTATCGCACTACCCTCAATTCTCATTGACATAAAGCTCTCCATTGGACATTCCGTTCCTTTGGACTAGCGAGTTAGTCATAGAGACCTCCGTAAGTCTCCTCACAGTCTTGGATTCCCTCAAGGCCGACTGAGCTGGTTGTACCATAAAAACCCATTACACTATTTTGCCATGTCACTCTAAAGAAACATGGTATACCGGCCCTCATGTTATGCAAAGTGTGTATCATGAGAATTCTCTTAATGGGATGAGGTTATCATGCCATTTGATGCTGTTCTTGTAAACCCCAATTCTATATCAACATTGTTATGCTGTTCTTGTAAACCCCAATTCTATATTCAACATGATGTTCTTGTGGACCTCAATTCTATAGTAAGAATGAGGACGTCTTGCCATTGATGTACTGTTCATGTGGACCTCAATTCTATATAAAGAGTGTCCATACTTGCTTGTCATGGTACCCAAGTTAGGGAACCAATTCCACCTAGTTTTATCGATAATCGTGATTGTACCGTTATTATCGCCATTCTATGTCAAGTGTCATATTTTTGGACTCTACTCTAGTTTACCCTACATGTCTACAAGCTTTATTCTTGAAATTCCATATTGGCTATACACAAAAGTGGATGTTAAAATACATGATTAATGCCTGCGCATATAGGGCCCGATCTGGTCCTGGGAGGAGCACCCGAAAGTACTTGTGCCCATGGGAGTTGATTGATCACGGTATTGACATTATACCGAAGTGCATGACTAGCTTGATTGAACATTCCACAAATCTTGTACTTGTACTTGACTTGATATTACATGACTTGCGTGGCCCGAGAAAGGGTAATTTCATACTTGCTTGACTTGAAACAAAATAGCCAAATTCCAACATAACATGATGAGTTTACTTGCTTGAATATCTTGATATCTTTCGATATAAGTTCTTGAAAGTTCATGACTAGTTCTTTTTGCTATCTTATTGTTATACACTCTCTCTCTATCTTGTCGTTTTATGCGAGCATGCATAGCTATAGTGCATTCATGAAAGATGTAATTACTTAAACCCATTGCTAGTTCTTGAGATATAATTTCCTACTGAGCGTTCGCTCACTTAGTGTTTCCCTACTTTTCAGGTAAGTCCGACGAAGAGGGAACTCAAACGGATGGGGAAAATCAAGAGTGAAAGAGATAGAGCTTCTTCTGTGTTATCTAGTCTTTTTCATATTTTCTTGAGTCAACCTTGTATTTTTCCTTTATTTTAGTTAGTACTTCAAAGGTTTGTAATAGACATATTCTTATGAAGGAATAAAGGATTGGGTTATCTTTACTTTTACGCATCTCTAATTTTTGGTGTCGAATACACTAATACTCTGATTGACATGATTGATATAAACTCGTCGCGCATCTCCGGGTACCTTCCGCGCTCGGGGCGTGACAAGTCAAGTGTAGCAACCACCTTTTGATGTGAGTGTGCATGTTTACCAGACACAAACACCCCCAGTTACTCAGTGTAGCTCACAATTTTGCCTCACTTAGAACAGAGATAGCATAGTCACCTCATGACATATCGAACCTCATTTTATTTGATGAGGAGATATATTTCTCAACAACAGTGCCATTGCTCTGCCTTGAGCTTACTTTAAGTGTAGCCACTTTTTGAAATAAACAGATTCAACAAATGTTTAAAAATAATACTTAGCTAAAGTTTCTCGATCAAGGATGCCTTTGTGCTCAAAATAAGCTTTCAGATTCAAGATGACATAACAAGTCAAAACATGAGAAACTAGTTTAAGTCTATTAAGCCCGACCACAAACATTTTCAAGACCATCAAACTTCAAGACTCAAGAAATCATTAATGTTAAACCAAAATCATTCATGTTCAAGGCAATCACAAGACTCTATAAAAAAAAATTCTTCTTGAAGATTTACTTTGATAAACAACCTGAATAATAGATAGGGAATCCTCCAAAAAGTTCAAGGCACTTTGAATCCAAGTTGAACCACAAAAGGATGTTAGAAATATGATGCAGTGGTTTGATATAAAAAGAGAGTGTTACATATGAGTGGAAGCTTGAGAATCAATGGTGAACACTCCCCTGAGGTTATGCACTGAGCTCAGACTGGAATGGAAGAGATAAAGTTATCAGGTGCAAGGAGGTGTTGACTCTGACATTGTGTGATGTCGACACCTAGAGCTCAGACAGAAGTAATTTTCAGGTAGATAGAACTATGGGGTCGACCTGTCAAAGGAGTGAGGTCAACCTGTTGAACTGCAAGGCAGAGTTTTGACTAGATTTTCATGATGGGCAAACTCCCCCTGAGAAGAAGCATTCTGTTCCATGATGTTAATAGTATGAAGATGAAACAAATGTATGAATGCTGCAAAGAAACAACTCCCCCTTACTATATGGCCTATATGTGACATTGACGCATGGTACGTGGCGGAGGTGAAATCTCACGCATATTGAGTGCTTCTAGGCAAGCATAACCTGCCTTTCCATACATCAACATTTGATATACCATGGCCGTGCAAGAGTGAAATGATGTGAAATGATTCAAGCTAGATTGATGTTGACTCCCCCTGAGTACATGCATGGGTTGGCAATGAATTGTGCAACCTAAGACTTATGTGAATACACAATGCAATGAAGATGCTGCAAAATGATTGTGCATTTTTGTGTCTTCTAAACATGATGTGCATTAAGGTATGTGTGATCACAAGATGATGCAAACACACATGAATGCAACTTGATGATGATGCCAATAGACATCTCCTTTGAGCAATGCTAACATGAATAACGAGTTGAAAATGCAGCCATGGTATGCATCATTAAAACCAAAATCCAAGCATTTCATGTGGCTGATAGCAAGACTTGAGCAACTCATCATCACATCAACTTCATCAGCATAACAAGTTTTTCATGAATTAAATAGCTGAAATCAAGCATGGTGTGAGCAAGTTATCTAGCTCAAAAGTTCATCTCACACCATGGGATTTTTCATTTCAAAGAGCAATTAAGTTTACAGAATCTAATGACATTGGGCAGACGTATGATGCAATATCTACATGTCAAGACTAAACATGCAAGATGACTGAACTTAAAAGGTTTATGTACATACCTGTGCCTTGAGCGTTTATTTACCTTATGATCCTTTGTTCAGCTCCAAGGCATCATGCACCCAAAATTCTCATTTGGAATTTTTAGGTACCCAAGATTACTTGGGTCCTTGTGGGTTAGTAGCTTTGTCATATTCACCAATGTGGCTCATCTGTTTCAGGGAAATTAGATCATCCTTCCTCATTGTATGACAATCATACATGTCATGACCATTTTTCCCACAGTAAAAACAGCGCACAAGAGATTAAGCGTTCTTTTTATGTTCATGTGCGTGTGCATGTGCATTTTATTTTTGTGGATGAGCATGGGATTTACCTTTCATGGCATGAAGGTGATACTTCCCCTTCAAGTGCCAGCACTCTTGGATAGTATGGCCAGACTTACCACAATGAGAGCAGCAAGGAGAGTGTCGACCTGCTTGTATGGGAGTGTCGGCTCTTCTGACTCCCCATGCAGTTCTACGCAGATATCTACTGAGTAGGTCCTTTGCCAGTGTTGACCTGTTTCTTTCCTTGCTCTTTCACTTGCTGTCCTGCTCTAAGCTCATCATTTCTCAAGATAAAACAATCATGCACAGTGTGACCATGTTTACCATAATAATAACAATGGACATTCGTTTTGTGGAAAGCATGATATTTAGCATTGGACATGTTATGGTGCATGTTTGGATGAGCATGCTGAGTTTTACTTTTCTTTCGAGCAGTATGCCCTTTTTGGTGACCACAGGAAGTGGTGGCTTCCGGTGAGTCAGAATCTTGGATTTGGGCAAACATTGACAGGAAATCATTCAAACCTTGAATTTCATTTTCAAGTGAAGAAATATACTGTTTTGATTCATCAAGACCCTCTTCGCATGCTGTCAATTGCTCATTGAGCATGTCATTTATTGCTTTAAGATTTTGATTTTGTTGTTCTAAAACATGCAATGTTTCAGAGTGATCATCAATGACAGATTTGCCTTTTTCATGTGCAGCCAGTTTTTCATGCAATTCTTCTTCAGCTTGTTCAAGTTCAATTTTCTTTTCCAACAATTCTCTATTCTCTTCTGTCAGAGAATCAATTAGATTTTGTTGCCATTCAAGATCATCATGAAGACCAATATTTATGTTTCTCAAGAATGAACATTTTTCACATGCAAAATTAGCAGAGCATGAAACATAATTTTTATTTTCTTCAATCAACCTCTCATCATAGATTAGCTCATCGGCCATAGTTTGATCATTAGAGATTGACTTAGGTTGGTTTTGTAGTTTTATTACAATTTCTTCCAACCTCGTGATTTTATCATGAAGATTTTCATTTTCATCCCTTAGACATGCAATGCTTTGTTTATGCATATCTAGATCAAAAGAAAGAGTGTCGTTGAGCTCTTCAAAAACAGAACACTTTTTACAAACCAAGCTTTCAGTTTGGTTATTTTTCTTGAGATCCTTTTTCAAATTTTTGTTTTCTGATTTTACCTTTTTGTATTGTGTAATCAACTCATCATAGGCTTCCATAAGCTCTTCAAAAGTGAATTCCTCGGAGTCAGAGTTTACCTATGATGAGGATGTATTGCTGGACTATTCTGCACGGTCGGCCATGAAGCATTCTTGTTCTTGTTCCTTCCCTTCATGGATTTTCGCCAACTTGTCCAGTACTTGCTTGGCTGTGCTGCATGAGGACACAAGATGAGTTAGTCAGAGATCAACTGCAGCTGTAATTAAGTTATATGCAGCAAGATTATCATTGCGTTTGGTCTCATGTTCGGCTGACCAATCAATTGAATTTGATGGCAGCTCATGAGGACCATCGTATATAAGAGTCCACAATTGTGATCTATGGAGCTAACATAGATGAACATTCTACCTACCCATGTCAAAAAATCTGAACCATCATAAATGGGCGGATAAACCATCGAAGCATGTGTAGCATATAAAGCCATCTAAATAAAATACACTGGGATATTTCCCTATAGATCGTAGGATCTGGGAATGACAGAGCCAGTCTCTGATACAACTTGTTGGGTCCCGTGAGGTGCAAACGGATCTAGAAGGGGGGGTTGAATAGATCCTATCAAAGCTTTGGCCTATTTAAAAACTCTTAGCTATCGGAAGCATGAACCACTCCTATAAAGTGAATGAATCACTTAGACACAATGCGCATCGGAAATAAGTAGAGTGGCTTAAATGGAAGTGACTTGGATTATAAGCGATGAAGCGTCAACACTTCTTTAAGCACATTTGTGATCTTGAGAGATACAAGCCTTGTAGTGCAGGGATCATAAAGCATAATACTAGAGCATGAAATAGCTTGCAACAACCGTGCGTGTGTGTGTGCTATGTTGATCACTCAAAGTGCATATGTGTGTGAATGCAGTGGTGATCAACCAAGGTGCATGCGAGTCTAAGCAAGGGAAACACTTAGCAATACTTTCACCTTGGTGCCTGTGTGCAAGGGTGCAGCAGGCCGCCCAAGGGATGCAGTCAAAGTGCTAAGCTCAATTAAACCATAAAAAAACCGAAAGTGAAAATCTGAGTGCTTGAGTGTGTAAACAAGATAACCAAGTATGGAAGCACACAAACCTATGAATAGGGGTAGAAGATATAGAGCAATCGCACACGATGAACAACCCACAACACATGGATTTTTAAGGTGGTTCGGTTGCAACCCCGCAACCTACGTCCACCCCTCACCAAAACCCGGTGAGGCTTTCCAGCTGACTCACAGCTTGACCGGGGACACGCCCCAAACCACAGAACAGAGAAAGCATTCTTTCTGTCTTCCTACACATAAAGCCGGCAGGGACGGCTATACCGTAGATCGGAGAACTTCCGATTGCCTTCCTACTAACCACCGGTAGGGACGATCTTCAGTTTCAATAGATTGAATGAAATAAAAATAGAACAAGATGAAAATGCTCAAACAAGATATGAAGATATGCTAGAATGAACTAGATCTTGTCTGAGATTGTTGAATCTTGAATCTGTTGCTTTGATCTTCCTTTGATCCCTTTGAGTTAATGGAGAAGATATAGGATGTAGCTTTGATCTTCCCTTGAGTTGATGAAGAGGTTTGGATGTAGCTTTGATCTTCCTTTTGATCTCCTTTGTGAGCTTGCTTGCTTCTCTTCTTCCTTGGAGATTGAGGGCTTCAGATGTAGGCTTGAATCCCTTGGATTGGATGTAGAACTTCTGCACAGAGTACTATTCACGGCTACAGTACCTCTTCTTCCTTGGAGCTCCTCTAGCCTCTCTTCATCTCTCTTTGCTCCAAATGATCAACTAGGGTTTCTAACTCTCTTGTGTTGGTTTTATATCTCTTTGGATGGTCAATAAACACATCCCAGACCAGATCCACATTTTGTGGGTGATTAGGTGACTTTTGTATTAAAGAAATCCATGGGGAATGGCCCTTCTCGAAGTGGAAAATAAAGTCAACATTGAAGGCTCGAGGCTGGCGGTCGACCTGTGGCTTCTGGTAGTTGACCGCTACTGAGAATCGTTGTAGAAGATTAATCCCAGGAATTTTCGGTCGACCGCTACTGGGTTGGCGGTCGACCACCACTGAGAGAGCTGCAGACGGTGGGCTGCTGGCTGGGGCGGTCGACCGCCTCTGTGCTGGCGGTCGACCGCCAGTTGGGCAGACCCCGGGTCTTCCCAGTTCAGTCTGTTAACCCCTTTAGCTCCGTCGCTTAAGTTCTTTAGCACCCCATTCATGTATGTAGCATCACCCTTGACAGTCTAGAAGGTGTCAAACTGAGTCTTTGACTTTGAGTTCTCTTGGTTATGCTTCTTTGTGTATCGACCTTAACTATCATTGAGCTTTCACTTTTGCCAACTCCACTCCATTCCTTGGATTATCTTGTGGCTTGCTATCCAGAAGTTGCACCGACCTTAAACCATCCATAAGGCAAGATATGCACTGACCATATGAGGAATATGCAATGACCTTATGTGTGATGCCATTCAACTTGATTTCTGTGCTTGAAACATGCTAGATTTCCGTGCCTCCAATATTGTCATATGCCTTGATATCTGTTTATCCGCATCCAGTTGCCTAAATTTATGTGCCATTCTTGATCTTTTGCACTGGAAGTATAATGACCTGTGATATGAATATTAACATTATCAAATGCAGGTATAATGACTACAGAGGCAGACATCATCAAAACCATAAAAGTAATCATGGTGCATGCATGTTCAACACTATCAAGCACATGTGTATGCAGATGAAAAATGTATGCAACAGATCTTCAGTGAATGTGTAAAATGTGCATTAAGACATATACAAACATTTAAACAAATGCAATTGACATATGCAGGCATCAGACACATGCAATTCAAAATTTTAGACTATGATATGAAATTCATTCTTCAATTTCATATATGCACAGATAACTCGATTATATGCATTGAGAGACTTATGAAAAATAGTGTAAATATAGGATGCAAATGTAAGCATGTATGTATGAGATTCTGACTAACAGATTTAGCATGATTGTGGAGCTATCTGAACCAGATTACTCACATGATCAAACCAGTAAAATTCAAAGATGGGGTTTCATCATACTCAGGTGCCTTGGCTTATTAACCCCCTTTATTCCTCAACCCCAAGGCACTTCTGTAAATACAGAACCTCATTTTGCATATTGAGGTACCCAAGAATTCTTCAGTCCTCTATGGTCAGTAACTCCTCTGTCAGAAGTTCTCCAAGATTTCAGGGCATTAATATCATCAAATTTCAACATGAAGCAATTTAACATGTTATGCCCAAATTGACCAGAGTAATAACATGAGCCTGACTTTTTCACAGGTTTCAGATAAACATGATTTTTCAGTTTCTGTAAATATCCAATGTTGTTATGATGAGAGTTTTTTTTTCTTTTACATGCCAACAATTCTTGATTGTTATGGCCATGCTTTCCACAATTAAAACATGATATAATAGTCTTTGAGTTCTTTTTGTGCACATTAGAATTAGCATGGAACTTATGTGCACGAACATGAGTGTTTCTATTTTTATAATGAAAAATTTGTCCTTTATTACCCGCTAGCCAACAATCCACAGTTTTGTGGCCTGGTTTTCCACACTCAAAACATGCAATGGATTTTCTTTTAAAAACAAATTCATTTCTACCAGAAGCCTTTTTGTTGACAGGGAAATGTACATGTTTAGAATTAAAATTTTTTTCCTGAGCATGCCAATAGTGAGCAGCACAGTGGCCTAATCTACCACAACAAAAACATTCCAATTTCTTTTTCTATTTAGAAGGAAATTTCTTATCCTGAAAATTTCTTGTATGCAAATTCCTAGCATAAGAAGTTTTAGCATTCTTCCTATCAACATGCTGTTCATCCTTTTTCATTACAAAACAATCAGACATCAAGTGACCATGCTTACCACAATAGAAACATGAAGTACTGTTTGTCTTAAAGCATGGGATTTCACATCAGTCCTCTTGGTATTCATATTATTGTTAGTTTTCTGATTTGTGGGCTGTTTAACCTTTGAGGAAGTGGCTACCTTAGAAACTTTGACAAAATATGTTTTCAATTTATTTTCAAAAGATTTCTTATTAATCGACTTGTAGCCCAGCCCTTCTTTTCTGAAGTTAACCTTGACTCCTAGCAACTTGTCCAAATTTTCTTGCCCATCAACAAATTTAGACAAAGAAATTTTCAAATCCTGAATCTTATTTTCTAGAGATGCAATGTGTATCTCATAACTAGCAATCTCTTGTTCACTGCAATTAACACATTCATTCAACACTTTGTTTGCAGTTTTATAATTTTCAATTTCTTGTTCCAGATTGCACAATCTTTCAGACTCATCTATGCAAACAAATTTCCCTTTTCTAGGATAAGAAGCCTCTCAGACATAGCAATGTTCAATTGCTTTAATTCTTCATTTTCTTTTATTAGTTCTTCATTCTGAACTAGTTCATTGATTAAGATTTGATCATCATTAATTGACTTCAGCTTATCTTCTAGTTCAGAAATTTTAGAATGAAGTTCTTGATTTTCATCTTTCAATAAACCAATTTGTTTCTTGTGCATATGAACATCAGACAGACGAACATCATAAGATTGCTTCAGTTTCAAATAGTTTTAACAAGAAGAATTTGAATTGTTCTGATCGATTTTATTTTTCAATTTTTTATTTTCAGATTTCATTTTCCTATGTCTATCATAAAGCTCTTAATACATTTTCATCAATTCATCAAAAGAAAGTTCTTCGGATCCAAAACTTACCTGAGACAATGAATCCTCATTTAGATCACTGCTGTGATCACCTCTACTAGCCATCAGACACTTTTGTTCCTCCTTCTCATGGACTGCAATTATTTTGTCCAGAATTTCCTTTCTCGATGTGCATCTGAAAACAAAAGGAAACTTATCAATATCAACTACAGTCATCAAGATATTAAGAATTGTGATATTATTACGGTTCTTCAATCTGTCCTCATTGGACCACTTGGTCTGATCATGAGACAGTTGATGTGGGCCGTTAGATACAAGACTCCATAAATTAGAATCAATGGAGTTCATGAAAACACATAGGCCGCCTAACCATTCTTTGAAATTGGAACCATCAAATACAGATGTATAAGCCATTCAATACAATTCAGAGCAATGACTGAAAATGATAAAGCACCAAGTAGAGATAATGATAGCAAATGCACCAAATAAAATAGCAGGATCCTCTACAGATCGTTGGATCTGATGAATCAGAGACTACTCTGATACCAATTGTTAGGATTTAGGTGCAAACTGATAAGCATACGGCTGAGATCCAGAGGGGGGGGTGAATGGATCCCCTTTAAAACTTTTGTGAAATTTGAATTTAAACCAAACTAAAATCAGATGAACTCCTTAATTGCGAGATAGAAGAGCAGAACACATTTACCAAAGTACTTCTTCAAACAAAGGTAATTACTTTAATTAAAACTCTCGCTATAAAATCGTGCGGAAATAAAACTAGATGGCTCAAGCTAAACAGATGTTCTATTGCAGTTCACACTCGAAATCTTAGCAAGCACACTATGCCTGAGACTCTACTAAGCACACAGACAAAAACTTTTCAGCTGATGTGTTTATGGACGGATAACAACAGATGAACTTCAAAAATAAACCACACAAGCAACCTGCGAAAGGGGGATAGAGGATATGGAATAAAATGCAAGACAAATCACGGTGGACAAGGTTTTTAGATGGTTCGGTCTGCTACCCACAGACCTACGTCCATCCCCCACTCAAACCTGAGTGAGACTTCTACTGACTCACAGTTTGAACCGCTCCGCTGAGCAACACAGCTTGCTTCCGCTGAGCATCACAGATTGCTACAGCTGAGCGTCACAGCTTGCTGTCCAGAGGAACTGATCCTCTGCAACGCTGACACGCAGCTTGAAATATGATCGAGAAACAAGAAAAACAAAGCACATGAAAATAAGAAATGAAAGTAGGAAAGATATAGCTCTCGCAGGAGCAAATTGGATTGGATCTGATCCAGAGGCCAACAACGAGCAGATCTTCAAGATACTCCGACTACTTCTCAATCACTCCTCTCTCTCTCTCTCTCTCTCTCTCTCTCTCTCTTTCTTCTCAGGATCACACGATCTCATTTTCCATCTACTCTTTCACTTCTCTAAAGGTCTCTCTTTCTTAGATAGCTACGCACTCTTATTGGTAGCTCTAATTCTATTCTTCTCACTGTAGCTCTCTTCTTCACAGCACCTTCTGCAATAGCTTCCTTCAGTCGCAACATCAAGCTAGAAGGAGGATGCTTCCTATTTATACAAGAACAGGGGCTCCGGTGATATGATTCCATTTCCTTTTCATTGGCGTGAATCTTGTGGTCCCCACAAGATTCCATCGAGGGCGTGTGGAGGGAACACTCCCACCCAAACTCTTTTTGGAGAATCCTTGACCATGTGTCAAATGGATGTAGATTAGTTAATCCACGTAGCATGATGATGTGCTAAGTTTCATCTTGGATCACGTGCCAATCATTGCTTCCTGGGATACATGCCACTTACTTTCCCTTCCTGAGATCACGTGCCAGTAATTTACTAACAGCGGGTTTGAGTTCCCTTATCGGATCTGGATTTTACGTTAAGGGATTGAGAGTTGAATTGTCTGAAGCATCAACCTCACTGTCAACCTTTAATACAGTTGCATCGACCTTTGACTTAGCGCATCTAGGCACTATTCTGATACTCTAACCTTCTGGCTTAAGGTAGTGTTTCAGTGTGCACTTCTGTTGCTTCATCCTTCTTTTGCCGCTGCAGCTTTGTTGAACTACTATGGACTACATGAGCTTGCTGTTGCTGCTGTCTACCTTGTGTTCACTGGTTTGCCAACCTTAGCTGCAAAAGAATCTGGTTTACGAGGATTGCTTAAGACTTGTAAAGACTCCAGATCCATGCTTGATTGTTGGGGCAGAACAATTCTGGATCCAGTTGAAGACAGATTCAATCTGGTCTACTGCAGCATTGGTCTGATAGTTCTGCCAATTCTAGGTGCATCGACCTTTCTTTATTGCTCAGATCTTTTTGGCTATGACTTTGCTCTATTGCCTTGACTTGACTTAACATAGCTGCATCGACCTTAGTTGATCTGCAGCATCCAGTTCCCAACTTTTGCATTGACCTAACTCTTGAGTGCTCAGACCTTGCTGGTTGGAACTTTGTTCTTCTGCCTCGACCTTCCTCTTAGGTGCACCGACCTCCTCACAGATGTAGCACTTGAGTTAATCTTTTGCTTCGACATGGTTATTGAGTGCACCGACATGTTAACCGTAAGGTACTTATAAGCATCGACCTGATAACCATGAGGCACCTTAATGCATCGCCCTGTCGATCTTGAAGTATAGGTGTGCATCGACCTTAGTGTCATTAGCTAACACTGGTGCACCGACCTTACTTGCGGGAAGTGCTTCTTCTGCATCGACCTTACTAGTCCAAAATGCATATATGCATCGACCTTCTAATGCAAAATGCTTATGTGCATCAACCTTCTAGATCAGACTGTGAACATGCATTGACCTTCTGAACTGGGGTAAATATATTCATCGACCTGACTACCATAAAGACCAATGATGCATCGACCTATTGGTAGAAGGCCGATGGGAGATGCATTGACCTTTCAATGCAACTCTTCTGCATAAGCACTGACCTTCTAGATAGGAATGCATATATGCACCGACCTTACTCTTCTCAATGCATGAACATGCATCGACCTTATAGTACAGTAGCATGAGTATGCATCGACCTTATTATGTATAATAATGTGAATGTGTTGATCATGCCTGACTTCATCCTTGCTTTCTTTATCTCAATCTGCTGATTTCTTACAGTCATCAGTTCTCCACTGTCTGACTATCTTGCCACTATCCTGTACCACACTTTATAGCAAGCTCATGAAAATGCACATGTAGAACAAAACATTAAACACTAGTCATTATCAAAACCACAGACAGCAGTGTTTGGCATCATCAAACCACATGCAACATAAACACATATGACATCATGCACCGATGAGTCATAAATACATATGACATCATGCACAGATGAGTCATAGTGTTTGGCATCATCAAAACTATAATGAATCAATGCAACATAAACACATATGCCATCATGCACAGATGAGTCATAAACACATATGACATCATGCACAGATGAGTCATAGTGTTTGGCATCATCAAAACCACAGGTTACAACATGCGATAGACTATTTTCTCGACAGAGAATCCAGATTGATCTGAACTCTGATTTCTTCGCCGCAGGACTCTTTGGACTCCTATTTGACACCACTTTCGAGGGAGATAAGCCTCCACCTCAGTTTTCATTATTCCAGGACTCTTACCCTTGATATTATCTCAAGGTTTATGCATCTAAATCCCCGAAAGTGGGTCATTATCTCCTAAATTCGACCTAGGGTTTTTGTACTCCTATTTAAAGCACCCAGTTCGCAGGTCGCGAAGGGGGGGCTCTTTCTGGACGTGGGGCGAAGCCATGCTGCGACGTCGACTCAACTCTTCAACCCCATCTTACAGAGAGAAGTATTAACTTCAATTTCCATCGCTCAAGGCTCATTTTATCTCTTTCTCATCTTAGTTCTCGTCCTCCCAATTTCCAAAATCATCACAATTCTCTATTTTTTGCACTTTCTGCATTTTTTACATGACATATTTCCGCAGTTGTGCTGCGTGATTTTTCTATATCTTTGTTTCATTTTCATAACAATACACACACCTTTTATTTGCACCCTTCCACAGGGGTTAAAAATCTCCCCCCGGTGCATTCTCCCTCAATTTCTAACCCTATTTTAGCACTTCGGGATTGATACTACACTTGCATATTATAATGGGTTTTTGCCTTTGTTTTTGATCTTTATTTTGAAGTAGAGAAAGAGAACGTGAGGCCCTCTTGCTCTAGCTGGCTAGAAGATGAGGAGGTTGATCCCACATCATTCCCTGCACCCGTTTCTTAAGCATGATCAAGTCTTCATCCTTTTCCAAGGTACACGGCACCGTTCCTCTCATTTTTTCATTCCTTTGGCGTTGCTAAACCTTGGTGGCGATCACAATCCGTTCATCTTTTCCTTATTGCCCCTCGTTCATACTTTCATGCTTATTATGTTATTGGCATAGTTTGGGGGGGGGGGGTAGATAAAACATCTACAGGGTCGACACAGAAGAGGATCAGGTCGACGCCAGGATCAATCTGGCAGAAGCGATCGTGCCAGGACCTCTACCTAGAGGTAGCGGTCGCCTGAAGACAGCCTTCAGCCCAGTCCAAAGAAAAGCAGAAATCATGAAGTGCTTTCTAGACCAATGGGTTTTTAGGGTATAACCAGCTCGACGTTCTAGTGGGAATCCCAGGCTCGCGGAGACTTACGGAGGCCTTGAAACATTATCACCTAGTCCGGTAGAAGGAATATCCAATGGAGAGGATCTCAAGTCCAAGAGAGTGTTCTTATCAAGTGCATGTGAACTAATAGCAACATACCGGAGTACACACTACATGCGAACTTAATAAAATAGAAAAGAGATGAGAAATGAACGTGCCAAAGCATAATACAAGTGTAGGAACATTGAATTAAAATTCTTTAGTACAAAACTATAAGATTTGGGCAAGAAAGTAGTATTCATGAAAATAACTTTTAAACATGCCAACATGAAACATGATGTAGCAGAAATCATGAGTAACATGAAATAACTTCTAATCATGAGTAGGAGCCAGAAATAATAAAACTAAGGCATGATTACTATCCAATATACTTGGGATATATATATAGTTTAATCTGATTGTAGGAACCAGGTAGCGGTCGGTCGGGGACCGCTACTAGAAAGTAGCGATCTCTGCAGGACCGCCTTTTATCTGTAACAGACAGAAGCTTATACCCGTGTGCAGGGCCTATTCTAGGGCAATTAAATGCATGAAACTATAGGTAACAAGAAGATAACTCATGCTAGTATGGTTGAAAACTAAGAAACATAAAGAATAGGTATGAATTTAAGCCAAAGTTATCATCTTTTTGTTAGGGGTGTAGGGATGGGATGAAATAAGAAACATATTGCGCAGTCATGGCAAAACGTCAAATACTCCATGTCCAGAGCATGAAATAAAGAGAAAAGAGAGGGCTTTTACTCCTAGCACGTTGTTTAAGCCATCACGAGATAACCTACCTCTGGGGTTGGTCTTAGAGTTTGAATTTCTCACTGGAAGTACGCTCCCATTCCTGCGTGTTGTGACGACCCAAGATCCGGATACTGGGAAGAACCCGGTACCATTTGAATCTTGGCCCGCCGCCCACGAGTCAGGAGGGCTCGGAAGTGCTAAAAGGAGTGTGGAGGTACAAAGAAATATGAAATAAGACAGGACAAATTAACAATTAATAGAAATAAATAAACAACTACTACAACAGAGTCCAGTCCAATAGAAAGTATAGTCTAAAGTAGTAAAACGTACCACATGCCAGTGAACACTCGGCCCGACAAGTTGGCAACTAAGAACCTCCGAACAGCACCCTCAAACCTCAAGGAAGAACCGCCACACCTGAAAAGCAGGGGTGAGCCTCCTGTCACTGGCTCAGTAGGGATCCCGTGGAACCCCAACCGAGAACAACGGCGGTAGCGGAAAGGAAAGCAGCTACAACTACAGTAGGAACAGCGAAACGGTGGCTGGTCAAAACTCGGCACTACAACTACTCCTACTGTACCGGTCAAGCACGCCCCGATCTCACAGTCGAGGAACTACCGAACTAATGGGAGAACCTCTGGCTACGCCGCCAGAAGAAACCGTCACGACCTCGCGGTCGTGAACCTAACACCGTCTAGGGAAAATCCTCGGTGACGCTCACCGAAAACCCTAGACCTCTACCTTGGGAACACTCCCTGAAACTGTCGGGGGAACCACGTCTCGCAGACGGGAAACAAAACCTAAAAACAGGAGAGTCAGGTCTCACGTGACAGGAGTACCTGCCCACCAGAAGCAAGGCTAGATGCGCCCACTGACGTCTTAGACTGCGCCTCAGGTGTCCCCCTCGACCCCTGGTGGAACGGGGACACTGTACTAGTAACCACAGAACAAGTGACTAGCTGGGGTCGCACTTGTCAGCGTGGGTCCAATCGCTCCTAACCATGTGTGCACACACAGACCGTGCGTCCCTGGTTTGGCCCTCTGACTGGTTTTCCCCTCAGTCAGACTCTGGCTGGTAGACGTGGGGCCTGACGAAAACCAGTCTAAAACTGTCTCTCTGGGGTAGCCTCGCCACCACTCCCAGGTGGGACCACTCGCGTGTCGGAAGGCTACGACTAGTGGGGAGTCACTGGTGTGACCACTCTCCAAGGAGAAACTCCGAGAAACACGCACGCACCCTGCGTGAAAGTCGAGAAGGATTAAGTGGCAACGAGCCACTAGACTCTGGATGGTCCTCTAGACTCACTAAATCCAACGGTCCTTGAGTCACGAGACTCGGGATCAAGACCGTCGTACGCAACGGCACAAGGCCATCAATCTAGTCTAATCCCTAGGTCTAAAACCACGGTAGCATGAATACCGAGGTAGCTCACGAGCCGCCAAGATCATTTCATCAAAAGGGAACTCAAGAGACCTCCATCCCCAGGCTGGGCAACTGGACTCACAGTCCAAGGGCACACACACATCCCACGTGAAAAGCACAGAAGCACGATTTCCAAGGTAGCTAACAAGCCGCCACGCCGATTCCCCATCCCAGGGAAAAGTGGGAAACCTCCAGCCTCAGGCTGAATGACTGGACTCGTAGTCCAAGGCCACGCACACGGCCCAGTCGGGAATCATCTTCTGTAGAAACCGACGACATGCGGGGGAACCCCACCGCACTCACACCGATACACGGTGACTTAATCGAGCGTAACACGAAAGCCCGGAACACATGGGGTCACCCTGACCCACCACACCTATGGGCACACTAATCAAGATAACATGGTACCTCCAGACATCCTAGAAACGTGGTCACGGAACCCACGGGATGTCTGGGACACTCACGAGGCCGAAGGTCGACCACTAGGTCACAACCGGGTCAACTGAAGACCAACACAACACTAAACGGGTTCGGCAGGCACAAAAACCAAGTGGCGGTCCTCCCTGGACCGTCACAGACTAGGCGGTCTGGCTAGGACCCAGCCGGTCACCCTCAGACCGCCCAAGAGAGTGGCGGTTCATTGCCTGACCGCTTGAAGTTACCTAGAGGTCAGTCGCATGGCCGCTACCCCTCCTGGCCTAGATTGAACCCAAAACATAAAACAGTCATGCCCTGGCCGCTCCATGAGCCAGGCGGTCCACACCAGACCGCTTAACCCTCCAGGCGGTCTATAGTGCGACCGTTTAGCCAACCGACACAAGGGGTAGGTGGCGGTCAAACCAGAACCGCCCAACCATGAAAACGGTCTGCCTTAGACCACCCAGACAGGTAGAGTGGTCTATCGCAAGGCCGCTACCCAAAAACACGGTGAAACAGACGATAAGCGGTCACCCTGGGGACCGTCTCACCTTATAAGCGGTTTCTGTTAAACCATTTTTAAGCCGGAAAACCAAGAACGGCGGGAAATGCCCCAAAACGTGATTCCACGCCCCGTTCACCCCCGGGTGAAGGGGAAACAAAGGGGAAACCCTTCCCCATGCCCCTAGGCATTCAATGATGCCCTCAAACCACAAAACAACGCGTTAAAATGCTAGATCCGGCTCATTCCCCCAAAACATGGTTTTTTCCCAAAACAGCAATAAACCCACGCTCGGCTCGCCACGGGCTACCAAATCCACGGGAAATGAAACACACGAGCTGAGGGTCCATCTCCCTACCTCCATCGAAGATTTCGCGCCCCGAGGTTGCCGATCCGCGAAGAAAACCCCATGAAACCATCGTCGGTTCACGAACTCGTACCCGAGCTTCAGCGCGCCTCCACCGCCTCGATCCTCACCCATCCTCGCCCGTGCCTCGCCCGGGCTCCGCTCCGTCTGCCGACAGAGAGAGAGAGGGAGAGAGGAGAGAGCGTGAGAAGAGAGAGGGAGGGAAGAGAGAAATGAGAGGGGAGAGAGAGAAATGGTTAATATATAGAAAAACCTAAAAATTCCAGAAATTCTGAAAAATACTAAAAATTACCTCCGCGATCCTCGGGAGGAGCACAACGCGTCAGTATTGTCCTGGAGTCTGAGAACGCCACGGTTCACCTTGCACAGTGTTCCGAAGGCACATTAGGAAAAAATATGTGTAAAGCACAAAATACACTCCGAGACCCACGGAAATGTTCCAAAAAATATCTGAAAAATCTGGGGCATTACACATGTCCTGCGTGGAACCAGCAACTTCCCGACCTTCTAACTCCGTAACCTCTTTGATGCGGGACAACTGACTCGCTAGCTAACCTAGGACGCTAAAGAACGCGACCAGCACGCGCACGAGACAAGGCAAGCCGGTATGACCGACTAACGTGAAATCCCTCCGGGCGGAGGCGTCTCTCAACAGAACTCCGAACCACGGCCGTCCCACGGAGGGAGGCGCGACGGGGTCACAACGGGCGAGAAGCCGCTGGACGACACGGGAATCTAGTCCGAGCTCGGTGCTCGACTAGGGCCAAGGGAAAAGGCCGCTCTCTCTCTCTCAACCAGCAGTAACAAATGAAACTAGCTAGGCCCTACACTCACTCACGCGGCACAATCAATCATATACGTGATAAGCAAGTACTACGGGCGGGAGCGAGACACGTACCTCCACGCCTAAGCGTGGGGAAGGAACCCCGGCCGAGTCCAACCACCCCGATACACACGTGAGAGAACTAATACAAACATCAAAAGGGCCCACTCCTCGCAGGGAGGTAATAGGCTACAACCACAGCTACACACGGGGCGGCCGGCGCACGGGCTGACGGGCAGCAGCCGAGGTCGGGGATGAAGCCGGATGCCGACCCTCGCAATGCCGATCGCTCCTGTAGTAGCCTTTGAGGAGGAGGCCCACGTCGCCGTGGGCACTGCTGGGATGCCGAGCCGGATGGAGGGGCCACGCTGCTGCTACGGCCTCGGGGGAGGATGTCGGTCCGACGAGAGGTTGCTGGCTGGTCCCTGTGACAGCGGGCAGAGATGGCGCTGGTACACGGCCGTCCGGACAGCGTTTGTGGCGGCGTCTTCTCTGGTGGAAGGCTGACAGGGACGGCTATCCAGGGGCAGTGGTGGCCGATGGGGTTCTGTGGAGGGATTGGGTGCGAAGGGGGTGACAACAGGGGTGCACAGACAGCACTTCAGGGCAGTCTGATCTGTGACCGTGGGTGGGGTGGTGATGGCGCAAGGATACAGAAGGAGTTCCAGCCCGAGATGATTACTGGAGGTGTGGTGGGATGTGAGGAGTCGACCTACCAAGTTGCAGATCGATCCGAGGACGGGAAGTGGTACCCCCTTTGGAGGCCCTCTGCTGACAGTCCCGCTCGGGTACTGTAGCGCAGGATGGCGCACTAAAAGTGTGCTTGAAGACAAAAGTTTACCCCGATGGAGTTTGAAGGCGAGGCCAGAGGGGTTGGATTCGTGACTGGGAGGGGAACAAATGTTATGAAGAGACTGGTGGTGTTTGGTGGTGGGAGAGGCATGCAAACGGGAACCCAAATCGTCTCGGGTCACAGGCGAGACTGTCAGGGAGCAGCCTGCGCGACGAAAGTGTCTACAAAGACAACTTCCTCTGTAATTCGAGTTTTGGGACAAGGCCGGTGGGGTTGGAAAGATGACTGGAAGGGGTACGAAAGTCGTGAAGAAACTCGGATGAGACGCTGCCGGGAAGCGGACGCACCGGACCGATCTCTGGACACAAAATCTGCTGTCAGCACAGGGACGCCCGGGGAAGAGGAAGACGATCCTGCGTGCACCGTCGCTCCACCGAACTCGTCGCCGTGGACGATGGTTGAAGGCTGCTGGCGTTGGAATCCCTTGGGGGAGGTCTCCTACCCCTGGGCGTCGCACCCAAGGACTGGAGAGGAGGTGAGGGCGTCGCACCCTCAAGGAGGAGGAAGAAGAAGGGGTCGCCCCTTTTCACAATGTGGCACTCCACAATGAACACTCAAGCATCAATTTCTTCATTATCTTTTTGAAAAGAAAATACAAGGTCTTTTATATGGGATGGGGAAATGCTAGGTCTAAACCCTAGCCAAGGGGAAAGGAGATGGGGGGGGCGGCCACAACCGGGGAAGGGCATTCAAATCTCCTAGATTCTAGGAGTGAAAGGTGGGGGGGGCGGCCAAAAGAGGGAGAGGGCAAGGGGGGAAGGGCGGCTGCTATTCCCTCCAAGAGGGGAGGGAATGGTCCGCCCCCCAACCCTAACCCTAGGTGGGGCGCGCCTCCCAAGGTGGGCCCAGGGGATGGGAAAAGTGGACAGCCCTCGTGGGCCAGAGAAGTGAACCAAGAAGTGGCCCAATAACCCCCCCTAGCCTCTAGCAAGCCTACAAAACACAAATAAAGCCTACTTGGCCTAAAAAAGGTCCATGACTGAAAGAAAATTGTCCACACACGGACTAAACCAAGGCCCAACATGGCCCAAAGCATAAAATAAGTGATGATAGCTCCGCTAATCTGTCAACTGGTCGCCGAGCCAAAGGGATGCCGGCGAGATCCGTGTACTCCGTCGTAAAGGGTGACGCGTGTCCTCACCAATTCTCCCCGGGTGGGAAGAACTCGACCCCGTCGAGTAAGGGTCACGGTCGCTCAGGTAACGTTCCAGCAAGTCCGGGTCAATCCGCTCCAGCTCTTCCCGCGTGATCCAGGTGTCGTCTGTCTCAGGGCGCCCTCTCCAACGCACTAGGAAGCGCTGGTAGGCCCCGCTCCTGGTGGTGGTCACCTGCTCATCCAGTATACAATCGATGTGCTCGCGTCTCTGTAATGGGGCTGGAGGAGGTGGACTCTCAGAAGGTGTATCGCTCACAACAGGAAGGGGAGGCCCAAGAAGCTCACTGGGAATCACTGCTGGATCCCGATAGGCCGCCAGATCAGAGACGTTGAACGTCGAACTGATCCCATAATCATCTGGCAGCTCAATCTCATACGCGTTAGACCCAATCCGCCTCAGAACTCGGAAGGGTCCGGCACCGCGGTCCTGGAGTTTCTTTACGGCCCCCGAAGGAAACCGCTCAGGTCTGACCCTGATCATGACATACTCTCCCTCGCGGAACTCACGCGTGCGTCGATGCACATCAGCTAACTCCTTATATCGTGCGTTGCTGGCCTCAATGTGACGACGTACATGCTCATGCAACTGCCTAACATGCTCAGCAAAGGACTCAGCTGACTCTGAGACACGGGCCTGGACAGAGGATGGGACCAAGTCTATCGGTTTTCTAGGCCTACGACCAGTGACTATCTCAAAAGGACTCAAGCCAGTAGACCTATTGACCGAATCATTGTAAGCAAACTCCGCTAGAGGGAGAACTAAATCCCAATCCCGGTCACGCTCACGCACTAGACACCTCAAAAGATCCCCCAAACTCCTATTCACAACCTCTGTTTGACCATCGGTCTGGGGGTGGTAAGCAGTAGAAAACTTCAGCTGTGTGCCCATCATGTGCCATAGGGTTTTCCAGAAATAGCTAGTAAAGCGAACATCCCTATCTGACACAATAGTACGCGGCAACCCAAACCTAGAGACACAATGGGTGAAGAATAGACGGGCAACCCTAGAGGCATCTGATGTTTTAGAACATGGGATAAACAAGGCCATCTTAGAGAATCTGTCCACCACCACAAAAATGGAGTCGTGTCGGCGGAGGGTACGGGGCAAGCCTAAGACAAAGTCCATGCTAATGTCCTGCCATGGACTATCTGGTACCGGGAGGGGAGTGTAGAGGCCGGTATTCTGTTTCCTCTGTTTGGCCAAGGCACAAATGCGGCACTGGGCCACAATCCTAGCAACATCCCGCTTCAGGCTAGGCCAAAAGAAGCGGTACTCAACGGCCTCAATGGTCTTATTCCGGCCAAAGTGGCCGGCTAGACCCCCAGCATGCAACTCCCAAGTAAGAAAATCACGGACCGAGGTCCGTGGGACACAAAGCCTGCTCCCATAGAAAAGGTAGCCATCCTGCAACGTATAGTCGGGGTACTCATGGGACGGACCTGACTGGAGGGTGGTGAAAATCGGACCGAAATCCGGGCAATCGGCATACAGCTCCCTCATCCTATCCATCCCAACCACCTCCACACTCATGGTGGTCAATAGGTGAGTACGGCGGCTCAAGGCATCAGCAACCCGGTTCTCCACCCCGGCCTTGTGCTTCAGCACAAATGTGTACTCCTGGAGGAACTCGACCCATCGGCTATGGCGAGAGTTGAGCTTCTTTTGGGCATGGAGATATCGGAGTGCCTCATGATCAGAATACAACACAAACTCCTGATGTAACAAATAGTGTCTCCAATGCCTCAAAGCTTGCACAACTGCGTAGAATTCCTTATCGTAGGTAGAGTAACGCAGTTTCGCATCGCTCAGCTTCTCGCTAAAGAATGCAACGGGATGGGCCTCCTGACTAAGAACTCCTCCTATGCCTACCCCTGAGGCATCACAAGAGACCTCAAACACCTTCGTGAAGTCTGGAAGACGAAGGACGGGTGCCTGGGTCATGCGCTCTTTGAGGAGCGCGAAAGCGGCTGAAGCAGCCCTGGTCCACTCAAAGGCCCCTTTCCTAATGCAGTCCGTGATAGGGGCGGTGAGGGAGCTAAAGCCTCGGATAAAACGGCGATAGAAGGTCGCCAGTCCGTGAAAGCTACGGACATCATGTAGGGTACGAGGCTCGGGCCACTCAACAATTGCCCTGACCTTCTCAGGGTCGGCAGATACTCCCTCACTAGAAACAATGAACCCTAGGAAGGTGACCTGAGAGGTCATGAACGCGCATTTCATAGGGTTGGCAAATAAGCTCTCTCTCCTCAGAATCAAACAGACCTGCCGAAGGTGGTCTAAGTGGATCTCCCGGGTACGGCTGTAGATGAGGATATCATCGAAGTAAACTACTACGAAGATTCCTATCAAGGGTCGCAAGACCTGAGTCATCAGCCTCATGAAGGTGCTGGGAGCATTGGTCAGCCCAAAGGGCATGACCAGCCACTCATAAAGACCATCCTTGGTCTTGAAGGCCGTCTTCCATTCATCTCCAGGTCTGATCCTTACCTGGTGATAGCCACTCTTTAGATCAATCTTGGAGAACACAGTGGCTCCCGCCATCATATCCATCATATCATCCAGACGGGGAATGGGAAACCTATATTTCACCGTGATCTTGTTGATAGCACGGCTGTCTATGCACATCCTCCAAGTACCGTCTTTCTTGGGGGCAAGTAGGGCGGGGACGGCACAAGGACTCATACTCTCTCGGAGAGATCCCCTAGACATCAACTCATTCACCTGGCGCTGGAGCTCAGCGTGGTCAGTGGGGCTCATCCTATAGTGTGGCAGGTTGGGCAATGAGGACCCCGGTATCAAATCTATAGCATGCTGGATGTCTCTCATGGGAGGAAGACCTTCGGGAAGGTCATCGGGGAAAACATCGGAGAACTCCTGAATAATAGCAGCCACATCGGGTGGGGACTCCCCCTCTGCCTCTCTAGGCCTCTCGCGGACTACTACAGCAAAGATGGGATCTCCTCTCGCAAAGTCGCGCTCCATCTCCCGGGAGCTGACTAACATCAACCTCCTAGCCGGAGGACCAGTGGTAGCAATGGGTGGGGCTGGGTCCTGGGCTGGGGAAGGGGCACTGGGCCCCAGGACATCAGTGCTTGGAGTGCTGGGACCGGTGGGTCCCCGAACGGGAGGACGTGTGGGCTGGGAAGGGTGAAGGGTGATCCTCTGGCCGCTGTGATCAAAAGTGCATGTGTTCAAACGACCATGGAGGGTGGCATCCCTATCAAACAACCAAGGTCTCCCTAGAATGATACTACCTACCTCCATAGGCAAGACGTCACACCAGATCTCATCCTGGTAGGCGTGGAACTGTAAGGGCACTAGGCAACGCTGTCTGACCGGAATGGAGGTAGTGTCTACCCAAGACACACGGTAAGGGGAGGGGTGGTCCACGGGGGTCAATCCTAGGCGTTTCACTGTGCCCGTGGAGATGGCATTGATGCAACTCCCACTGTCTATAATCACCTTGCAGACTTTCCCTCCTAGTCTGCAGAAAGTATGAAAGATGGTGGTGCGACGCCAGTCATCACTCACCAAAGGCTGGGTCAAAATACACCTAACAACTCCCAGCTGAACATCATCCTGGTGCTGCGTACCCTGGGTGTCGACCTGCTCGCTTTCTAACAACTCATCGAAAAACTCCTCCGCGAGCTCAAGGTCGGCCTCATAGCTAACAGGTTCAACCTCAGGTACGGTCTCCCCTGCGGATGTCTCTCCTAGAGCCACGGTCTGCTGTCGGGTAGGGCACTGAACAGCGTAATGACCGGCTCCTCCACAACGATAGCAATCACCACGAGGCCTAGGGCCTTGCGGTGCTCCACCAGTCATCGGCCCTTTCCCCTTGTCATCACGACGAGCCGGGGGTGGTGGAAACTGGGACCTAGTAGGAATGGCAGGCTGCTGAGGGCGAGGAACCTCGGTGGCAGGGGCCTGGGGTCGAGGGAGGAAGTCCCTCGGGGCGGGAGGGCGAGGCCTAGGGGCAAGGTCCTGGCGAGGGGTCTCCCTAGCAATATCCTGAGGTCGGGTCAAGGGTCCCCTAGAAAACTGCCCCGTAGTGGCGTGAGGATCCGCTCCTCGAGAATAGGTGGGTGTGGGGCGCTGGGCGGGAGCAAAATCTAACTCGAACTGTTCCATCTCGCGGGCCACTTGGTAGGCCTCTTCTAATGTCTGCACATGACGGCGGAGTAACTCCATATGAAGGTGCCGTTTCAAACCCCGACGGAATCGAGCTACCGTCATGATAGTCTCTTCCCTGACCCCACATCTCAGCAGGCACTCATCAAATTCGGCAATGTACTCCATGACAGGCCGATTCCCCTGGGTAAGACTCTGCCACCGATCAATGAGCCGGTGGCGGTGGGATCGGGGGACATACTTCTGCTCTAGTTTCGCCCTCATCTCCTCCCAGGTCTCAATCGGGGGCTCATGCCGTTGCCCAATCAAACTCTCAACTGTAGCCCAGTAAGTCTGGGCCCTGCCAACCAGCTTCATCTTGGCAAACCTGATTTTCCTATGCTCGGCCATGTCTACCCACTCGAAATAGCGGTCCATGCTAGTGGCCCAGTCACTAAACAGGTCAGGGTCCAAGGACCCATCAAAAGAGGGTGGATCTACTCGCACAGATCGGAGGATACGCTCCTCATCCTCATCCCGATGGTACCGTCGGCCCTGTCGTCCACGGCCATAACCCTCACTCTCATTGTCGGACCCAAAGTCCTCTACCTCACGTGCGTGGACCTGTCGACCACGGTTATGACCGTCGCCTCCCCTAGGCTGGTTGGGTCGAGGAGCAGGGTCACGTTGGCCATGGGCCTGCTCGGGAACATCTATGGGTGGGACTCTACCCTGGGGGCGATCAACTAGACCCTGAATGGTCCGGTTAGAGGCCTCAATCCGGTCCTCCATATCTCCCATTCGGTCCTCCATGACCTTCAACTGGCCCTCTATCCGGTCGGTCTGACCCCTAATCTCATGTCTCATGGACTCCATGATGGTCTGCATCATCTCCTGCATGGAGAGATCGCTGGGTACGGGGTTCCTAGGATCAGCCATAGGGGGCGGGCGGTGGTAGGAAGTACCACGCCGGGTGGGCATGCAAGACCCTAGGGAACAAGGGTGAAATAGACACGACCACAAAATGGGACACAGACTCAAATGCAAGATGAGACTCAATTGGCCTAGGACTACTAAGGATGCAAAGAACCTAAGACAAATCTAATGACTCAAATGGCCTAAGACCCCAATTTGTAAGAACAAACTGGTTCCCTATGCTCTGATACCAAAATTTGATGCGGGACAACTGACTCGCTAGCTAACCTAGGACGCTAAAGAACGCGACCAGCACGCGCACGAGACAAGGCAAGCCGGTATGACCGACTAACGTGAAATCCCTCCGGGCGGAGGCGTCTCTCAACAGAACTCCGAACCACGGCCGTCCCACGGAGGGAGGCGCGACGGGGTCACAACGGGCGAGAAGCCGCTGGACGACACGGGAATCTAGTCCGAGCTCGGTGCTCGACTAGGGCCAAGGGAAAAGGCCGCTCTCTCTCTCTCAACCAGCAGTAACAAATGAAACTAGCTAGGCCCTACACTCACTCACGCGGCACAATCAATCATATACGTGATAAGCAAGTACTACGGGCGGGAGCGAGACACGTACCTCCACGCCTAAGCGTGGGGAAGGAACCCCGGCCGAGTCCAACCACCCCGATACACACGTGAGAGAACTAATACAAACATCAAAAGGGCCCACTCCTCGCAGGGAGGTAATAGGCTACAACCACAGCTACACACGGGGCGGCCGGCGCACGGGCTGACGGGCAGCAGCCGAGGTCGGGGATGAAGCCGGATGCCGACCCTCGCAATGCCGATCGCTCCTGTAGTAGCCTTTGAGGAGGAGGCCCACGTTGCCGTGGGCACTGCTGGGATGCCGAGCCGGATGGAGGGGCCACGCTGCTGCTACGGCCTCGGGGGAGGATGTCGGTCCGACGAGAGGTTGCTGGCTGGTCCCTGTGACAGCGGGCAGAGATGGCGCTGGTACACGGCCGTCCGGACAGCGTTTGTGGCGGCGTCTTCTCTGGTGGAAGGCTGACAGGGACGGCTATCCAGGGGCAGTGGTGGCCGATGGGGTTCTGTGGAGGGATTGGGTGCGAAGGGGGTGACAACAGGGGTGCACAGACAGCACTTCAGGGCAGTCTGATCTGTGACCGTGGGTGGGGTGGTGATGGCGCAAGGATACAGAAGGAGTTCCGGCCCGAGATGATTACTGGAGGTGTGGTGGGATGTGAGGAGTCGACCTACCAAGTTGCAGATCGATCCGAGGACGGGAAGTGGTACCCCCTTTGGAGGCCCTCTTCTGACAGTCCCGCTCGGGTACTGTAGCGCAGGATGGCGCACTAAAAGTGTGCTTGAAGACAAAAGTTTACCCCGATGGAGTTTGAAGGCGAGGCCAGAGGGGTTGGATTCGTGACTGGGAGGGGAACAAATGTTATGAAGGGACTGGCGGTGTTTGGTGGTGGGAGAGGCATGCAAACGGGAACCCAAATCGTCTTGGGTCACAGGCGAGACTGTCAGGGAGCAGCCTGCGCGATGAAAGTGTCTACAAAGACAACTTCCTCTGTGATTCGAGTTTTGGGACAAGGCCGGTGGGGTTGGAAAGATGACTGGAAGGGGTACGAAAGTCGTGAAGAAACTCGGATGAGACGCTGCCGGGAAGCGGACGCACCGGACCGATCTCTGGACACCAAATCTGCTGTCAGCACAGGGACGCCCGGGGAAGAGGAAGACGATCCTGCGTGCACCGTCGCTCCACCGAACTCGTCGCCGTGGACGATGGTTGAAGGCTGCTGGCGTTGGAATCCCTTGGGGGAGGTCTCCTACCCCTGGGCGTCGCACCCAAGGACTGGAGAGGAGGTGAGGGCGTCGCACCCTCAAGGAGGAGGAAGAAGAAGGGGTCGCCCCTTTTCACAATGTGGCACTCCACAATGAACACTCAAGCATCAATTTCTTCATTATCTTTTTGAAAAGAAAATACAAGGTCTTTTATATGGGATGGGGAAATGCTAGGTCTAAACCCTAGCCAAGGGGAAAGGAGATGGGGGGGGCGGCCACAACCGGGGAAGGGCATTCAAATCTCCTAGATTCTAGGAGTGAAAGGTGGGGGGGGCGGCCAAAAGAGGGAGAGGGCAAGGGGGGAAGGGCGGCTGCTATTCCCTCCAAGAGGGGAGGGAATGGTCCGCCCCCCAACCCTAACCCTAGGTGGGGCGCGCCTCCCAAGGTGGGCCCAGGGGATGGGAAAAGTGGACAGCCCTCGTGGGCCAGAGAAGTGAACCAAGAAGTGGCCCAATAACCCCCCCTAGCCTCTAGCAAGCCTACAAAACACAAATAAAGCCTACTTGGCCTAAAAAAGGTCCATGACTGAAAGAAAATTATCCACACACGGACTAAACCAAGGCCCAACATGGCCCAAAGCATAAAATAAGTGATGATAGCTCCGCTAATCTGTCAACTGGTCGCCGAGCCAAAGGGATGCCGGCGAGATCCGTGTACTCCGTCGTAAAGGGTGACGCGTGTCCTCACCACTCTTAACCTCCTAGCACGAAAGTTTGCAGAGGGTTAGAAGGTGCTAAGGGGATCAAAAACTTCTAAAGAACTAACATGAAATACCAAAACCTTATCGTCGAACCACGCGAGCCAAAATTAGGGTTCGCGCAAGTCGGGTTTGGGCCCTATTTATAGGGACGACCTAGGGTTATAGGATTAGATTGATTAGGAAGTCCTTATTGGGGTTAGAATCAATCCCCAAAGAGTCCTAGACATATTTCCTCATTGGATAGCATCGATCCATGGTGATTGGGATGGTAAAAAACTATGTTTTCCACCCCTCTACAGATCTTGTTTCCAGAAGAAGGTAGCGGTCACCGTGGCACCGCCTTCATCAGGTGGCGGTCTCACGATAGAACCACTTGTTTGGCATAGGAATTTGAATTTTAATCAAATTCCAATGCTATTTATGGCCTATTTATCCTTTAAAGTTAGGGAATTATCCTAATTGCATTTCTAGGGTTGGGCTTGGGCCTAAAAGTCTTAAAATTTGGGTTTATGGGCCTAGTTTAAGTGGGCCTACTTACTTGGTTATTAATTTAGCCTTCAAATTTATTTATGTAACCTACAATTCATAAAATTAGCCCATTAAGCCTTTTTAATGCTTAATAATCCTATTTAATTGCCGAAAAATCCTAGAAAATTCCAGGGGTGTAACATAGTCAGTTCTTTACCACGTCTATTTGATACATGAAGAATCTATGTCTCGCTCCATTGTTTCTAAGCGCTATTGTTGAAACCGTTGTATACTGAAATCAGAGTTTCATCTGGTTATTTTAATCAATTCACCCCCCTCTTGATTACTGTTGCACCAAGGGACCCAATAATTGACCCCTTAGAGCACGTGCATGGGACTGGCTCGTGCGAACGTGTTTGGGCTCGTCTTTATAGTTCTATCGATCGGATTAAGAAGCCTATCAATAGCCTCAATATACATTTCTGGATACTGCTAAAATTGGTGGACCAAAATTTGTTGTCGGTTGACTGAGCTGAACAAGACTTCTGGACGAAATGATCCTGTCGACCTATCTTCTCATCTCTGTCGACTTCTCTTCTCATCTCTATTGACCTGTCTTCTTACCTCTGTCGACCTTGGCATTGTGTTTTCTACTTCTCTGTCGACCTGTATTCTTACCTCTGTCGACCTTGGCATTGTATTTTCTGCTTCTTTGTCGACCAATTGTATGATCCTGTCGACCAAGCTCTGTATGCTCTTCTTCTGATTTTGATGGTTCAGTCAACTGGATCTTCAGTCCTGTCGACTGGTCAATTCATTACTTAGTCAATTAGTGAAGGAAAGCCATCTGATCTAAGTGCATTCATATTTGATCATTAAAATATTCTATAATGATTTATAGTTGGAACATCATCAAAATCAATCACACAACATTCTCCCTCTTTTTGATGATGGCAACTATGAGTCATTATGTGCATTTAGCTCTAAGTTCAACAGTTTAGAATAAAAGAGAAATCATATGCTCCTTCATCCATCAACAAATCAAGCAATAACATGGAATGGGATTTTGAAAGAAATTGATTTTTCATTAATTCTGAAACTTGATTTTCAAATGAAACAAACATTCACTCCAAAAATGATCATCTCATTCCAGATAGACAAGCAAACTAGATGAGCCTTTACAGACCAGACACCGAACAGACCCTCTTTACATCATACTTAGACTGACACTTCATCACCTAAGTACACAATAAGTACCCACTAAACAGATGACTCGTCTTTTTCTCCCCCTTTGACATCATCAAAATAGGAGGATCTATAGAGGCAATCAATTTCTTCTAGATGGGTGGCCTTGGTGGTGAGGTGGATTAGGAGTTCTGAACGGCTCTGACAGATGTATTTGAGGGCTGAACTGAGGTGGTTGTGGAGAGAGATTTCTTGGAGGAGATCTGATGGGTGCGGCAAGAGCTCGAAGACCTTGGCATCCAATAGATTCACTTTCATCTTATCCCTCAATGGTGGCCATCTAGAGATGTCTTTTCAGAACCTTTGTGTCCATCCTCATGTGATAAAGGCTGGTTTCCATGTACTAAAGAGACTGATCCATGCTTGTAAACTTGCCTGCTACTCTATTCAAATCACAATTGATTTCATAAAATCTTTGATGGGCATCTCTGATGCTTGCTTCCATTGATAGCAGTCGATCATTCATTCTAGACTCCAATCCATTTATTTTATCATTGAGATAGGATTCCATTGAGTGTAGGGAGTCCTGGAACTGATTCAATAAAGCATGCAAATACTGATGCCAGTTAGGCGGAGGAGTGGGTGAAGCTGGAGGCTTAGAAGATGAGGCGTGATGCTGCTATGTAATGGGTTGTGGTTGAGGTGGAGAGGATAGTGGAGTCACAACCTGCAGAGAAGGTATGTAAGGAATGATGTCCTGGCATGTAGGCTGGGCAGCATTTGACTACTGTGGAGCAGGGGATGTAGCATGAGGATCAATTGGAGTTTGATATTGAGGATCCACTGGATTTTCAGGAGGTTCTGCAGAGAGTTGCTGAGAATGCAATGTGTGAATCACCACATAATCCTCTTTTCTAAATTTCATAAAGGTCTGAATGGAGTGACGAGTGTAGATATTTCTTGCCAGAATGTCAATGTAGACTTCATTGGATAAATTTAGCTTATGATGCTTGAAGATAGCAGTAAGATGGCATGCATAAGTTAGTGAATGAGATTTTTCATGAAAGCAAAGTTGGATTAGTTGGTACATCAGGAAGGATAGGCAAATTTGCTCTCCATTAAAGAGATAAAAGAAAAATAAATCAATGTGCTTCATTTACCTGCTCTCTGGCTCCGGCTTTGGGATAAAGAATGGTGGTGAAAATATAGTGCACAAGCCTTTGCAAGGGTGGAAACATATTGGCATTAAGTTTGGAAAGCATGGCTTGTTTGGCATCATAGGGTTTTCCAGTCATTATAGTGAAGGCTACTTCTAGGTCTATTTCAGCATTTGTAGGAGTCACTCCCTCAATGGAAAGATTAAGAGCTCGATGAAATAGAGTAGGATTGACTAGGAAGAATGTACCCTTGACATTTGTCATAAGTGCCTCTTCTTTGAGTTGAAGGTTTTGAAAGAATTCTTGAACAAGAGAGGGGTAGTATTGGCGATGCTTCGACATGAACGACACCTAACCCGAGTCGTCGAACATGTGGTGAAGTGCAAGGAACATGTCACGAAGCTCCTGGTCACGAAAGTCTACGCTACGCGGAGGAAGAATCTTCCGCGCAGATGAGATTTTTGGAGTCTTTCGCTTCCTAGATGAGGATGCCATGATTTGGAATCACTGGAATCTGCTTGAGACTGCTGAATAAGAGTAAGAGACTCTTGACGGTGGTGGAAAAAATAGGTAGAGGCCAAGAAACAAGCAGCTCTGAGGTTGAGAAGAGAATCCACTACCGACGGAAAGACGATGACGAGAGGTGAGAGAGAGTGCCGCAAGGAATGAGATTCCCATAACCCATGGTCGACTGGAAGGGGTTTTAAAGAAGGAATAAGTCGATCGGGTTCACTGCTTCAAATGATTGGATAGACCGATTCAAGGGCTCTGGTCGACTGGGTGAAGGATCCAGTAGAAGAGTGCAGTTTGGCGAAGCTTCATAAAGCAGGGATTTTAATCGATTAAAAGACATCCTTTTAGAGAATAATTTATGAAAAACCCTTGTTTTCAAAATGGTTTAAAGTTTGCAGGCATAAAGTCTGAATATTAATCCCTTGAAAATCACCTCAAACAAGCTTAATAATATTAAAATGGTCTTTCAAATTAATGCCTTTGACCCTCTTCTTTTAATCTTACCCATTAATATTAAGAGACACCTTTAGGAAGGACTCCAACTAGTATTGAGATTAAGCATCTTAAGGTGGTTCTAAAATTTATCTGGGTAGCCATTTTGCTTTTCTATTTTCTTTGACATTTGTTTTTCTATTTTTTCTCAGAATAGCATTAAGGTTTAGTCCACACCTTTTGATGTGACGAAACACATTTATCAGATGCCTGATTCCCAAGTTATTCAATGTGTTAACTGTTCTGCCTCATTCTTCTTTGAGCAGAGTTAATCACGGCAAGGCCTTTTTATGTGAGGTAACACACGTCTTAGGTGAGTTGACCCAGTTACTCAGCCTGCCAAGCCATTGCTCTGCCTCTTTCTTTTCACTTAACTTTTACAATTTTAGAACGAAGTTAACGCAGACATCACCTTTTGACTCAAACCACCTCATGTCTCAGGTGAGATGCGTCTTGTTACTTAGTGAGTTTTAGCCATTGATCTACTTTTATGCCATACTTTTCATAGGCAATTTTCCCTTGATTTATTTAGAACATTCTCAATGTTTAAGAATAATACTCAATTTCAAGTCCTTCAACCAAAGTGGTCTCTCTACTTTTAATTGTCAGATTTTTGGGAAGAGATCAATACACAATTTTTCTAGGCTATTTTAAAACTGTTAAGCCTATATAAAATCATTTTCAGAACTATTTAATTTCAGACTTATTAAGTCATAACTCTAAATCACCTGGTTTACATAGGGAGGTCTTGAAAAGACCCTGAGGTTCTCTGAAAGAAGATCTTTGTTAAAACTTCCCTTGACCCTATGAAGACTTCTGACAGATATAAACACTCTCCCTGAGAAAGAGCATCTTAAGGAAAGATCTAGAGACTAATCAGAAAGGATTATGTTGGATTAGGTCGACAGACCAATTGAGTCTGTTGACCGAAGCTGATTTTGACCAGAAAATAGTCAGTTGACAGGATTGCCTGTAAATGTCGACAGGCTTGAGCAAACACAAAACATCCAGGAATAGGTTATAGTCTTGCCGACATGGGATATGGTTCCTGTCGACTGAAGGTGTAATGATGATCAAGACAAAGCACAAAATCTTATGACACAATAGGCAAATTAAGAAGAGTGTTGTGACAAATAAATGTAGAGATTTCTAGTTGATGGGGGCATCTCTCGCCCTTCACATTTTTTCCACAGCTCCGATTGCTCACTGGCAGTACTCATTGTGTCCGTCACATTTTCTGAGTCTTGGCATGTAATTTTCTTATTTTATTTGAGTCATATCATTGTAATTTTTCTTTTATTTGAGTCCAGTACCAAGGTTAATGAGTCATCTACCTAAGTTAAGTGTCATAGGGTTGATTAGTTTGGTTATTGGGCCCAATTTAATGGGCTAGGCCCAGGGGCGCCCCCTTCCCCCTTGGTTATTTGTCATTGTTCCTAAACACATGGACTTTTTGTAAATTGTGGGATCCCTATAAATAGGACCCCACTCTCTCCATTTTTAGTTAATGAATGAATGAAGAATGAATCTTGAGTTCCAAAAAATTACATTTCTTTGGTGAGAAGCCATAGAGGGGAGTGAGAAGCTCCAACCCTCCCCCTCTCTCTCTCATCAAGGGAGGGTCGCCCCCCTCTCTCTCCTCACCCTCCCACCTACTTTCTCTCTCCTTCCACCTCCATTAAAGATACTCCAACTCCCTACACCCCTCTCTTTACTCCACCCCAACCCCAAGAGATCCCCACCCAATCCTAGCTCCACCATCCAACTCCCAACTACCAACTTTCCCTTCCCAAGCAAGCCTCCACCTTCCCAAGGCTGAACCCACCCCTCCCTAGGCCAAATTTGAATTTCCCACCTCTCTCCCCTTCTTCCCCAGCCCCTTTGGGTCACCCCTCTCCAGCCCTCCCACCCTAGGGTCGCCCCCCCATCCTCCCCCTCCATTCCTCAAAGAGCATCCCCTATCTCCCCTCCACCTTGCAGAGAACCAGCAGCTTGCAGAGCCGGCCTCGACTTCATCTCGACGTCCCTGGAAGCACAAGAGGCACCGTTGGAAGCGTCTCCCAGTCCTCTTCGCAATGGTGGTAATCTCGCCTTCGTCTGATTTCGTGGCTGCCCAGAGGAGCCGTCATCGCCGGACTGCGCATCTTCTTCCTGACAGTCAACCTGAAGCAGCTTGCAGAGGCTCCCACAGCCATTTCCTTGAAGTTCTTGAAGCGGGGCTTGGCTGTGATCTTCTACTACAAGTCTCCTGTCACAATGAAGAAGTGGCACTCCGTTCGGCATACGAAGCTGTGAGTTCCAAATTTTCTCCCTCCGGTGCGCTGATCAGTTTCCTCTGGAACCAGTCTGATACCCCAGCACTGTTCGGGTCCTCGCCATCGACTCCGACCTCCTCCGGTTGTCCCGATGATCTCTGATCGAAGAGGACTCAACCCCGGATCCAGCGACTCTAGCCACGCCTGAATCAGAGCTAGGGAGCATCCGTGGCGGCCTCATCTTCTTGCTGCGGAGGTGCAGAAGCTACCAGAACCAGCAAACATAGACCATGTTCGTGCCTCTGCCCCGACCAACGCCGTCATTCAAAAATTCCCTAAAAAATTGGACGTCCTCCCGGGTCAACTACAAAGGTTTTTCCACTAGTTTTGTCGCAATCGAAGTTCGGGGGAGTCCGCAGCGGCACCGACAGTGACAGTCTATCCCCTTTTTGTGAGAGTGGACAAAACCGATGATCTTCTTCCGCTTCGGCTTCTAGCGTAGTTTTCCCCACCCCGCCTGGCCTGCTGACCGCCCCTCCCTACGTGGAGGTACGTTTTGGTTGTAAAACTAATCCCCACCCCTAGTCCAACCCCCTTGCAAAGGGCGTAGTGCATGTTAATTAAAATTTCAGGTTGAAGCTTCATCGGCGCGGCGTGCAGGTAAGCCCACGCTTCCTCGCTCGCCCTCGTCTCCGGCCGGGATCGGTGTCTTCACACCGATCAGGTAAGTTCTTGATCACACTCCTATGCTGGATTATTTTTGGTTGATTAGTATTGCTTCTAGTGTGCCATCGGTCGGTGAGGAGTGCTCGGACTCAAATTGCTACTATGTGAGTGTCCACCGCGGGTGAGTTGTGAGCGAGACCAATTTACCCACACCCTCGGCGTGCTGACCGCCCGTGAATTTGGGCAACCCCAGGCCCTTAGGGGTCCTCCCCAAGCCAGCCATACCCTTGGAAACCTCCGGGTCCAACCTCGGACCCTCACCCCATCGTCGGTCCACCTACGGACCCGAGTGTGCCAAATGCGAGTGAGTCCGCTTGTGTGACATTGCCGTGTCCATTGCATTGCTTGTAATTTAGGTCTTAGGTTGTGTCACATCAAATTGGTATCAGAGCAAGTTCTAGACTTGTCTCTACTAAGTCTTGTCCTAGGGCCATTGCATTTATTCCCCCCATTCATCATAGCCACTTCCTACTTAGTCTACTCGCCACCCTTGGACATCATTCTTGATGAGGACCTTCGCTTTGACGGATCGAGCCCTGGTGCCTATCTAAAGTGGGAGGCTACCATGGAAAGGTACTTTGAAAAGACTTGGGTATATGGACCCACGAGAGTCTGCAAGGCCAAGGGATGACTTTGGGGTCAAGCCAAGAGTAAGTGGGAGCACATAGAGGGATTATGAAGGGTTAGGAGGCAAGAGTCCATTCACTCATGGGATGATATGAAGGAGGAACTTAGAAAGACATATGCTCCCCGACATTCCCCTTCCTATCCAAGGAGCACTACCACTCCTCCATCCCCACCCGGCCAGCTTGAGACCACCCTTAGGTCTCCACCCCCACCACTTCCAACAAATCCCCTCTCAACCATCACCACCACACTTTGCCACCAAGTCCTCTCCATTAATACCCTAATGATCCCAGCATCCACCTCTCCACCTAACCCCATGAGGGCCCCCACACCCCAACCAAAACCCCCTTCCACAACCCTCAATATCCAAACCAAATTGGCCCCCACTCCCACCCCTCCACAACCGGCCGATCCCAAGGGCAAGAGACCCTCAACCGACCCACCTTCCCCCGTGATGACCACCCCTCCCCCGTCCAAAGTCACTCACCCAACCTTCACCATTCAAACCCAAGTGGACACCGTGTCCACCCCTCCACCTAGGCCCATGACGGCCACCACCCCCAAACCCACTCTCCCTTATCCAATTCACACCTACACCCAATTGACCTCCACCCCTCCACCTTCCCCCATAAGGGATACCCCCACCGAGGCCCCAACCCATCTTCCACTTGCAACTCCAATCCTACCCCAATCTAGGCCTCCACTACTTCCCCTACCAATCCCAAACCAAGTTTCCCTTTACCCTTCACCCCGGGTGCACCATACACCAACCCTCATCACCCCACCCTCAAAAGACCCTCTCACCTCCTTGGTAGAGGAACCCATACCTGACCCCATAGTGGTGAACACTCCGGACCTTATTCCTCCCATGGAGACCACCCAAGTCCAAGATGAAGGAAAGGCCTCACACGGTGGTCTTCACCTTACACCACCCTCTCTAGTTGGGGCCGAGCTCATCTTAGGAGAACCCCTTGATAGTTGGCTAAAGGAGAGCCCAATTAGAAAGATTACGGCCCATGTTTTCCCTCCTCTGGAGCAAAACCTCCCTATAGTGCCCCTCTCCTATCACACCACCATCCAATCATCTTACAAAGTGGACATATTAGGGGATCTTCTCAAGGGCTTAGCATGGCAAATGAAGTTGACCGACATGTTGACCACAGTGGCCAACCAACCTAGGAGCCTTGATCTCCTACACCTATGTGTCGGATCTATCACCTCGATTTGCACCGTTGGTTGCTACACTAGCGATCTCCTTCTATTCCTCCCCACACCCGATGAGCCCAACCTTATCCTCAAATTGGAGTCCCTCATATCGGGCAGAAAGCCAAGCCCTCCTCTCATGGCCAACCCACCCACTAAGAACTTCGACCCAATCATTTCATTAGAGGAGGATGATCCACCACCATATTGTGAGGACCTTGAGGATGTTGAGATGAAGTTAGAGCTCCTTTCCCCCGAGTACACTTATGTTGATCCTTTTGACCCCTCCCAATGGGAACCCGGGAACCCATGTGATCCACCCACATCACTTATCACCCACTCCTTCCTACCCTCACCCACCATGTTGGGCCAAGCCCACCTCTCCCAAGTCCCGGGCAACACAAGGGTAGCAATGACCAAGGAAGATCTACACCTAAGGAACAAGGAGGTGCCTCTCCCCATGATGTCCACCTTCCTTGACCCTTTCGACCCTTTTGAATGGAAACTCCAATGCCAAACCATACCCCAACACATCAAAGTCATTTTCGGGTTAGAAAAACATATGACTTGGCACCTCGAACCACTTGGCACGATTCATAAGTCGGGTACATTCATTCATATCACCCACATGTCAAGTAGGAAACATGAGTGGTCCATATTCGGATGTAATGGTCCACCTTCATTCATCACGAGTCTTAAGTATGTTAGAAGCATTCATGGATGTCCAGGTCCTCCGACACTGATCACACCCACGCATGAGAGGGACACCTATGGATGCCCCGGCCCTCCCACACCCTTCAAAGTCTCGATGGCATCACTGCATGATTGGTCTAAATATGGTTGTCCTGGCCCCCCTTTGCATATCATGCATCTCCCACTCACACCACATCATAGTACTTGGCATAAGCATTTAAGCAAGCAACAAACAACGAGCGGTGAGAATCACAAGAAGCGGGCAAAACCTTGCGAACGCCACTTTGAATTCCAAGTTGGCAACTTGGCGATGGTGACTTTAGAGTGGCTCTACCCTAGGGTCACCTCCAACTTGAGGGCACGAGGACTTGGACCTTGCCTAGTTCCGAGTGGCCTTGGCAACCCGACTTATGGGTTGGGCTTTCTAATGGGTTTTGGGATTCACCCCATTTCCCACGTGGCGGATCCGGCACCCTATATGGGCACCGCGGTGGATCCTAGTGAGAGTTTCGGGCCTACCCCTACCCTTTTGAGAGACACACTCGGAGAGCCACCACATATCAGCCTGAGAGCCCGACGTGTGCACACGGAGGTAATACTAGGCAAGCATGGTTTCATCACCGGCAAGAGGGTGTGCCCGAGCCACCTTGAGAGGATGAAGGACCATCCCCTGGTTGCGGACGCAGGGTTGAGTTTGGAGGTCATGGCTCGCCCGGAGCTACTTTGGAGGACCACTTCCCCGGTGGACCCATACTCGACGGAGTCGAGTTCTTCGCACTCCGGGGGTATGATGGGGGTATCTCTCGCCCTTCACATTTTTTCCACAGCTCCGATTGCTCACTGGCAGTACTCCATTGTGTCCGTCACATTTTCTGAGTCTTGGCATGTAATTTTCTTATTTTATTTAAGTCATATCATTGTAATTTTTATTTTATTTGAGTCCAGTACCTAGGTTAATGAGTCATCTACCTAAGTTAAGTGTCATAGGGTTGATTAGTTTGGTTATTGGGCCCAGTTCAATGGGGTAGGCTAGGGGCGTCCCCTTCCCCCTTGGTTATTTGTCATTGTTCCTAAACACAGGGACTTTTTGTAAATTATGGGATCCCTATGAATATGACCCCACTCTCTCCATTTTTAGTTAATGAATGAATGAATGAAGAATGAATCTTGAGTTCCAAAAAATTACATTTCTTTGGTGAGAAGCCATAGAGTGGAGTGAGAAGCTCCAACCCTCCCCCCTCTCTCTCTCTCTCACTCTCTCTCTCTCATCAAGGGAGGGTCGCCCCCTCTCTCTCACCTCACCCTCCCACCTCCTTTCTCTCTCCTTCCCCCTCCATTAAAGATACGCCAACTCCCCACACCCCTCTCTTTACTCCACCCCATCCCCAAGAGATCCCCACCCAATCCTAGCTCCACCATCTAACTCCCAACTACCCACTTTCCCTTCCCAAGCAAGTCACCACCTTCCCAAGGCTGAACCCACCCCTCCCTAGGCCAAATTTGAATTTCCCACCTCTCTCCCCTTCATCCCCAGCCCCTTTGGGTCACCCCTCTCCAGCCCTCCCACCCTAGGGTCGCCCCCCCCCCCATCCTCCCCCTCCATTCCTCAAAGAGCATCCCCTATCTCCCCTCCCCCTCCACCTTGCAGAGAACCAGCAGCTTGCAGAGCCGGCCTCGACTTCATCCCGGCGTCCCCGGAAGCACAAGAGGCACCGTTGGAAGCGTCTCCCAGTCCTATTCACAACGGTGGTGCTTTCGCCTTTGTCTGATTTTGTGGCTGCCCGGAGGAGCCGTCATCGCTGGACTACGCATCTTCAATCTGATAGTCAACCTGAAGCAGCTTCCAGAGGCTCCCACGGCCATTTCCATGAAGTTCTTGAAGCGGGACTCAGCTGTGATCTTCTACTACAAGTCTCCTATCACCACGAAGAAGCGGCACTCCGTTCGGCATCCGAAGCTGTGAGTTCCAAATTTTCTCCCTCCGGTGCGCTGATCAGTTTCCTCTGGAACTAGTCTGATACCCCGGCACTGTTTGGGTCCTCGCCATCGACTCCAACCTTCTCCGGTGGTCCCGCTAGTCTCCGATCAAAGAGGACTCAACCACAAATCCAACGACTCCAGCCATGCCTGAATCAGAGCTCGGGAGCGTCCGTGGCGGCCTCATCTTCCTGCTGTGGAGGTGCAGAAGCTACCAGAACCAGCAAACATAGACCCTATTCGTGCCTCTGCCCCGACCAACGCCGTCATTCAAAAATTCCCCCAAAAATTGGACGTCCTCCCGGGTCAACTAAGAAGCTTTTGCCACTGGTTTCGTTGCAATCGGAGTTCGGGGGAGTCCGTAATGGCACCGATAGTGACAGTCTGTCCCCTGTTCCTGAGAGTGGACAGAACCGACGATCTTCTTCCGCTTCAGCTTCTAGCATAGTTTTCTCCACCCCGCCTGGCCGGCTGACCGCCCCTCCCTACGTGGAGATATGTTTTGGTTGTAAAACTAATCCCCACCCCTAGTCCAACCCCCTTGCAAGGGGCGTAGTGCATGTTAATTAAAATTTCAGGTTGAAGCTTCATCGGCGCGGCGTGCGGGTATGCGCACGCTTCCTCGCTCGCCCTCATCTCTGGCCGGGATCGGTGTTTTCACACCGATCAGGTGAGCTCCTGATCACACTCCTATGCTGGATTATTTGTGCTTGATTAGTATTGCTTCTAGTGTGCCGTCGGTCGGTGAGGAGTGCTCTGACTCAAATTGCTACTATGTGAGTGTCCACCGCGGGTGAGTTGTGAGCGAGACCAATTTACCCACGCCCTCGGCGTGCTGACCGCCCATGAATTTGGGCAACCCCAGGCCCTTAGGGGTCCTCCCCAAGCCAGCCATACCCCTGGAAACCTCCGGGTCCAACCTCGGACGCTCACCCCATCGCCGGTCCACCTACGGACCCGAGTGTGCCAAATGCGAGTGAGTCCGCTTGTGTGACATTGCCGTGTCCGTTGCATTGCTTACAATTTAGGTCTTAGGTTGTGTCACATCACTAGTACTAGGCGGAGCATGGTCTCACGCATAGTGATAGTTTTTAGATAGACCTGATCTGTCCATCCACAAATCACCATTTGATATACCAAAAAATCATGAATGGTGGCTCAAGCAGAAATTATTTATTGGTTCTGTGGACATCTTATTGGAGAGATTTGGATATCTTTTGAAAGAAGAGAGGTTTCAGAGCCAAGCAGAATATGATGAATTTTTGAAGAATGTTACTCCCCCTCAACAAGACACTCATATATGCAGACTTGACAAGCTCTAAACAAACTAACAACTCCCCCTTGAAATACACATGGACAGAACTGACAGAATTTGTATGAGATGAGACATGAAGAGAGACATTTCTATCGTGGTTGTAAGATTCATTCAGTTTTGTTCCAGGGCTTTCAATGGTTTGCATAGACCCAATTCTCTTCTTAATGTTGTGAAGTTTTCTTTATTTAAAGGTTTTGTAAAGATGTCTGCAATTTGATTTTGAGTTTCAATGAAGTGCAGTCCAAAGTTCTTTTTGCTAACCTCATCTCTTAGGAAGTGGTGCCTAATGTCAATGTGTTTAGTCCTTGAATGCTGGATTGGGTTTTTATCTAGATTGATGGCAGTAGTGTTATCACACAAAACGGGAACACATCCAAGATCTACATCGTAGTCTTGGAGTTGGTGCTTAATTCACAGCACCTAAGTACCACAACTCCCTACAGTGACATATTCTCCCTCTATAGTGGAGAGAGCAACTGAATGCTACTTCTCGGATGCCTAAGAAACCAAGCACCCTCCCAAGAACTGGCAATAACCACTTGTGCTTTTCCTGTCGAGTTTGTAGCTAGCATAATCAGCATCTAAATATGATACTAAATTGAATTCACAAGATGCAGGGAACCATATGTAGACACGCCAAAATCGATGTTATGTTGAGAAAATCTCATGTCACCATGTGACGCCCCAAAGTGGACTTCAATATTGGCTTAATATGGAGTTTTTCTAATTATTTGAGAATCATTATAATTTCTTAGCATTTTTCTTTAATAATTGCAATTAACGCCTGGAGGGAGGGCGTCATTTAACTGACGACCTGATGAGGGGCGTGTTTTAATCAATGGACGACTGTTTGAACAGGCGTTGTTTCCTAGATTTTACGAATCCTAATCAAAATAAAACTCAAGGAATTGACACCCGCTTGAGGGGCGTTGATTAGTTAACGTCCATTTAGACATGCGTCATTTCTCAATTTTAAATAAGGAAAGTCCTTTATTGCCATAAATAAAGCAAGGAATTAATGACTTAAAGGCTGTCGTCATTTCAATTGACGCCCCTCCTTAGGTCGTCATTTTCAGTTCCGTCTCCTTTACGCCTGCTACCTTCCAGAATTGATCCTTTCCCCATTTTACACATAGTGTTCGATTGGGAAGAGGGTTCCTTGTTGGAGGATTGATTTCCTTGTTTTAATCCTATTGATACAAGGATTTTTGGCCTATAAATACCCCTTGAATCTCACGCACGCAAAAGGGAACAAGAGCTTAATAAGAAGAACAATTGCACTGTGTGAGCTTTTAAACAGAAAGGAGAGAGTCTTGTTCTTGCAGGTTCTTCACGGCGTTCTTCTTCCGACAGTAGCTCTTTCTCCGGAGGAATCTTCTTCCTAGCGGCAGTTCTTCATACCCACGAGCTCTTCATCCTGCTGTTGCACCCACTGTGGCTCTTGTTCTTCCCTATACTGCTGCACACACAGCAGCATGGGCTTCCCCTTAATCTTTAGTTTAGTTTATTCATATCGCATACGCACCTTTTTCTTCTAGCTACCTTCGCTGGAGGAAATTATCATCACATCATACTACGCACATCTTGCTTTATATCACTTATTTATGTGCATCACCTGTTAACTTTGCATAGCATCTATATATATTCCCAACCTTGTTACTCCTCTTAAGGGGTTTAAACTAAAACACACAAGGTGTGTTCATGCTTAATTTGATTGATTTCATATTTTTAGAGCATTGATGCTACACATCTTTAGCTAATCCATATCTTTATTTTTTTTTGTGTGTTTGTGCAAGGGTAATCAAGCTAGGAACCCCCTTCATTGGTCGGCCGGTAGAAGGAGGAAGGAAGAACTTGTAATCTCATCCGCTTCATACATGGTACATGCGATCATCTTTGTATTTTTGAGATAACCCCTCTGGCGATCACCCTCCTTTGAGCATCTCATGCTCATTCCCCTTCTTTTCTTTATGTCCCACATATCTTATCACATTTCTCCCTATTTTCATTTTAAATCCTTTTCTTCTCTTTTAAAAATGTCTATGTGACACACGTTCACAAATTGGCGATTACGGTGGGACACCTTTTGTTTTTAGTTTGATTACCCCTTCCTTTGGCACCCTCGCGTGCCCCTCCCTTTGGCACCCTCGCGTGCCCCTTCTTTGGCACCCTCGCGTACCCCTCCTTCGTGCTCCGCGTAGCACACTCCCCTTGTGCACCATGTGCACACCCCCCACTGGATTAACCAATTTTTGAAGTATCCATAGTATTTTTTTAGAAAAGAAATTTGATTTCTGTCAGTTACCAGAGCTTTCGGTTCTCTGAACTGAATAGCGCCCCCTTTACTGCCGTCATTTATACATACATCGACCGTCCACACAGGCGCTGTCTCCATTTATTTTCTGCATTTTCTGTCATTTTCCTAATTAACGCCCCTCTCAGAGGCGTCATTTCTGAATTCAACGCCTCAAAGAAAGGCGTCATTTCTGGATTGTTGTTCATTTCGTACGCTTGTTATTATTTGCTGCCTTTTGACGCCCCTTCCAGAGGCGTCATTTCAGAATTTAACGCCTCATAACAAGGCGTCGCTTTCTGGTTACTGTTGGTTGATTGATATTTGACGCCCCTTTACAGAGGCGTGTGTCACTCGTTCAGTGCCTTATTATTCATACTTCCGGCACTGTTTACTGCCATCTGACGCCCCTATATAGAGGAGTTATTTTTACAGACAGCGTCTCACTCCAAGGTGCTATTTCATTTTGATTATTCTCTGCTTACACTGTTCACAGTGATTAGCGACTAAGACTCAGTCACTGATTGTTCATATAGCGACTTCTATGAAGTCGTCATTTGGTTCTGTCCCCACATATCCTGGTTCGCTGCTGTGCTTTCATCTGTTGATTGCCATTATTGTTTATTTGATCATTATCTGCTGGATCTGCCTGCATTAGCGCATCCTAGGGCATTTGGTTGAGAGACCTCCTCTCTATACACTTAGGATCTCACACCCCCTCTTGGTGAAGGATGGACCCTCCTTTGAGCATTCCGTCTCATTAGATCGAAAATTCCTAAACCAAGCCTCCGTAAGTCCCCGCACCCGTGGATTCCCTCACCGACGCCGGGCAGGTTGTACCTTTGAAGCACCCGGAGTATAGTTGACCCATACGTTTGTGAGGAGAGAGAAAGAACTTAGTTAACCCGGAGATTATACCCAAACTCCCAACTAGGACCCACATTCAAAGGAGAGAATTCATGATACTTTAAAACTCACTTAATCTCCAAAGAAAAACCTAAAATCTTGGGTTCATTACAACTTGAGTGTATATCCTATTTGTTTGGGTGATTATCTCTTGCTTACACTTGCTTATAGGAAAAATATTTCTCTCCTTAAAGCATGAAGCTCCGTTCAGGTAACAGCGTCAATATGGCCTACTATGGGTATACCTACGATGGTTACGAGGAGGGTCAATCTGACCCATTTCATGAGGTTCCACCTCAGGATCCCGTCTATTATGAGGGAAACTATGCTCCCTCTTCCACTCATTATCCCCAGGTCCACATGGTGGACACAACTTCTCCGAAGGTTGAGCCTTCTTCACATGCCCAACCTACCACTCAAAATACTTCTAGGGACACCTCCCCTTCTTTCAACTTTAATGATTTTCTGAAAGCTTTAACTTAGCTAGATGATTCTCAACGTCAGGCGGTCCAAGCTGCCTTAAAAGGAAAATCCGTACCGTCATCTTCCAACCCTCCCCAGGCCACGGGTGGCCATTATGCTAACTTTCCCAACGACCAGGCGGTCACACCTAGGGTGCCTTCGTGCCCACCAACTCCCGTCATGACTACCCCGGCTCAACCGACAAGTCACTCTATTGCTAGGCCTCAACAACCTCCGGTTCCTCAATTCTTAAGAAGGCCTATGCCAAATCAATATTCTTCTAATCCGGCCCCAGCCGAGTCTGATACCAACACCTTACTCCTCCAGAAAATTGCTAGTATGGAGGAGCAGTTGAAGAAGGTCACCGCACCGAAGACCGCTCCCGAAGTTACCCTTCCCACTCTGCCAGTTTTTCACTTACCTCCATCTGAGATGCCGAACTTCCGGCAGTACAACAGAACGAGTAATCCGTTCATTCATTTAAAAGACTTCATGTATGAGGCATCGTTCTGGTAGGATAACAAGACCTCTCTAGCCTATCTCTTTAGGCTGTCTTTAGATGGTCCGACACTGGAATGGTTCTATTCCTTGGAGTCGGCTGACGCCAGTGATTTTGATATCGTTCAGCGAAAGTTCCTGCAGAAGTACAAGGACCGTGTGGGTCCCTCTTTGTCAGTTACTGATTTGGTTGTTGAAAAGATGAAGCCCAAGGAGGACTTCATATTATTTGTAGATAGATGGAGAGCCATGGCTGAGAGACTAAAATACACACTATCGGAGACGGAGCAAGTCCAAATGATCATATCAAACTCCACTCCGCAGTTTCGTCACATTCTATCCATGAACAAGTTGAGCACCATGGAAGAGCTCTATGAGAGAGCTAGATATATACAAACACAGATGAAAGACTCGCCCATCATGGGCATGTTTGAGCTAAGGCCGAAGGTGATGAGAAAGAATGTCAATGCCGGCAATACTGGTGCAACCACCGAAGGCACTGTTACCAACGAGCAGGTGAGCGCGTTTGGCAATTCTACACCCTTCCGCCACCCTCCAAATCAAAGGCCGCCACCACAACAGCCCGCCTTCCAAAACCAAATCCACCAGCAAAACAACAATCCTCCTCCAACCTTCCGTCCCCTTCCTCCTCAACAACAACAACAACCCCACTTTACCCCACAAAATCAACCCCCACAATACCACTAGGTGCCCCCGCTAGCCAATTATGCACCACAACAACCGCAACAGCCGAGAAGACCATTGGGTCCCCGAAGGGCCCAATATCCTCCGTTACCTGAAAGTCTACCAGATATCTTCAACGCCCTTATGGCCGCCAATGCGCTCACCTTGCCTAACGAAAGAATGGTGTGGCCGAAACATGTAGACACTTCTCGGTATTGCGTCTTTCATCGGCAGTCGGGGCACACTATTGATAATTGTTTTCACTTCAAAGATTATATATATGATATGAATGATCAAGGTGATATTGATTGGGATGAAATGAGGAGATTCATTGCTACTTTGAAAGCACGAAGGCCTCCTCGGCAACCACAGGCTCAGCAGCCTCCTCAGCAATCGGCAGCACCTCCTCCACAACAACAGTAGGCTCCTGCACCCCAGCCAAATATGGGGATCGTTAATAATCTGCTACCGGAGCACCCGGTTCAAAATCAACAAGTAAACCCTGTCACCTCAATCCATGAAGTGGAGAGAGGCAGGGCTGGCATGAAGAGCGCGCTTCTGTCGGGGCCGTTAATCAAACCTCCAGTCAACCGCCACCACCATTGCTAAGAAGGCTTCAATCTATACCCTCTTCCCAACCGCCACGTCCCCTCATACGTTCCACCACTCCAGGACCACTTAACCCTAACCCTACTCCTTCACGGCCTCTTCTTATACGCCAACCCACAAATGCTCCGTCACCCCAAAACCCCCCACCAAATAGACCTCTCCTTATCTGCCCCCCGCTGTCAACCGTTTCCCCTCCGGTTCCACCACAACCCACCCCGTCTACCACCACCATGCTTCCGAGGCCCCTCCTTGTCCGTCCAGCCGTCACACCAGTCGCCCGGCCTCCCCTCACCTTTTGATAACCCTCAGCTTCCGAGGCCCCTTATAAGAACCCCTCCTTCTACCAATCTTGCCCCAGCACCTAACACACCTTCCACTGTTCTCTCTACCTCATCTAACCCTTCACCTACTCCAGGCTCGATAGAGGCGCCGAAGATAATGGTGCTCCGTAGTAGATGGATGTTCCCCCGAGTGTTTCCCCAACGGGAGCAGGAACCAGTACAGGAGCAAGGAGAACAGGAACAGGAGTCTGTACCGGGCACTGAATATGATCTATTAAAGCATCTAGACAGAACACCGGCCCGGATCTCCATTCTGGAATTAATTAGAAGATCGACTACACATCAGTTGGCCTTAAAGCAATATCTGCAGAAAGTAATGGTGAATGAAGATATTCCAGTTGAACATGTCACTACAGTTCTAAGTCCAGCCAGCAATCAACCGACCATTACTTTTTATGAACATGAATTGGCTCCTCAGCCGGCCAGGAAATATGCATTGTGCATTACCGTTGATATTAATAAGGTGGCCGTAAAACAATGTTTGGTTGATACCGGGGCGTCAATCAATGTTTTGCCACCAAGTACCTTGAAAATGTGTGGCATTTCAGAAAGTCAAATCCGGCCATCTACAATCACTGTCACAGCCTATGACAATACTAAGAAACCTCCCCTAGGGATGATCACTTTAAAGGTGGGTTTGGGTCCGGTCACAATTACAGCGGATTTCCACATTCTATACATGGACCCGACATTCAACGGCATTTTGGGCCGTCCTTACATTCAAGAGCTTGATGCTGTGCCCTCCACGAACCATCAATGTATAAAATTTTTGCACAAAGGGCGCATTATCAAAGTTACTAGTATGCCCATTTTGCCGGCGGAAGATATACATTCTGCAACATCGGTGCCTTCTATGTGGCCTTCCAATAGGCCTTTGCTCTCAGTATTGGATGTTGCCGACCCACGGCAGGACTTGTTAAGGCCTCCAGTTACTAAGCCGGCATCAGTTGTGATGACACCCCTACTTCCCTAGGGGAGAAAAAGAAAAATATGTTGAATACCCCGGGATGGAATATCTTGATGAAAATGGGGTACAGAACTAGCAAAGGTTTGGGTGTTAATCTTCAAGGCTGAGTTAAACTTGTCAGGCACCAGAAGATGATTCCTCGGGGTGGCCTAGGGTACAAAGGACCAAGCAAAGACAAAGATGAAAAAGGGCCATGGGCCGTCTTGACCTCCACTCTTAAAATAGACCGGCAGCCTCTCACATGGACCCTACAAACACACTTTGTGAAGGGGGGTACTCATAATGATGAGCAAACCACACTAGTTACTTCCATGCTGGATTGTCAAGATGTACATGCACGGCAGTTTGCTCGCCATATAGCCCGACTGGCTACATACAAAGCCTTGGAGTCTTTAAGGCCAGATAAGAGAAGAAAGATGGATGACCCGGAATGTGACTGGTATAGATGGTTCGACATGAACGACATTACCATTGCTTTGAGCCAACTGTTCATGCCAACTGATCCGGAATGGCCACCATTGATTCACGAACTAATTGAAAAGTCGGCGGTGATCACTGATAAGAGGCAGCTGTTAAGCAACTACACAGATACCGGGGAGCCGGATGTGCCGTACGAAGAAGGCTTCAATGTGGATAAGTTGTGGGCCGGTCTTTTCTCTCTTAAATCCATCCATCCAACAATTGTTGTCCATTTACTTGATAAAATGTTTTGTTCAGATATCCCTAGACCGCCTGCGGTCTTGATAACCTTTTCTCCAGATTCACTTCAAGTTTCTCCTCCAATTCCCCCTTTGCTCCTCGAGCAATTTTCTAGACTCTCCATCACGCCCCCGCGTGGGCAATCACTTATTCAATCTTTTTCTAATCTCTTAATCTCAACACCACCTCCTATTCCTTCCTCTCATTGCTTTATTATTGAAAATGAAAAAAAAAATGCCAAAATTCAAACTCTCCAATCTTCCATCTCTTTTGAAGAGACCTCCTATCTTGCTTCGGAGCGCGCCCCGATCCAAGGGCCGCTCTTTCAAGGTTCATTAGTGGACCTTCTTTTCTCCTCCGACGAGGAGGCTCCCCCTGTATCCCCTCTTGTATCCATTGCATCTTCGTCTTCTTCTCCTCCTCCTCCCTTAGGTCAGGGTAGTTCATCTAGCTTGTCATCTTGTTCCTCTCCCTCTCCTTGTAATAAGACTTATGGGGTAGCTTTGCATAAGAAATCCAAGGGTAGGCAGATTCCCCGTAGGTTCTTGCTAGATTTAGCCAGAAGATGCCGGGCATGCTTAGCTCTTCCCGAGTTTCTAGAGGATCTGATACTCCTGTCGGATGTAGAATGTGAGGATTTGTGCTCTTTAGATGAAGGGTTTGGTGTGTATGAAATCATGAACGATGAAGACCCTATTGAAGAGGGGGATGAAGATTACGAAGAATATGAGGACGAGGCTGATGCTTTTGCAAGTGGTATGAGAAGATTCGACGAACCGTCAGCCTCAGTAGAAGAACCCACCAAAGAAATTAATCTGGTTACCGAGGAAAACCCTAGGATTATCCTCATTAGTAAAAATTTGCCACCCTCCGAAGAGGAGGTGCTTATTCAAGTTCTTCAAGAATATAAGGATGTGTTTGCATGGAGTTACGAAGATATACTGGGACTGGACCCTGTGCTCGTCGAACACCGTCTTACACTTAAGCCGGGGTCCATACCGGTCAAACAGCGGTTAAGACGTTTCCACCATCACATGGCTTTAAAAATGAAAGAAGAGATCGATAAACTCTATAAGGCTAGATTCGTTAGAGTCATCCTCTATCCTAATTGGGTGGCAAACATCGTCCCAGTCATGAAGAAAGATGGAAAGGTCAGGATTTGCATAGACTTCCGGGACCTCAACCGTGCGTGTCCTAAAGATGACTTCCGCCTCCCACATATTGATATTTTGATCGACAATACGGCATGGTATGAAACCCTCTCTTTCATGGATGGCTTTTCAGGTTATAATCAGATTCGTTTGGCGGAAGAAGATCAAGAAAAGACATCATTCACTATGCCATGGGGGACTTATTGTTATGTGGTCATGCCCTTCGGACTTAAGAATGCTGGATCCACCTATCAAAGGGCTATGATGTCAATTTTTCATGATATGATCCACATTTATATAGAGGTGTACGTGGACGACCTTGTGGTGAAATCAAGAACGAGGATTGAGCATCCCGGGGTTCTGGCCAGAGTCTTGCAAAGAGCACGGGAGTACCAGTTGAAGATGAACCCCAAGAAGTGCGTGTTAGGTGTTTCATCAGGGAAATTACTTGGATTCATTGTATAAGTAAGTGGGGTATCGAGATTGATCCCAACAAGGCGAAGGCAATAAGAGATATGCCTCCTCCTAGGAATTTGAAGGAAATTCGAGGATTAATCGGGAGGTTGCAATTTATTCGCCAATTTGTCTCCCATCACTCACAAAGATGTAGGCCGTTCTACGAGCTTACCAAGCCGGGAGCCAAGTTTATTTGGGATGACAAGTGTCAGGCAGCCTTTGACGGATTGAAGGATTATCTCTCAAATCCTCCTGTCCTGAGGCCGCCAGTTCCAAGCAGACCGCTTGTTCTTTACATTTCTGTTCTGGATGACTCTGTAGGCGCTGTCCTTGCGCAAGTGAATGAAGAAGGAAAGGAGAGGGCAGCCTATTACTTGTCCAAGCATCTCAACCCCTGTGAGCAGAAGTACTCAGCCATGGAGAAGACCTGCGCAGCTTTGGTCTGGGTAGTTCAGAAACTTAAACATTATTTCTTAGCTCACGAGGTTCATCTCATTGCTCGCATGAATCCTATCAAATTCCTCCTTGCAAAATCTGTTCTCACCGATCGATTAGCATGATGGCAAAGCTTCCTTTCTCAATTTGATATCATCTACATTCAGCAAAAAGTGATTAAAGGCTATGCCATAGCAGAACATCTCGCTCATCACCCTCTCTCTAGATTCGACCCTGTTCGCTCAGAGTTTCCAGATGAGGAACTAATATCCGTCAATCAGACCGATTAAATGTGGATGTTACATTTTGATGGAGCTTTGAATTCAAAAGGAAAAGGGATTGGCATTGTTCTTCTATCACCTGAGGGTATCACTATTCTGCTTGCCTCTCAGCTTGCATTTCCAGTTACAAACAATATAGCTGAGTATGAGGCTCTTCTGGCCAGACTGGAGGCCACTCATCAATTCGGTGTTACCCAATTGCGGATTGTAGGTGATAGTCAGCTTATTCTTCACCAAGTGCTCACCAAGTGCCGCACGCTCAATCCTAAACTCAAACCCTATTAGGAACTAACTTCTGCTTATGCCAAGCTTTTCACCAAATTAATCTTTGTCCATGTTCCTCGTGATCAGAATATTCTAACCGATGCTCTTGCTTCCCTTACTTCTTCCTTGGTTTTCCTTCCCGAAAGGGATTTCCACTCAATTATTGTTCACAGGCGTCTTACTCCAGCTATTAAGGATCCAGCTTTCCTTAGTATTAAGGAGGAGGTGCTCAAGAAGGTTGAGCAAGGTGGAATCATTGAGAATAAGGAGATCATGTTGATGGATCTAGAGGAAGAATTGGACGATGAAGAGAAGCCGTGGTATTATGAAATTGCTAAGTATTGCCATGATCAATCCTATCCTGAGGAGGCCACGGCTGAAGAGAAGAAGGCCATTCGAAGAGTCGCTCAGAGATACACTTTAATTGGAGGTGTGCTTTATAGAAGAGGTCTCACCGGTGTTTTGCTTAGGTGCCTCGACGATGATGAATCTTGGAAGATCGTGGAAGAGGCACATTCGGGAGTGTGTGGTGGTCATGTCAATAGCCAGATGCTAGCTAAGAAAATCCTTGGGCTAGGTTTCTATTGGCCCACTCTGGAAGAGGATTGCTCTATCTATGTTCGAAGGTGTGTCAAGTGCCAACTGCACGCCGACAAAATTCATTCTCCTGCTTCTTCACTCCATCCTATGTCCTCCCCATGGCCTTTCTCCATGTGGGTTTTCGATATCATTGGACCTCTTGGTGATTCGAACCTCCTCACAAAGCCAAAATCGTTTACACTCACGGCCACAGAGTACTTCACCAAGTGGGCGGAAGCGGAAGCGTACGCGGAGATTAAAGCGTCAACGGTCTGTAAGTTTATAATGAAGAACATCATCGCAAGGTTCGGCATCCCGAGTACAATCGTCACCGACAATGGGCCGCAATTCATCTCTCAGGAGCTTCAAGACCTCTGCAACAGGTATAACATTGAATTGCATCATTCATCTCCTTATTATCCGCAGGGCAATGGTCAAGCAGAGGCAACTAATAAAACGTTGATCAAAATTATCAAGAAAACGTGTGAGGCTAATAAATTTTTGGATTGGCCAGAAAAGCTGGTTGAAGCTCTATGGGCCTATCGCACTTCCATTCGTACCCCTACTGGGCAAACCCCTTTCGCCCTCACTTATGGAATGGAGGCAGTAGTCCCTTATGAGATTCTTATTCCTTCTCTACGAGTACAATTGGACAAGGAGCTCCTCATTGACTTTCATGTTTTTACCAAAAGAAAGTAATTGAGAGAAAATTTAAAATTGGTGAGCTGATAATTAAGAGAATCTTTGTAAAACCGGGTGGACCTCGTTTAAAACTCCAACCTAATTGGGAAGGACTCTACGTAATAAAAGATGTTTATCTTGGCAACGCTTACAAATTAATTAATGCTGAAGGGGAAGAATTGACACACCCTTGGAATGGACTTTATTTGAAGAAATACTATCCTTAAGTCTTCAAAAAAAAGAAAAAAAAAGAAAAAAGGAGAAAAGAAAAAAAAGGAGAAAAAAAACGAGAAAAAAATGAAAAAAGTTGCTGGTATGGTACATAGGTCGCAAGACCCGAAAAATCAAAATCCTTAATTCATTCTTCAGTCCTGATGGTTTAACATTGGGGTCAATTCCCGCACACATTACACGTTTTACTCTTAAGCTCAAGCGGCCCAAAATTCAAGGAAAGTCAGATGCAAACTAGAGTGTAAAAATTTTACCTATTCTATTCTCTTCGGCTCACGAGAGGGAGTACGAGTCAAGGAATACTAACCAAACCTGCCCACCACCTTAGTAGGTGGAAGTCAGGGCCCAAAAGGGAACAAAATGCTTAAAAGCCCAAGTACAATTAGGTCTTTATTTTTGAAGAAAAGAAGAAAAAAGAAAAGGGAAAGTTACAAAAGAAAAGCATGTCAAGAGGGCAAAGTCCCCGCAGAGAAAACCCTGGTCGTAAGCATGCGTGAATAAGGGCAAAAGAGCAACAAAATTTCCCTAAGCTGAAGACCGAACCCCAACAGGCATTAGGGCAGGGGAGGAAAGTTTCCCTGTTCTCAGAAAACCTCCCGTGAGCTTCCTCAACTTATTCTTCCCTTCTCCCTACATGGTAGGTTATAAGCTCAAAGACTGGCAAAGACCGACTAAGAAGGATGGGCCGCGAGGGAATATGAGTAAAAGCATAAGTCTTTAAACACGTTGACCCGATGTTAAATTGTTTAAGAAAGATTAATGAATTTAAGATGGTGATTGTGTAAGGTTTAAGACCCTTGTGCTATACTCAGCCTCAAACAAAAAACCCAAAAAATGTTTTTATAATTAACGCCTTCATGAGTAGGCGTCATTTCCATAATTAACGACGGTGTCTATTTCGTCATTTTCAAATAAAGGAAAAAATAAAAAAAATGGTTTTTCAATTCACGCCTCTTGAGGGGGCGTCATTTAATCAATTCATGGCTTTGTCAATGTCGTCATTTCAAATAAATAAAAAATATATAATGTTTCAATCAACGCCTGTGTGCGAGGGCGTCATTTTCAAAAGAAAAAGAAAAAAAGAGAAAAAAAGAGAAAAAAGAGAAAAAATAAAAAAAAAATAAAAATTAAGCCTACTGCTCCCCACCATTTCATATGATTGATTGCATTTTTGTGTGGGCATCTTTTATTTTAAGTTTGCATCTGTTTGCTTACCTGTCGCATTTTCCCAATATAACTTTTTTGTTATCTGCCTTTATTAATTAGAGGCTTGGCCCCTTGACCCGACAACAAGGTCAAAAAAGCGACAACCCCTTGCTTATTGAGCAAGGGGCCAAGCCGAACAAATGAATTAATCTGTTTGTTAAGTGTGAACTACAAGTGCAGGGCAAGAACGAAAAGAAAGAAAAGAAAGGAAGAAGGAAAAATAAACACGGAAGTACGCAACTGCACAAGTGCTCAACTGCTCAACTCAAGTAACAAAAATCTTATATATATATATATATATATCAATGAATATCTGAGTACATGTGTGAGGGTGGAGGAGTACAAGTAAGTCTCTCTCTCAGCTCTTGCCTCCACCCTCCTCTCTCCTACTCTCTACCTCACCCTCGTCATCCCGACGAGGTGCCCTTGGAGGGGGCATGGACCCCCGAGAAGTAGCTGGAGCTCGAACATGCTCCTCTGCCTCGCTCCTCTACCGGAGAGAGGAACCTGCCACAAAAGTAGAATTGGTAAACACGTACCCGGCAGCCCTCGCCCGCTCTTGGCCTCGCTGGAGGCGCTCCTCGGTCGCCCGTAGCCGCGGCTGAGTGACGGCTAGCGGAGCCCTCTAGTCCGCAAGCTCCCGCTCGCGTGCTGCTTGCTACTCACTCTCTCGGGCGCGCTCCTCTGCCTGCTGCTCCCTCTCTCGGGCGCGCTCCTCTCTCTGATGCTCCCGCTCTTGTTCACGCTCCCTCCACTCGACGTTGAGTAGAACTCGCAGCTCTGTCACATCCTAGGGCAGCTCCTCTCGCCGCCTCAGTGCCCCCTCGAGCTCCGCGACTCGCTGCTCGCGGATGGCCAGCTCGGTCCCGGCTAGTGCAGCCTGGGTAAGCACCTCCTATAGCTCTGTGGTATGCAATCAATCAAACAAATCATCAGTTTCACATTTAATTCAATTTCATAAACAACTGAAATAAATTGCTATTTAGCTTACCCGTGAGGCCATCGCGCGCTGTCCTGCCTCGATGCAAGTAAGCGAGGCTCGGAGCTCCTCAGTCTGTAAAACACAAATTTTCATGAACACATAATCATATATAATCAAATGCATTTTTGAGTTTGAGTTTAAGCTTACCCATGTGGCGAGGTCACGCTCTGCTATCTCAGCATGAGCAACCGCTCCTGCCAGCTACTCCGCTAGTGCAGTCGTCTCTGCACTAGGCCCCCTCGAGCTGGAGGCTCCGCCTGTCTCTCTCGCCACCGCTCCCTGCTGGGCACGCTGCATTCATTGACGTTGTCAGTGGCTAATCATCAATAATTCATGAATCATTTGCATATAGATAATTAAACACTCACCAAGGTCTCCAGGTCTGCCCGAGTGGTAGCCAGCTGAGCCTCCAGGCTGTGGAGGTGGACCTGCATGTCCATCGCCGCTGTGTCCCGTGCATCCTGCATTCATCACACATGTCAGTCGCATAATAGACATATAACATTTGCAATTAATTAAAAGAAAAGTGCATTCATACATACCCCAAAGACCCTCATCTGGGGTCGACCGGTGTAAACCTCCCAGTAGCGTCAGAGGTACTCGGAGCTGTCTGTCGCCTGTGAGGTAACTCGGGTCCCGCCGCGCTGCCAGTCGGTGTACTGGTCAGGGAACCGAACTCTCCAGTCGGTCGCCTTCGTGCGACCGCGGGTCTTCTTGCAAATCCCCTTAGGCTCTCCTACCTCGATCCACTCCTGGTGTAGACGGAGGGTCCTCATCACTAGCCTAAGCCGTAGCGGCTCGATCTCGTTCAGGTAATGAACCCAAAGCTCATGCCCAAAGTGAGGTCGGCCCACTGCGACCCAGGGTTGGCCCTCATCGGTCATGCCCTCATAGGGTCTCCACACCACCTGCATTCACAAACATGCATATCATCATATCTCATATCATTTCATACATATTTCATAAAAAAATGCATCATATTTAACACACGTACCAGTGAAGCGGGGTAGTCGCGGAACTCTCATCGTAGAACACAAAGCTCGTAAGCCAGCGGCGCTCCGGTCACGACGGGTAGCCAGCGTCGCGCCAGAGGGAAGGATCCCTCATCTCCGGGTCGTGGGTCGACACGCCCCATCGGCATGTACAGGTGGCTCCATATCTGCATCCATCAATTGCATTAGTAAAGCATTCATATGCATTTAAGAAAAAAGAAGAAGAAAAAAGAGAAAAAGAAAAGAAAAAGAAATGCATACTTGAAGAAAAGGTGAGAAGCCACTAACAGTCGTCTCTCGACCTATCCCCGTGGATAGGTCGGCCATCAAGTGCGCCAGAAGAGCGGATGTAATATCCCGATGTATTAACAAATAAAAATTTCTAGAAAATTTATAAGAAATTAATTAGAAAATCCTTAATAAATAGAATAAGAAAATTTTTGACTATTTTGTAAAAATCTGGAAAATTTAGAATCTTGTAGAGGATAAAATTGTTAATAATAGTATCTTCTGTGACCAACCCAAATAAAATCCGTAATTAGGCCAAATCAACTGATTAAGGCCCAAATCCACACTTAATCTAATTGGACCTTAAAACGCGAAATTTGAGCCCAATACTCGATCATTTAGGCTGAGACCGGATCCAAATGGAAGGCTAGGATGAGAGGATCGTTTCCCCTCTTAGTTCTCCCCGAAACCCTAACCTTAGAAAATGAATTTTTGGTTGAGAAGGCGGCGGCTAACCCTATCCGCGCGGTTCGCGCACGTCCAACTTGATTGGACTCTATCTCCTCGAATAGAAGACTCTAGACCTTGTGTGACCTATAAAAATGACCCTCAGGAACCCTATTTTCGTTTGGGTGCTGTGGCGGCCGACGAGGATCGTGGACGAGGGCGGATTCCGGCGATCACCGACGAGGTGTTCTTAGCGTGTCGTCGTCCCTTCTTCTTCCTTCTTCCTCCGTTTAAGGTAGGTTATAGCAAGCCGAACCTTAAGTATTATATATGGTTAGAACCAACTTTGAGTGCTCTTTCTATTGAATGCAAAAGCCCTAAAAGTTACTTAGTATCATGCGAGAATTTTAGGGTTTAGTAGAAGCATGTCATATCTAGGGTTGTATTTGTTCCATCTCGTTTAAGTAGGGATTGCAGGCACTAAAGATTAAATTGAGCATGCTTTATTGTAAAACTTTTCGTGCTCTTTCTTTTGAATCCAAAAGCCCTAATTATTATGCTCTGTGCTATGCATATTTAGCAATTCTTCGTAACCCTAGCCAACTCGCCGAAGGCGGGCAGGGCGAAAGGGGGTTTGGTTGATTTTTGACTTGTGCGGCCTCGCGATAGACCGCCCAACCTAGTTAGGCGGCATATTACTGACCGTTTAGGTTCTCTGGTTCGTATTATGTTTCTGGGAAGAGCGGCTTTACCTAGACCGCCCTTCTGTCAGGCGGCCAGTAATTGACCGTTCGTCTTCCCCCAGCGGCTCATTACATACCGCTCATCTCCAGAAGGTCTTCTGACCTGAGGGGGATAAACGGCCTATCGTATTACCGCCGAGGAGGATGAAAGGTCCATACTGGACCAGCCATCTTTACAGAATTTATTAAGTTATCTTTTTCGCATGATTTATGATGGTAGATTAATGGTTAAATGTAAGTTAGCAACATGCATAAAAACTCTGGAAAATTATAACAATAAATGATTATAAATCTTGCTGATCTTGACCTTGGATCATCTTCTTCAATGTTAATATTAATCTGGAAATGTTATTAGGGTTGTGTGACAGTCGTTCTACTCCGGTAGGATTGACTGACCGTCTCACTGGTTTTCGATGTTTTATTAGCCCTATTTCCTTGTAATGTTTGGGACTCTCCACCGGATATTCCTTCCGTCGGACTAGGACCTTCATTATGGGACCTCCGTAAGCCCTCGCGAGCCTAGGATTCCCACTAGGATGCCGGACAGGTTGTACCATCAAGACCTAAACCTGTGTACGTGATCGAATCGATTAAACTATCGTATTGTAAGTCACGGCTCGACTTGGACCCCCTGAGAATTGCACGGCCCGAAAGGGACCGTTCATCTTATTGGGCGGCCCATAACGAACCGTACATCCCTGGCCAAGTGCCACTTACATTGGTCGATTAAAATTGATCTATCTTCGACCAAATTGTGTTTGGATCGACCCAATAAGCCCTAGGTTGACCAGTGGAGAGTGGGCTGGACCTTGGTTCAGTTCTGCCCCACTTATGGCAGCCCAGAGCCCGTTTGGGCAGATTTCTAGTTGATTAAGTTAAACGGACCTATTGGAACCGCCCATGTTATAGCACGGATCTTATTGGACCGTCTGTCTGTTGGATAGCCCTATATGGACCGTTTATCTTGTTCTTGGGCTTCCAGCTCTACTAGTCTTGAGCGGCCCATTTTCAACCGTCCAATTACTCGAGCGGCCCTACATGGACCGTGTATCCTTGACTCTGGTGTGGCTAGTCCTAAGCCCATCTCTATCCTGAACGGTCCACTCTAGACCGTTCATTGCTTGAGCGGCCTTGTTATGACCGCTTAGCATCCAGAAGTGATTTCCGTGATTTTTCGTGTTGAATCCAAGGACCTGATTGGTTCTTGATAACTTGAACTTTCCAGACATGATGTCTACTTTGACTTACCCTTGAAACTTTGGTAAGTTCCACATCTTGAAGTATTGGCCATCTAACTTGATTAATGTCTAGACATAACTTGGGATCTCGGATCCAACAAATCAATGCCAACGCATCGTAAGGGCTCGGTCTGATCATAGGAGGAGCGCCCAAAAAGTACTTGTGCCCCGGGGAGTTTGAATGACATGGTGAGGCATTGCACCAAGTGCATGACTAGCGTGATGTCTATGTCAATAATCTCTTTCTTAAATTCTCTTGACTTTGTTAAATCTTGCTTGTTGGCCAAATTCTTGATTATATCATGTTCTTACATTCTTTTCATTATTTTGTTGCATAGTTATTTCCTTTCGTTCTTTATGTACGTGCTCAAACATGCATTTTAATTGGTTAATTACTTAAACTTGCCTGTTATTACCTACTGAGCGTTCGCTCACCTAGTTCCCCCCCCCCTTTTCAGGTAGCTCAGGTGAGGACTCGCAATCTGATGGGAACGGGCAAGAGTGACGACCGTGGAGTGAACCTGATAGAAGCCTGTGAAACTAGTTCTAGTTGTGGAGTCTATTTGTATTTAAGAGTATTTTGGAAGAGTTGTCATTTGAAGTTAGCCAATGTAATAGTGTTAAATGGATGTTGTCAAAGATTATGTTAAGTGGGATCATTGTAGTTGGAACGTGGTTTGGTTATGTGCTATTAAATGAATGGAGCAGTTTCTATTTATGGTGATGTGTGATCTTTTAGCTTTAACCTATCATGTCTAGAAATAAACATATTATTATGATAATTACTTGTCTTTACTGCCTGTCCCGATATTCCACGTTGGGGCGTGACAGTTAGGTGACATCAGAGCCTAGGTTTCTAATATTCCTAGGTTATTTAGGTTATAGGATTCTAAGTGTTTGTCGTAGAACCTATACCCTTGTTATGAGTCAAAGGACCAAACCTAGTGAGAATTTTGGTAGAGACTTGGGTTGAGTTAATAATCAACTCTAAACTCTTTCTCATAAATGAACTTAAGATAAATTATTTTTGTGCAGGACGTTCCGATGGCAGTTGAGCGTGCGCAGTGGCGGGACATGCAGAGGACGGTCCAAGGACTTACGCGGGCTTTACAACAAGTGGCCCAAGGTGGAGCGGCGAATCATGGTGCTGGCGATCTACACCGAAATTTTCGTGGGATGAATCCCCCACGTTTTGGAGGTTCAACTGATCCCGATGAAGCCGAGCACTGGCTTAAGGAGATGGAGGGAATGTTTGAAGTTATGCAATGCAGCGACCAGGAGCGTGTGCTTTTAACAACCTTCCAGTTTGAACGGGATGCTAGGACTTGGTGGGAATCAGTAAAGGCAACCCTTGGTGACAGACAAATTTCGTGGAAGGAATTTGAAGAATTCTTCAATAGCAAGTACTTTTTCGACAGAATCCAAGAGAAGAAAGCGGCGGAGTTTGCTGCTTTGAAGCAGCGAAGTCTATCTGTAGCGGAGTGCGAAGCTCAATTTTCTAGACTCTCTCGTTATGCTACTCATTTGATTTCTACAGAGAAGATGAAGGCGAAACATTTTCTAAATGGGCTGAAGTTGCATTATATTAACCAGTTGGCGCTGATGGAGATTCAAACCTATACAGAGATGGTGAGGAAAGTCCAAGTTTTAGAAGATACATTGGAAATGACGGAGAAAATCCGTGGGAAGAATGTTAAAAAGGAGCAACCTACTGGTTCCGGGAGTGCTAAACCCGGGAATAACAAGAAGAGGCCCAATGGCGGGTCTGGTTCATGGAAGGGGAAAATGCCAAAGAATGAAGACAAGAAGCCTGGCCCGATTGTTCCATTTAAGGGTGTATGCAAGTACTGTGACCGCCCCGGTCACAAGATGGAACAGTGCTGGTGCAAGCTGGGCGCCTATTTGCATTGCGGGAGTAGGGATCACCGCATTCCAGAGTGTCCTCTCTTATCCGAGCAAGCTACCTCGATGAAACCTCAAGGCGGCAAGAAGCAGCAGGGCAAGCTCCAGGCCCTACAAGAGGATGACGCAGGCACCACTGAGGAGGGTGGACTTGTGGAAGGTACTCTCATTGTTCAAGGAAAGCCAGTTTTTGTTCTTTTCGATACCGGTGCTACTCATTCATTTGTTTCTCGGAGTTTTGCTAAGACGATAGCTGTGAAGCCGATTTTGATGAATTCCCCCCTTAGAGATATCCACGCCTATTGGTTCTAAATCAACGATTAAATATTTTTATCCTTCTAGCAAGATTATGGTTAATGAATAGAATTTTTCAGTTGATTTAGTATGTATGGATATGAAAGATTATGATGTAATTCTAGGAGCGGATTGGTTGGCTAAGCATGAGGCCAATGTTCATTGTAGTTCCAGCTCTGTGTCTTTTTCTAGACACCCTGGACTTTCCTTTATAGGGGTTAGGCACCATAGATCTGTGCCACTTATCTCGACCATCCGAGCCGATAAGTTGATAAGGAGAGGATGTCAGGCATTTTTAGCCTTTGTTTATGTGACCCCTAAGAAGAAGATCGAGATTAAGAACATTCCTGTTGTCCGAGATTTTCCGGATGTTTTTCCTGAGGAATTGCCAGGTCTTCCACCAGAGAGGGAAGTTGTGTTTTCTATTGATCTAATTCCTGGCGCGACCCCTGTTTCTAAGGCTCCTTATCGTATGTCTCCTGCGGAGCTGAGGGAATTAAAGCAACAGTTAATGGAATTACTTGAGAAGGGGTTTATTCGTCCAAGTACATCCCCGTGGGGGGTTCCAGTGTTATTTGTAAGGAAGAAGGATGACTCGATGAGGTTGTGTATTGATTATCGGCAACTGAACCAGTTGACTATAAAGAATAAATATCCATTGCCGAGGATTGATGAGTTATTTGATCAGATAGTAGGAGCTCGGTATTTCTCTAAGATTTATCTTCGATCAGGCTATCATCAGTTGCAGATTAAGGAGGAGGATATTTATAAGACAGCTTTTTGTAGCAGGTACGGGCACTTTGAATTTATTGTAATGCCTTTTGGATTAACAAATGCACCTGCAGCTTTCATGCAGTTGATGAACGATGTATTCCGGCCCTATCTGGATCAATGGGTCGTAGTGTTTATTGATGACATTCTGATTTATTCCAAGAGTGAGGAAGAACATGCTGAACATTTGAGGATGGCGTTACAATTATTGAGAGACCATCAGTTATACGCCAAGTTTAGCAAGTGTGAATTTTGGCTACAAGAAGTGTCCTTTCTAGGGCATATCATTACGAAAGAAGGTATTTCTGTTGATCCGTCGAAGGTAGAGGCAGTTAAAGATTGGGACAAGCCTACTAGTGTAACAGAAGTTAGAAGCTTCCTAGGCTTGGCAGGATATTATCGGAGGTTTATTAAAGATTTCTCTAAGATTGCGGTACCCTTAACAAGATTAACCCGCAAGGAGAATAAGTTTGATTGGACGGAAGATTATGAGAAAAGCTTCCAGACTTTGAAGGAATGTTTAACTACTGCCCCTATTTTAGCTTTACCATCAGGAGAAGGAGGCTTCGTGGTGTACACCGATGCTTCGGGAATTGGTTTAGGTTGCGTACTGATGCAGCACGGGAAAGTGATAGCCTATACTTTAGGCAGTTGAGAAAGTACGAGGAGAATTATCCTGTCCATGATTTGGAGCTAGCAACCGTAATTTTTACCTTGAAGATATGGAGGCATTACTTATATGGAGAGACATTCACAGTATTTTCAGATCACAAGAGTTTGAAGTATTTATTTTCTCAGAAAGAGCTCAATATGAGGCATAGAAGATGGTTGGAGTATCTAAAGGATTTCGACTTCTCCATAGAATATCATCCCGGGAAGGGTAATGTGGTGGCAGATGCCCTAAGCCGCAAGCCAATAGCTAAATTGTCAAGTCTCATGATGCAAGAATGGAAGCTGTTGGAGCAATTAGCCGGGTTGGATATTAATGTTGACAAGGATCGAGTCATGATTGCTCAGATTCAGCTTAAACCAAAATTATTGGCAGAAATCAAGTCCTTGCAAGACAATGACCCAGAGTTGGTAGAAATCAAGGAGAGCTTAAGTAGCAGACCGGAATTCATGATAGCTGACGATGGCAGACTGTTATTTCAGGGAAGGACTTGTGTACCCGATGTGGCTGAAGCTAAGAACAAGATCCTCGAGGAAGCTCATAGATCCCGATATACCATTCATCCTGGAGGTTCGAAGATGTTTAAGGATTTGAAAAGATCTTTCTGGTGGCCAAATATGAAAAGGGAAATTGCAGAATTTGTGAGTAGATGCTTGGTGTGTCAGCAAGTTAAGGCCGAGCATTTCAGACCTGTAGGGAAGTTGAAACCACTAGACATACCTCAATGGAAGTGGGAGAGTATTGGCATGGATTTCATTATGGGTCTACCTAGGACTCGTAGCGGATTTGATGCAATTTGGGTTATCATTGACAGATTGACAAAGTTCGCTCATTTCTTATCCATTAAATCTAAGTGGACTGTTGATGTTCTAGCAGCTTTATATATGAAGGAAGTGATGCGACTCCATGGTATTCCGGTCAGTATTGTGTCTGATAGAGACCCCAGATTCACTTCACATTTTTGGAAAGGATTGCAAGAATCTTTGAGAACCTGTCTGAACTTCAGTACTGCTTTTCATCCACAAACAAACGGATAGACGAAAGAACCAACCAGATAGTGGAAGATATGTTGAGAGCTTGCATGATTGATTTCAGAGGCAGTTGGAGTGATCACTTGGCCTTGATTGAATTTGCTTATAACAATAGTTATCAGTCCAGCATTCAGATGGCTCCGTTTGAAGCTCTGTATGGAAGAAGCTGTCGGTCTCCATTATGTTGGAACGAGGTTGATGAGAAGTAATGGCTGGGGCCAGATCTTATTTCTGAATCATCAAAGAATATTCATATTATTAGAGACCGATTGCAAGTAGCACAATCGAGACAGAAGAGTTATGCAGACCACAGAAGGAGGGACTTGGAATTTCAAGTTGGTGAACATGTGTTTTTGAAAATTTCTCCTACAAGAGGAATCTGAAGATTTGGCATTCAAGGCAAGCTAAGTCCCAGATATGTCGGTCCATTCAAGATTTTGGAAAGAGTGGGGGAGGTTGCGTACCGTCTGGCACTACCACCTCAGTTATCTGGAGTACACAATGTCTTCCATGTGTCGATGTTGAGAAAATATGTATATGACCCTACTCATGTCATTCAGCATGCAGATCTTGAGTTACTTATGAAGAAAGACCTGTTAAGATTTTGGATCGTAAGCATCAACAGCTCAGGAACCGGTCTATACATATGGTCAAGGTGTAATGGAGTCGGCGTGGAACTGAAGAAGCTACTTGGGAGTCAGAAGATACCATGCGAAAATAGTATTCTGACTTGTTCTAGGTGAGTTATTCCACTCCCCATCGTGTTGAAGTGCAGTGAATTTGGAGGACCAAATTCTTTGAAGTGGGGGAGGGTGTAATATTCTGATTTATTAACAAATAAAAATTTCTAGAAAATTTATAAGAAATTAATTGGAAAATCCTTAATAAATAGAATAAGTTAAATTTTGACTATTTTGTAAAAATCAGGAAAATTTAGAATCTTGTAGAGGATAAAATGTTTAATAATAGTATCTTCTGTGACCGACCCAAATAAAATCCGTAATTAGGCCAAATCAACTGATTAAGGCCCAAATCCACACTTAATCTAATTGGACCTTAAAACGCGAAATTTGAGCCCAATACCCGATCATTTAGGCTGAGACCGGATCCAAATGGAAGGCTAGGATGAGAAGATCGTTTCCCCTCTTAGTTCTCCCCGAAATCCGAACCCTAGAAAATGAATTTTTGGTTGAGAAGGCGGCGGCTAACCCTATCCGCGGTTCGCGCACGTCCAACTTGATTGGATTCTATCTCCTCGAATAGAAGACTCTAGACCTTGTGTGACCTATAAAAATGACCCTCAGGAACCCTATTTTCGTTTGGGTGCTGTGGCGGCCGACGAGGATCATGGACGAGGGCGGATTCCGACGATCACCGGCGAGGTGTTCTTAGCGTGTCGTCGTCCCTTCTTCTTCCTTCTTCCTCCGTTTAAGGTAGGTTATAGCAAGCCGAACCTTAAGTATTATATATGGTTAGAACCAACTTTGAGTGCTCTTTCTATTGAATGCAAAAGCCCTAAAAGTTACTTAGTATCATGCGAGAATTTTAGGGTTTAGTAGAAGCATGTCATATCTAGGGTTGTATTTGTTCCATCTCGTTTAAGTAGGGATTGTAGGCACTAAAGATTAAATTGAGCATGCTTTATTGTAAAACTTTTCATGCTCTTTCTTTTGAATCTAAAAGCCCTAATTCTTATGCTCTGTGCTATGCGTATTTAGCAATTCTTCGTAACCCTAGCCAACTCGCCGAAGGCGGGCAGGGTGAAAGGGGGTTTGGTTGATTTTTGACTTGTGCGGCCTCGCGATAGACCACCCAACCTAGTTAGGCGGCATATTACTGACCGTTTAGGTTCTCTGGTTCGTATTATGTTTCTGGGAAGAGCAGCTTTACCTAGACCGCCCTTCTGTCAGGCGGCCAGTAATTGACCGTTCGTCTTTCCCCAGCGGCTCATTACATACCGCTCATCTCCAGAAGGTCTTCTGACCTGAGGGGGATAAACGGCCTGTCGTGCGACCGCCGAGGAGGATGAAAGGTTCATACTGGACCGTCCAACTTTACAGAATTTATTAAGTTATCTTTTTCGCATGATTTATGATGGTAGATTAATGGTTAAATGTAAGTTAGCAACATGCATAAAAACTCTGAAAAATTATAACAGTAAATGATTATAAATCTTGCTGATATTGACCTTGGATCATCTTCTTCAATGTTAATATTAATCTGGAAATGTTATTAGGGTTGTGTGACAATCGTTCTACTCCGGTAGGATTGACTGACCGTCTCATTGGTTTCCGATGTTTTATTAGCCCTATTTCCTTGTAATGTTTGGGACTCTCCACCGGGTATTCCTTCCGTCGGACTAGGACCTACATTACGGGACCTCCGTAAGCCCCCGCGAGCCTAGGATTCCCACTAGGACGCCGGACAGGTTGTACCATCAGGACCTGAACCTGTGTACGTGATCGAATCGATTGAACTATCGTATTGTAAGTCACGGCTCGACTTGGACCCCCTGAGAATTGCGCGGCCCGAAAGGGACCGTTCATCTTATTGGGCGGCCCATAACGAACCGTACATCCCTGGCCAAGTGCCACTTACATTGGTCGATTAACCTTGATCTATCTTCGGCCAAATTGTGTTTGGATCGGCCCAATAAGCCCTAGGTTGACCAGTGGAGAGTGGGCTGGACCCTGGTTCAGTTCTGCCCCACTTATGGCAGCCCGGAGCCCGTTTGGGTAGATTTCTAGTTGATTAAGTTGAATGGACCTATTGGAACCGCCCATGTTATAGCGCAGATCTTTTTGGACCATCTGTCTGTTGGACGGCCCTATATGGACCGTTTATCTTGTTCTTGGGCTTCCAGCTCTACTAGTCTTGAGCGGCCCATTTTCAACCGTCCAATTACTCGAGCGGCCCTACATGGACCGTGTATCCTTGACTTTGGTGTGGCTAGTCCTAAGCCCATCTCTATCCTGAACGGTACACTCTAGACCGTTCATTGCTTGAACGGCCCTATTATGACCGCTTAGCATCTAGAAGTGATTTCCGTGATTTTTCGTGTTGAATCCAAGGACCTGATTGGTTCTTGATAACTTGAACTTTCCAGATATGATGTCTACTTCGACTTACCCTTGAAACTTTGGTAAGTTCCACATCTTGAAGTCTTGGCCATCTAACTTGATTAATGTCTAGACATAACTTGAGATCTCGGATCCAACAAATCAATGCCAACGCATCGTAAGGGCCCGGTCTGGTCCTGGGAGGAGCGCCTGAAAAGTACTTGTGCCCCGGGGAGTTTGAATGACATGGTGAGGTATTGCACCGAGTGCATGACTAGCATGATGTCTATGACAATAATCTCTTTCTTGAATTCTCTTGACTTGCTTAAATCTTGCTTGTTGGCCAAATTCTCAGTTATATCATGTTCTTGCCTTCTTTTCATTATTTTGTTACATAGTTATTTCCTTTCGTTCTTTATGTACGCGCTCAAACATGCATTTTAATTGGTTAATTACTTAAACTTGCCTGTTATTACCTACTGAGCGTTCGCTCACCTAGTTTTTCCCCCCTTTTCAGGTAGCTCAGGTGAGGACTCGCAATCTGATGGGAACGGGCAAGAGTGATGACCGTGGAGTGAACATGATAGAAGCCTGTGAAACTAGTTCTAGTTGTGGAGTCTATTTGTATTTAAGAGTATTCTGGAAGAGTTGTAATTTGAAGTTAGCCAATGTAATAGTGTTAAATGGATGTTGTCAAAGATTATGTTAAGTGGGATCATTGTAGTTGGAACGTGGTTTGGTTATGTGCTATTAAATGAATGGAGCAGTTTCTATTTTTGATGATGTGCGATCTTTTAACTTTAACCTATCATGTCTAGAAATAAACATATTATTATGATAATTACTTGTCTCTACTGCCAGTTCCGATATTCCGCGTTGGGGCGTGACAGCGGCTCCCTAAGCGTATCTGCCGACGCTCTCCAAGTCCTCGAGGATCCCTAGGAATCGGCAGTTGATGATGTCGCCCTTCGTCGCGAGCAATAATCTCCCAAGCATCGGGAATAGGAACCTCCTCAAATCTCGATCTGCTCTCTCTCTCTGAGCCGGGTCCTGGTAGTAGGCAGCCCGGGCTCTCTCTATCAGCCTCTGAGAAAACTCCTCTAGAGACTCTCTCGATCTCTGCCTCGAGTCACCCAGCCCCATAGCTATGGTAAGGTCGGTACGATAGATGGTCCTACACTCGCTAGGCGTCTCGTAGATAGTCTCTAACCCTAGCAGTCTCTGGGTTAGCTCACTATAATCGGGTAGGGTGATCCCGCTCACAGCCTCCCCATCTACCCTCAGCCCGGTAATCCTAGCAACATCCTCCAGACTAGGAACCATGTGACCCCATGGCATCAGAAACGCTCGGCTAGTCCTATCCCATCTCTCCCTAAGCACCTGGATCAGGGGTAGGTCAGGTCTCATAGGCTCTATGCTAAGGAAGGATCCGAACCCCATAGCCTCTACCCTAGCCCTCTGAAAATCTGGGAGCCCGTAGTACGCTGCTCGGACCTTGACCCAGGAGATCCTAGTCCTCATCAATCCCTGCAAACAAAAAGAACATTGTGATATGAGTTTTTATATAGATATTCATTTGCTATTCACTGTTTAAATTGACGACCTGCCCACGGTCGTTACTTGATTAATTAACGCCCCTGTGGGGGCCGCTATTTCAAAATGTGTTTTTGGTGATCTAATGAATAATTTGAATTGACGACCAACCTTGGGTCGTTGTTTGCTTAAGTGACGCCCCTGTGGGGGACGCTGCTTTGAAGATTATTTCTGTCCCAAAAATCATAATTATGAATTTTGTTTAATTGACGACCACCCATGTGGCCGTTGTATTATGAATTGATGCCCCGGTGGGGGGCGTCATTTTCTGGGGTGTTTTAAAATAAGTAGAGCACGAAATAAAAATAAAAACAGAGATATATATCAAAAAAATGAAAAGAAATGACATGGAGATTAACAACAAATGATAAATAAACACCATGATTTTAAAATGACGACATGCTACAGGGCGTGGTTTCGTGAATTAATTATTTTCAGAAGATAAAAACAATTTAAATTGACAACCCGAGGTGGGTCATTGTTTCAATTGACGGCACCCGTTGGGGCGTCATTTCACTGATCTACTGGTACGAAGGTTTCCCTTCACCGAGGGCTATGGAAAATTCATAAAAAATGAAAATAAAATTGAAAATTGGAGGGCTGAGGTAGGGGGACCTACCTTGCTTCGCTCAGGTGTTAGGAGCCCTCGTCGGAGGGGCTGCCATGGCTGCCGTGGCTGACGGGGTTGCCGTGGTTGTCGAGGGGTCGCCGCCGATGCCCTTTCTTCTTCCCCCTCCTCTTCTTCCCCTTCGTCTTCTTCCTCTTCGTCATCACCATCGTCCTCATCACCATCTTCTTCTTCGTCTTCACCTGCGTCTTCATCACCTTCTTCATTTTGTTCTTCGGTTGCTCCGCCTTGCTCCGCCGCCGGAGCTTCTTCGGTCGGTGGTGCATCTTCGGCCGCCGCGGGAGGAGCCTCCTCCTCCACGGCGTGTTCGTCGTCGCCGAGATTCACGACCTCGAGCCCAGAGACCCGTTGGCGTTTGTGAGGGCCCGTCATGGGTGCAGAAAAGAGAGAGGGAGAAGAAAGACAGAGATAGAGATAAGGAATGGGGGCTCGGTTAGGGTTTGCAGAAGAGGAAAAAGGAGAAAGTGGAAGAAGGAAGGGGAAGAAAGAGGGAAATAGGGTTTAACGGTTGAAATGAATTGACGCCTTAGAGGCTGTCGTCACCTTATTAATTGACACTTTTGATCAAGGCGTGATTTTAGGATCTGACGACACGAGGCCAGTCGTCATTTAACTTTGCATGGGAATTTGTAACTGTCGTAAGACACATTTATTTGGGAATTGATGGATGCGATTGGAAGTCATGATTGCGGTTTATAATTGATGACAACACGTACGGGCGTCAGTTTGCTAAGGCACGACACTGTTCAAGGCGTTATTTTCTGGAAAATCGAGGAAATATTTTAAGTAATCAACGCCTCATGTTCGGTCGTTGATTAATAAACGCCGGTTTGAATAGGCGTCAATTGTGGTTTTTATTTATTTTTAAGGAAATTGATTAAAAGAGATTGACGACATGTGCTAAGGCGCTGTTTAAGGAATTAACGCCATGCTTGGAGGCGCAGCTCAGTACAGAAAAACCGAAACTCAGTTTATTTGAACAGAATCACATAAAATTGGAAGAATTGATTAAGAAAAGGTGATATAAAGTGCCTTTTGGCTCAATTAAGGAAAAAATCTTTATTTCATTATGAGAATCATTGTTACATTAATGAGCCACCTAGGGTCTCATTTTCCTAAGTGCTATTACATAAGACTTACATTTCATCTCTTCTTCTTCTACATGTGTCTTGGACCTATGAAGTAGTCCAACCCTTCATTGTGCCATGATTGTCTTGACTTCTTCTTGATCCCCACTTGAGCCTAGTTCCCTTCTCTTGAGTGGTGGAAGGTGAGAAGCTTCTTCAAAGGTGTGCCGAGGTAGACCAAGTTGTGGAAGGCACCGGTGTGCGTTGTAGAGGACGAAGTCGGTCCCACCGATTAGTCGTAGCTCGATGCCAGAGGAGAGTCTTGAGTGAAGCTCTTGGGTCTTGAGGAACCCCGATGTGCAAGTGAAATCATCCTTTGGCATGGTCTTGAAGTAGTTCCTCCAATCACTTCTTTTCTTGAGCTTTGGCACCCGATTAGTCACCCTCTCACATAGGCCTAGAGAATCTGTCATGTACTGGAGAGGGCTCTTAGAAAAGATTTTTGAGGCCGATTGGGTTTCTTAGCATGGATCAAACTTTAGGTGGAGGTTCACCCAACAAGAGAGAAGTTGCATTGACCCATAGAGAGGCCGTCCCAAGGAAGCCGAAGTGAGTCCATTGTAGAGGTTGGCTAGCACCGCCGGACCTATCCTTTTGCCTTCCCATATACTAGCTATGGCACTCAAGTGGCATTCCTCTAGGTGGTCTTCCATTGAAGGGAAGAGTAGAGCTCCTACCATGCATATTGCAAAGCCTTTCATTACTCTCTCTAACAAATCCTCATCCTCTTGGGCTTGATCCATATTCTTGTCTACCCATGAGGCTAACTTTAGAAGATTGATTCCCTTATGGGCTTTGATTTGGTTCACTAGATTTGGGCTTGGTATGAGGCTAGTAAGCATGTCATGAGCATTTATTGGTTTAGTCAAACTAGCCATCTTTGACTCTTCTCCTTGCTTCATCTTTCTTAACTCAAGGAGCATCTCAACTTCCTCTAAGAGAATAGTGGCTTCAAAGGTGGGAAAGAGGAAATTATGGGTGTTGGGGTGCCATAATTCTATAAGTGCTCCTGTAGAGGCCCAATCTAGGTGGATATCATCATAGTGGGTAGCATGGGTTACAAGGCCAAGAAGGTTCCATCTTGAAAGGAAAGACCTCATGTCTAAAGAAAGTTTAGAGAGGAGTAAGGGGAGCCATTTCATTTTCAAGAACCTCCTTGGACCCGATATATTTGGATAGTCCTGAAAAGCATAAAAAAGAGAAGAAGAGAAGAGAATGCAATCAGAATTTTTGAGAGAAGAAGAAGAATGAAATAAAAGCTTTAAAATAAAATAAAACTTACTTGGCCCTTAGCTATCCTCCCGCTAATATGGCTTGCAACTTCAGAAATCCTAGGAAGTCCCATCCTAGGCTTCTTAGAAGGCCTCTGCATCACCATCATCCTGTCCATCTTTTCTTTCGGTTTGGAGAAGTCTTGCGGTTCCTGTTGTACTGATCTTCGATTCTCTGATTGAAGACTCGCCTGCAGCTCTTAGTTGTTTGATGGGTAGCAGAAGATGCATCCTTTTTATAACTTTCGAAGCATTAGCCGTTGTCAGGCAATCACAGTTTGAGTTTGATTCGAATCACTCGCTGGAGTTTTGTTTCCGAGCAGGGAACGGAATGCAGGTGTTTTTAGTTAATTGACGCCATATACCTTGGCATCATTTCATTTATTAACGACATTCGCAGTGTCATCATTTATTTAATGCCTCTTGTATAGGCGTCATTTTCAGTCCGATTCCAAGCCTAATAGTGATTTTAATTAACGCCCCCATGTCTGTCGTCATTTATGTTTATAACGCCTCTATGTAGAGTCGTCATTTCTTGAGCTCACATTTTTAAATTGTTGTCCCAGCATTATGATTATCATGAACTTAAGTGCTTATATCTTGATTAAATTGATTATATATCATGCACTTATGATCATATTTTGAAGCTTTATTGAGCTGATGATTCTTTGATGAGCTAATGATTTTTGAGCACAGAGAAGCGCAAGCTACACAAGTCTTGAAATGGTTGGATTCCTTACACTGGTAACATCATTCCATCTTTGTATTCCTCCTGTATGCATTGTTACTATAGAGTATCTATTCTATTATAGCATATCAAGGACCTTGTGGTTCTGATAAACCTAGAATTTGAGTTCCCCTTTATCAAAAACAGTGATAATTCCAGGGGAGTCTTGATCGCACCGATAGGCCATTGGGTCATTTAAGGTTTGGGACGACGGTTCCACTTTCTGAGTTGATGCATGGATAAACGGGCTTCGACTTAGTATCAGCTCAGAGATATGGATTCCTGACCAAATCTGGATGGTTTAACAATATTATCCTTGATTATTTTCTATTTTTAGTTTGTTTTAATTTTCCTTTTTGCCCAGCATGCATCATGTAGGACTTTGAGTTCAATGATGAAAATCCTCATATTACGCCAATAATGAGGGCCGCTCGCTCTTAATTAAGTTGACATGGGATATTCCATTCCCAAATCGAGTACTTTATTCTCCTTGAAGCCGCTCAGGCTAATTCCTTGAAAGCATTCATTCGCTGGATCTTTGTCTCAATTCATTTTATTTTCCTGCAAACCCACCTTGGTTGTAGCACGTCCACATTGGCTGGTAACCGCTCTCCAATGGTGTTTTTCCTTCCGTGCCCTCGTGCACATTTTTCGTTTATTAGCTTAGTTCCTTCATCCAGCCGATCATTGCTTTCTTGTAATCATCCGAGATTGTTTCATTCAAAATCATGGAAAGATTTCCAACGCTTAGTGTCGGAGGCGTGTCACATCACACCTTGGCATCTGTTTATCAGTCCGTTCCACTTCATTCCACTTGTTACACTTTCGCTTCATTCCGTCTCACTCCCTTACAAAGCAGACGCTAAGGCGGGGCAGCTGTAGACATGCCAAAATCGATGCTATGTTGAGAAAATCTCATGTCACCACGTGACGCCCCAAAGTGGACTTCAATATTGGCTTAATATGAAGTTTTTCTAATTATTTGATAATAATTGTAATTTCTTGACATTTTTCTTTAATAATTACAATTAACACCTGGAGGGAGGGTGTCATTTAACTGACGACCTGATGAGGGGCGTGTTTTAATCAATGGACGACTGTTTGAACATGCATTGTTTCCTGGATTTTACAAATCCTAATCAAAATAAAACTCAAGGAATTGACGCCTGCCTGAGGGGCGTTGATTAGTTAACGTCCATTTAGACAGGCGTCATTTCTCAATTTTAAATAAGGAAAGTCCTTTATTGTCATAAATAAAGCCAGGAATTAACGACTTAAAGGCTGTCGTCATTTCAATTGACGCCCCCTCCTTAGGTCGTCATTTTCAGTTCCCTCTCCTTTGCACCTGCTACCTTCCACAATTGATCCTTTCCCCATTTTACACATAATGTTAGATTGGGAAGAGGGTTCCTTGTTGGAGGATTGATTTCCTCGTTTTAATCCTATTGATACAAGGATTTTTGGCCTATAAATAGCCCTTGAATCTCACGCGCGCAAAAGGGAACAAGAGCTTAATAAGAAGAACAATTGCACTGTGTGAGCTTTTAAACAGAAAGGAGAGAGTCTTGTTCTTGCAGGTTCTTCACGGTGTTCTTCTTCCGGCAGTAGCTCTTTCTCTGGAGGAATCTTCTTCCTAGCGGTAGTTCTTCATACCCACGAGCTCTTCATCCTATTGCTGCAGCCACTGTGGCTCTTGTTCTTCCCTATACTGCTGCACACACAGCAGCAGGGGCTTCCCCTTAATCTTTAGTTTAGTTTATTCATATCGCATACGCACCTTTTTCTCCTAGCTACCTTCGCTGGAGGAAATTATCATCACATCATACTACGCACATCTTGCTTTATATCACTTGCTTATGCGCATCACCTGTTAACTTTGCATAGCATCTATATATATTCCCAACCTTGTTACTCCTCTTAAGGGGTTTAAACTAAAACACACAAGGTGTGTTCATGCTTAATTTGATTGATTTCATATTTTTAGAGCATTGATGCTACACATCTTTGGCTAATCCATATCTTTATTTTTTTGTGTGTGTTTGTGCAAGGGTAATCAAGCTAGGAACCCCCTTCATTGGCCGACCGGTAGAAGGAGGAAGGAAGAACTTACAATCTCATCCACTTCATACAAGGTACATGTGATCATCTTTGTATTTTTGAGGTAACCCCTCTGGCGATCACCCTCCTTTGAGCATCTCATGCTCATTCCCCTTCTTTTCTTTATGTCCCACATATCTTAGCACATTTCTCCCTATTTTCATTTTAAATCTTTTTCTTCTCTTTTAAAAATGTCTATGTGACACACGTTCACAAATTTGATCGCCAATTTGTGACACACGTTCACAAATTTGATCGCCAATTTGTTACTCCTCTTTAGTCCCACCGTGATCGCCAATTTGTGACACACATCCAATGAGATGCTTGTCCCCATGGGTGTTGATATGGCCTTTGCATCCACCATTTTGAACTTCAATATCTCTAAGGTGTACTTGGACTGACTTATGAAGAACCCTTTGGCTGACTGTGTGATCTGCAGTCCAAGGAAGAATTGTAGTTCTCCCATTAGGCTCATCTCAAATTCCCTGGTCATTAGGTTAGCAAATTTAGTACAAAGTTCAAAATTTGTTGAACCAAATATAGTATCATCAACATAAACTTGTACTATAATAATGTGACCATGAGTGAATTTGGTAAACAAAGCCTGGTCGATCATACCTCTACTGTAGCCCTTACCAGTTAGGAATGCACTTAGCCGATCATACTAGGCCCTTGGAGCCTGTTTCAGTCCATAGAGGGCTTTATGCAATTTGAAAATATGGTCAGGATAGTCAGTATTTTCAAAACCATGGGGTTGTTCCACAAAGGCTTCCTCTTTTATTAACCCATTTAAGAAGGCACTCTTAACTTCCATTTGCTGAAGTTTGATTTTATTCGAGCATGTAAATGCTAAAAGGATCCTAATAGCCTCTAATCTCGCAACAGGGGCATAAGATCTTCAAAGTACACTCCAAATTCTTGGTTGTACCCTTTGGTAACCAATCTAGCCTTATTGCTAATTATTTTCCCTTCTTCACTGAGTTTATTCCTGAAAACCCACCTCGTTCCTATGATTGAATGATTGGAAGGTCTAGGAACTAGGGTCCAGACTTTATTTCTTTCAAATTGATTCAATTCTTCATGCATTGCATTTATCCATGATTCATCTTTTAGAGCTTCTTCGATGTTTTTGGGTTCTATTTGGGAAACTAGGGCCATGAGGTCTTGATCTATTACATCTTTATACAATGATTTGGTCCTAGTGTGATATCGTAAATTTCTAATTATATTTTCAATGTGATGATCTTTTAGAACCCTTTTGTCTGTGGAAGACTCACTTGGTTAGGTCGACTGGATTCCAGGTTCGGTCGACCTGCCTTGTTCTATTGTCTATCCTCTTTGCATGCCATGGTCTTCCTTTGCTTCTAGGATTTCACCATCATCATCATTTTTCCTGTGAGAGTTAGAAATATCTGATATTCCATCATATTCATCAAAAATAATATGGGGAGACACTTCCACAGTTTGATTCTTTATATTGAAAACCTTATAAGCTCTCAAATGATCTGAATACCCTAGGAATATTCCTAGTTCACTCTTAGCCTCAAATTTGTCCAGATCATATTTGTCATTATTATTGTTGTATAAATTTTGTTTTGATGATGTCTCACTATAAGTCATTGGCCAATTAAGTTAGAAACTCATGAAACATCTCTTGCTTGGCTTGGTATGAAGAAGTTTAACCAAGCCTAAAAGGCTGCATCGACCCCAGCATAGGATGCATCAACACAATTGATCTCAAAAGGAAGAAAAGTTCAAACGGGCCTTCAGCTGCGTCGACCTCATAGCCTCATTGCGTCGACGCAATCAAGCAAAGCTAGTAGTTCAGCCATGTTGAATTCTATGTTTTGATGATGTCAATGCAATATGGTTTATTGGCTAATAAGAACAGTTTTATATTGCAGGTGCTCTGGGTCAGCGAAAATTCACCTTAGAATCAAGAAGGAACTTTCAAGAGTTAAAGAAAGAGCATAGAGTGTCGAAGCAGGACGTTCACTGCCTCGATGCAGTCATAACCACAGAAGTGTTTTCAGAAGAGCTGCATCGACGCATCAAAGAAGTGCACCAACGCATCAAGAACAATTCTGCCATCATGTCGCACCACGTCGAAGCACCAGGCAGCTCCACCGACGCACCAAGTCAAAAGCCAATGTTTGATGACAACTGTTTGGAGGATCTATCTTCATACTGCCTCGATGCATCTGAGAAAGTGCATCGACGCACTAAGCTTGGAACCCGCAGTAGGAAGACTACTAGGTCGTAGCATCAGAAGGAGAAGTATGTGTTGTCACCAGGATAGGTCGAAGCCGTGAGCCACTGATCCGACGCATCAGTCAATAGCAGATGAGTCATTACACTCTGCCTTGACCTGGCGACGCTATGCATCGATGCACCAAGACACAAGCTAGCATTCGAAGCCTTCTGGCCAAGGGTTCTATGTTCACACTTGATGCGGGACAGAAGTGGGGGGTCTCCTTCTTCCTTCTGCTCATAGGCGCGCTATACCCATTACGCGCGTTCTGAAGAACGCGCTATATCGTTTACGCGCGTTCTCAGACAGCAGCAGAACGAAGAACCTCGACGTTGGGGCTCCCGTGGATGACTCTGGTGGTTCAAAGCACAAGGGGACAACACACAAGACGATAGACAACACACGGGGCATGCTAAATTTGAAATCAAACCAAGCAAATACTATCTAGGATAAATTTTGTGAAGGTGGATGTGGGGGTGAACGGCAAGGGAAGGAGGGTGGACGTAGATGATGTTAGGGCCTTGAAGAGGCTTGGCTGGGGCCTCACACCCGAACCCTTCGTAGGTACGGTGCAGCCGAGCTCCATCCAGATCATAACAACACCCTTGGCGGAGGTGGGGGGGTGGAATCGAGGTTGGAAGAAGATCAAAGCTCCGAATGGAGCCTCACACTCGACCCCGTCTCAGGGCCGATGCACCCGGGGCTTCGATCATCCTCTGTTGAAGGGGAAAAGGAGAGGATCAGAGGGACAGAATTGGGCCTCGCACCCAGAGAGGGACGGAGGAAGGGGGGTTTCCAAAGATTTGGAGGGATAGCCATGGGCTACACTCAAGAACACTCATACTTCGATTTCATTCATTCATTCTATGCTTAATCAAACGAACGGGGTACATATATAGGGAAAGGGAAGACAAAATGACGCTAACACGTCGATTTACAACCATGGAAGACAGCTAACATCGAAGACTTTGAGGAATTCGGCGCCGGGAAGTTGGACTGGCTGCACCCACGTGTCTGCCTGATATCGCGCTAGGGGAACCTAGCGCCTTCTTAAGGTCGCGCTAGGGACCTATAGCGCCTTCTTCAAGATTGCGCTAGTGCCCTATAGCGCCTTCATGTTTGGCCTGGCAGCTTGCTCGATTTGCTTCGGCTTGACGGCTGGCTTGATTCCCATCAAAACCCCTCCACTTGGAAAGGTTCGTCCTCGAACCTCGTAGCTCAAGATCCCAGTATGTGAGAACAGCCTGGTTCCCTAAGCTCTGATACCAATTTGATGCGGGACAGAAGTGGGGGGTCTCCTTCTTCCTTCTGCTCATAGGCGCGCTATACCCATTACGCGCGTTCTGAAGAACGCGCTATATCGTTTACGCGCGTTCTCAGACAGTAGCAGAACGAAGAACCTCGACGTTGGGGCTCCGTGGATGACTCTGGTGGTTCAAAGCACAAGGGGACAACACACAGGACGATAGACAACACACGGGGCATGCTAAATTTGAAATCAAACCAAGCAAATACTATCTAGGATAAATTTTGTGAAGGTGGATGTGGGGGTGAACGGTAAGGGAAGGAGGGTGGACGTAGATGATGTTAGGGCCTTGAAGAGGCTTGGCTGGGGCCTCACACCCGAACCCTTCGTAGGTACGGTGCAGCCGAGCTCCATCCAGATCATAACAACACCCTTGGCGGAGGTGGGGGGGTGGAATCGAGGTTGGAAGAAGATCAAAGCTCCGAATGGAGCCTCACACTCGACCCCATCTCAGAGCCGATGCACCCGGGGCTTCGATCATCCTCCGTTGAAGGGGAAAAGGAGAGGATCAGAGGGACAGAATTGGGCCTCGCACCCAGAGAGGGACGGAGGAAGGGGGGGTTTCCAAAGATTTGGAGGGATAGCCATGGGCTACACTCAAGAACACTCATACTTCGATTTCATTCATTCATTCTATGCTTAATCAAACGAACGGGATACATATATAGGGAAAGGGAAGACAAAATGATGCTAACACGTCGATTTACAACCATGGAAGACAGCTAACATCGAAGACTTTGAGGAATTCGACGCCGGGAAGTTGGACTGGCTGCACCCACGTGTCTGCCTGATATCGCGCTAGGGGAACCTAGCGCCTTCTTAAGGTCGCACTAGGGACCTATAGCGCCTTCTTCAAGATTGCGCTAGTGCCCTATAGCGCCTTCATGTTTGGCCTGGCAGCTTGCTCGATTTGCTTCGGCTTGACGGCTGGCTTGATTCCCATCAACACTACATTGACGTATCTGAGGAGTGCATCGACGCACTCAGCTTGGAACCAGAAATGGGAAGCCAACTATGTCGCAGCATCAAAAAGATGCATCGACGCACCAAAGACCAATGCAGATAGGTAGAAGCTATTTGGAGGCTGCGTCAATCTCCTAAAAATAGTTTCTGATGCTGTTTATTTCGGCCGGCCGAAATTGGTTGAATGGTCAACCGATTCCGGCAAGAACTTCAATATAGAAATACTTATGATGGACTTATGAAGATCAAAGGCATAATGGATGATTAAGGATAAGTGGATACTTAAGGAAGATTTACGACGCAACTCTGAAAATCATCCTTGAGCTAATGATGAACTAAGGAGAATCACGTGCCAGTTCTCATGGAAGTTTTGGCGTGCAAATTTCATCCCACGTGTCTGATTTCTAGAAAGTTCAGATAACCATCAGAATATTCCTTTTCTATGTGGACCAATGGATTATTGACTGACCGGAATCTTGAGTGGAAAGATAGTAAAGACGATGATCTGCTCTCTGCTATATATATCAGCCCCTCCGTTCAAGAGAGGTTACTGAAGCTGCTGCCTTCATTGAGATTGAAATTCCAAAAAGAGAGTTCTTCCAGAAATAAGAGAAAGAGATCCATCGTGAAAGGAAGAGAAATTAGAGTGCAGCCAACCCATCTCATAGGAGATTGCTTCATCAGAAGCTACACTATTCTTATTTGTTTTTCTCCGATCGAATTCCTCATTTCTGTTGTTTTCTTCTTGTTCATCGATTTAAATTTGCTCTAGTTCCCTCTGAGTGTTCAGAGGAAGGGAGAGTATTCTCCAGAGTCCCCTCTGAAGGTTCAGAGGAAGAGAGGCATCTGACCTCTAGTTTCGTGGGCTGCTGGGTGTTAGCTCACAGGGTTCCCTCTGCGGTTGTAGAGGAAGGGAGGTTGATCCTCTGGGTTCCTTCTGGACTTTCCAGAAGAAGTGAAGAGAGTGTTCCTTAGGGAGAAGCTATGTTTAATCGTTGTCGCAGACTGAGTTTGCTGGTTGTTTTGCCTTGAGCAAGGAAGCCTCACTCTAGGAGAGTGAGGGGTGGATGTAGATTGCGGATTGCAATCAAACCACCTAAAAACTCTTTTATCCATTGCGTGGTTTGATTTGCATAGCATTCAGTGTGCGCTACTTCGACTAATTGATAAATCAAAAGACCCAGTTGGAAGGATAGGTCAGGCCTATATGGAATGCTGCCCCTTGTGTGAGGAGATTCCTCGATCAAACCTCCGCCTCGTATCGATGTCAGTCGCTGGAAGCATGCTGCCTGCTAAGTGTGAGTTCTAGCTGTCGAATTCTTTGTTTGCACACGTTGTATTCACTACACTACTCTCTGCACACTTAATTGCTATTGGTTTGTCTGATCAGGTGCGTAAGTTCGAGTTATATTATTTCTGAGTCATCTGTTTGTATTTGCTCCTAGAATTTTAATTAGCTCAGTTTTTGGGTCAGATATATTCATCCCCCCTTCTATATCTGCCATTCTAGCTTATCAAGCCAGCGTGGGAAGTGAAGGAGTCAACCCATGGGGTCAACCCCTTTTCACTGGTGTTCTGTCGCGCCAGTCTACGTTGACCCCACAAACTTAGGGCGTCGACGCAAGGCTCTCCCAGAGAGCGTTGTAAACACACCTCTAAACAGATGCATCGACGCACCTCATAAGTAGCGTCGATTCGATCAAGATCAGCTTGCAAGCTGTACAAGAGGGAAACTAGCTGCGTCGACTCCAGATCTTCACAGCGTCGACTCCACAAGCACTGACAGGCAATCCGACAGGCGATAGCGCTAGAGGCATCGACCCCGCCCTCTCAGGGCGTCGACGCAAGGGGGCCTTCCAGAAGCCGTTTAAAGGCACATCTTCAACAGATGCGTCGACGCGTGGGTGATGTTGCGTCGACACACTCAAGGTTCCTTTAATATACTCTGTCAGAACTACACTTTTCGAAAACCGTATAGAGGCCAAAGATAGCCGACGTAAACCTCTAGAAACATGGTTTTTGAGGTCTGGAAAAGGCTCCTAGGGCAGATAACTGTCCTTGTCATCATTTGATTGCCAAAACAACTTTTTGGGCAGAAGATCTGTCAGTTTACAAATGTGGGAAAGGTAACCTTTCATGGTAACCTTCTTTTTACATCCAACCAATCAGAGATGGGTCTGGAAAATCTTCTAGGACAGAAGGACGTCCTTCCTTCATGCGAGCCAATGAATATTGAGATGCTGTAGGAACTCTTGGTCAAACTTCACTTATTTATTCCATCCAATCAAATTGTAAATCTTTGGAGGGGAATTTCTCTACCTCTTGTGCCTATAAATTGGACGGGTCTTGCTTGCAAGCTGCTGCTGTTGGAGCTGTAAGTTGGTGTGGAGAAGAGCAGAACGTGAGAGGAAGATCAAGAGAAAGAAGAAGGTGTTGGGACGCTAAAGGTGATCTAGAGGGGGGTGAATAGATCAGTCACCCGATAAAAATGACTGTAGCAGAATCAAATGCGGAATGTAAGAACTTCTGCTAAACAGATGGAGCGCACAAACCAAAGACCAACCAGAGCAGCTGAAGAACCGTCCTAAGCAAACATCTACTGCGTAAAGAACAGAAATAAGGAAGCGATGCAAACCACAAAACAATCACACAGTAGACAAGATATTTTTAGGTGGTTCGGTCCTCCAGACCTACGTCCACCCCACACTCAACCCGAGTGTGAATTACTGCTGACTCACAGCTTGAACTGCTGGGCATCACAGCTTGTCTACAGACCGTTGAGCTTCACAGCTTGCTGTCCGAGACCAAGTCTCGCCCGCTGAGGAATTACAGCTTAACCTATCCAGAGGATACACCTCTGCAACCGCTAGGGACTAAAGTTTGACCCGTCCAGTGGAATCCTCCACTGCAAGTGCTGGCACACATCTTGAACACAAGAGTTTTGAAAACAAAATAGAAACAAAACAAAAAACAAAATGTATCCCTATAGGGAATAAAGCTCAAACAAGTGAGCAAACTCAGATCTGGTTTTGAACCAAAGATCTGAGGAACAAATCTCTCTCAAATCTTCTCTCTCAAACTTCTCTTCTCTCTCTTTTTCTTCTCTGCTCTCGGTGGCTCTCTGCTTTTCTTCTCTGTGGATTGTGCAAGCTGAAGTTCACTCTCTGCTCTTCTGCTTCGATCTTCATTGCTCATCCAGATAGAAGAAATGTTCCTTTTATACCAGCAGCAATAGGAGGGCGTGTGGCTTCCACATTTCCCGCCCAATCATTTTGGTCACGTGGCAGAATCCAAGCTTGCTGCTGTACACGTGTCACAATCTGGGCACCTCGTCCATCCTTGGATCACGTGCCTTCATTAAGCTTTACGAAGAGTACCTGTCAGACAAAGGATAGAGTTATCAGTTTAAGTCTAAAACCCTGTACAGACTTTGTAGGGTGTAATGCATTGTGTAGACTTTGCAATGTATAGACTTTGCAATGCGACAACAATGTATAGACATTGCAATGCCTAGTGTTAAAACATGAGAGCACAATGCACAAACTAAGTGTGTGAACGTTGTACAGACTTAGTGTATGCGTGAAGCACAGAATGCATTAACTAAGCTTATGAGTGTATAGACTTGATAGCACATGCTGTAGTATGCATATGGTGAAGTATGTACATTGATGATAAATGCTCAGGCATGCCAAACGAATGTGTAGACTCTGCGTTCAATGTATAAACAATGTGTAGACTTAGAATGCAGCAATGTGCAGACTTCGTGCAATGCATGAAGCAATGTACAGACTTTGAGAATGAAGCACACAGGCTGTACAGACTTGTGCTAATGCTGCAAGTGGACAATGTATAGACTTCAGCTCGTGCAAGCAAAGCCAATGTATAGACTTGGCGTTTGTACAAGCAGAACGATGTACAGACTTTGTGTTGCGAACACAGGCTGTACAGACTTTGAATGATGCATGCACAAGACGCAACGGATGTACAGACTTAGAGTTCGTGCATGCTACAGTGCAATGTATAGACTTAGTGTTCTACAGCCAGACAAATGAATGCACAGTCAATGTATAGACTTTATGTGCAATGCAAAGGCTGTATAGACTTAATTAGCGTGCCTGAAGCAGAGCAATGTACAGACTTTGGTTGATGCCATCCAAAGAATGCATAGACTTGCAACAGTGAACGTAGGTAAAGATGACAATGTATAGACTTGGCCAGTGTACAGACTTACCACCTAGATGATGCATGAGCATGCTGACGATGTACAGACTTTCTAGGCATGAAGACAACCGCTGTACAGACTTCGTGTGCAATGGCCAAACAATGTGCAGACTTGATGAATATGCAGCAATGTATAGACTTGCTGAGACGCAACATGAGACGATGCACACGAACATACTGCAATGTGTAGACTTGTGACAATGTGCAGACTTGCTAGTGCATGATGTTAAAATGTTTCAGCAAAGAATGTATAGACTATATGGCGTGCAATGCAGTAAGACAGCAATGCAGCAAGGCAATGGAGTGTATAGACTTTATGTGCCTGAATGCACCATGTATAGACTTGCCAAGCATGCATTGTATAGACTTATGTGATGTGCACGCGTGCAACTGATGAATGCACCTATACAGTGAACAAATGCAATGTATGCTAAACACAAAGACTGGCTCACTGTGATACTCTCACTGTATTGCTATCATCAAAACAAAATAGCATATGCTTGTGCCTAAGTGGCACAACTGAAGGAGCGCCTGATCGGATTTCTGTTAGAGAGAGCATGAGGAGTGAAGGAAGATCGTAGCCAAGCCAGTCAGCCCTAGGTTCATTGAACCATTGATCTCCACTGCTGTTCGTTGTATTTCTTATTATGCAACAGCTGCACTTGCAGCTTCTTGTTTGGTCCTTTGTTGTCTTTGCTTTCCTACAACAAACCATTCTGTGTGTGGGGCGTTGTCCCCGTGTAACCTGCAGTTGCAACGTGTGTGTTTGTTTCTTTTCTGGTTTCTACTTTTGGGGCTTGTCCTCGTGTGATGCGGGTTGTAGCTTGAGGAGCTTCTCCTCATGAGGACTTCATCCTCGTGTGTGTGTGTGGGGTGTATCCCCGTGTTCTGCTGGGTTCACTAGCATGTGTGTTTGTTCTCTTTTGGACAAAGAGTAGAAGCCTCACCGAGTTGGTGAGAGGTGGACATAGGCGTGCTAGGTAGTAGTCGAACCACCTTAAAATTCCTGGTGTTGTGGTTTGATGCTTGGCGTCCATTTCATCTATCCTTTCTACGCATGTGTTCTGGGTTATCAAGTGTATTACGTTTCATTCTGCTGATAGCATTCCGCATTTTAGCTCAGTCCATCGTTTGCCTTGGCTCCCCGGTCTGCTATTTTATTAATTTCTAAAAGGTGGTCACAGATTGAGTGTAGGATCTATTCACCGCCCCTCTAGATCCTCTCATACTATCCAACAGTTGGTATCAGAGTAGGTTCCCTAGAGATGTGGTCCAATGACCAGGGGAGATCCGACGGGAACGTCCCTCGCAACTACATAGATGAGGGCCATGCCATCAATCGACCTCCGTTCTTCGATAGAACAAACTATATGTATTGGAAAAATAGAATGGAAGTTTTTCTTCATGCCTAGGATCATTTGATTAGGCGTGTGGTTAGTATAGGTCCTTTCGTTTTACCAGAGGTAGATGATACCTGGACCCCTGACCAGGTTAAGAAATCCACAGTCAATTGGAGCGCAATGAATATAATACAGTGCGCTATCCACCCCAAAGAATACTCAAGAGTCTCTACTTGTAAATATGCAAAAGAAATGTGGGATAAGCTTGAGCTAATCTATGAGGGGACATCGGAGGTAAGGGCCACAAAGGCCAACATGTTGATTTCTGATTATGAAATGTTCAGAATGAAACTAGACGAATCTATTTCTGAAATGTATGCAAGATTTGCCCAATTAACAAACTGCTTAAAACTTCTGGGAAAAGAATACACTGACAGTGAACTGGTTAGCAAGATCCTTAGATCTCTCACCTCAGCGTGGCACACTAAGGCCACTATTATTGAAGACTCCAAAGACTTGTCTGTATTGACAATTGATGGATTAATAGGATCACTCATGCTTAGCTCAATCTGAAGAGGAATGAGGAAGATCTCAAGCAAAAGAAGACGATGGCTCTCAAAGTCTCTAAGAGCACAGATGGATCTGATGAGAACAATGAAGATGACATCCCATAGGGAAGCCTAGCCGACTATGCTCTTCTCACCCGACCGTTCAAAAAATTCCTAAGAAGCAGAGGTAAATTTCAGAGGAGGAAGAGAACGCCATAGGGAAGTAGAAACTCCAACTTCAAATCTGATCAAGCAAAAAGGTCTGACAAAGTCTTATGTTATCAATGCAAGAGGCCCGGGCATATTCGAGGAGAATGCCCCGAGTTGTTGAAAACAATGACCAAGGCCAATGGGAAGAAGCCCAAAGCGATGGTCTGTAGTTGGAGCGATGATGAAGAGGAAGATGAAAATTCTTCTACATATGAAGATGAGGACGGCCTTTGTCTAATGGCCAATGATGAAGAAGATCAGGTAACTACCCCGTTTGACAATTTTTCTACTGAAGATTAGGAAGAGACATGCACTAATTTGTTTGAAAGATATGAAGTTTTTAAGAAAGAGAACAAGCATCTAAAGAAGAAAATCAATGCACTTGCTCATGATAATCCTGTTAACAAGGAGTTGGAAACACTAAAAATTGAAAATGAAAAATTGAAGACACAGATTGAAGATTTTGAAAGCAACTACCCAGAATTGAAGAGCTTAAAGGAAGAAAATGAAAAGCTCAAAAAACAGCTAAGCCAAACTAGTTTGAAGCATCGAGATTATGAAAGAGAGAGCAAACTTAGTCTAGAAAAATATAAGGCAATAAACGCTGTCAATGTTGAGTTACAGAAAAGCCTTGAGAAGGCTGAAAATGAGCTGAAAGATAGGTAATCTGCCCTAGAAAGAATGACTCAGAGAAAATCCAACTTGGATGCTCTCTTAGGCACTAGAGTCAATTTCAGAAAAGAAGGGTTAGGATTTAACCCCTCTGAAAAAAGGCCCTTTAAATTCAAAACCATCTCGTTCTGTCCTAAAAAAGGCAAAGGAAAGTTAATAGTAGAAGAACCATCAAGGTAGAATCCCCCTAAACCCAAAACCTTTAAGAATAAAGGAGGCAGCCATCAGGCTGGGTATAAAGGCCAAACTGAACCGCTGGGTCGACGCACTATCTCGCAGGGTCGACGCAACCCCACTCAACCAGAGCCGGCTAAGCGTCAAGGTCGACGATGTGGGTGTAGAAATATGGAATGTGGCGTCACAAGTCACATGAATAAACATATGTGTATAAGTGATAACATAATTTGCCAATCAAGTGAACATCATGAACATGTGACTATGAAAACATGGTAGCATGATCATATAGGAATGAAAAGGCGACAAAAGATGTAGAAGAATACCGTGATCGCCACCAAGGAAAGACAACACCAAAGGATATGAAAGAAGACTATATGCGTTGTGTACCTTGGAAAAAGAAGATGATCGTGCTCAATATAAATAATGCGGGGACAATGTGGATTATCTCTCCTCGCCTTCCAGTCGGCTAGAAGGTAAGAGCCTCACTTTCCATACTTTCCTGCGAAATAAAGACAACACAAAAGGTGAAACCCATTAGAAAATGTTGTGTAGAAATCTGCCCAAGTGCATAAACTAACACGAAAGATTGAGGGCAAACTCACCGAGGGAGGGTTTTTAACCCCTGTGGAAGGGTGGAAATAATAGGTGTGTATATTGTGATGAGATTAAAATACAGAGATTGATTTAATATGCCATGATTAACATAGATAAGCAAGGTGCAAACATGCGGTTCATGCAAGAACAGTGCAGCAAACTGTGCAAACTGTGCAAACAGGGTGCAAAGACTGATGAAGACAGTAGGGAAAACGAAGTCCAAATAGGGAGAAAATTGGGATGACAGAAGACTTGAGTGTTGTAAAGAAGTAGGAATAAGAATCACGCCAAAAGGAGGTCTGGACAGAAAGTTATGACGTCGGAGATTTAGGGAAAAATGTAGACAGTGCAGAAATGCAGAACAGTGCACAAATCAGACCCAAAGAATGATAAGTATCTTGCAGAATAAGACATCAAAAAGGGAAAGAAAGGATGCTATGGAAAGGTGGGAATATTGTGGTGAAACTAGGACAAAAGAATGGTTTAAAATGGGGAAGACAGCAGTGAAAAATGTGGTGGAAAACACAAGAAAATAAAGGGGTGCAGAATATGACAGAACAGAGACTGTGTGAAAATAGAATGAAAGTGCAAAAATGATGGAGAAAAATATGCATGAAGATGACAAGATAATGAGCCCAGAATGGAGGAAAACGAAGATTATACTTCCCTTAAGAGCCTAGAGTTGAAGGACTGGATCAGAAGTGCACCATGGCCTCGCTCCGGTGACGCAAACGTACCCCCGTCGCAAGAAATCTGGGTTTCAAAAAAGTGCAGAACAAAGTGATGAAACCTGAAAAGTTGGGGCTTGGAAGAGGGGGAAAAGATGAGAGAAATGAGGCACACATATAATCAAAACGAAGTTAATACTCTCCTCTTCAAGATGGAGTTGAAGGAGGATGAAGAGGATGAAGCATGACTCCGCCCCGGCTTGATGAACATGCCCCCGTTGCGGAGTTATAGCAGAAAATCAGAAAACTGTGATGATTTGCCAAAAGTATGGACGAAGTTGAGAGGGCAAATGATGATGAAATGGAGCAAATAAAGAACCAAAACAAAGATTATACTTCCCTCTTCAGGCTTGGGTCGAAGGAGGATGAAGACAGTGTAGCATGGCTTCGCCATTGCCTTGGAAACGCGCCCCCGTCGCAACTGCAAACTGGGCAGTTTATATGGAGGTTGCATGAAATCTCCAACTTCCTCTCATGATTCCCGAAGATATAATCCAAGATAAATCGAGTTCTTTGGATCAAACTCGAGATAATACAAAGGACAAGAGATAGGAACAAGTGGGACTCGATTTGGAGGAGGATTCTAGAAGTTATGACTCTTGGAAGGAGGCCACGGCGAGCAGGAAAATAGAGTTTTACTTGTACTAGGATGCTTAAATCCAGATCTTTTAACCAAGATTCTGAGAGACATAGCCAATGAAAATTTGAGTTCTATGGATCAAACTCGAGATAATCCAAAGGACAAGAGATAAAAACAAACGTGGATCAATTTGGATGAGAATTCTAGAAGTTACGGCCGTCGCAAGATAGGCCCATCGAGCAATTTTCAGAGATAGAGTCCAGCGCAGGCTGGACTCTTGGTTTGCTTAGCGATCGGTCAACTGACCGCTAAGGAACAAACGGTCGGTCGACCGACCGTTTACAATAAGAAACGGTAATTTGCAGTTCGTTTGCGCGACTTTGGAAATCAGAGTATATCTCAAAAACGGTGCAGAATTAGAGAAAGTGGTAGAAGAAGAAATTGTAGATAACTGAAAGATGAACAACTTTTATGAAGAGAGCAAGATGAAAAGATGATCAAAAAATGGAGAAAATGGGGATAGAAGATAGGAAAAATGCTTGGTCTACTGGTGAACAGTGCAGTCTACTGAAAAAATGTGAATAACTTGAAATTGGTGTAGAACTGGCTAATGGTGTAGAAAAAGAAGTCGTAGAGCTTTAAAAGGTGAACAACTTTGGTGAAGGGCACTTAATGAATAGAGGAAAAGAAGGGGATGAAAAATGGCCATTTTCAAGATTGCGCATCGAAAGGAGCCAAATGCTTGATGTAAAGTCGACCTAAATGGGCCGCAAGTCAATTTGGAAGGCCGAAAGTTGATAAGATAAGCTCCAGAGCTCTAAGAAATCATGATCTCTAAGGCTCAAAAGCTAAGGAATAATGAAATGGGCTCGAAATCTATCCAAGGAAGACTCTAAAATAATGGGTAATTCGGGACATCGAAAATGATGAATAAGATAAATGACTCAACTTGTGGGCTAAAACGGGTGTCAACAGACGCACCAGGAACATGCGTCAACACAGTTCATCTGGTCATTTCAAAAAGAAAAATTGGTTCAATAATCAAAGAAGTTTCAACAGTCAGCCGAACTTGGGTACATTCCATGCCCAATTCAACACCTTTGGAAACCCAAGATTTAGACCCCACTTTAACTCATACTCCTTGAAATCCATGAAACCTGTTTGTCACATCTACAACAAACCAAGACACACTAGCAACCAATGCTAGTCCGGCCAGAGAATGATATCTTTTAAGCACGTCTGGATTCCAGAGAACTTATTGCATGCATTCAACTATGATTATGGACCCAAATTTGTTTGGGTTCCAAAAGCTTCTGCTTGATATGTTCTATGCAGGAATGCCTAGCAGCCCATCACAATCGATGGTACTTGGACATCGGCTGCTCGAGGAATATGACAGGAGACAAGAAGAAATTGATTAATCTAGTCAAGAAAGAAGGAGGGCAAGTAAGGTTTGGAGGCAAAGATAAAGGGAAGATCATTGGCACGGGAACAATTGGTAAGGATTCTTCTAACCTCATTGAAAATGTGATGCTTGTGGAAGGCCTTGAGCATAATCTGCTCAGCATAAGTCAGCTATGTGACAAAGGCTACAAGGTAGTGTTTGATGCCAATGAATGTAAAATTTTTGAGAAAAATTCTGATTCTGTGAAATTTGTATGTCATAGACTAAACAATGTGTATATGGTAGATCTTGATAGTTCTTTTGCTGAAAACTTGTGCTTGTCTGCCAACCATCCTAATGATGCGTGGCTGGGGCATAGAAGGCTGGGGCATGTTAGCTATAGCATTTTGCACAAATTGTCCAAGCATGGAATGGTAAGGGGACTACCCAAAGTGTCCTATAAAAAGAACACCCAAGTGTGTGAAGCATGCTCCCTAGGTACGCAAACTCGAAAAATCTTTAAAACTAGAAGTGAGCCCTTGTCATCCATGCCCTTTGAATTTCTGCACATGGACCTGTTTGGTCCAACTAGAACAGGTAGCCTTAATGGGAAAAGATATGGATATGTGGTAGTTGATGATTTCTCTCATTTCACCAGGATCTTTTTCCTCACTAATGAGAATGATGCCTTTCTTGAATTTCAGAAATTCTTCAGAAAAGTGAAGCAAGAAGGTAAATTCAAAATTTCTACCATCCAATCCGATCATGGAGGAGAATTCAAAAATCTCTCTTTCTCTGAACTCTGTAATCGCAAAGGTCTAACACATAGGTTTTATTCTCCTAGGACCCCAGAGCAAAATGGCATTGTGGAGAGAAGGAATCAGACAATTGTGGAGATAACCCAGACAATGCTAATTGAGAGAAAGCTCCCAAGAAAATTCTGGGCTGAAGTAGCAAACACAGCTTGTTACATAATTAACAGGGCCATGGTAAGGCCAAAAGGTAAGAAAATACCCTATGAAATGCTCAAAGGTAAGAAAATCAACTTAGCCTATTTTTGAGCTTTTAGTTCAAAATGTTACATCCATAACAAAGACAAAGCTGACCTTGATAAATTTGAGGCTAAAAGTAGTGATATTGGAGTATTCTTGGGGAATTCTGAAACATCAAGGGCATATTGGGTTCTTAATGTGAAGAATCAAACCATGGAGGAAACTCTACATGTAGTGTTTGCTAAACTGTCAAATAATTCTGATAAGGATGTTTATGACAGGGAAAAGGAGGATGATGATGGAAGGTTTGTGGACTCTAAAGAAGAACAAGGAGAAGGCAGTCAACCACAACCCACATCACAAGAAACAGGTCGGTCGACCGAGATTCCTACATAATCAATTCTGCCCGGTGAGTCTTCTACCAATTTTGAACCTTAAAAGACTATCCTATCCAAAACATCATAGGAAACTTTCATGATCCCCCTAGGACCAGATCATTTCATAAAGATATTAATAATGAAGATCTCATTGCATTAGTGTCTCAAGTGGAACCCAAAAATATTGAAGAAGCCTTGCGGGATGAACATTGGGTTAATGTCATGCATGAAGAACTTTATCAATTTGAAAGAAATCAAGTATGGAATCTAGTTCTCAGACCCACCGACCAGCCTGCTAGTGGAACTAGATGGGTATTTAAGAACAAATTGAATGAAGATGGAGCCATAACTAGGAACAAAGCCAGATTGGTAGCTAAGGGGTATAACCAAGAAATTGGCATTGACTTTGAAGAATCATATGCTCCTGTAGCCAGACTAGAAGCCATCAAAATTTTATTAGCCTTCGCATGCTCCCTAGGCATTAAGCTACAACAAATGGATGTCAAAAGTGCTTTTCTGAATGGCTTGTTAAAGGAAGAAGCTTTTGTAGAACAACCGCCTGGTTTTGAACATGTTGACTTTCCTAACCATGTTTACAAATTGAACAAGGCACTGTATGGATTAAAGCAGGCTCCACGGGCTTGGTATGACAGACTCAGTGCACATCTGACCAACAGAGGCTACAATAGAGGTAAAATTGACCAAACTCTCTTTACAAAAGTGATGAATGGACACATCATTGTGCTACAAGTATATGTAGATGATATAGTGTTTGGTTCAACTGACTCTAACATGTGCAAGTAATTTGTTGATCAAATGACAAAAGAATTTGAAATGAGCCTCATGAGGGAACTCCAATTCTTCCTTGGACTGCAGGTCGCATAGACTAAAGAAGGCTTCTACATAAATCAGTCCAAGTATACATTGGAGGTTCTGAAAAGATTTGGAATGAAGGATGTCAAACACATATCCACGGCCATGGGAACAAGTGCCTCTTTAGATGCGGACGTGAATGGTAAATCTGTAGATCCTAAAGCATACCGAGGTATGATCAGGTCTCTTTTGTATCTCACTGCTTCTAGGCATAATATTCAGTTTAGTGTATGCATGTGTGCTCGATTCCAAGCGAATCCTAAAGAATCACATTTGATTGTTGTGAAAAGAATCTTAAGATACATTGCTAGCACACATGGCTTAGGGCTGTGGTATCCTACATCATGTTTCTTTGAATTAATTTCTTATACTGATGCTAATTATGCTGGATGTAAACTTGATAGAAAAAGTACCAGTGGGTATTGCCAATATTTGGGTGGGTGCCTAGTTTCTTGGGCTTCCAAGAAGCAGCACTCGGTGGTCCTATCCACTGCAGAGGTAAAGTATGTTACTACAGGGAGCTGTGGGACCCAAGTGCTGTGGATAAAGTAGCAACTCCAGGACTACGGAGTAGATCTTGGATGCACACCCATACTGTGCGATAACACAAGTGCCATCAAGTTAACTAAGAACCCCATCCAGCATTCCCGCACAAAACACATTGAGATAAGGCATCACTTCCTTTAGGATGAGGTAAGCAAAAAGAACTTTGAATTCCAATTCATTGAAATTGAGAAGCAAATTGTAGATATTTTTATAAAACCTCTGAGCAATGAAAGATTTTCTACTTTAAGAAGAGATTTGGGTCTGTGTAGGCCCCCCACTTGATTGCATTTGCATGGATCTGCTAATCTAAGTCCAAGGGGTCACTGGTTGTTGCCACAAAGGGGGAGTATGTTGCATTTATTATTTCAGAAGATTATGTTGTTCATGTGTGAATAACCAATGGTATATAAAATGGTGACGCGTGAAAGGGCAGGCATAGTCTGTCTGGGAGCACTCACTATGTGTGCGAAGACACTCTACCAAGTACCAAGGGTCCTCACATACTGCATTTTAGTGTCTAGGGGTTGAGGGGGAGTTGGTTGATTTCTTTCAGATAGGTTCATAGTTAAGTCTGCTGCATTAGAAGTTTTTCATTTGTCTGGCTCCAATGAGTCGACACACTGATAAGTCTGCGTCGACGCCATAGTTCAAATTGTCCAAATCTTGTGTTCTGTGAGACAGTTCTGCATCGATGCACTTTTGAGGACAAGTCGACGTACGGTTTCTTCTTTTCTTGTGCGCTGCACTCTCATCTTAATGCCTTAACTCCTAGTCTTTCTTTATAGCCACACATTATCTATGCATGCACTTCGTCATCCAAATCCTTGCAATTACTGAGGGAGAGTGTGTACTATCCTTTGTGCAACTTTCCACTTTCTTGTGGGTTGTTTCATGGGGAGATTTTTTTTTTCTAAGACTACTTTTCATTGACTGACCTCTCTGAAAGAAATCTCCTGCATTTTTTATATCATGATTATTTAAATGAATTGTGGTTTTAAGGCCAACAACTTCCTGAAGTCTGCAAACAAGAAACTTGACGGAGGGACTCCTCAGGCTTACTTCTGTTGATGCCTTAAGTTTTATAAGTTCTTATGTCCCATTGTCTGCTTATGCATATTCAGTAACAATTTTGGTTGATAAACTTCCATTGAGTATTGTGATCAAACAACCATATTAATTGAGACTTATCCAAAGCACGCATTGCAGAGCAATGGATAGGGCTTACTGAGTAACCAGATGCACTTCACCTGAGACGTGAGGTGGTTTGAGTCAAAAGGTAATGCCTTGACTAACTCTGATCTTGTAGAATTCATTTCAAAAAAAGAATTATGAGAAGGGGCTTAACAGAGGAATGGCTCTTGTCTACTGAGAAACTGTAACCCTTCACCAATGAAGTGATAAAGGGTCAGGCATGAAGCGGCAAGCTATCTCTGATCCAAATGTGGTATGATAGTTAACTGCACTGAGTAATTGGGGCATTTGCATCTAACAAATGTGATTCCTCACGTAAAAAGGTGTTAGTTGAACTTGATTGTCAGTACAGCCACTGTGAAAATCAGAGGTGCATGATCAGGTAAGTTCTCACAATTCCAGCTTGTTTGGCTTCAATACTAATGGTAGTTAATCCTAAAAGGTCACTGGATCTCAATGAGTTAGACTGAACGGGGAATATCCAGGACTTTGGTTCTCACTTGTGCATCAACTTCAGAAATCTTGAGTGAGCACTCTCTTGTTAGTTGCTTGAATTCTGGTACTCTTACAAGTTCTTGACTTTAATCCATCAATTCATACTCTATCACCATGCAATGCTCTTGTGCTGCGAGATATCTGATGTTGGGGCTGGGCCAGTCATTTCATTAGACCTGTCTTAGACTTGAATCTTTCCTCTGACATTCTCTCCACTTCTCATCTCCACTGCTAATTTTGAAAGCACCCCTCAGGTTTTGCTGATGTCAAGGGAGAAGTTGTTGATGAGTCATCATCTGCATGTCAAAGGGGGAGTCAGCTTTCATTGTCTATTACCTGCATGTTCTCATTGCATATCATACTGAGTCTGTCATGTACTTAAATTCTTGATGTGCTTCACGATAGTTATGTTCAAATCTGTATGATTATGCGCGGCATGCCAAGATTTGCTGTCAAAACTGTGAGCACAATGACTCATAGTTGTCATCATCAAAAGGGGGGAGAATGTTGTATAAATTATGTTTTGACGATGTCTCACTATAAGTCATTGGCCAATTAAGTTAGAAACTCATGAAACATCCCTTGATTGGCTAGGTATGAAGAAGTGTAACAAAGCCTAAAAGGCTGCGCCGACCCCAACATAGGACGCATCAACGCAATTGATCTCAAAAGGAACAAAAGTCCAAACGGGCCTTCAGCTACGTCGACCTCATAGCCTCATTGCGTCGACGCAATCAAGCAGAGCTAGTAGTTCAGCCAGCGTGGGAAGTGAAGGAGTCGACCCATGGGGTCGACCCATTTTCACTAGCATTCTGCCGCACCAGGCTGCGTCGACCCCCCCAACTCAGGGCGTCGACGCAAGGCTCTCACTGAGAGTGTTATAAATGCACCTCTAAACAGATGCGTCGACGCACCCTGTAAGTAGCGTCGACTCCATCAAGATCAGCTTGCAAGCTGTATAGGAGGGAAACTGGCTGCGTCAACTCTAGATCTTCACGGCGTCGACTCCACAAGCACCGACAGGCAATCCGACAGGCGATAGCGCTGGATGCGTCGGCCCCGCCCTCTCAGGGCGTCGACGTAATGGGGCCTTCCAGAAGCCGTTTAAAGGAGCATCTTCAATAGATGCGTCGACGCATGGGTGATGCTGCGTCGACGCACTCAATGTTCCTCTAATATACTCTGTCAGAATTGCACTTTTTGAAAACCATACAGAGGCCAAAGATAGCCGACGTAAACCTCTAGAAACATGATTTTTGAGGTCTAGAAAAGGCTTCTAGGATAGACAACTGTCCTTGTCATCATTTGATTGCCAAAATAACTTTTTTTGTAGAAGATCTGTCAATTTACAAATGTGGGAAAGGTCACCTTCGATGGTAACCTTTTTTTTGCATCCAACCAATCAGAGATGGGTCTGGAAAATCTTCTAGGACAGAAGAACGTCCTTCCTCCATGCCAGCCAATGAAAATTGAGATGCTGCAGGAACTCTTGGTCAAACTTCACTTATTTATTCTAGCCAATCAAATTACAAATCTTTGGAGGGAAATTTCTCTGCCTCTTGTGCTTATAAATTGGACGAGTCTCGATTGCATGCTACTACTGCTGGAGCTGTAAGTTGGTATGGAGAAGAGCAGAACGTGAGAGGAAGATCAAGAGAAAGAAGAAGGAGTGCCTGATTATATTTCTATTAGAGAGAGCAATAGGAGTGAGGAAGATCCGCATCCAAGCCAGTCAGCCCTAGGTTAATTGAACCATTGATCTCCACTGTTGTTCGTTGTATTTCTTGTTCTGCAATAATTGCACTTGCAGCTTCTTATTTGGTCCTTTGTTATCTTTGCTTTCCTACAACAAACCATTCTGTGTGTGGGGCGTTGTCCTCGTGTAAGCTGCAGTTGCAGCGTGTGTGTTTGTTTCTTTTGTGGTTTCTTGTTTCTCCTTTTGGGGCTCGTCCCCATGTGCTGTGGGTTGCAGCTTGAGGAGCTTCTCCTCGTGAGGACTTCATCCTCGTGGGTGTGTGTGGGGTGTATCCCTGTGTTTTGCTGGGTTCACCAGTGCGTGTGTGTGTTCTCTTTTGGCCAAAGAGTGGAAGTCTCACCGAGTTGGTGAGGGGTGGACGTAGGCATGCTAGGTAGCAGCCGAACCACCTTAAAATTCATGGTGTTGTGGTTTGATGATTGGCATCCATTTCATCTATCCTTTCTACACATGTGTTCTGGGTTATCAAGTGTATTATGTTTCATTCCGCTGATAGCATTCCACGTTTTAGCTTAGTCCTGCGTTTGCCTTGGCTGCACGGTCTGCTGTTTTGTTAATTTCTAAAAGGTGGTCAAAGATTGAGTGTAGGATCTATTCTCCCCCCTCTAGATCCTCTCATACCATCCAACAATTATGAATGAAGCATGTTGAGCCAAATGTTCTGAAATAGGCTAAATTAGGTTTCTTACCATTTAACAGCTCATATGGAGTTTTCTTGTGGCCTAGTCTTACCAGTGTTCTATTTAGGATATAGCAGACTATGTAGTTGACTCTCAATCTGCATGGTTCGAGCCATTTCTACCAGAGTTTGGTTCCTCCTTTCCACAATTCCATTTTGCTCTGGTGTCTGAGGTGAAGAAAACCTGTGATTCACTCCTTGTTCCCTGCAGAATTCATCAAATGCAGAATTATCAAACTCTCCACCATGATCAAACAATATTGAATTAATCTTAAAATTACTTCTCTATTTTTGTTTTCTGAAGAAAAATTATAATTCTTGAAAAGCATCATTCTTGTGTGCTATGAAAAATACCCAAGTGAATCTAGAGAAATCAACAATAATAACATAACCAAATCTTTTGCCACTCAGACTGGCTATCCTGCTGGGTCCAAAAAGATCCATGTGAAACAATTCAAAGGGTTTAGATGTCAGGGGTTCTATTCTAGGTTTAAATGAACTCATGGTGTGTTTGCCTTGAGTACATGGACCACACACATTTTCATTATGTTTGAATGACAACTTAGGGAGTCCTTTGACTAAGTCATATTTGGCCAGCTTATGCAGGATATTATAGCTAACATGACCTAGTCTCCAGTGCCATAGTGTAGCATTGTCAGTTTTATTTGCAACTAAACATAAGTTTTTATCAAAAGATTCATCAAGATCCACTATATAGACATTATTCACTCTCTGTCCTACAAACTTTATTGCATCAGAGTTGATGTCAAAGATTTTGCATTCACTTGCATCAAAGACAACTCTATGACCCTTGTCACACAACTGACTGATACTAAGTATATTATGTTTTAGACCTTCAAAAAGCATCACGCTTTCAATAGAGTTGGAAGAATTCTTATCGACATTGCCTGATCCAATGATTTTACCTTTATTCTTACCCCCGAAGGTCACTTGCCACCTTCTTTTTCAATGAAGTAGAATTTACCTTGGTCTCCAGTCATATGTCAAAGCAGCAGCTATCCAGGTACCACCGGTTATCCACGGCTATAAGGCATTCTTGCAAGACATTTTAAACAGAAATTTTAGGAACCCAAATGAATTTGGGTCCAGTTTGCTCACTCAAACCAGACAACAGGAGCTTTGGAATCCATACTTGTTTAACAGAATTGGATTTTTTATTAAACCAACATCTAGAGCTTCCGTGTCCCATTTTTCCACATGTATTACATACTTGTGTTGTATGTAAGTGGATTGGATTTTTCTTGATTTGTGGGCCTTTTAAACCATTAAGTTGGTTTCTACCTGAAAACATGTCGACAGGATGCCTGAGGTTTTGTCGATCAACCCACGGAGAATGTTTATGTTTTGATATTTTCTATTTCTATTTTGGATCTTTTCGACAGGATAATGAATGTTTGGTCAACCACCCCACTTGTTCCAGTGTGTTTTTGGAAATTTATTTAAGTTTCTATTTACAGGTTTTGTGTATTCTTGTCGACTGGCCTGAGTGTTTAAGATTGTGTTGACATACTGGAGAGGGCCCTATCGACCTTGATGGAATGATTTGTTGATCTTTCCTCAATTCAGATTCATGTATACAGACTGATAATTGCCCTGTTGACCAGACTAGGCGGTCTTATTGATAGGACCGGGTCTTTGGATGTTTTTCTTCTGAACATTCCGAGTCTTTGTAAATTTCCAATCAATTTTTAGAATTTGTTTTGACACATTTGATTGCTGCTGAGGTGGATTTTTGACTGGAGTCTTTAATGTTCCTTTTTCAGGGATGAATGAAATGGTTTTTGCCTGAAATTCCTTCTTCTTGGTAGGGTAGCCAAGACCCTCCTTATTAAAATTTACCCTTACACCTGACATACCATCCATATTTTCTTTGCCTTTGACAAAATTTTCCAGAGTGACTTCCTTATCTACGAGTTCTTTCTTAGTCTGTTCAAGATTTTTTTGAAGAATAACATTTACCGACTAAATTGCTTCATATTTTTCTTGAATTAACTTATTCTGCTTTTCAATTTCCTGAATTTTTAGTTTAAACTCATCCAGCTATTTTCTCAGCTCTTCACTCTCATTTTCCAAACTTTCAGACTCCTCTTTAACAGACTCCATTTCATCTATATTTTTCTTTAATTTCTCATTTTCATTCTTCAGAAGTTCAATTTTTTCAGCTAGTGTTATCATGAACAAAGGCATTCATCCTTTTTCAAGTTGTTTATTTTCCTTCCTAAACTCATCACATTTATCAAGTAAATCAGCATATGCATTTTCCTAATCATGGATAGTAAAATTTTCGAACATAGAGGTTACCTCCTCATCCTCATCACCATGAGCCATTAGACAGATCTTCTCCTTATTTTCCTTGTCTGAGCTTTCTTCCTCTTCCTCTTTGTCACTCCATGTGCAAAGCATTGCTTTTGGCTTTTTGGTTTTTCCCTTGCTCATTCTTTTCAACAATTTCGAGCACTCTCCTCGCATGTGCCCTATCTTCCTACATTGATAGCAAACTACATTATCAGATTTCTTATTAGAGTCATGCTTGAAATTGGAATACGTGCTTACCTGACCCTTTTTCTTCCTTTGACCCATACCTTCTTTTCTAAGAAACTTTCTTGTGAGTAAAGCGTATCCACTGGGGTCTTCTTCATTGTTAAACATCTCACATTCGACGCTTGAACCCTTGCTACTGGGTGATGCCTTGAGAAGTATAGGCTTCTTCTTCTTCACATCTTCCTCATTTCTTTTCAGATTTAATTAAGATGCCATCAGTGATCCTATCCACTCATCTACTGTCATTGTAGAGAGATTCTTAGAATCCTCTATGACAGTGGCTTTGGTATGCCAGGCCAGAGGAAGAGATCTCAAGATTTTCTTGACTATCTCACTATTCATGTATTCCTTGCCTAGGGACTTGAGACTATTTGTTAGATGAGATAATCTACATACATTTCTGAAATAGTCTCATCAGCTTGCATTTTAAACATCTGATAATCAGTGATGAGCATATTGACTTTAGTCTCTCTTACCTCGAGTGTACCTTCATATATTAACTCAACTTTGTCACACATTTCCTTGGCAGGCTTACACGTTGAAACTCGAGAAAACTTAGTGGGAGTTATCGCACATTGCATGATATTCATGGTGCTCCAGTAAGTTCATAGTTGATCTTCGAATTTGCTCTCTTGTCCAGGTGTCCTCATCTTCGGGTAGCTCGAACGGCCCTCTGCTGACCACCATCCAAATTTCATGGTCTTGTGCTCTAAGACCTGCATTCTATTTTTCTAATAAGAATAGTTGGACCCATCGAAGAATGGAGGCCTGTTGATAATGCCCTCCCACCAAATATTTGGGTGGCATGCGTTATGAGGGTCGGACTAAGAGATCTTCATTTGGCCACCTGGTAGCCAAAATCCAAGCAAAGATTCATGTGTGGAATGCCAAATTTTTATCTATAGCTGGCCGTCTTACTCTTATTAAACACGTTCTCAATGCTATCTCAATTTACACCATGATGGCATTATCCCTTCCTGCTGCTTCCATTAATGACGTGAATCGGCTTCTATCGAATTTCTTTTGGGGCTTTCACGAGGGTCGTCCCAAACATCATTGGGTGGCTTGGCACAAAATCTGCCAACCTATTAATGCTGGCGGACTGGGCGTTATTTCATTAGCCGACATGCAGCTCAGCCTACGCATGAAGCTCCTTTGGTCGGCCATCTCCACCTCCTCCATGTGGGCTTCTTTTTTTCGGGCTAAATACCTAGCAAAGGACCACTATTCCGAAGCCTCATTCCAGTGCATGAAGTCCCTGGACAGATTTGTTAGGCTACGGGCTGCTCAACTCATATATGAGCACCACAGAGTCCTCATCGATCCTCGCTCATCTAAATTGGCTTTCTGGTATGACAAATGGGCTGGGGAACGACCCCTCAAGTCTTTCATTCCTGAAGGAGAATGGGCCACCATCAACCACAAGTTAATCACTATCGTGGAAGTCCTGTCGGATCCGCTTCACCCTGACCTAATGCTGGCTCGCAGGCACATTCCTATGTCAATATATTCCACTATTTTAATCACAAATGCCCCACATGACCAGTGGATCTGGTGCCCCACGGCGAAAGGTTCCTTCTCTGTAAAGTTTGCTCGTCTTACTTTCCAGCCGCTGAACTGCACGTGGCCTAGTCTTTGGATGATATTCTAGAAAGCCCCTATACCGATAAAATGGGCTATTTTGCTCTGGAAAATTCAGCAACGTGCTATTCCTGCTGATAACCATATTCGCATGTGTGGAATTGCCCTCTGCTCTAAATGTCTCTGCTGCCCCAATGGTGATTCAGAAACAGCTGGCCATCTTTTCTTCACTGGGGTCACCGCATCTACTGTTTGGGCCTTCTTTGATGACTTCTTCTGCAATGTCAATTGGAGTAGTTTGGGTGTGGAGCCTGACATCTCAGCCACTTTTCGCCACCTCAATCCCACCTCTACTCATGGTAAAATATCCCTTATGATTGGGGCAGCTACTACATGGGAAATTTGGCATTCGAGAAATAACGCAATGTATGAGGGACAACCCATGTCGGTGTAGAATATTATTCATGATGTGCTGGCACACATTCGTTTTCTCATTCCCCTTCTCCCATGCTCATCTTCCACTTTGCCCCGCCGTTGTCTTTAGACGCTGCAAAGATGGCGTGTGCCTCCACCCCCATTCTCTCTGGTTAAGCCCGTTATTGTTAGGTGGACTTGTTCACCATCTCTTTCCCTCAAGCTCAAATTCGACGGGGCATTCAATAGGAGTATTGGTATCGTGGGTGGTGGTGGGGTGCTGCGCAATTCCTCTGAAAATGTCATCTGGGCTTTTGCTCGGCACTATACATTGTCTTCTAGCTTGGAGGCGGAAGCGCTGGCCATCCGTGATGGGCTTTGGTTGTGCAAAATCCATGGGCTGTCCCATTTCAGTCTGGAATCAGATTCTGCAATGCTTGTTGGGATTATCCAGAGGATGTTTTCCTATCCTTGGCGTCTTCTCCCAACTATTCGCGACATCCTGCAACTTGCAAATGACATGCAGATCTCGATGACGCATACACTTTGGGAGGGTAATCATTTGGCGGATGCTCTGGCCAATTGGGCCTGCTCTTTACTTTCTTTTGGTTTTTGGACAAACAGGTCCGACCTTCCTCTTATTGTAAAGGGGCATCTAAAACTTGATAAGTTGCAATGTCCCTCTATCCAATTTTAGCCCGGTATGACCTGCCCATGCGTGTATTACCTTTTTCTTTGCATTAATAAAATTCCCACCCTAATGGTTGCTTGGTGGAGGGGGCCCACATCATTTCCCTGAAATGGTGTGCACTCTCCCAAATACACCATTAAGGCCATTTGCTGCAAAAAAAAAAAATTGACGGAATGCCCTTCGCCTAGAAAGCCTCGGGCAGTTATCCCAGCTGATCTCTCCAGGTCGTTGGACCACATTGTGGAGAAACCTGCCCAGATACCAAATGTAGAGTTGAGTTGGCAGATATATGGGGGGGTGAATAGATCTACCCCCACAAAAAAGTACAGTTAAAGCGATGATACTTTCACGATAGGCATATAGAAAGAGAGATCACCTACCAAATGTAGTCATGCCAAAATTAACATCATTTTGAGTACATCTCCTATCACTTGATAACGCCCCAAATTGACTCTCAAATCGACTTATTTGAGTGGTTTTTCTCATTTTCTTGATTATCCAACTTTCCCCTATTTTTTCTTATTTTTCTAGTATTTTTCCCTAATTTTTCAAGGCCCTTTTGAATTAACGTCTCTCTAAGTGGACACCAATTAATTCACGTCAACCACTTGGACGCCAATTTAAAAATTCATGTCAGCCACCGCAAACACCAATTTCTAAAATTTCTGGGTTCCCCTAACGTCGCAGTCGACTAGCTGACCGCGTTCATCATATCATGGTCGACCGGACGACTGCGTTCACTAAAAGTCGTGTCTTGCATCCGGACGCTAATTCGTCGATCAACGCCTCCTCTCACGGACGCTAATTTTTAAATTTGCATCCACCCTATGGACACGAAGTTTAATTCTTCACTTTTTTCATAAAATTCTTGCCAAATTCCTATAATTTTGAATCCACAACCTTCCGGAAAGTCGTATATTCTTAAATTGGCGTCTAGAGCAGTGGACGCGAATTTCCTTTCCTTATTTTGAGCTTTTAATTCCTACCAAAATTCGTATTATTCTTAATCCGCATCTGACCATTCTTAATCCGCGTCTGACCATGTGGATGTGAATTCTTTTCCATTTTTGGTAATTTCTAAACTTTCCATATTTGAATTTCAATTGGCGCCTCTTTACACTGACGTGTATTTAATTCGCAGCCACTGTGGTAGACGTGAATTCTTGCAGAAACTTGATACGGAAACCAACCCTTCCCTTCCTTATTTTGACCTCCTTTTTCACTTGGGAAAGGGTTCTTATGGCTTTCAAAGGCAGTGAGGACACTTGGAAGGTGGATTCCCCTCTCCAAATCTCATTGGAACATTGTTTTATATTTTTGAGGGAATTAAACCTGCGAATTTCAACTCTATAAATATGACCCCTCTCTCATTAGTGTCTAAGGTTGAATTCATTGATCCTGGGAGGACTCTGCTGGAAGAAGGTCTTAAGGAGGAGCCGCCCAAGTGTTTAATGCTACATCTATTGGAGCTCTTCCTCTCTTGAAGATCTTTGAAGCCCTCTTCTGGAGAAAAATCATAGGCCTCTCTCCTTCTTTATCTTTTATTTTTAATTAGTGCATGCATCATATTTCTTTTCTTCTTTCATCAATTTTCATTCTCATCTCAATCATATTGAGATATCCTATCGTGCAACACTTGCACCCTCCCTTTCATATCAGCACATCATTTTTTTACCTATCCTTTGCATAGGGGTTTTAAAGCAAACACCAACAAGGTGTCTTATTTCATGCTTTATTATTTATTTCATATTAAGAGTTTGATGCTACACACCTCATATTTCTAATCAATATCTTTTGTTGGTTATATTTACTTTTTAAGGGTAATCAAAGCGAAGCTCTCTTCATCGGTCGGCCGATTGAAAGAGAAGGTAGCACTCACAATCTCCCCACTCTTAAAAGGTATATATATCACGATCACCTCTTTTTCTTCATTGTTATATCCTTCGAGGCCCACGTGTCTCTGGTGATCACAACTCCATATAGCATCTACATGCTCCCTTCCCCCTTTAATATTTATTTTTTTATTTTTAATAAAAATTCTTTGTGAATTTTTCATAATCTACAAATTGACGATCATAGTGGGAGTCCTTTTGCTTTATTATTATTATTATTATCCTCTCCAATCGGCACCCACATGTGCCCTCTCCCTTTTGCACCCACAGTACATCTCCCCTTGTGCTCCACATAGCACTCTCCTTCTTCTCTTTTTATTTTTATCCCTCGTGCCCCACGTGCACACCTCCCTCCCTAAAGTGATCACCAAATTGTGTAATTTTGAAAATCTAAAAAAAAATGGTGATACCATGCTTTATTTCATATTCTGTTGATTGCCATGATTCATGCTATATTTTTTCGAGTGCTTCCATTTATATTCCATCAGTTTTTTTTATTTTCACACCTTTCGCCACTACGCGGGGATTGAATGTGGTTGCTTATAGTACCACATTCTTCTAAACACAGTACTGTAGTAGACCACATTCTGTTTCTGTAAATAAAAAATAAAAAATTAGCATCCAAGGTAGTGGACGCCAATTTCTAAAATTGGTGCCCACTATACTGGATGCCAATTCCCTCTATTTTCGTAGAACCACCTTGTTCTGCCTGTTTTGCATTTGTCCTTGTATATTATTGTTCATACATGTATTTTTCCTCTCTCTTGCATTAGTTCTGCATTCTTAACATATTTTTGGCTTGGGAGACCTCCTCTCCCCCCACTTTTAGGAAATATTCACCCTCTCTTGGTGAAGGAAGGACCCTCCAATTGAGAACTTCTCTCATTAGACCAGAATTTCCTTAACCAAGGCCTCCGTAAGTCCCCGACATCGAAGGATTCCCTCTTCGATAACTAGGTAAGTTGTAGCTTTGAAGTTTTCCATGTTTAGTTGGCCTAAATGTAGTGAGAATCAACCTAGTTGACACCTGAGTTAAATCATATTGAAACTAGGTTCCTGTCTTTGAGTGAATTGTATAAACCTTGTTAAAAATCATCTAATTCACATCAAGGGATAACTAAAACCAAGCATAAACATCCACTTGCTTGATATCCCTGCAAGTTGCTTTGATTGAATATCGTTTGTCTTGCATAATGTTTCACTTTGGAAACAAAATCAACATGTCTAATCATATCTACAACTACGAGGATGATCAACCTAGCACATCTTACAATCTTCAAACCTATGATTCTCACCATAACCATCATAAAGGATTCTATTCCAATTCTTATGATTTTGTCCACCCCTTGGGCAATTCTCAATTTCATGGTCCCTCGCATCAACCGCGAGCCGTTACTCCCCCGGAACCATCTCCTCCACACGACGAGAAGGTCTCCCAAGTTTTGCATCTCACCCCTCAACAAATCCAGGCCCTTAAGGCTATTGTTGAGGGTGTAGTTTCTTCTCCTCATCCTCCTTCCACTCCCACTCGGGTGGCCCATCACCTGCCTTCTTTCATTCATCCTCCCCCTCAGGTGGCTCATCACCCGCCTTCTTCCATTCATCCTCCTCCTCGGATGGCCCATCACCCACCTTCCTCCATTCATCTTCCCTCGTGGCCCCGACGCCCATATGTTCCTTGCACCCCGGTCCAATAGGGTACTTTTGTGGGTCAGCCCCTCCAAGCCCCACGGCCTTCATTCCAAGCCCCTCCAAGGTCTCAAGGCCAACCCTCCATTTCGCAAGTAACTCTCCTCCAACACGTCCTCATTAATAAGATCGCCAAGATGGAGGAACAATTAAAGAGGGTCCCAAGTCCGCGGCCTCCTCCTCCTCAAGTCAATCCTATCCACACTTTCATAAATGAAATAACCAAAATGGAGAAAGACTGGAAGGAGAGAAGAATTGAAAACGGCATCACAAAAATGATTGAGCAAGATGACTTGTCGAGTCTCAATGATCAAGTGGACGCCGTCCGCCCACCACCCATTCATCACGTTCATTCGTATGGCCCACCGCCTCCACATCCACAAAACTCTCCACATCATCATGTTCCACCACCCATCAATACGCCTCCACCACGACACCCATTTGAATACGATTATGAAGAATTGGAGATGACACATGATGAAACTTTTCAAGATATACCTACTCTGAGGTTCTTTCGCTTTCCTCTTCCACCACTAAGACAAGAACCCCAGGCTCAGGATGATGCCACCATCCTTACCCCTGTTTCTAAAACCACCTGGTGCTTTGATGATGGGTCGATACTCCAACAACCCATGTCGATACCCCAACAACCCTATACCTAACCTCTTCAAACACCAAAACCCTTACGACCCACCAAAATCAGACATTTTATCCATACTAAACCCACCGCCATTCACCCTCCTACTATTATACCTCCAACCACCACACCATCAACTACCATGACATTAACCTTCACCAAGCCTTCTGAGCATTCCACTGATTCTCCTCTTCCCCAACCAATTAACCCTCCATCGTCACCACCTAAGCCTTTCATTACAATCCTAAAGCCAATCATTCCTTGCCCTTCACTTGACCCTTTACCCGAACCCGTGGCTGACCCTGAGCAGAATCCACGTATTATTGCAATCGAGCCAACCCCATCTGCTTCTGAACAAGGGAAGAAGCTCGTCGTGTTTGAACCTCCACCTACCCTTCCAACAACGCCTTCTATTGAACCCTCATCATTCACTAAGCCTACTGCCTCCATCTCACATTCCTTCATCATCCCTCGGAGTAGGTGTACCTCCATAAATACATGTGCGAAGGATGACTCTCAAGAGCCAGGCAAGAAGAATTTGGTCACGGTTATGCCATTCAAAATTCAAGATTTTATTTGCGGGATGCTGATTCGTATTCTTGTACCGGTCATCTTTGAGAACGCCAAGTCTTCGACAATGCTCACCAAGCAAAATTCTTATGAATTGATGCCATTAAGGGCGAAGGCCAAGATTATCAAGGTCACTTTGCTCATTGGTCAAGATACTTTCAATGCTCTCAGTACCCCTTGTTCCGTCATAGTGCAAGTACCTAGTAATGAGATGGGGTTATCCTCAAGTATTGTAATGACACATTATGTTGCTAAGGAGATGATGAAACCCATGCTCAAGGGCAGGTCAGGGCATCCTTTGCTAGAAGTTTTCACCGTCATGTCAACTCCGTCCTTACTTCCGCGCCAGGGACAAGTGCCCGTGTTACCAAATGCTTTTTACGAAGATATTCTAAGAGGCCTGGGCATTATGAAGCTTCTGATGCCAAAAGTCCGCTTCACACATATTAATGTACCTCGCCTACCACGGGAGTTATCATTTAAGGAACTAGTTTATACCAATATTCCCATACTACAAGTGGAGCTCCCAAACTTTCACGGTGACTATTTGCCAAAAGAGTTGCCGCTTATTTTGGATTATACAGTTGTTGAAGCTTCGTCAGATGAGAGCTTATGGGCATTAATTCCACCAATTGAGCCATCTGCACACCATTGGCCCTTGAAGAGTGGGCATTCTTATAATGAGGGGTTTTCCCCCAATCCATGCACTTTCTACTCCATTCCATCTACACTCTTACTTATCATCAATTTATTTCTATGGGCCACCCATTGCGTGAAAAGAAAGATCTCGTCCTTACATTCCATGCATTCCATGAATTACTTGCATCTCAGGCATATGCACTTCCATTCATCCTTTCTCGAGTCCTTAGGCCCTCATTTTCCTCTCCCTCCGGGACCTCCCATTTTATCTTCATTCAGTCATCTCATTTTCTCTGGGCATCGCGCCCTTCCTTATTCTTCTCCTCCAGAACCTTCGGACCCTCCCTTTAACCCATTCTTTCAAGGCATCGCATCCCTCATCTTCTTCTTTCTCCGAAGTCTATGGAGTTCTCGCTTTTTTATCCCTCTATTCTTTTCTCATTTTCTCTAGCATCTCTGGAATTATCTTTTTCCATCCCTTTCCCCGGGGCATCGCGTCCCTCACCATGTTCTTCCTCCGGAACCTCCGGATCTTTTCTCCCATGATTCTCATCCTCTGCCTCTGGACCTTTCGGATCCACCGCTTCTGATTTACCAATTCCTTCTTCTAATTCCTCCTAATCACGGGTCCGACCCGATTTCTCCCGCATCGATTACTCTGGACATCTGTCCGTTCTCCCACTATTTTTGAGACTTTAGTCCTCACTCCCCCTCTTAACTCCCCTTTTCCTTCTGTAAACCTTTAATGTGATCATGATTTCTACACCTTAGTAAAGGAGTTCTAGCCCTCACCCATTTTCCTTTTTCCTTATTCGTCTGAGTCTAGTCTAGACATCACTCCTTCATGTTAAGCCACTTCAAATCTTTACCTCCCTCTCTTTTTAAATGAGGAATGCAACTCCCATAATGATCAAAATTGCCTTCGGCAGTTGCTTCCACAACAGGGTCGCAAGGTAATTTATTTGCATAAGTATGCATTTTCATCACCTCATTCATCTCTACGCATGGTTTTTAACACGAAGTACTTCTTAACATGCTTAAGGGTGGTAGTCTAGGCCTAGTCCTAGGTCTTTATTTAAGTCAATGTCAAAAAAAAACAAAAAAATATTCTTAGGCTTGCTTCTGCAGCACCTTTGGTTATGAAAACTCTACGCTGGAAGTTCGGCATTCCCACCCCGCTCATTAAGGGCAACCCTGGGTATGGGCACCGCACACACTTAACGGCGTCCTTAGTCGTCTCCTTTGGAAAACACCATTGTTACTTGGGCCATGCTCGAGGACGTGAAGTCTGTTGGATTTCCAGCATCTCCCTTAGGGATTTACTGTTCCATATGGATTATGGGGTCCACGTGGGGCATCGGTGCATTGACAGCCCATCCCGCCGCATGGATTATGGGGTCCATGTGCGAAGCCCCTCATGCCCGCCCACAGCACGGATAGACGTGGGGTTCTGCAATGCCATAAGGAAATATGGTCCGCCTTCGCTACCAGCTCGAGTTTTTAGCGCAATGGTTGGGGCATGATCCTATAAATTGGTATCAGAGCGAGGTTGCGGGTTCAAATCCCCCAGGTGCCGCTGGGGGGGAGATTGTTCGATTTCCAGTGTCTCCCTTAGGGATTTGCTATTCCACGTAGATTATGGGATCCACGTGGGGCATCGGTGCGTTGGCAGCCCATCCCGCCGCATGGATTATGGGGTCCATATGCGAAGCCCCTCATGCCCTCCCACAGCACGGATAGACGTGGGGTTCTGCAATGCCATAAGGAAATACGGTCCGCCTTCACTACCAGCTCGAGCTTTTAGTGCAACGGTTGGGGCATGATCCTGTAAACAAATTGTTGGAACCCTGGTTTTGATGATGTCACACTATGAATCATGTTGATACAGAACTGCATAAAGTCATTCATATTCTAAGTGTCAGAAATCAAGGTCGATGCACATATAGGCACTTAGTCATATAAGGTCGATGCACGTTCATGTCTTAGTCATATAAGGTCGATGCACACTCATATTTGAAGTACGTCAAGTCGATGCACATTCCTACTTGCAGCTTGACAGGTCGATGCACATACTCGCATGTAGTTAGGAAAGGTCGGTGCATGTATACACCAGCAGTGTATCAGGTCGGTGCATAAGTGAACCTTGTGTTTAGCAAGGTTGGTGCACTAGAGGACCTTGTGCTTAGAAAGGTCGATGCACATTGGACCTTGGGTTCACTAAGGTCGATGCACATTGGACCTTGTGTTTAGCAAGGTGAATGCACATTGCACCTTGGGCTCAGCAAGGTCGATGCTCATCGGATCTTGTCTTTGGCAAAGTCGATGTATATTCATGCACTCATTCTTCAAGGGCGACGCACATGCAAGCAATATGTTTATCAGGTCGATGCACATGTTGCAACATGCACTATAAGGTCGATGCACATGCAGAGTCTAGGTTATAACAAGTTGGTGCACCTTTGTTATTCACTGGACTCAGGTCCAAGCTTTCATGTTTGTTTATGGCATCAGGTCGATGCTTAAGCCTTAGCCATTCTAGCCATCGCCTTAACTAGTTTGTGCAACATTACATGGTTTAGCTCGACAGGTCAACCTATGTATCACATAGGTTAGTGCACCTTCATATATTATTGTCTTCATCCATATCACTTTGCATATAAGGTCTACCTGTGTTCTACACAGGTCAGTGCAGTTGCATTTAACATACTGCATTCGTACTAAGGCATGCTCACACAGGTCAATGCATTGAGGTTATACATCAAAGCATATACATCATTCATATACATTTTTGATCTGAATGACTGATCTTATGAAATTGCCTAAGTCTGCATTCTTCTAAGTAGTTATGATGATAAAGTGTTTGATGAAATTGTTTTATGTCTTGTTGACAGGGACTTAAGTATGAAAAGCATTAAATCACTAATGCAACATGATCGAACACTTAAAGAGCAGGAAGCATCAGAGTTATAAGAGTCACGTGGTTCAAGATATGAATTAACAGGCACGTGATCCAAGGTAGAATCTCCACCAGAATGATTGGCCACGTGAATTCGCATCTTCTTCAGATCTGACACGTGGACTTCTTTGAGCTACTTTTCTGAAAGGCTATTGGCAGGAATGCTCCCTCCACGCCCCGGACTGAAATCTTGTGGGACCACAAGATACAGTTCGTGAATATAAAAAGGGGGATCACTCTGTCGAAGACAAGAGACTGACGAGGTGAACCATAGAGAAGATACGATTAGAAGAGAGAATCCAGAGCAGTGAGAGCGTCATATAGAAGAGCTGAAGAGAAGAAGCCAGAGTGCTGGAAAGAAAGATAGAGAGTTGCAGAAAAGAGAGGAAGAAGGCAGAACAGAGTATCGGAGATAGAAGAAGAATTCAAGGGAGAGATTATTGCTAGTTGTTTTCGATTTCTAGATCAGATCTAGAATCGATTGCTCATCTCTGAGCTACATTGATATTCGAGTTTTATCCATTTATTGTTCCTAATTTTTCTTGTTTCCTTAAACCTTTCTTCAAGCTGTTAGTGAGCAGAGAAAGCTGTGGATCAGCGGCGATGAGGTATTCCTTGGATAGCAAGCTATGAGGCTCAACGGAGCAAGCTATGAGGCTTAGCGGAGCAAGCTGTCAGGCACAGCGGAGCCAGCTGTCAGGCTCAGCGGTCTAGGATTTATTCCCCAAAGCTGTGGATCAGCAGTCTGTAGGGATTCGTCCCCGAAGCTATGGATCAGCGGTTTAAGATGTGTATCAGTGGAAGCCTCACTCTAGTTTGAGTGAGGGGTGGACGTAGGTCTCAAGGTTGAGACCGAACCACCTAAAATCTCATGTGTCTTGTGTGATTGTTTATCTGCTTACAGATTCGTTAGATATGTGCTTAGGACCGATCTCTGCTAGAATATGGTTCTGATTGCAGTTTCATTCGTATGAACTATGTAAGCCTTCAATCAATTAGTATATAAAAAGGCGTGGTAGGAAAGATAGGTTAGGTCTATCTGGAATTGATATTGGTTTTGAGTGAAGAGTTCACTCTATAAGTGTGCGCTGATATCTCTTTAAATCAGTCAGCGTAGTTTAAAATTTTAATTCCGCAAAAGTTTTACTTGGATCCATTCACCCCCCTCTGGATCTCAGCCTTGCACCCCACAAAGTCTTTTTCTTTTCTCTACTCCACCGAAATATGAGGGCAGAGGTAATCTGGGCAAGACAACTGACCTAAGCACACCCTGATGAGCGAAAGTCTCAAATAGGGACAATCTATTAAGACCTTATTCTTAGTTTCAGTTTACATTTCAATATCTATCAAAGTCCAAAGGAAAAAAAGAAACAAAATGATGGAAGAAAAGAAAATTGAAAAAAATTCATAGAAAACGGCATGTCAAGAGGGCAGTACAGTTTCTCCGTGGAACATCATGAGCCCGATCGTATGCGTGCCTAAAAGAGAATTACGATGATATGATGAAAATTCCCAATGCAATAGACCGAATCTCTAGGGGTTGTGCTATGGAAGGAAGTCAAACCCAATATTTTCTAAGCTCATATCAGGCTTATCTCTGATTTTCTTCTCTTCTCCCTCTAGGACCGAGTGTTTCTCAGGTATGGACTTAGTAGGAGCACTGTTAACCAAGGGCAGCCGACTATAGGGCACCACCTTAAATGCACGCCCTGCTTTGGGCAGTTCTTAGTGAAAGGGGAAGGAACAAGGACCCCTAGCAAGTGGTTTGAACAATCCTTAGTGCTGCAAGTAGCAATGTGTAAACCAAAATAATAAAAAATTGAATATTCTAAAAAAAATCATAAAAATTTGAATATCTTCAAAACCAATAAAAGTTTGCATATTCTCAAAATCAATAAAAAATGCATTATATTTCTGCTAACTATTTGTTCAGATGGTGTCTTATAGGGACAACTTCTGGAAGAAAGACCAAGAACATGGGATGAGTCATCTTCTTTTACGTACATCAATTTTTCAATTCTTCCCTATGTTCTCAAAACATTGCTCATTATCCATTTTTCATGATTTGTCATTCTAGTCATCATCATCCATCATTTCTTAATTTCTCAATCTACCTATTTATCCTTGCCACTCTGGGCATCACTTTGATCCTTCAAGTACAAATCTTATGATTAGTCAAGTTTGTCATCCTCATGGTTTATACATAACAACAACCAATGATGCTTTGCATGTTTAACGCTTTAATGCTATCCATACTATGCTTTTCATGCTATGCTTAAATTGCATTAGCTCATTGCTTGTTATATTTCATGATATCTTGGCAAATAATTTTGAGCGTAGAAAAAGCAGCTCTTTGGTCCCACGATCCAGGCATCATCCAGGTCCCACAGTGATTGCATTGCATTGCATTTCTTGATTCCCAACATGCTCATTACCTTCACCATCTTCCTTGTATGAATTTTTACTATATGTTATCTATGTTATTAGATTATATCAAGGACCTTGTGGCTTTGATAAGTCCAGAATTTGAGTTCCCCTTCATCAAAAATGATGATAACTTCAGAGGAATGTCAGTCCCACGGATAGGCCGTTGAGCCGTCTAAGACTAGGGATGATGGTTCCCTTTTGTGAATTGGTGCGCGGATAAACGGGCTTCAGCTTAGTATCAACTCATGAAATTGGTGTCTTGACTCAGTCTAGGCAGCTTAACAATATTATCATTTATTATTTCTTATTTTAATTCATTTTAATTTTCTTTTTAAAATCAACATGCATTCATGTAGGATTTGATTTAACTTTGGAAAATCACTCTCATAATTCATGTTGAGAGTCAATTGATTATTAATTTTCATAATATGAGATATTCCATTCTGAATTGAGTCTTCAGTTTACCTTATTGCCGTTTTGGGCCGTTTCCTTGAAAACTCCTTTGTTTGGATCTCTATCTTCTCATTCGATCTTCTCCTTAGATCCACCTTGGCTGTAGCACGTCCTCATTGGCTAGTAACCACTCTCCAATGGTGAAACCTTTAGGTTTACGACTTGGGGTTCTTCCCCAACGTTGGAAGTTGATATACTTCTTTTTTCTCTCCTTCGTGTCCGTGTGCACATCTTTATCACTATTCCTTTCTATATCCAAACAATTGTTGATTTTTTTGAATCTTCTCAAGATTACTTCATTGTGAACTTTGGAACAATTCTTATCAGGTAGTGTTGATCGCGTGTCTCATCACACCTTGGCATCTACTTTTCAGTTCGCTCTCACTTCACTTCACTCCATTCCATTACACTTCTTTACACTTCATTACATTTCATTCCATTTCATTCCACTCTGTATCACTCCCTTGCAAAGTAGACGTTAAGGTGGGGCAGTTGTAGACATGCCAAAATTAACATCATTTTGAGTACATCTCCTATCGCTTTATAATGCACCAAATTGACCCTCATATCGATTTATTTGAGTGAATTTTCTCATTTTCTTGATTATCCAACTTTCCCCAATTTTTTACCTATTTTTCTAGATTTTTCTAATATCTTTCTCCAATTTTTCGGGGCCATTTTGAATTAACGTCTCTCCAAGTGGATGCCAATTAATTCGCGTTAGCCTTTTGGACGCCAATTTAAGAATTCGTGTCAGCCACCCCATACACCAATTTCTAAAATTTCTGGGTTTCCCTGAGGTCACGGTCGACTGATCGATCGCGGTCGATTGGACGACCGCGTTCACTAAAAGTCGCGTCTGGCATCCGGACGCTAATTCGTCGATCAACGCCTTTTCACACAGACGCTAATCTTTAAATTTGCATCCACCCTATAGATCCGAATTTTAATTCTTCACTTTTTTCATAAAATTCGTGTCAAATTCCTATAATTTTGAATCCACGACCTTCCGGAAAGTCGTATATTCTTAAATTGGGGTCTAGAGCAGTGGACACTAATTTCCTTTCCTTATTTTGAGCTTTTAATTCTTACCAAAATTCGTATTATTCTTAATCCACGTTTGACCATGTGGATGCGAATTCTTTTCTAATTTTGATAATTTCTAAACTTTTCATATTTGAATTCCAATTAGCACCTATTTATGCTGACGCATATTTAATTCGTGGCCACTATGGTGGACGCGAATTCTTGTAGAAATCTGATCCGGAAAAAAGCCCTTCCCTTCCTCATTTTAACCTTCTTTTCAACTTGGGAAAGGGTTCCTATGACTTTCTAAGGTAGTGAGAACACTTGGAAGGTGGATTCCCCTCTCCAAATCCCATTGGAACATTGTTTTATATTTTTGAGAGAATTAAACCTGCGAATTTCAACTCTATAAATAGGACCCCTCTCCCATGAGTGTCTAAGGCTGAATTCATTGATCCTGGGAAGACTCTGCTGGAAGAAGGTCTTAAGGGGGAGCCTCCCAAGTGTTTAAAGCTACATCTATTGGAGCTCTTCCGCCCTTGAAGATCTTTGAAGCCCTCTTTTGGAGAAAAATCATAAGCCTTTCTCCTCCTTTATCTTTTATTTTTAATTAGTGCATGCGACATATTTCTTTTCTTCTTTCATCAATTTTCATTCTCATCTCAATGATATTGAGATATCTAGTTGTGCAACACTTGCATCCTCCCTTTCATATCATCACATCATTTTTTTACCCACCATTTGCATAGGGCTTTTAAAGCAAACACCAACAAGGTGTGTCTTATTTCATGCTTTATTGTTTATTTCATATTAAGAGTTTGATGCTACACACCTCATTTTTATAATCAATATCTTTTGTTGGTTATTATTTATTTTGCAAGGGTAATCAAAGAGAAGCTCTCTTCATCGGCCGACCGATTAGAGGAGAAGGTAGTGCTCACAATCTCCCCGCTCTTAAAAGGTATTTATATCGCGATCACCTCCTTTTCTTCATTGTTATATCCTTCGAGGCCTACGTGTCTCTGATGTTCACAACTCTATATAGCATCTACATGCTCCCTTCCCCCTTTAATATTTCTTTCTTTTTATTTTTTATAAAAATTCTTTGTGGATTTGTCATAATCTACACCAAACAGATGAAGTACGCTATAGATGAAGATCGGTGTATGATTGTGAATGCTTGAGCAACTACTTGTGAATGGGGGGTAGAAGAGATAGAGCAACCACACAATCAACCACGCAGAAACATAGAGTTTTTAGGTCATTCGGTAGCACCTCTGTGCTAACCTACGTCCACCCCTCACCTAATTCGATGAGGACCACTAGTTGCAATCGTAGCAACCACTCAGGGATAAATCCTCAACACACACCACTGATTCATAGCTTCCAATACACACACACTGATTCACAACTTTACACACGCTAATTCATAGCTTCACACACACCGACACGCTGATATACAGCTTCACACACATACTAACAAAAACTATTCGAAAAGAGAAAAATAGAATGCAAAAACACAAGAACACAATGTACTTTCTGAAGAAGCACTCTAGGTGATCCTCCGATGCTCTGTTTCCCTCAAGCTTGAGGGCACTCTTCTTTTCTCTTTCTTTCTCAGATCTCTTCATCTCTAACTTACTTGCTTTCTTTTCTCTTCTAAGGCTACTCTCGTACTCTAGGCTCAGACGGTAGAATTCTTCCTCTCCTTGTCTCTTTTTTTATTCGTCTTCTTCTTGTAGTTACTCTTGTGTTGCTAGAGAGAGGGTTTATTTATATCATGAATAATGGGCCGATCGTCCTCTTCTCTAGTCCAGTGATCCATATTTTAGGGTAAATAAGGAATATTCCTCATCCTTGGAGCCTTCCATAAGTCAAGGTATGATGCATGTAATCTACCAATGACTGACCCCTCAGAGCACATGCACAGGACTAGCACACGTGCGAACGTGTTTGGGCTCATCTTTACAGTTCTGTCGACTAGATTAAGAAGGCTGTCGACAGCCTCAATATACGTTTCTGGATACTGCTAAAATTGGTGGACCAAAATTTGTTGTTGGTTGACCGAGCTGAACAAGACTTGTGGACGAAATGATCCTGTCGACCTCTCTTCTCATCTCTGTCGACTTCTCTTCTCATCTTTGTCGACCTGCCTTTTTTACCTTTGTCGACCTTGGCATTGTGTTTTTTGCTTCTCCGTCGACTTGTCTTCTTACCTCTATCGACCTTGGCATTGTGTTTTCTGCTTCTCTGCTAACCAATTGTATGATCCTGTCAACCAAGCTTTGTATGCTCTTCCTTTGATTTTGATGGTTCAGTCAACCGGCTCTTCAGGCCTGTCGACTGGACAATTCATTACTTAGTCAATTAGTGAAGGAAAGTCATCTAATCTAAGTGCATTCATATTTGATCATTAAAATATTCTATAATGATTCATAGTTAGAACATCATCAAAACCAATCACACAACAAGGAGCATTGCTTAATTATCTACATGAACTTGCTCCCAGGTGGAGCTTTCTAAGAAATACTTAGAGCAGGCATAATTCTTGCCCAATAAGGCTCTTGCCTCTTTTCCTCTTGGCCATTTCATTCTCACCTGGATGAGTAGAAGTTGCTTCCTATTGAAGATTAATCATGTAATTGATTCCTATATTGCACCAAATGTTTGTTCTTTTTTCATTCCATTATGTTGGCAACTAGAATTCTATAAAAATATTTTGTGATACTTTGCATGAAAGTCCACTTAACAACATCTCCTTACTTGAAAACTGATGCCAATGCTAACTGATCTTTGCTTTACATAATGTTGCAGTTCATGATTAATATCAATTAAACATGTGCTATTTGTGTCTTATTTTATGTCTATGGATATTTCTATGTTGTTCCTCTATGGTGTTTATTTTTTATAGGTCGTTGTTGCCTTGGAGAAAGTTGCATCGTCAAATGAATATTTTATTAAAAGAAAGTTTTATCTAAATGTCGACTTCTATTCTGGCTTGACCTACAAGTACATAGTATTTATTTTTATTTATTTTATTGTGTTTTTTCTATTAACTGACATTTCTATAGGTTGTCTAATGAATTGGTTAAGGATGTTGCAGTTAAAGCAATTTCAATATTAGAGAAGGTGCACTCTGAAAAGGTTTTGCTTGTGAGGTTTGTGTGCTTATTTTTAAGTTATAGCATGTGTTAGAGGTCACGATTGATTGATTGTCCTAGCCTCTATCTAAGAAACATGTGATTAAATATTTAAGTAAATGTTCATTGGCAATTGCACAAGGGTGCAAGTCTCTTGAACTTATCCAGTAAATTGGAGCAAATTTCGGTCTATATTTTTTTTTAATTTATCCCCTATCAATTATTGAAGACCCCTATGATTCTTATCAAACCTACTACCTTTTTCTCATTCTTCTCATTTTCTTTTTTTTTCTTCTTTGAATGTGCTTATTAAAAACAATAGATTTTACTTTTATTAGACTGCAACTTTCTCTATCTTGATTATTTATGTTCTTTGTGTTTCGTAGGACAAATCCTCCATCTCAAATTTGAAGATTGAAGCTCTATTTTTTACCAGATTATTACTGGTTTAGGATTCAACTCAGATGTAATTTTTCTATAATGAAAATACAACTTATGTCACACCTCGAACCAATAGCAGCGGAACGCATTACTCGGAACGTGGCAACGAACAGTCATGAATAATCAGAGCAAACCACAAGACACAAACACAAGGCCAGACAATAGTGACAAAATTATAATTCTTATTAATATCAAAATCTGAATATTATATCTCTAACTCAACTTACATTAATAAAGGATAAAGGAAAAAGACTCAAGTTGACTGGACTCGACTCAATAAAATAAAAGACACCGACTCGATTCTCTAGAGCACTCATCACTCTTACCCTTCCCCATCTGATTGATTGTCTTCGTCATTATTACTTGAAAAATGTTGAAATAGGCTGGATGAGCGATAAGCTCAATAGGAATTACATCTCTCATCAAGCAGGATATAAGTGATTAGCCAATTAAGCATGTTTATAAGCATGAAATGCATGAACGGTATAACTTGAAAATTATGATAATCAATCTAGCAGAAAGGATGATCATTATTGAACATCAAAGCCAAGACAGATATAAGCTCAAGTGAAAGGAAAATAATTTACCTACAGAACCAAGGACGAGATGCTAGTACGAAAACAAGAACATATACTTCAGATGAACATAACTTTAGAGTTTGGCCAGACTATAGCAGAATTTCAATAATGTTAAGCAAAATATCAATCTATCATAATGCCATAATATCAGAAATTAACAGATTATCAGAATAATAGAAACAACATGCAGATGAATAGAATAACCGAATAACAGAATATTATAGAGTTATAGACTTTGGTGCAATGCCACACCCAGAATTCTCATGGTTTACAGAATGGACTTCCGTCCTACCTGGTATTGGTTGTCACGGACCCACAACCCTTATGGGGTATTTGGTTGCTCTTTCTTACCTCTTTTTTCTCTTAATTTTAAAAAAAAGAGTAAGAGATCTATAAATCCTGTTTGGTATGTCTCTCCTAATTTTTAGGAAGAGAATCAACTCCTGTGTAAACTTTCCCCGAAAAAAAAAATAACGTCAGACCAATTTTTTTTAAAGAACACTCGCTCTCTCCCACTCGCGACCCCCTCCCCTCCCCCGTGTCTCCCCCCTCCCCCTGCGGCCCCCCTCCCCCATCTCCCTTGCCTCTCCCCCCTCCCCCTGCATCCTCCCCCGCCGGCCCCCCTCCCCCTGCGCCCTTGCCTCTCCCCCCTTCCCCGCCGGTCCCCCTCCCCCATCTCCCTCGCCTCTCCCCCCTCCCCCTGCGTCCTCCCCCGCCGGTCCCCCTCCCCCGCTGGCCCCCCTCCCCCTGCGCCCTCGCCTCTCCCCCCTCCCCTTGCGTCCTCCCCCGCCGGTCCCCCTCCCCCGCGCCCCCCGCCCCCCTCCCCTGCGCCCTCGCCTCTCCCCCCCCCCCCCCCGCCGGTCCCCCTACCCCGCCGGCCCCCCTCCCCCTGCGCCCTCGCCTCTCCCCCCTTCCCGCCGGTCCCCCCTCCCCCTGCGTCCTCCCCCTGCGGCCCCCCTCCCCCATCTCCCTCGCCGGTCCCCCCTCCCCCAGCGTCCTCCCCCGCCGGTCCCCCCTCCCCCGCCGGTCCCCCTGCCCCCTGCGGCCCCCCTCCCCCATCTCCCTCGCCGGCCTCTCCCCCCTCCCCCTGCGTCCAATGAAACTTGGAGGAAGATCCCCAAACAGGTTGGTATAAATTTTAAAAATTATAACATTTTTACCAAACTATAGATACCTGTTTTTATCAATTTTAAAAGTTAAATTAAAAATTAACATAATTTAATTTTTGAGATAGAAATAGTTTTTTTCAAAAGTGCTCCCAAACACCCTATTAATATTTCAGAATCATATATGGCCAATATAGAGTCAAAGGGTTATGTTCCAGAAATATGACAAGGAATTTTTTGAAAGGAATAGCGTGTCATAGCTAATACGGGTGATAATCATGAAGATCCAAGATATAACGGAGTTCAAGGACTGAACGATAAATCTCTCATGAAAATCTGAATATTCGTGAAACTAGGTTAAATGGCGTCTATACAGTCGCCGCGAATTCAAGCAGTAGCGTCTACCATATGGACGCTAATCATCATGAATAGTAAACACGAACAGATTTGGCGTTAGTGTCACAGACGCTAATTCTAATTGGCGTCGACTATCTGATCGCCAATTACAGACAAAAACTAGACTTCTCACGGTGACCCATCGGGGTGATCCGTGATGGCCGGGGCGTCATGTTTCTTCAGAGGGGCATGACAAAACACGGTTTCCTAGATTTTTAGGGTACAACAAGCTTGACATGCTTGAGGGAATCCAAGGCTTCGCGAAGGCATACGGAGGTCTTGATGAAGAAAGCACCGATCCGGCGGAAGGAGTATCTGACGGAGGGTCCTAACCTCACCGAGTGTTGAGTGTGATCGATAAATCAAAACAGGGACCTCGCCTCGGTCGTGAGACGACGCTGCCAAGATCCAGAGGTGTGAGATCAAGGAAACGCGATTTGAAACAGTCGAGAAACGGCGTCTGAGCAGTGGACACCGCTTAAACGTCAATTACGTACATTTCTAAAATTAATTATTTTTCAAGAATACGCGTCTCTTTGGAGAGACGAAAATTATTAAAATAGTGTCAATTCATAAGGACGCTAATTCTTTATTTTATTTATTTCACAAAGAAATAACGTCAATTGCATTGACGTTATTTCTTTAACATATTATCAAAGAGTGAATCGTGTCACTTTTCATTTAATAAAAATTCAGTGAAATAAAATATGTGACAAATAAGATAACAATCTAAGGATTTTAACCGTGAAATATTATAATTTTAGTTTATCTGGTTAAAAAGATAAAAATATTTAAAGGGGGTACGGAATCTAATTATACGAACAATGCTACTTTTTATTTAACATGAATTTAGTAAAACAAAGTATATGATAATTAATAGAAAAATCTAAGGCATTTAACCATAAAATATCATAATTTAATTCTATCTTATTTAAAAGATAAAAATCTTTAAAGTCACGCGGAGTTTTAACCGATGAATAGTGACATTTTTTATTTAAAGAGAATTTTATAAAATAAAATACATGACAAATAATAGAAAAATCTAAGGACTAAAATCATGAAATATCACAATTTTATTACGTCAGGTTAAAAAGATAAAAATCGGCAAAAGTAGTACGGGTGTTAACCCATGAACGATACCCCTTTCAAATACTAATCTTTTCACGGATTCAAATATATAGAAATTAAGAGAAAATTATAAAGATTTCAAAAATATGCATATCCAGAATTTTTGGCATAGATTTACGTGATTATAAAATTGTTAACCCTTGTGTCTGTGTTTCACGTGAAACCTACGTAAAACATGCACGCAGCACGTTAATCCATATGTTGGTTTTATTTGAGTATCGAGAACACCTATATCAACGTCGGGCAGAGGAGGAAGATGAACGAAGAGATGGAAAGGAGGAAGGGGAAACAGATTGCTCCTTCTCCACGAACGAGACGCAGGAACAGGAGGAAGATGAAGAAGACGTTCTCCTCTTCACGCAAGGACGAAGCAACAGCAGCAGCACGTAGCCTCTCTCGATCGGCAAGGCAGCGGTAGTCCTGGCATGCTCGATCGGTTGGTCACTTACAGGGGGAGGATTCCTAATGGGGTCGTAATTGATTAAGGAACCCTACTAGTATTTAAACTCCCTTGTTTTAATCCTATCTTTCCCAACCTCAGCCACCTTCCCTTACCGGTTTGTAGGAACCCTAATGCCCATGCTTTATTCGACGTGTTCAGGGTTTGGCAGAAAAAGAAAAGCCCACTCTTGCTTTATTTTACATAAGCATCCTCGTACGCCCATCTACCAACGGCCTTGGCTCTTACGGGAAGCCCTCTAGGTTCTATATAATGTGGTTTTGAGGCTTAACGTGAGAGGATGAGTTTATTATTGTTATTGGGTTTTCTTCCAAATGGGGCTCACAAGTGAGAGGGTTTTAACATATATATTTTATTTGAGTTGGGCCCCTTTCCAATTATCTAAGAATTTATTCTGGTGAATTTTCATTCTTTAATTTATATAGGGATTTTATTCCCTATAATTTTATAGAGGTGTTACACCCTCCCCCACTTAAAAGAATTTGGTTCCCAAATTCACGTGAAATTTATTTCCAAGATAGAAGGGGGTATCTAGTTTATTCTTTAAACATTAGACAAGATCATGTAGGCATGCTAGCAAAGTGAACTTCAATCTAAGGAAGGAAACTAGGTTAAGGTTAAGGGGTATCCCTAGCTACTTCATCATTCGCAGGCTCGACTTGTCTTATTGCTTGCAACCGTCCTGACGCCGTACTTCCTTATGATCCTTTGCCTGTTGTGGTGGGTCTTTGGGAAGGGGACAGTTGGCTACCTTATACTCCTGGCTTCCACAGCGAAAACAAGCTCCATTTTTTCGACGACACTTCTCGGATCGATGACCTTCATTCCCGCAATGCTTGCACTTCTCTTCCTTAGTCTTCTTGCCGTTCGAAACGTCATTCCCCTCAATGGGACTCTTGTTATCATTGCCTAACTTCTTCTTTTCCATTCTCATCTTGACTTTATCGGACAACTCCACGGCATCCTCTAGTAATTGAGCTCTCTTAACCATCTCGGAATATTATTGAATGTCCATCGGCGCCAATGGGGTATGTATTACAACCGCAACCCATTTAAAAACCTCTTGGCTTTCATCTTCTCCGCCATGATCAAGTCAGGCGCATATCGTGACAACCTAGAGAACTGGGCCTCATACTCCGCTACGGACATACTTCTTTGTTTGAATGAGGTAAATTCTACCGCTTTTCTCTCCCGAACTCTCTCCAAGAAATACTTCTCATTGAAGTGCTATAAGTATTCTACCAGGTTACCTGATCACTCGGCAAGGTTGCTTCCATGGACTCCCACCAAGCCCTCGCATCCTTCTCTAGTTGGAAAGTTGCCAAAAGGACCTTATCTTGATCCGAACATTGCATTACTAGGAAAATTCTCTCCATCTCCTTAGTCCAATATTCCACCACATCATGATCAGGAGTTCCACTAAACCTAGGGAGATTGAGGCTCCAAAACTCACGATGTAATTATCCAACACCACGGTGTGCCCCACCCTGGGCTACCTGCTGAAGAGCCTGAGTTAAACCCCGAACCATCCTTTGCATCTCCCACCATTGAGCGCGCTCAGTCGCCATTGCTAGCTATCTAACTCTACAAAACAAATCGTACAATATTAATAATTTATTCTTGCAAAAGTCGTCAAGCCATTTTTATAAGTCGATTTTTAGCACTTAACCCATGGCTCTACCAATCTCATTGGGTAATAATAGGATTGAACTTATAACTTATTGCAACCTATAGTCAAGACCTAGGGTTTAATAAACCTAGGCTCTGATACCACTTATGTCACGTCTCGAACCGATAGCAGCGGAACGCATTGCTCAGAACGTGGCAACGAACAGTCATGATTAATCAGAGCAAACCACAAGACACAAACATAAGGCCAGACAATAGTGACAAAATTATAATTCTTATTAATATCAAAATCTGAATATTATATCTCTAACTCAACTTACATTAATAAAGGAAAAAGACTCAAGTTGACTGGACTCGACTCAAGGAAATTAAAGACACCGACTCGATTCTCTAGAGCACTCATCACTCTTACCCTTCCCCGTCTGATTGATTGTCTTCGTCATTATTACTTGAAAAATGTTGAAATAGGCTGGATGAGCGATAAGCTCAATAGGAATTACATCTCTCATCAAGCATGATATAAGTGATTAGCCAATTAAGCATGTTTATAAGTATGAAATGCATGAATGGTATAACTTGAAAATCATGATAATCAATCTAGTAGAAAGGATGATCATTATTGAATATCAAAGCCAAGGCAGATATAAGCTCAAGTGAAAGGAAAATAATTTCCATGCAGAACCAAGGACTAGATGTTAGTACTAAAATAAGAACAGATACTTCAGATAAATATAACTTTAGAGTTTGGCCAGACTATAGCAGAATTTCAATAATGTTAAGCAGAATATCAATCTATCATAATGCCATAATATCATAAATTAACAGATTATCAGAATAATAGAAACAACAGATGAACAGAATAACTGAATAACAGAATATTACAGATTTACAGACTTTGGTGCAATGCCACACCCAAAATTCCTATAGTTTACAGAATGGACTTCCGTCCTACTTGGCATTGGTTGTCGCGGACCCACAGCCCTTAATATTTCCTAATCATATATGGCCAATATAGAGTCAAAATGTTATGTTCCAGAAATATGACAAGGAATTTTTTGAAATGAATAGCGTGTCATAGCTAATACGGGGAATAATCGTGAAGATCCATGATATAATGGAGTTCAAGGACTGAACGATAAATCTCTCATGAAAATATGAATATTCGTGAAACTAGGTTAAATGGCGTCTATACAGTCGCCGCGAATTCAAGAAGTAGCGTCTACCATATGGACGCTAATTATCATGAATAGTAAACACGACCGGATTTGGCGTTAGTGTCACAGATGCTAATTCTAATTGGCGTCGACTATCAGATCGTCAATTACAGACAGAAACTAGACTTCTCACGGTGACCCATCGGGGTGATCCGTGATGGCCGGGGCGTCATGTTTCTTCAGAGGGACATAACAAAACATGATTTTCTGGATTTTTAGGGTACAACAAGCTTGACATGCTTGAGGGAATCCAAGGCTTCGCGAAGGCTTACGGAGGTCTTGACGAAGAAAGCACCGATCCGGCGGAAGGAGTATCTGACGGAGGGTCCTAACCTCACCGAGAGTTGAGTGTGATCGATAAATCAAAACATGGACCTCGCCTCGGTCGTGAGACGACGCTGCCAAGATCAAGAGGTGTGGTATCAAGGAAACGCGATTTGAAACAGTCGAGAAACGGCGTCTGAGCAGTGGACACCGCTTAAACGTCAATTACTTACATTTCTAAAATTAATTATTTTTCAAGAATATGTGTCTCTTTGGAGAGACGAAAATTATTAAAATAGTGTCAACTCGTAAGGATGCTAATTCTTTATTTTATTTATTTCACAAAGAAATAACGTCAATTGCATTGACGTTATTTCTTTAACATATTATCAAAGAATGAATCGTGTCACTTTTCATTTAATAAGAATTCATTGAAATAAAATATGTGACAAATAAGATAACAATCTAAGGATTTTAACCATGAAATATCATAATTTTAGTTTATTTGGTTAAAAAGAGAAAAATATTTAAAGGGGGTACGGAATCTAATTATACGAACAATGCTACTTTTTATTTAACATGAATTTAGTAAAAAAAATTATATGATAATTAATAGAAAAATCTAAGGCATTTAACCACGAAATACCATAATTTTATTACATCAGGTTAAAAAGATAAAAATCGGTAAAGGTAGTACGGGTGTTAACCCATGAACAATACCCCTTTCAAATACTAATCTTTTCATGGATTCAAATATAAAAATTATAAAGATTTCAAAAATATGCATATCTAGAATTTTTGGCATAGGTTTACGATGATTATAAAATTGTTAACCCATGTGTTTGTGTTTCACGTGAAACCTACTTAAAACGTACCTGCAGCAGGTTAACCTATATGTTGGTTTTACTTGAGTATTGAGAACACCTATATCGACGTCGGGTAGAGGAGGAAGATGAACGAATAGATGGAAAGGAGGAAGGGGAAAGAAATTACTCCTCCACGAACGAGACGTAGGAAATAGGAGGAAGAGGAAGAAAATGTTCTCCTTTTGACGCACGGACGAAGCAACAGCAGCAACACGTAGCATCTCTTGATCGGCCATGCAGCAGTAGTCCTGGCATGCTCGATCGGTTGGTCACTTACAGGGGGAGGATTCCTAATGGGGTCGTAATTGATTAAGGAACCCTACAAGCATTTAAATTCCCTTGTTTTAATCCTATCTTTCCGAATCTCAGCCACCTTCCCTTACTGGTTTGCCGAACCCTAATGCCCATGCTTTACTCGACGTGTTCAGGGTTTGGCAGAAAAAGAAAAGCCCATTCTTGCTTTATTTTATATAAGCATCCTCGTCGGCCTATCTACCAACGGCCTTCGCTCTTACGGGAAGCCCATTAGGTTCTATATATCGTGGTTTTGGGGCTTAATGTGAGAGGATGCGTTTGTTATTGTTAATGGGCTTTCTTCCAAATGGGGCTCACAAGTGAGAGGGCTTTAACATATATATTTTATTTGAGTTGGGCCCCTTTTCAATTATTTAAGAATTTATTCTGGTGAATTTTCATTCTTTAATTTATATAGGGATTTTATTCCCTATAATTTTATCCGAGTGTTACAAGTTAGGTGCATAATGTTTTTATTAATGGTCTCTTTCAATAATGAACTTTTTTTATCTGTTCAATTTCACTTGAGCCAAATTCCTTTTAGACTTCAAGCTGAACCATTTCACTTGAGCCAAATTCCTTTTAGACTTCAAGCTGAACCAAAATGAATCGAATGAGTTTGTTTGGTTTGCTTTTTCATTTTTAACCAAATGTTGAACTCACATACAAGCAATATATCTTGTTGTTATTGTATTATGGGCAAGGCAAAGAATTTGGTAGAAAAGCTTCTAGTACCTTTACCTTAATTTGATAGATCTTTATGAAGTCTTTTCCTCGAGGCTTTTAGAGATCCCAAGTAGTTACAAGGCTTAAACTTCAAATGTGGAATGTTTTGTGATAAAGCATCTATTTCTCCTTGGCCATTGTAGAGAGTGGGACAAAAGATTCTTTGTTCATGTGGACACGATAGATCTTATAAGATCTCCTTTAAGCCATTGGGTCCATGTGACAATATGGATGGAAATCCCTCGTAATAGTGTGTTTCTCTTTTTAGTTTTTACCTTTTTATGTTTTATAGAGATTTTGCAACCCAATTTTATTATGTTTGTTATGCATGCATAAGTATTTGCATCTATTGCTTATTATTTTATGTACATATATGTTAACATATCTTATTACTTCACCCGTCATTTTTTTGGAACTCCAAATTTAGGTGGTGACATATTCAGTGAAAGGCATAAAACGAGGGACAAACTGTACAAAAGCCATAGAGAAGGCTAGAGTTGTTGTTGTACAAGAGATGTTGCACTATGTGAATAATTCCCTATAGTTGCATGTGCTTGACTCTAGTTTTTTTCTCAAATTCTATTAGACAATGTTTCATCAAGTTGTTGATGCATATTCTTCGAGAACTGGACATGTAACCTTCTAATTTCAATTTCTTTAGTGATGTGATCAACTCTCTCTTAATTACTATTTGTATTTGACAACTTTTAGATATTTTGCTTGTTTTTAGTGAAATAAAAATAATATGTAGTAACAAATTCTTGATTTATATTAATGTGTTGATATTGGAGATTAGATGAAGTTCTTTGTTAATATTAATGTGTTGAATGTGAGTGTATAAATGTACAAGAAGTATTACATGAATGTAATGTGAGCGCACAATGAGTATGTAAAAAAATAACAAATAACAAATTACCTATGTTTTTTAATTAACACTAATTCTTTTTTCTACGTTTATAAAAAGTGATGTCAATGCTTATTCTTACGTTTCTTTAAATACGTGAAAAAAGGTAATATGTAACGACCCAAGATCCGGATACCGGGAATTATCCGATAACATTCGAATCCTGTCTTGCCACCCACGAGCAGGAAGACTCGGAAGGCTTATTTGGAGTGTTATGGTTATATATTGAAATTATAAACAATAGCATGATAATAAATTAGCAGAATTAATCTAACATTCTAACAGAAATAAATTTAGATTTTATAATAATATAACAACTATAGAGTCCAGTCCACAAGTACAGTTAAAGAAAAGAAACGTACACTGCCATTAGGCATACCTCGGCATTGGTGAGCTGGCAACTAATGAACCTCCGACTGGGACACAACGCTCCAAGAAAAAATGTTGTACTTGAAAAAGAAGGGAGTGAGCCTCATCTCATTGGCTCAGTAGGGGTCCCGCGGATTCTCACTGTAGATCTTAAGAAATCTAGTTAAGAAAAGAAAAAGGATAATAATAGAATGACTAGAAAAGCATGGGAAAAGAGAGAAAGGGGAGCATGCGAGAATGCTAAGGGGAAAGGTGATCGCCAGAGACGCGAGGGCCTCAAAGATATAACAATAAAGATAGGAGGGATTGCGAAGAATACCTTAAAAGTAGCGGGAGAGATTGTAGATGTCACCTTCTCTTTCTATCGGGCGGCCGATGAAGAGAGTTTCTCTTGTGTAGATTACCCTTGCAAAACAACAACAAACACCAATGAAGATATGGATTAGAACCAAGGTGAGTGTAACATCAAATTTATAATAGAAATAAACATGAAAAGTATGTATAAGAACACACCTTGTTGGGTGTTGACCCTTAAACCCCTATGCAAAAGGGTATGGGAGATTATGATGAATGATAAGATAAAGGAGGTGCAAGTGTTGCACTAAGGAGATCTCAACATGACTGAGATGATAAAAATAATGAAAGAAGAGAAAATAACATGATGCATGCAAACTACTTCATGAAAGAAACAAAAGAGATTAAGGAAGGGATAAGCTTATTGATGTGTTTCTCCAAAAGGGGCTTTATATCTTCAATTTGCTCCAAGGAAGAAGAGGCTCCCTATAATGTCCCGAATCTTTGTTGGATCCTTAATGGGTCTCGTTGGATCTTTTCTGGATCTTTCAGATCTGTTTCGGTGAGTTTTTGTTCGCTTTTGTGGCTTCCGAGTTGAGTTTCACGATCCATGTGGGTTTTTCTTCTATATCATCTACGGAACCCTACGGTGAGTTTATTTGTCAGTTCATCGACTCGAGGATGCTGCAGCGACGATGTACTCTCCGAGCCGGTCGTTTTAGCTATTTTTGTGTATTTTTCTGAGATAGGGCCAAAAATCAGATTTTTCAGAAATTAGAAAAATTCCTAATCTCTTTCTATAAATTCAACTCACACTATCTCTCCTGCTCATTTTCAACCTAACCTTCTCTCACTCCGTTCTCTCCCGTCTCTAGGCCGTTCGACGAGGGGGGCGCGACCATGGAGAGCTGGCCGAGGCGTGAACGTGTTGGGGTGATTGGTTCGCGGGTTGGAGCAGCGGTTTGAGCGTGGTGGGCGCGATCCCTCGGTGGATTCCGAGAAGGCGCCGTTCGTGATCCAGGCGGTTTTCGGCATGGTTTAGTCCCTTCGGGGTGCAGTTTCTTCGGTGGAGGTAGGGTGACGGTTCCTCACTTCCTCCTGCACGTTTTCCCTGCCATTGCAGGTCGTTTGGCGAGGAAACGGCTGAGTTTGGGCTCGTTTAGCCTAAACCGTGATTTTTGGGTTTTGTAGGGTTCGCCGGAGAACGGCAACCATTTTTAGATCAGTTACTGTCAATGGACTCCCTCGGACGTCAGCATTCCATAGTCACTAATTTCGTTTCGTTTGGTGGTCCCGTTTGACCGCTAGGGCTCCGGGAAGTCCGGAAACCCTTTTTGGGTGATTTCGTTAGAATCGCCCGTTTCTTGCAATCTGTGCGTCATTTTGACTCCGGACGGAGTCTATGTGATTGCATGTGTGTCCAGGGTTGTATCCCCTTTGTCTCGGGATGAACGGGGCGTGGAAAGGCCTCCGTTGGGCCGATCCCATGGTTTGCTCGCCGTGGTAGTTGTGCGGTCATGCCTGAACCGCACATCTACATGGGCGGCCACCCTCGGACAATTTATCCCCTGTCGTTTTTGGGTCGTGCGGTCTCGCGATAGACCGTGTGAGGTGTTGGGCGGCTAGGTACTGACCGTCCATCCCTTTCGGTGGGTTTGTGCGGCCGGGTTGCGACCGCCCATCCCTGTTGACTATTGGTCAACCTTCTCTGTCGGCTGAGTTGTGCGGTCCAGTCAAAGCCGTTTTGACTAATACTGTAGTATGTCGGTTGGGTTGGGCGGTTTGGTCAAAACCGTTCTAACCTATGGGGTTGAGGGTTGAGCGGCCAGTCCCTGACCGTTCATCCCTTTAGGCGGTTCTTCCTTTACCGTCCTTCCCCTGGGCTGTTAGAAGTTAGGCGGTCTGTCCCTGACCGTCCATTCCTTTGAGCGGTCCGTTCTTGACCGTTCATGTCATTGAGCGGCTGTCCTTTGACCGCCCAATGATTGATGCCCGTTGCTTATTCCGTGGTTTCGGTTTGTGTCGCGCTAGAGTCGTTGCTCTGGTTTGGTCGACCTGGTGTGATCCAATAGTCGACATGCGACCTTGCCTGTGTCTCGATGGAATTGTCCAGCTCGAGACGTGGTTCTGGACACCTTGAGGTGCGATTTGACCTCGGTTTACGTGTCCATGTGCCTTGAGGATGTCAGAGTTCCTTCTAGACTCCGTATATCCTATCTGTTTCACGTCGGTCATCTACGTGAGTTAGGGCGGTGTTTCTAGTGGTCCTGTCCTAGACTGCTAGCATTGGCTTTTGTGTCTGGTGGTTCCCTGGAGCAGTTGGTTCGGGTGAATTATGTGCGGTCTATTCCTTGACTGCTATAGTCTCTCCGAGCGACTTAATCTAGGACCTCCAGTGTCTTTGCCTCTTGTTGCATGGCGAGTTCTCCTTGACTGCTTGGTTGACCTAGCGGCCGAGTGATGGATGGCCTATGCCTAGAGAGTGGTTTACCGGTGGTTTGGTTTTCGGTGTCTTGGCTTGACCTTATGGTTCGCCCATTGTCACGCGGACATCTCCCGATGTCCCATGAGGGCTGTAACCGTTCCCGTGGTAGCCAAGAGGGTTTGTGCTTGTGTGTTCTTGTTGGGTTCCGGTCAACCCGGGGTGACCCAGTGGTTGGCGGGTGACCTTGTGTATGTCTCGACGGTTATGTCCAGTCCGAGACTTTGGTTCTGGATGCCTCGAGGTTTCGCCTTACCTCGGTTTGTGTGTCCAGATGTTGTGAGGGCCTTGCTATTCCTTCGGGCCTTCGTATGTCGTTTCTCTCACCTATGTCGCTTTTCCGTGGCTTAGGACTAGCCCGATCGACGGCGTGCACCGTCATGTGCGACGATCTTGATCTTGAGTCGTGAGACTCAAGGATCGTCGTGTCAGTAGGTCTAGTTGTTCATCCTGAGTCTGTTGGTAGTTAGTTGGCTACCTTGGTGCTTCGTAGTACGCGTGACAGGGCTTCCTTACACTGTCTGTACTCTAGCACTTGTGTTTCAGAGTCTGTGCCTTGTGAGCCTCCACTAGTCGTCGCCCTAATGCCTTTGAGTTGCCGACCCACCTAGGGAAGGTGGAGGGGTGTTCCCATTTGCATGGTTTTTAAGCTAGTTCCGTGGGCCCCGGCCAATCGTAGAGTCCTACGGGGGGGAATACTAGCTAGAGTCCTGGCTTAGGTAGTAGTCAATGTGTGCACACGTGGTCAGGGGCTGAGGACACGCGCCGACGGGCGTGACCCTGACTAGTCGCTCGTAGTTGTGGTACTACGGTCCTGTGTCCGTAGGTACCGTCCTTCCTCGGGACCTCGTTGTTCCTTGGACTTGGTTCTTGGTGTGTCTAGTCTCCGTCGTCCTCCAGACGATCTTATAGACGAGACACTTGTGGTGCAGTGTAAGACGTCAGTGGACGCATCTGGCTATTCTTCTAGTGGGAGGGCGCTCCTATCACTTGACTGGTGACTCTCGCGTTTCTCGGAGTCTGTGTTCCCCTTTCCGAGTCAGCTAGTCTTGGCTTTGTCCAAGATCTGCTTCCCTAGCCGTGTATGTCCGTTCTTGGCTGTGTCCAAGATGGGCTTGGGGTTGCGTGCACGACGATCCAATCATGTAGGCTGTCGCGTCTGTGTTGCCTATCTAGGTCTTTCCTAGATTTCGCCTGTTGTTTGGCTTGTTTCTGGACGATGGGTTGGTAAGGCCCGACCGTGCGAGTTCAGGATTGACCTTTCCGTTAGTCCTGTAGGAGTAGCTTAGGGAGCCGAGTTCCTCTCGGTGGCCGTGCTCCGAGTTTTACAGCCTCCCTTTTCCCTTTTCTTTTAGCTTCCCTTGCTCTTAGCTTGTTCCCTACTCCTGCTGTTCCCGTTCTTTTTACAGCTTCGTAGTGTAGTTTCCTGCTTTACTACACCTGCTGTTTCTTCTGTTGCTTCCGTGTTCTGCGTGTTTTTCGGTGTGGATCCGCGTGACCCCTACTGAGCCTCTATTTGGAGACTCACCCCTACTTTTCAGGTGGGTGGCGTCGTCTCTGTTCATGGTTCATGGAGCTGTGCGTCAGTAGCTACCAGCGGTACCTGCGTCGGGTCTCCCCCGACCTCAGCGTACGTTCTTTTCCTGTGGCCTGTACTTGTCTTTGATTTTCTGGACTGGACTCTGGTATAATTGTCAAATTGAAACTATTAATAAAATGTAACTTTCTTTCTGCTACTTTAGCAAACCGATCTAATGGAATTTAATTGCTTACTATACTATCTCTGTGGCTTCAATGTACTCTACACATGCCTTTTTCCCTTTGGAGCTTTACCGCTCTTGGGAGGCCTCGCGGGTTCCAAGTGGTATCAGGTGTATTCGGTTGTCCCACCGGGTATATCTGGCATCCGGGATCCGGGTCGTCACACTCTCAATCTTCAAGAGGGGAAGAAGATCTCCATGGATGAAGCTTTAAGCATGTGGGAGTTTTCTCCTTGAGCCTCCAATCTCACAGCACCTCCCCTTGAATTAGTGTTCATGCCTTCTACACAAGGGAGAGAGGGGTCCTATTTATAGGGCTGAAATTCGGAGTTTAATTCCAAGAAAATTAGAAAACCACGCTTTAATGGGATTTGGAGGGAGATATTCATTGGACAAGTGTCCTCCCAACTTTAGAAAGTCATAGGAACCCTTTCTCAAGTGGAAAATGAGATTAAAGTGAGGGAGGGAAGTGAAATTTGGAGTTTAATTTAATAAAAATTAGAAAACTAAGTTTTGTTGAGATTTGGAAAGGGGGATCCTTCCTCCAAGTGTCCTTACAACATTAGGAAGCCATAGGAACCCTTTCCCAAGTGGAAAAGGAGCTTAAGTGAGGAAATGAAGGGGTTCTGCTGGAGTCTAGATCTCTGAAAGAAATGACGACCAGACAGATGGTCGCGATTTAAAATAACGACATCCAAAGTGTCGCTAATTATGAGGCTTTACGAGACGGATTCAGACTTTCTGAAAATTAAAAAGAATTGGCGACGATGAGGAGGTCACTATTTAAAATTTAATACGGGTTTCAGACGGAGTTAAAACCTTAAAATATGGCAATGAAATTGACGACTTTGCACACTGACGCTATTTTATGAAATAGCGACCTTCCAGGAAGTCGTGGAATCAAAAATAATCTGATTTTGGCTCAAAATGTGAAGAAAAGAATTGAAGCCCTTCCGAACTATCGCTAATTAAATAAATGATGCCTCTTGACGGGGCGCTATTTAAATGGCGCCCGGGTCCCTGCCACCATTTGATTTAAGGCCCGGAAAAATGGAGAAAAGGCTCAAAAAAATATGAAAAAATAGGAAAACGTGTGGAAAGCTCGGGGAAGTTGGATATTCAAGAAAAGAGAGAAAAACCACTCAAATAAGTCGATTTGAGGGTCAAAATGGGGCATCACAGTGCAATAGGAGATATGCTCAAAATGATGTCAAATTTGGCGTGTCTACACTCACCACAACGAAAATAGTAAACAGTAACGGCAGTAGGAGCAACAACAAAGAAACAACAGCGGTAGGAACAAGAAGAACGATAAATGGAGGGAACATGAAGCCTCTACGCTACCCCGACTCTCGCAGTCTGACAAACCATCCTTGCAGACGGAACCCTTAACAAGGCCACACGGCCAAGCACGGAACCTCCACCCTCAGGAGAACCTCTGAACACCAGTAACCATAGGTCTCAAGCTAGGACTAGGAAAGAACCATGCCCTATACACAGGGTGACATCAACTAATCCATTGGAAGGGCAATGACAACGCTGTCAGTAACTCAACCTTCACCGGCATAGGGTCCGCCATTCGAGTATACACAACATGGCCAGATATATCCACTGACATCTTATACTGCGCAAAGGCCTCATATGCACGCACATTACTCACACCCAGGTCTCGAGAGGAGCAGAAGAGACACTCACACACACCACACCATAGGACTGGCTCACTCTATCATCCGGAGTTGACGGAACACTTGGAATCACGCGAATACACATTCTGCGAAGTCATACCACATACGAACACCCAGAGAAACAGAACCTCGCGACTCGACACCACTGCGCTGAAGGGCGCTAGGCGGCCAGAACAGTGGCCACCCAACAGGGCTGTGCAGCCAAGGCAGGCCAACTCCCTGGCTGCCCACCCAGGGCACACTGATGCCTGGGCGGCCATCAGTCTAGCCGCCCAGTCAGACAGGGCGAAGGGGGCAAGGCAACCATTTTCTTGCCTACGCAGAGGGCCTAGGTGGCCAGCCTTCTGGCCACCCACCCTGGGCAGAGCAGGGTCTAGGCGGCCGTCTTTCTCGCCGCCCAGAGGACCTAGGCGGCCACACCTTTGGCCTCCCAGACATTGGGCTATAGGGGAAGAAGAAAAGGGCAGGACGGCCAGAGTGTTGGCCGCCTGCAACACTGGGCAGCCCAACCTTTGGCCGCCTAGCAGACCTGGGCGGCCAGACCCTTGGCCGCCCAGTCCTGGATGTGACGGCCACCCATGTGGCCGTCCCCTGCTGATTTCAAAGAAAATACATGAAACTCCCCATGGAGTCCGATCACGAGCCCCATTCGTCGTGGGACGAAGGGTAAACATGGGGGATCCAACCCCGAGCATTCCTACGACCAAAAAACTAAGATCAAACTACGAATCAAGGCCTAGATCAGCCAAAACCGCCGTTCAACCGCCGACATGCATTTAACCCCCGAACAAGAAACACTCCCGCTCTCGACCTCACCGTGGCATGGAAATGCGGGGAAACCACACGGGGAGAGTAGGGATCCGTCTCCCTACCTTATCTGAAGCTTTAACCCATAGAAACCTCGAAGAACGGTGATCACCCCATGCGGCCAGCTCCCACGAACGCAATTGCGTCCACCTTGACATTTCGCACATCCCTCGGCCTTGCCCTCGCCGCACGCCGCTGTCGTCGCTCCGCTTCGCCCCGAGCCTCGCCACCGCCGTCGATCGCCGGAGGTGGGAATGGTGGAGGGAAAGAGATGGGAGAGTGAGGGAGAGGGTGAGTCGAGAGAGACGAGAGAATGGAGGGGGAGAGAGGGGATTAAAAGGGGTTTTTAATTTTTTTTATAGTTATTTTTTTCTATCTCAATTAGAAGATCCACGGGAACTCTAAAAAACCTCGAAAAATTTAGATTCTGGCCCAGAAAAATTCTGGGAAAAAGTGAGACCGCTCTACGCGTCACCACGGACCCAAAATAGCCCACAAACGCATCATCAAAGGGTCCGAAAAATCAATATAAAAGCCTGAAACCTACTCGGACACAATCCGCCACCCGCAAAAACACATTCCAAAAATTCAAGGCATTACATAATACCTACGTTTTGTTCACTACGTGGCAAATATCCACGTTTCTTTTACAACGTGGTAAAAAGTAATACCTATGCTTCTAGATCATAGGTATATCCTTTTACATGTGTTTGTATATATGAGTTTTACCTACGTTTCTTTAGGACTATTCCTACACTTCTTAAACGTAGGGTGCAGGATGATTTATACCTACGTTTCATTGAAACATAGGTATAACCTATAGTCACGTGAGTAAGCGCCACATTTTCAAAACATGGCAAGAAAATGTATGCTCCTTTGCTGAATACTTCGACTACTTGGTAAGGACCTTCCTAGTTGGGTGCCAGCTTCCCCCCCCCCCCCCCCCCCGCCTCATGTGGTCGACAAGCTTCGGCCTTCCTCATGACTAAGTCCCCAGGAAGAAATTGTCTCCCCTGAACTTGAGCATTTTAGTACTGAGCCATGCGCCTCTGATATTGTAGTAACCCGGAAAATAAAAGAATACTAGTAATAATAATAACCGTATAACATTTATGGAGAATAAAAATTGAAAGAATAAAACCTGTGAAATAAAACTTGATAATAATTAAGATAGAACATAATGGACTTAAAAACAGTTAATTAAGATAAATGGGCTTGAGTGAGCCTTAATAAAAATTATTTAGATTAAAAGATTAGCATGTTAGTTGGGTTTGGTCGACTGTTAAGGAGGCGGCAGTGGTTGTTTGGGTAATGATAGAATTAAGTTAGACATTAACTTTTTTAGGACTCCAGTTAATAGAAATAGAGTTATATTAGGATTTTTTGTGGTTAGAATCTATAAATCAGACACCCCTTGAGTGCAGCAGACCCTAATGCTGCGAAGGGAGTCCGTGCATGGAGAGGAGGTCGTGAGGAGCCGTTCGTGGGCTGTTCGTGAGGGGTTTTGGGTTCTTCGTCCTTAATCGTCTCTAAGGTAGGCATTCTCTGAAGCAAAATTTTATTAAATCATCATGCTAGATAGAGCTTCATGTATGCTTCAATGTCATACTCCCATTGCCACATTTTATTATATATTTGAGTGTAAATTTGGGTTTCTAACGTGATCCGATAGTTTTCTACATGGAAAAGAATTAGCGACGAGAGTAGTAATCACGTATTAAATCTGCTTCTCTCTACGACGTGGATTCTCGAATCTGCGTCAGATCCCAAGATGGGAATTAACATGCGTCTATTGCCAAGACGCAAACCCTTGTTTTTTTCTAAATTGCATCTTAAGGTTTAAAATTTTAACTCATGATCTAGATTGATAAAAATTGCTATCTACATGTTTTCATGATCCTTGTAAATTTCTCTTAATTTTCATGTCTTTACTTCGAAAAATCTCCTTTTATTCTAAAAGTGCTACTGTTCATGTCATCTAAAAGAAATGAACAGTGATCATGTGTGTGCGATTGTAGTGCGATTGTATCCCCCCGGTAAGCCTTGATACGTAGGTGAGAATCAGATTTCTTGATAAATTAGCGTCCGGTGTAGTAGACGCGTATTCTTGAATAGGTGCGTTTCCAGAAAGATGCGTATTAATTTGCGTCTGCTACATCGACGCCAATTCATGATTAAATAATTAATTAAAAATTGAAATCTAATGAAATTAATGCCTCTTTATGTGGACACGGATTAAAGAATTGACGCCTTTTTGATCAGACGCAAATTCTTCCAGTGTGATTTCCATTGAGTTTTTCATCCAGTGACCATGGATCTTTGGCACTATGGTCTCACTACCGAGACATCATCCTTCTTTCCATTGGTTTTCTGCGTTACACCTTATTTCTTAGGGAAGGAAGGACCCTCCGTCGGGAATCCCTCTCGTCGGATTGAAAATTCTTTCTCTAAGACCTCCGTAAGATCCCGACATTGAAGGATTCCCTCTTCGATCACTAGGCTGGTTGTACCTTAAAAATCCTAAAATTTGTTCTAGTCATGTCACTCTGAAGAAACATGACACCTAGCTTTCATGGAGCGCCAAGACTTGGGTGTTCTGTGAGAGTCCTAAAACTGTCCAGACGCTATGAAATTGGCAACTCGGGCAGTCGTGGCAAATTTCAGAATTAGCGTCCAGTCTAGTGACGCAAATTCTTCATGCATGTACTGTTCATAGGAATTGGCAATTGGAACAGAAGTCGTGAATTCTTGAATTCACAGTGGCCTGAGTGGACGCCAATTTTCCCAGATTCTTGCATTTCATGGTTTCAACTATTTGTTACCTAATACTACTCCAGTTCACATATCTATCGTTGGAATCTCATAAATTGCTGGATTCTCTAAATTATCCTACTCAAAGCTTGGCCCTTGGAATTCTATAGGCCATTAATTGATTTGGATATTGTCTAGAAATTTAGGTGGGACTATGGGTCCAAATTGACACTCAATGCTAGAACGTTATTTGATAGGGGCCCAGATTTGGTCCCAAGGGTGAGGTAAATCCCAAACATATACCGGTACTATGATTGATCAGGTGTGACATTACACTAATGATAAGCAAGATTTGATCTAGACAATTCCAAAGTCATAAGTGACCGGCTGCGTCATATTCTTCCACTGATCATATCTGATCATCAAAGTGGCTTCATTAGTGGCAGAATGATCACTGACAATTTCCTGCTTGCCAAAGAACTTTTTATGGAAATTGATAGACCTGTCAGAGGCCATAATATCCTCATTAAACTTGATATGGCTAAGGCATATGATCGCATTGAATGGGATTTCATTCTCCTTGTTATGAAAAGATTTTGGTTCTCTAACAGATTTGTTTCCCTTATTGCTCAACTCTTGATGAATTGCTGGTTCTCCATTGCCTTCAATGGCCAAACTCATGGATTCTTTAAATCCACCTGGGGGGTGAGACAGGGTGACCCTTTAGCTCTTGCCCTTTTTATTTTAGCTGAGGAAGTATTAAGCAGGGGTCTAAGCCAACTTTTCAGCTCTGGACAATGTCGACATTACCATTTACCCCGCAATGTCCTTCCCATTTCTCACATTCTATATGCGGATGATTCTATCATATTCATGAATGGCAGTTTATCTTCAATCAAACACTTGCTTAATTTCTTGGGAAAGTATGAAGAGTCCTCTGGTCAGCGGATTAATACACTCAAAAGCTCATTCATAGTGTCTAAACATATGCCAAATCATGCTATAGACCAGATCCAACAGATAACTGGATTTCAATACAAAACTGGGAGCATCAGTTACTTAGGGATCCCTCTCTTCAAAGGGAGAATCAAAATCCCTCACTTCAAATACTTACTTGATAAAGTCAATTCTAAGCTTGCTGGTTGGCAGAGTAAGTTCCTCTCTCAGGCAGAAAGAATCACACTTATCAGATCAGTGCTATCTTCTATCCCCATATACACTGCCAGTGCTGCTGCCATCCCAAACACAATACACAAGCAAATGGAGAAAATATGTGCCAACTTTTTGTGGCAAGGGCTTGAAGCTGTACACAAGAAACATTGGGTTTCTTGGGACAAGATATGCCATCCTCTGGCTGAAGGTGGATTGGGAATCTGCAGTTTAGGGGATATTCAACTATGTTCACATATTAAACAGCTATGGCTTTCCTTACACAGCAACTCCCCTTGGGCAAAATTTGTCAGAAGTAAATACATCCATGGACAACACATTTCAGATTGTAAAATTCCATTCCCAGCTGGCATCAAAGCTCAGGATTTTGACAAAGCCCGGTCGATCCTCATGGCAGGTATGCACAAAATTGTGCATAATGGTGCTAACACCAATTTTATTAAAGACATTTGGTACAAGGATAAGCCTCTGTTAGAATATACCCCTCAACAGAACATCCTCCAATCTAAAAATTGCTCGGTCCAAGCTGCTTTGGCTAACCATCAACACTCAATTTGACAAGGGATTGAAGATAATAACCTGCGAACTGACATTTATAGCTTTGCTACTCAAGAGGGGGATGACATTCCTATTTGGTCTTTTACCAACTCTGGCAACTTTGACATCAAATCCACTTATTGCTACATCAAAGGGCAAACGGTGGGGGCTCCTGCTGCCAAGCTATGGTATCGTAAATTTCCCCCTCGTGCTTCTTTATTCTACTGAAAAATTCTAAATCATGCTGTGCCTGTTGATAGTCGGATCCAAAATAGTGGAATTCACATTGCATATTGCTGTGATTGTTGTCCATCCTCTCATGCCATTAAAGATCTTGATCATCTTTTTATTAACAGTGAATTAGCTACCTATCTGTGGAATAAACTTGGTCCCTTAATTGACAACTCCCATCTGAAAATTGTTACTATCACCAGTCAGCTTCACAGTATTCTTAATGAGGCTGCTATTAAAAATCCGCAAGGATTTATAACTATGTTAATGGCAATGATGATCGTATGGGAAATTTGGAAATATAGATGCCGAAACAGATTCGAAGGCCTTAGAACAAGCTTCTCTCGGATAGCTCATCAGATTCAAGATGATGCTGCCCAGATTATGTGGCAGATCATTTTCAAACAAGGTGTTAGCCACTCCTTGCAGCATATTCTTGATACATTGGGCATTGCTATCAATCATAAGGTTCTAAATTGCATCGCTGTTTGCTGGCTTGCTCCCAAATCAGCCTTTTCACTTAATGTAGATGGCTCTAGCAAAGGCAATCCTGGATCTTCAGGAGGGGGAGGTTGCTTTAGAGACTCCCAAGGCAAAATGTTGCTGGGCTTTTCTCACTTTTATGGTCATGGTTCTAACATGGTTGTAGAAGGAAGGGCCCTTCTTGATGGTCTCGGATTGGCCCGATTGCATCATATTCCAGTTTCAGTTATCTACACAGATTCTATGGCTTTGGTTGAGCTGCTCAAACACAATAAAATCCCTCCTTGGTCACTTCTTCCATGGTGGAAACAGCTACATGACATTCTCATATTATTCCAATGCCCTATTGTTCACACATACAGGGAAGCAAACCAGCTTGCAGATGCTTTGGCAAACCATGCTACTTATACGGGTCATAATACTGAATTTTTATCTGCAAGGGAGCTGCCCCTAATGGCCAGAGGTCACGCCACGGCTAATGCCTCTTGTATTCCGAATATTCATATTCGGCGTGTATAGCTTTTGTGTCCATTTCATTTCTTCCATTTGTATACCAGGGGCATGCCCCTCATGAACTCTTATTCATGTTTCTAAGCAATAAAAATCACATCTAGTGGTACGAAGGTGGAGTGAGAATGTTCCTTTCCTCTGGAAAGGGGTGCACTCTCCCTCCGGTCCATTAGATGTTTTGAGTAAAAAAAAATGTTCTTGACAGGATGTGATATGATAGTTGACTTGGCCCAGAATGGCTAAAACTTGTTATTGGAAATTTTGAATGGCTAATCCACAATTATGTTATATGGTCTCATTAATATCTTGTTCTTGAAATTTGTGACATTTCTCCTACATGCTTGCCCTTTTTGGAATATACTCATGGGAATTTGTCCTCTTGTTTCATACTCAATCTCTTGCTCAGTTATAGCTCTGATTTATTTATCTGCTTTCTCATGCATGCATATACATGTTAATTTATTAACCACTTAAAGCTACCTTGGTTTAAGAGATTTAAGTCCTATTGAGTTTTCGCTCACCTAGTATTTTTTCATAGTTTTCAGGTAATAACAAAGATGAATACAACCAAGATGGGCAAGGGCATGAGTGAAGAGAATTCCGACAACTTAGATGAACCTTGCAGTCTTGTGTCGAGTCTAGTTAGTTTGAGAGTCTCTTTGTATTTTATTTTATTGTGAGTCTGATAGAACGAGTCAATTTGTAATAATCTTATATTTGGAATTTCAATGAAATTATGTTTTCCTTATTTCCTAGTCTTAGTATGCTCTGATTGTCATGACTATATCCCTGCCACGTTCTGAGCATGTTTTCCGCTGCTATCGGTTCGGAGCGTGACAGATATTCTGTCATTCAAATCCTTGTGGCATCACGTACTTTGTCCCCCAAGTCTAAGTTTTCCAATAGACTACGTGTGTTAAGGTCGGGCTAAAAACAAACGACTCAGAGAGACGAGTGTAGATGCCTAATTTGGGACATCCCGCGGACCCCGACTTGACTGCCACATATAAGTGATGCTATTATTTATTTTTCGGATTGATTGATTTCACAAGTTTAAAGTCCAGCCTAATTGTCTTGTTGGGACCGTATCTAAACGAATGAAGGTGGGAGGCCCAGGGGCTGGGAGGCCAGATCAATGGTCGCCCAGGTTGGCATGGCGGCTAGATCTCTGGCCGCCCAATGGTAGTAGATGGCCAAGAAGTTGGCCGCCTTCCTTTTGAGAACGGCCAGGCACTTGGCCACTTTCTGGCAACTGCCAGTCAAGCCCACGACCCACGTTTTTCTTGCACGTCGAACACTCTTGGAATGATTCCCATCTTCGAAGCTTCTCACTACCCACATCTCTGATTGGGGGGGATGGGGTGGAGGAAGCTTAACCAGGGTGGAGAACAATTTCGAGGGGGAGATACTATTGGAGATGGGAGGAAAAAGGAAGGGAGAGTTGGGAACAGAGTGAGAATTCGAAGAGAGTGAAAGAAAGGAAGGAGTAGAAAGAGTACATAGAGGGGGTGAAGGCAGGAAGAGATACCAAGAGCTCAGTGTGAGGGAGCTCTTTCTCTCCCAACAAATCTCTGGAGTGATCTGGAATTCGAACAATATTCCTACCGTTAGTAAACATCTATCTAGTTGGTCGTCTCGAGCCTCGAACATCCACCTTTACTGCCATCCTCTAGTTTGATATTCTATTCTCCCCGTTCCTATTGCATTGTGCATATCTATAATGTACTGCATACTAGAGATTTCCCATTAGCATTCCCTATATAGAGGTTTTCACATTTAAACAAAAGTGAAGGCAGGTGGTCGAAAGCCTCGGTCATCCCCCTTTCCCAACACCCCTCCAAGTAAATCTACCATCGTTTTCTTTTTATTTTGTTGCTCCTTTTGAACGCTTGCTACACATCATAGTACTAACCAGTGAACATTTGCTACAGAAGTCTAGTTCATGTATTAAACTATTTATGTCTACTTGCTTTCATTATTAGTTTTTTAGTGCATTTTAGACAAGAGGCAGCCAAACTCCTAGCCGCTTGAACCTGTAAGTGACCAGACTCTTGGCCGCCACCCCCTATAAACCACCAAGCTACTATCCGTCTATAGCTCTAAGCGGCTAGAACCCTTGTCACCTATCTCTGTAAGAAGCCAACAACTTGGCCACCTAGATCCCTAAGAATAGCCATCATCCTGGTCGTTTAGCCCCTGGACGGCTAGCCTTTTGACTGCCTCCTGTTCACATTTTGGTTCTATTTTGTTCGGTTCTATTTGCATTGCTTAAGGTTTTTTTGCAGGTTTGAGCTGGCGGTTGGGTTCAGGAAGAGCCGGCATTACATCTTATTAGGAAACCCCGCCCTTTGGAATTGGACTCTTCACCTAGGGATTCCCACTCGGGTGTAACTAGTCCTTTCCACTCAGGAACCTCCATAAGTCCTTGCGAACCGTGGATTCCCACACCGTCGCCAGGCAGGTTATACCAAAGAAGACTGCTAGAAAATCCTACGGGTTTGAGTGAGGAAGTTCCTTAGGTTCCCTGGAGAAAAGAAAATTTTTGACCGTAGATCATATCTTCTCATCTCAAGAGAACCTTTAAGGAATCTGTTTAATTCACAAGATCGAATTAAAAGCTAAAACTTTTGGGACATTGTCATGACAAAGCTTGTTTACTGTTAGAAGCCTCATCTGCCCATAATTTCATTTAACATCCATTTAAACTCTAAAATTTGGGTAGGATCTGTTGCTAATGGAGCAAGTGTTTGTAAATCCATGTTATGAAGATGAACACTTTTCTTAGTTCCATTCTAACGCACAAATGAACATGCTATTAGAAATAGAGGATAGTAGCCCCAACGCCTTTATAGGCATGTTTTTAGCTTCCCCTAATGAAGTTGCCAATGTGGATCCGGCTTCCTCACATAGTGGACAAGAGCAGGTTAGCTTTAAACCTCCCACGCTCTCACCTCGTGAGGATCAAGAGTTGATCAATGTCCTCTCCCGATACACTCCCGAAGATCTGATCACCTTGGCTTCCCGAGAGAAAGCTCTGGCTACCTCTCAATTCACTCCTCCAAGGGTTCAAGCCCCGTTCCAAGGGTCATGCAACAAGCCCCTTCATGATGTCTCATTTCAATCTAGCAACCCCTTTTCTCCACAAGGGGGTTGCTCATACTCAAGTTACTCCTGCTACAACCACGCTTCCAAGAGAGGTTGATATCATCTCTAAGTAGGAGATCCAAAATTATGTTCGGCAAGTGATGGCCAAAAGTATGCAAGCTACTCGTCCTCACTCTTTCGCTCAATATTGCAAACTCCCCAATGCATACTTTGCACTAGGCTTCAAAGCCCCTAAATATCGGAAGTACGATAGCACCACCTGTTGATTTTATATTCATTCCTTTGCAAATGAATATGAACATCAACAATAGAAATATGAATAATCAATCAACCTATGAACATGTGCTGCATGAACCTAGGCAATCAGCAAGGAATCTAAGCCTGGGCATGCCATCTCTATCAGAAATAAGCAGGGGAAAAGAAAAACACACGTCAGGGTGTGGAGCAAGGGACTAAAAGAAAACACATACCGTGGGTGTAGAACAAGCAAGTAAAAGCAAGTAAAGAAGAGATATGAGGAGAGAGAGAGGACTACTGCCCAAACTAGAAAGATGTGATCGCCACCAAAGTATTAAACTAGCCAAAGCTAAGATAAATACCTTGGAAATAGGTGGATGCAACACCCGCCCACGGGAGAGAAAAAATTGCACTTCTGTGAACAATAACAGTCGAAGACACGCGCGCCAGAGAAATTAGCGGTCTTACGATAGACCGCCGGAAAACCTTAGCGCTCCAATATACAACCGCCAGAGAACCGCAGAACAGCAAGCTTTGGGACTTTTGATCTCCACTTCTTCCAGCCGGCCAGAAGACTTGGGCCTCGTGCTAGGGACCTGTGAACCTGTAAAACGTGTCGAAAACACAGAGAAACAAACCCAAATTAGCCTGGTGACAAGTGTAGTAACTATAAGATAAAGAAAACTAGAAACATGCAATTAGAAGGGTGGATACCTAGAAGGTTGGGTTTTTAACCCCTGTGGGGTGTTTTAAAAACATGGGAGGAGTTTTGAAATGAATGTAGAAGATGGAAGAACGTGAGAGAGGAAGAGGGAAAGATGCTTTGGATGCTATGAGGGGGAAAGAAGAACTAAAAACGTAAGAAAACACTAAGACCCTAGGAACTTGATACTCCCTGGACTTAGGAAGCAGATGGACGTGGGAAGCAGTTCTCCTTGGTTGGTTCTAGCTCCAGGATGTGGCAGCACTTCGATGCGAACTCCAAAAATCTCCTCCTCAACCCATGAAGTCAAGGGTTCTATTTATAGACCCCCAAAGTCTAGGTTCGAGTTGGAGGGATAAGGACTCAAAATTAGGCCAAAAACTAGATAATCCTCGAAGATAATACTCCCAAGAGTCCACAAAAACAAACGGGAGCTTCTAAGGATGAGTATCGAAAGAGAAATCGTAGAATCAAACTCTTAATCCGGCCACGGAGTAGCAGAGAAAGTGCAGTCCTTCTAGAACTCTCTGTCTGATGAAACGACCTTACGATAAATCGCCATAGCCATTTGACGGCCGAATGATGGACCGCCACCCAGCGTTATCCAACAACAGATAAAGCCAACGGGCTAAGTTTTCATAATAAGGACTCTGCAAGAAGGTGGCGATCGATGATTCATGCGTCAAAAGCATATGACGGTCCCACGATAGACCGCTAGAGCACAACGGATGAAATAAGATAAGGCTTGAGAAAGGCTGTTGGCTTTTGGACTCTGGCGTCAGCAAGCGGTCGAAGGAAGGAGCGCTACACGCCAGCAAACGCACCGGGGATAGGCCGCCAGAGACAATGGGGTGGTAAATAGCATGAAGGCTTGCTAAGCTTCAACCAGCGAACAAAGAATGAGAAGCGAGACCCAACCAAGGAGAGGTGACCCAAGAAAATAGACCTCAAAACTGACCAAGAAGGCCCGGTAAGGGTGAATAACTCGGAGCATCGTAAAGATGAGCAAGGAGATGACCCAACTTATTGGTCAAAAACGGGTGTCAACACCACCGACCCGCACCATCATCTCTCTAGATTCCTCATGGATCCCCATCAATGGTTGTATGATCGGGTCCTCTTAGTTCATTTGTTCTAGAAACCCCTCGAGGGTGAGGCCCTCCGTTGGTTCTCGTCTCTTCCTGCGATTGATCTCATCAACTTTGACATCGTCTCCGAGCGGTTCCTTGCTCATTTTGGACACGTCCTGCATAGCCCACACCCTTTTTGACCTGGTAATGAGAAAGATGAAGCCCGATGATGACTTCGTCTAATTTGCGAATCGATGGAGAATCATGGTGTAGCGACCCGGATTCCGGATACCCGGTGCACCCGGTATAAATACCGAATACACGTGATACCATGCGGGACCCGCGAGGCCTCCCAAGCGCGGGAAAGCGCCGAAGGGAAAAAGAGTGTGTGGAATACATTGAAGCCAGCAGATATAACAGTAAGCAATTAAATTTCATTAGATTGGATTGCTAAAGTAGCAGAAATAAAATTACCTTTTTCATTAATAATTTCAGTAATTACAATTAGACACCAGAGTCCAGCCCAAAGGAAAGACAAAAAGTCTAGCACAGTACAGTCTGACATAAAAGAATGTACACAGGAGTCGGGGGAAGCCCGAGCAGGTACAGCTGGCCGCTACAGCGAACGCGCACCTCCAAGAGCAGCAGAGGCGGACGGTGAAACCCACCTGAAAAGCAGGGGTGAGTCTCAACAGAAACTCAGTAGGGGTCACACGGATCCCCACTGGAAAACGCACAGAGCAACGGAAGCAACAGAAACAACGAGTGCTGCAAAGCAGGAAAAGCTACACTATAAAGCTGTAAACAGAACAGGTACAGCAGGAGTAGGGAACAGGCAGGAGAGGGGAGCTCAATCAACAAAGAAGAGCGAGGCCGTAAAACACGGGACGACGGCCACCGAGGAGAACTCGGCACCCTAAGCTACTCCAAGCGGCAACAGACGGTCACCCCAAACTCATCCAGTAGGGTAACCCAATCCGTCAGCCAAAACAAAGGCGAAGGCGGACGCCGACACCGAAAACACAGACAAAACACGACAGGAGACGTCGTGCACGCAGCCCCATGCATGACGAGAACGTCATGCAAATGACAGAACACTGACCTCGAGTACGGCCACAAGAGAGCAACTCGCAAAGGTCACAGCGCACAAGAAAACGCGAGACTCACAGCACCAAGTGACAGGAGCACCCTTGTAATATCCCGGACCTTTCGTATCCTTCTTCGTGGGTCCCGGATCTGGTTCTCGGAGCGTCCAGCTCCGTTGTGTCCAAAATTTCATTTCGGACATCTTTCGTGTTCGGATCGGCGCGATCCGGAGTCGTTTCGGAGGCCCGGAGGCATTCCGCGGCTTTTCCGCGTGTGTTTTCTGATTTCCGGTGTGTGTTTCGGCTTTTCCTTCGGAAGCTCGCTGCGGGCGAACCGGGCGGTTCACCCGGGCACGAGTGGTACCGTTACGATCGGTGCGTTCCGAGGATTCCGAAAATGTATTTTTCTATTTTCCTGTATTTTTCTAAAAATTCGGATTTTCTATAAAGCCCTAATTCTTTTTCTTTTTCTTTTCTCCTTTCTCTTTCTTCTTCTTCCTCTTCCTCCGTTTCTTCCCACTGTGACACCCTCCTCTCTCCCTCTCTCCCATTTGGGCGCGCTGAACCCCTCTCCGGCTACGGACGGCGGCGGGGCGACGGCGCGGACGTGTGGGCAGCGGCGAGGCGAGCTCGTGGGCGTGCGGCGTGCGTGGGAAGCGTGGGGAGCTCGTGAAGCTTAAAGCGTTCTTCGTGATTCGTGATTGATTCGGCGGAGCATTTGCTCCATTGAGGTAGGGTGACGCTCCTTAGCCTCATGCCGATCTTTTTCGCGATTTATAGGCTGCGGGGAGGCCGAGAGGGGATCGTTTGAGCGTTTTTGGGTTTTTCCATGATTTGGGGAGAGCTCGCCCGATCTATGGATTTGATGCATGATTTCGTGTTTTGATGGCCTAGAATCATGCTAGGGGTCCCCAGGGGTCTTCCCCTTTTGTTTTCCCCCTCTCCTATGGAGGCATGGGGGCGTGGTTAGAATTTTTGGGCGTTTCTACCGTTTTCAGCCGCGGACTGAGAACGCGCTATACTCCAGTAGCGCGTTCTTGGAGGTCGCGCTGCCCCGACCGAGCGGGTTCATCGGAGAAGATGAACAGGAGGCGGTTCCTGTCGCGCTATGGGGTCCTAGCGCGATCAGCCTTGTCGCGCTAGGCATCCCTAGCGCGACATGCCTTGTCGCGCTAGGAGGCCCTAGCGCGATGTCCCTTGTCGCGCTAGGGGGCCCTAGCGCGTTCTTCCGTATCGCGCTAGGTGTCCCTAGCGCGATCTGGCTGTTGTTGGGTGTTCCCCTTGGGCCGTGTGTGTGTCCCGGGCACCCCGTGGAGTTCCGTGACCGTGTCTTTGGTGTCCGGAAGTTCCGTTTGCCTTGGTCATGCGTTTGGCCGTGGGCGGTGAGTCCGTTTCTTTCCCGACCGTGGTCACCGTACGACGGTGATGGTACGTGGGACAGCCCCCGTACTTCGTCAGGTTCGGACGTCATTTTTCCGTTGACTTGAGAGTCTACTCCTTTGTGACCCTCCACTAGTCGTAGCCTATCAGTACGCGTGTGCTGATCGCACCAGGGAGTGGTGTACGGGCTTACCCTGAGGACGGTTTCAGACTGGTTACCGTCGGGCCCCTCGTCACATCAGAGTCCAGTGCCAGGGGAAAACCGATCAGAGGGCCAGACCTAGGACGCGTGGTCTGTGTGTGCACACGTGGTTGGGGACTGTGGACGCACGTCGAAGGGCGTGACCCCAGCTAGTCACTTGTTGTGAGTTACTTGTACGGTGTCTGCGCCTCGGGTAGGACCTACCACGTCAGGCGGTTCACCTGCGGTGCGGTGTAAGACGTCAGGGGACGCTACCGGCTGTGCTTCTAGTGGGTGGTACTCCTGTCGAGTACGGAGTGTCAGACTGTCAGTCGTGTGTTTCCGACCTTCATGTTTTACGATTCGACCGTTGGTTTCGGTCTTCTCGTACCGTGGCACGTGTGTTGGTTTGCGTGCAGTAGGGTCTAGTTCTGTAGAGTACAGGGCTTTCCTTTCCGAGGTACTTTCCTACCGCTAGAGTAGTGGTTTCTCGTTTTACGAGGTACGGCTCGAGTGATCCCTACTGAGTCTTGTTCCGAGACTCATTCCCTGCGTGTTTTCACCGTGTTTCAGGTGAGACGCCACCTTCGGGGAGCGCGTCAGGAGCGCAGCGTGGTGCAGGTGCCCAGAGGTAGTGCCAGAGGTCAGAGCCGGGGTATGCCCCGTGTAGCTGTACTTTTCTTTCTTGTCACTGTACTAGTCGTGGACTGTTCTTGCTGTTGTTGTTATTTTATTGTGGACCATGTAAAATGTTAATTTATTTCCTGCTTAACTTTTTAACTGTTTTATTTCTACAATTATTTGTGATACTTGTGTAGTCTCCACACCATCCTTTTAACCCTTCCGAGTCTTCGGGCTCGTGGGTGGCGGTACGAGTCTCGGGTTATCGGGCCTTCCCGGTAATCGAATTCTCGGGTCGTTACAGCTGGTATCAGAGCGCGGTTGTGGAATTACATGAGAATCATAGGTAATTGTAGTGGTCCACTAGTCCACAGCGATGATGTACAGGTGACGCTGGCATTGGGCACCGTGTGTTTATTTTGACCTTGCCGTTTTCGTGTTTTCTGTCTTTTGCTTCAGGAGCGAGTATGGCGCCGAGGAGGAGTTCTCGCTCTCAGCAGGGGCAGTCGGCTGGAGGTCAGGAGATCCAGCAGGGGGTCCAGAGGGACCAGGAGGAGCATAGCAGAGTTCCGGGAGCTTCCGAGGCCGCGGATGCTGCGAGAGCTCCGGGGGCCGAGGATTTCTTCCGTGGCATGTACCATCTCATGTCTCAGCAGTTTGGCGGAGAGGCTGCTGAGGGCTTGTCAGCCAGGGGTGGGCCAGGCCGAGCGGTGAGGGACTTTATGCAGTTCCATCCGCCTTACTTTAGCGGCCAGGCAGACCCTGATGCGGCTCGTGATTGGCTCGATGAGATGGAGCGGGTGTTCAGTTCCGCGAAGAGTGCTGCCGAGGACAGAGTGGTGTTGGCCTACAACCAGTTGCAGGGTACGGCTCGGAGGTGGTGGTCTTCCGAGTGGAAGACGTCCTTTCAGCTTCGTCCACTTGAGCAGATCGAGTGGGATGACTTTGTCAGTGCTTTCGAGCGTACGTATTGTCCAGATGTTGTTGCCACGCAGCGGATGCGGGAGTTTCTGGAGCTGGTGCAGGGTGACATGTCCGTGTTGCAGTACAGGGCCCGATTTGTCGAGCTGGGTCGGTATGCACCTCACATCATGGAGCATGAGACGGTGAGGACCGCGCAGTTTGTGCAGGGCTTGAGGCTGGAGCTGAGACACCATTTGATCGCGAATGGGGCCACTGATCTAGAGACGGCGTCTCGTGTTGCGATTTCCTTGGAGATGGATATGCAGAGGACTCGAGGACCGATCAGCCAGGGGTAGTCTTTGTCAGGTCGCAGCCAGCAGTCGGCTACCTAGCAGCAAGGTTTCTTCCAGCATGCGTCGGGTGGTTCAGGAGTACCGGCATCGGTAGCTTCGGTGACAGGATCGGCGTCCTTCGGCTCGAAGGTCAAGAAGTTCCTCTCGAAGAATTTCCGGAAGAAGAAGTCCAAGGATCAGGGGTAGGCTTCATCGGGCAGTGTACAGCAGCCGATTCCTTTTCAGCGTCAGGGATCAGTGGGTGGATCGCGAGGACCTTGTCCACGGTGTGGTGGTACCCACCCAGGCAGGCAGTGCACGGCACCGATTATCTGTTTTCGGTGTGACCAGCCAGGGAATATGGCGCGCGACTGTCCTCAGAGGCCGCCGCAACAGCAGTTTCCTCAGCAGCAGCAGGTTCCCCAACAGCAGAGGCAGCAGCAGCAGCAGCAGGGACAGTATCTGCCGCTACCCAGGTCAGCTAGCGTGGGAGGCAGGCAGAGGGCTCGGGGCCAGATCACGCACATGACCAGGGCAGAGGCAGTGGCGTCGCAGCTCGTGGAAGGTACCGTTCAGATTTTGGGTTGTGCGGCTCGGGTTTTGTTCGATTCTGGCGCGTCTCATTCGTTTATTTCGGAGGATATCGCGTCGAGCGTCGAGGAGCCGGTGACCCAGTTGTCCTGTGACTGGCAGTGGAGTTACCTTCGGGTGACTTTATGGTCACTCCGTATTGCTTCGACCAGGTTCCGGTGTGGATCGATGGGCGGAGTATGCCAGGCAGGTTGTATGCGTTGCAGCTTTGGGATTATGATGTGATTCTAGGCATGGATTGGCTCGAGACTCATGGAGCGGTGGTGGATTGTGGAATGAAGAGGGTCTACTTCCAGCATCCGAGCAAGAGGACCTTCTATTTCCAAGGTATCCGTTCCGCCTCTTCTCGATTCCTTATCTCTGCTATTCGAGCCCGTCGATTGCTTGATTCCGGTTGTCAGGGTTTTCTCGCGTCTGTAGTTGTGTCTGACCGGATGGAGCCGGATGTCGAGGACATTGCGGTGGTGTGCGAGTTTCCCGGCGTTTTTCCTGAGGAGTTGCCTGGATTACCTCCCCAGCGGGAGATCGATTTCGTGATCGAGGTTGTGCCTGGTACGGGACCTTTGGCGAAGGCTCCCTACCGGATGGCCCCCGCTGAGTTGAGGGAGTTGAGGGCGCAGTTGCAGGAACTGCTGGCCAAGGGGTACATTCGTCCAAGCTTTTCCCCTTGGGGTGCGCCCGTGTTGTTTGTGAAGAAGAAGGACGGTAGTCTGCGGTTGTGCATTGACTATCGGCAGCTGAATGATGTGACCATTAAGAACAAGTATCCGTTGCCGCGGATTGATGATTTGTTCGACCAGCTGCAGTCTGCGCGAGTGTTCTCGCGGATTGTTTTGCGGTCCGGTTACTATCAGCTGAGAATTCGCGAGTCCGATGTGGAGAAGACTGCATTCAGTACGAGGTACGGGCATTATGAGTTTTTGGTGATGCCGTTCGGGCTCACCAATGCCCCAGCAGCCTTCATAGACTTGATGCAGAGGGTGTTTCATCCGTATTTGGACCAGTTCGTGGTCATCTTCGTGGACGACATTCTTGTTTATTCACAGTCTGCTGAGGAGCATGCGTACCATTTGAGTGTGGTGCTGCAGACGTTGCGAGATCACCAGTTGTATGCGAAGCTCAGCAAGTGCGAGTTTTGACTCAGCGAGGTGCACTTTCTGGGGCACGTAATTTCTGGTGATGGCATTTCCGTGGATCCCGCCAAGGTCGAGGCTGTGATGCAGTGGCCAAGGCCGAGGTCGGTGACGGAGATCCGGAGTTTCTTGGGGCTTGCGGGTTATTATCGCCGGTTTATCCAGGATTTTTCTCGCATTGCGACCCCGATGACGAGGCTCACGCGGAAGGATGTGCCTTTCGTTTGGTCCGAGGAGTGTGAGCAGAGCTTCAGTGAACTGAAGAGGTTGCTCACCTCGGCTCCAGTGTTGGTTTTACCTTCTGGATCGGGAGGTTTTGTGGTGTGTACAGATGCTTCCGGCGTCGGATTGGCTGCTGTTCTGATGCAGCATGGTAGAGTGGTGGCTTATGCATCTCGGCAGCTAAAGCCCCATGAGGAGAACTACCCTACCCATGACCTTGAGTTGGCGGCGGTGATCTTCGCGCTGAAGATCTGGAGGCATTATCTATACGGCGAGAAGTTCGAGGTGTTCACTGACCATCAGAGTTTGAGGTACGTGTTCTCGCAGAAGGACCTGAACCTCAGGCAAAGGTGTTGGATGGAGTTCATGAAGGATTATGACTTCACCCTATCTTATCAGCCGGGCAGGATGAATGTCGTTGCCGATGCCTTGAGTCGGAAGGTTGCGGTCAGTACCTTGATGCTGAGGAAGTGGAGGCTCTGGGAACAAGTGCCCGAAGTTTCTTTCAGGCTCAAGATTCCCCAGGAGCCAGTGTTGGCGGTGCTTGCGAGTCTAACTGTCACTCCTGCTATCCGTCGTCAGGTGACAGAGGCTCAGCATGCGGACCCTGAGTTGCCCCGGATTCTGGCTTTGGCTGACGTGGAACTTGGCGAGGACGGCGCTGCGAGGTTTTGTGGCAGGCTGTACGTCCCAGCCGAGGAGTAGGTTCGTCGTGCGGTGTTACGCGAGGCTCATGGGAGCAGGTACACTGTGCACCCGGGTGCGACGAAGATGTATCGGAACTTGCGGAGGCAGTTCTGGTGGCCTGGCATGAAGAGAGATGTCGCAGAGTTTGTGGCCAAGTGCCTGATCTGTTAGCAGGTGAAGGCAGAGCATCAGCGACCAGGCGGTACTCTCCAGCCCTTGGATGTTCCTGCTTGGAAGTGGGACCATGTGACAACGGATTTTGTGGTGGGGTTATCGAGGACCCCGAGTGGGCAGGACAGTATTTGGTTGCTGGTGGATCGGCTGACGAAGGTGACGCGGTTATTATCGGTCAAGGTCAGCTGGAGCGTGTCCAGGTTGGCTCGGTTGTATGTGGAGCGGATCGTGCCGTTGCATGGGGTTCCCATTTCGATCGTATCGGATCGGGATCCGCGCTTCACTTCTGGATTCTGGAGGAGTTTCTAGCGAGCTCTTGGCACGGAGTTGGCATTTAGCTTGGCGTATCATCCGCAGTCAGATGGTCAGTCTGAGAGGACCATTCAGACTTTGGAGGACATGCTGAGATCCTGCTGTCTGGAGTGGCAGGGGAGTTAGATTCATCACCTACTGTTGGTGGAGTTTGCCTATAACAACAGCTATCATTCGAGCATTGGCATGGCTCCCTATGAGGCTTTGTACGGGCGTCCGTGTAGGACTCCGCTTGATTGGTTTGAGGTGGGTGAACGTGTTTTGACGGGACCGGAATTGGTGCAGCAATACGTGGATGTTGTGCACCTGGTTCGTCAAAACATGTTGGCGGCCCAGAGTCGGCAGAAGAGCTATGCTGACCGTAGGAGGCAGCCCCTCGAGTTCGCCGTGGGCGATCATGTGTTCTTGAGAGTTTCTCCGATGAAGGGGGTGATGCGTTTTGGACGGCGTGGGAAGCTGAGTCCCCGCTATATTGGTCCTTTCGCGATTGTAGAGCGCATCGGTGAGGTTGCTTACCGATTGCAGTTACCCTCTGAGTTGGCGTCGGTGCATGACGTGTTCCACGTCTCGATGTTGCGGAAGTATATGCCCGATGACTCTCATGTGCTCGAGTTTTCCGTTTGGCCTGAGGTGACTCCAGATCTTTCTCTCCCAGAGTTTCCGATCCGCGTGGAGGATAGGCGAGAGCAGCGCCTACGGAACAAGGTCATTCCCTTGGTAAAGGTCGTGTGGCAACGACACTCTGGTGGTGAGGCTTCGTGGGAACGTGAGGACGAGATGCGTTAGCAGTTCCCGTACCTGTTTGAGTGAGTCTTCCTCTTCTTTCCCCTTTGGTTGTTCTCAATTTCGAGGATGAAATTCCTTAAGGGGGGAGGGTTGTAATATCCCGGACCTTTCAGATCATTCTTCGTGAGTCCCGGATCTGGTTCTCGGAGCGTCCAGCTCCGTTGTGTCCGAAATTTCATTTCGGACATCTTTCGTGTTCGGATCGGCGCGATCCGGAGTCGTTTCGGAGGCCCGGAGGCGTTCCGTGGCTTTTCCGCGTGTGTTTTCCGATTTCCGGTGTGTGTTTCGGCTTTTCCTTCGGAAGCTCGCTGCGGGCGAACCGGGCGGTTCACCCGGGCACGAGTGGTACCGTTGCGATCGGTGCGTTCCGAGGATTCCGAAAATGTATTTTTCTATTTTCCGGTATTTTTCCGAAAATTCAGATTTTCTATAAAGCCCTAATTCTTTTTCTTTTCTCCTTTCTCTTTCTTCTTCCTCTTCCTCCGTTTCTTCCCACTGTGACACCCTCCTCTCTCCCTCTCTCCCATTCGGGCGTGGAGAACCCCTCTCCGGCTACGGACGGCGGCGGGGCGACGGCGCGGACGTGTGGGCAGCGGCGAGGCGAGCTCGTGGGCGTGCGGCGTGCGTGGGAAGCATGGGGAGCTCGTGAAGCTTAAAGCGTTCTTCGTGATTCGTGATTGATTCGACGGAGCATTTACTCCATTGAGGTAGGGTGACGTTCCTTAGCCTCATGTCGATCTTTTTCGCGATTTATAGGCCGCGGGGAGGCCGAGAGGGGATCGTTTGAGCGTTTTTGGGTTTTTCCATGATTTGGGGAGAGCTCGCCCGATCTATGGATTTGATGCATGATTTCATGTTTTGATGGCCTAGAATCATGCTAGGGGTCCCCAGGGGTCTTCCCCTTTTATTTTCCCCCTCTCCTATGGAGGCATGGGGGCGTGGTTAGAATTTTTGGGCGTTTCTATCGTTTTCGGCCGCGGACTGAGAACGCGCTATACTCCAGTAGCGCGTTCTTGGAGGTCGCGCTGCCCCGACCGAGCGCGTTCATCGGAGAAGATGAACAGGAGGCGGTTCCTGTCGCGCTATGGGGTCCTAGCGCGATCAGCCTTGTCGCGCTAGGCATCCCTAGCGCGACATGCCTTGTCGCGCTAGGGGGCCCTAGCGCGTTCTTCCGTATCGCGCTAGGTGTCCCTAGCGCGATCTGGCTGTTGTTGGGTGTTCCCCTTGGGCCGTGTGTGCGTCCCGGGCACCCCGTGGAGTTCCGTGACCGTGTCTTTAGTGTCCGGAAGTTCCGTTTGCCTTGGTCATGCGTTTGGCCGTGGGCGGTGAGTTCGTTTCTTTCCCGACCGTGGTCACCGTGTGACGGTGACGGTACGTGGGACAGCCCCCGTACTTCGTCAGGTTCGGACGTCGTTTTTCCGTTGACTTGAGAGTCTACTCCTTTGTGACCCTCCACTAGTCGTAGCCTATCAGTACGCGTGTGCTGATCGCACCAGGGAGTGGTGTACGGGCTTACCCTGAGTACGGTTTTAGACTGGTTACCGTCGGGCCCCTCGTCACATCAGAGTCCAGTGCCAGGAGAAAACCGGTCAGAGGGCCAGACCTAGAACGCGTGGTCTGTGTGTGCACACGTGGTTGGGGACTTTGGACGCACGTCGACGGGCGTGACCCCAGCTAGTCACTTGTTGTGAGTTACTTGTACGGTGTCTGCGCCTCGGGTAGGACCTACCACGTCAGGCGGTTCACCTGCGGTGCGGTGTAAGACGTCAGGGGACGCTACCGGCTGTGCTTCTAGTGGGTGGTACTCCTGTCGAGTACGGAGTGTCAGACTGTCAGTCGTGTGTTTCCGACCTTCGGGTTTTACGATTCGACCGTTGGTTTCGGTCTTCTCGTACCGTGGCACGCGTGTCGGTTTACGTGCCGTAGGGTCTAGTTCTGTAGAGTACAGGGCTTTCCTTTCCGAGGTACTTTCCTACCGCTAGAGTAGTGGTTTCTCATTTTACGAGGTAGGGCTCAAGTGATCCCTACTGAGTCTTATTCCGAGACTCATTCCCAGCGTGTTTTCACCGTGTTTCAGGTGAGACGCCACCTTCGGGGAGTGCGTCAGGAGCGCAGCGTGGTGCGGGTGCCCAGAGGTAGTGCCAGAGGTCAGAGCCGGGGTATGCCCCGTGTAACTGTACTTTTCTTTCTTGTCACTGTACTAGTCATGGACTGTTCTTGCTGTTGTTGTTATTTTATTGTGGACCATGTAAAATGTTAATTTATTTCATGCTTAACTTTTTAACTGTTTTATTTCTGCAATTATTTGTGATACTTGTGTAGTCTCCACACCATCCTTTTAACCCTTCCGAGTCTTCGGGCTCGTGGGTGGCGGTACGAGTCTCGGGTTATCGGGCCTTCCCGGTAATCGGATTCTCGGGTCGTTACAGCCCTCCTCCCAGAAGAACAGCCAGATGCGTCCACTGACGTCTTACACTGCGCCGCAAGTGTCACGTCACTCAAATAGCTTAAAAATCGTACGTACCAAACGCAACAGGAAAACCCCTCCACCACTCCCGGTGGGTCGGCAGAAAGCCTAGGGCTACAACTAGGGGAGGCTCACAAGGCACGAACTCCGAAACACAAGTGCTAAAGCACAGACTGTCCAAGAGAGGCCCGTCTCGTGCACCACAAAGCACCAAGGCAGTCAAGCACCCGCCAACAGACTCAGGACCAGGCAACTAGACCTACGACGTAACGATCCCTGAGTCGGATGTCTCAAAGGCAAGATCGTCACAAACAACGGAACGAGCCGCCAATCGGTCCAATCCTAAGCCAGAAGAAACTACGCTCCGCAGAAAACGACACACGGAGACCTGAGGGAAACACCAAGAACCCTCAGACACGCCTGGACACATGACCCGAGGTAGAACCACACCTCGAGGCATCCAGAAGCAGTGTCTCGAGCCGGACACAACCACCGAGACACACAAGGTCACCTGTCAACTCCTGGGTCACCCCGGGTTGATCGGAACCAGACCAAACACAAGCAAAGGTCACACGTCAACCACTGGGTCACACCGGGTTGACCTGAACCCAACAACAATGCTCGAAAAGTAGGAAAGAGAATCCTACCTTAAGCAAGAAGACTCCTGGCCACCTTACAACGTAGTCTTAGCCCTCATAGGACGTCGGGAGAGATCCACGGGACAACGGGCAGACCACAAGGACAAGCCAAGGCAAGCAGAAACTGAAGCACGGAAATCGAAGCACAGGGCAAGTAACGCGCCACCCCTAGACCGCTACAAGCAGGTGACGGTCTAGACCAGGGCCGTTACTCACCAAACGACAGTCGGACGACAGGCCGTCGCTCACACCACCCTAACCAACCTATCAAACACGAAGAATGTAACGGCCGGCGCCGAGCGCGTTACATCAATGTAACGCACAGGCCTAAGCGCGTTACAAACAATCCGACGCACCAAGCCAGGGCCGTCAGATCCAAACGAAACCCACAACTGAAGCCAAGTAACGCGCGACGCTAGGCGCGTTACACGCGAACGACGCGGCAGGCGAGACGCGTCACAAACAAACGACGCGCAGGAGCCTGCGCGTTACTCTCAACGGCGCAGCCACCCTCAACCCAGCACAAAACAACAAACGACGGCCAGAGACGGGCGCGTTATACCATAACGACGCACGGGGGCACATTCGTTACTTCCAACAGGCGCAACCACCCAAACTCGGCCAAACAGAATGTAACGGCCAGGGGCAGGGGCGTTACATTCAAACAACAGATAGGGGCTCGACCGTTGGAGGCACCGCCTCAACAGGTCAACGTCGGTCAAACGAAAAGCAACGGCCAGGACCAGGCGCGTCGCTTCCATCCAACGCGCTGGGTCAAGCGCGTTGGACCAACCGACTCAACCCCAAAACAAAACGACAAAAAGGGAAGTAACGCGCTAGCCTAGGCACGTTACACGGGAACGACGCGCCACCCCAGGGCCGTCGCTCACCCAGACGCCCAAAAGCTTAAACGACTCAGACCAAACGACGGTCAGTCGTAGGGCCGCTAGAATCAAGTAACGGTCGCTGGCACGACCGCTACTTCGGTTACGGCGGGAAAACAGAGGAACGGCCGAATCGGCCCGTTCCACGCCCCATTCACGCCGAAACGCAGGGGAGACAAACCACAACGACGAATAACAACACCAGGGGACTCAAAACCCCACATGCAAGCTCAAAAACGCACGATTCGGGCGATTTTGACAAATCGACCCTAAGTGGGTCACCGAGGTTCCTGGGCTTCCACCGGCCTCGAATGAACACCAAACCACACGAAATCAACGTGGATGGGATCCTAACATCCCTACGGTCAGTTAGAAACTAACTACGCCGCAAATGGTCGCCGTTTACCGGCCAACCCTAAAACCCACAAAAATCACGGTTTAGGCAAAACAAGCCCAAACTCGATCGTTTCCTTGCCGAACGCCGTGCAATGACAGGGAAAACGAAGAGGACGAAGTAAGGATCAGTCACCCTACCTCCACCGAAGAAACCGCGCCCCGAAGGGACTAAACCACGCCGAAATCCACTCCTGAACCGATTTCACCGGCTTTGAATCCACCGATCGGGATCGCGCCAGAATCGATCCGATCCTCGCCCCATCGCGCACCGCCACAGCTCCACGGCCTCGCCAACCCGCCCACAATCGCTCCGTCTGCAGCCGGAGCCAAAGAGGGGGAAGAACGAGAGAGAACGGGAGAGAGAGGAAGAGATCGCGAGAGTGAGGAGAGAGAGAGAGGAAAAAGGAATAAAAAGAAAAGAAATTAGGAAATTTTCCTAATTTCCGAAAATTCTGAAAATGCGTCGAAAATGCACAAATTCAGAAAAATACGCAAAAATAGCCGAAACGACCGGCTCGAAGAGTACATCGTCGCTGTAGCATCCACGAGTTCGAGAATTGACAAACAAACTCATCGTAGGGTTCCGTAACTAGTACGTGAGAAAAACCCACACGGCTCGTCAAACTCAACTCGGAAGCCACCAAAGCGAACCGAAACTCAACGAAACCAATCCGAAACAGATCCGAAAGATCCAACAAAGATCCCACAAGACCTGCAAAGGATTCAGCAAAGATCCGCCAAGAATCAGGGGCATTACATTCTCCCCTCCTTTAAGAAATTTCACCCTCGAAATTAAGGACTAACAAAGGAGAAGCAGGGAAGAACAACCCAACAACACAACCATGATAAACGACACAAATCTCGAGAAAACACAGCTCAGAGGAACACTGTCAGATCACAATTACAGGTACACACTCAGCTTCCAAGACAGCAAGTCCACAGCACGAGTATGGCACCATAGTGAACACATCTGACACCTCCGAAGCAAGGGCAACGTCGCTTACGTCTCACCAGAAAAGAGACACGACTGCCACAACAATCGAGAACCAGCACCGAAAAACACAATAACAGCGCAGCAAGCGGCAGCTTACACAAGGAGACACAGTCCTCACAGCTGACAGCTCGCAACATCATCGGCTCCAGTGCCAAAGGCAACAGGGAGCACCTGGCACACAGGACGCCAATGACAACCACACCACTGGACCACAAGCACCATCAAGTCAGTCCTCAGTCAGATATTACATCTGATCAAGTCGCAAGCTAACTCCACTAGGGAAAAGGGAGTACAGCAAAGCCAACTGACAAGACCATGGTCCAAGATAGAGACACAAAATCATAAAGAAACAGCGCCAAAACAACACAACGACAACACCTGCAGAATTCCGGCTCCGCACAACACACAGGGCCAAGGAACACATCTGCAAGCAGGGTCACATCAAGGCACAGAAATAGCTGAGCTCACGACCACAAAGATAGGTCACGCATCAGACTGCTCACCAAGAGAAGACCCACAACAACGAGAAACGACAACACTCTCGGGGAATGCACCTCAAGGACTACAAACACGCCTCGAGAGCACAACACCCAAGAAAGAAATGCAGAGCAAAGGGTACTCAATCAGTAAGGAATGCCGACAAATTCCCCAACACTCGCAAATGCCAATGCCAACACCAGAAAACCACAAACAATGGCACGACAACAGACAAAGTCAAGGCACGAGAAGCCAAGACGAAGTCACATCGAAAAAGAACAAACCTCTCGACGAGTGGGTAGCCAACCCACACGCTTCCGCTGCACTCTCAACAATACGCACAGGCAACAGGACAACATCGGTAATCGCATTTCAGCACATACCAGACGCCATCGCAATCAACAAAGATCGCAATTAACACGCCACGAGCACCGATCTCGCGAACAACCGATCACAAAGAGCCTAAGTGCAACAAAGGAAGAGCACCAGCTTCAGCACAAAGCACGCGGAAAGAGCTAATCTCAGTTTACCATCACGTCCTGGAACAACAAATGAGCCTTCACAACACATCGGCCGCTGGACACGGCACGACAAATACGGTACACGACAGCTCTTAACGCCATTACGGAGTCCAAAGCCAAGCAACCGTATAGCAAGTAGCAGATCAAGCTCAAAGCAAAGCTGTCCACACTTAAGCAGACACAGGACAAAGGCATCACTAAGACAGCAATTCCAAGGCACACCTCGAAAAAGCTTCACCAAGAAGGACGAGAAGCAACAAGCTCAACAACAACAGCTCACCAGGAAGGAAAAATCCTAGGTTCGCTCGAGCAACTTCTCAATCGAGGCAGCACAATAATCTGGACAACCGAAACGACGATGCATCAGGAGCTGCACAGACTCAAGCTGGGACAACCAAAGAAACGTAAGAACGTGCATGGCCATCACACCAACGCTAAAAGTCATAAGCCACCTGAGCAAAATACAGAAAACAGCTCGAACAAGGCACTGCAGGTTCATGCCAACCGACAAACACTGCCAAGTGCAACATGATCAAGACAACCTTCAAAATCGAACAAAGCACCTCGTCACACCCAGACGAGAGCAAAACCATCTCGTACAGTGCCAACCAAGCACGCACAAGACCACACATAGAAACCACCACGATAAACATCGCAACACCTACGCCAGCAAGAGACTGTACTGGACCTTAAGGACTGTGGTAACTGTATATCTGGATTTCCATGTATTTCACATGACAATGCTCTGATAGCTCAGAAAAGAAACTCCGAACATCTCAGAACACTGCTCTGATACCAACTGTAGCGACCCGGATTTCGGATACCCGGTGCACCCGGTATAAATACCGAATACACGTGATACCACGCGGGACCCGCGAGGCCTCCCAAGCGCGGGAAAGTGCCGAAGGGAAAAAGGAGTGTGTGGAATACATTGAAGCCAGCAGATATAACAGTAAGCAATTAAATTTCATTAGATTGGATTGCTAAAGTAGCAGAAATAAAATTACCTTTTTCATTAATAATTTCAGTCATTACAACTAGACACCAGAGTCCAGCCAAAAGGAAAGATAACAAGTCTAGCACAGTACAGTCTGACAGAAAAGAACGTACACAGGAGTCGGGGGAAGCCCGACGCAGGTACAGCTGGCCGCTACAGCGAACGCGCACCTCCAAGAGCAACAGAGGCGGACGGTGAAACCCACCTGAAAAGCAGGGGTGAGTCTCAACAGAAACTCAGTTGGGGTCACGTGGATCCCCACTGAAAAACGCACAGAGCAACGGAAGCAACAGAAACAATGAGTGCAGCAAAGCAGGAAAAGCTACACTATAAAGCTGTAAACAGAACAGGTACAGCAGGAGTAGGGAACAGGCAGGAGAGGGGAGCTCAATCAACAAAGAAGAGTGAGGCCGTAAAACACGGGACGACGGCCACCGAGGAGAGCTCGGCACCCTAAGCTACTCCAAGCGGCAACAGACGGTCACCCCAAACTCACCCAGTAGGGTAACCCAATCCGTCAGCCAAAACAAAGGTGAAGGCGGACGCCGACGCGGAAAACACAGACAAAACACGACAGGAGACGTCGTGCACGTAGCCCCATGCATGACGAGAACGTCATGCAAACGACAGAACACTGACCTCGAGTACGGCCACAAGAGGGCAACTCGCAAAGGTCACAGCGCCCAAGAAAACGCGAGAGTCATAGCACCAAGTGACAGGAGCGCCCTCCTCCCAGAAGAACAGCCAGATGCATCCACTGACGTCTTACACTGCGCCGCAAGTGTCACGTCACTCAAGGACAAGACACACCAAGAACCAGGTCCAAGGAACAACAGTTCCAAGGAAACAAGGTACCACAGCACGAAACTACAGCACCAACTGCGAGTGACTAGTCAGGGCCACGCCCGTCGGCGCAAGTCCCCAGTCCCTGACCACGTGTGCACACACTGACCACCACCTAGGCCAGGCCTCTAGCTAGTATTCCCCTCGGTAGGACGCTACCGTTGGCCGGGGCCTACGGAACTAGCTTAAAAACCGTACGTACCAAACGCACAGGAAAACCCCTCCACCACTCCCGGTGGGTCGGCAGAAAGCCTAGGGCTACAACTAGGGGAGGCTCACAAGGCACGAACTCCGAAACACAGGTGCTAAAGCACAGATAGTCCAAGAGAGGCCCGTCTCGTGCACCACAAAGCACCAAGGCAGTCAAGCACCCGCCAACAGACTCAGGACCAGGCAACTAGACCTACGACGTAACGATCCCTGAGTCGGATGTCTCAAAGGCAAGATCGTCACAAACAGCGGAACGAGCCGCCAATCGGTCCAATCCTAAGCCAGAAGAAACCACGCTCCGCAGAAAATGACACACGGAGACCTGAGGGAAACACCAAGAACCCTCAGACACGCCTGGACATGTGAACCGAGGTAGAACCACACCTCGAGGCATCCAGAAGCAGTGTCTCGAGCCGGACACAACCACCGAGACACACAAGGTCACCTGTCAACTCCTGGGTCACCCCGGGTTGACCGGAACTAGACCAAACACAAGCGAAGGTCACACGTCAACCACTGGGTTACACCGGGTTGACCTGAACCCAACAACAATGCTCGAAAAGTAGGAAAGAGAATCCTACCTTAAGCAAGAAGACTCCTGGCCACCTTACAACGTAGTCTTAGCCCTCATAGGACGTCGGGAGACATCCACGGGACAACGGGCAGACCACAAGGACAAGCCAAGGCAAGCAGAAACCGAAGCACGGAAATCGAAGCACAGGGCAAGTAACGCGCCACCCCTAGACCGCTACAAGCAGGTGACGGTCTAGACCAGGGCCGTTACTCACCAAACGACGGTCGGACGATAGGCCGTCGCTCACACCACCCTAACCAACCTATCAAACACGAAGAATGTAACGGCCGGCGCCGAGCGCGTTACATCAATGTAACGCACGGGCCTAAGCGCGTTACAAACAACCCGACGCACCAAGCCAGGGCCGTCGGATCCAAACGAAACCCACGACTGAAGCCAAGTAACGCGCGACGCTAGGCGCGTTACACACGAACGACGCGACAGGGGAGACGCGTCACAAACAAACGACGCGCAGGAGCCTGCGCGTTACTCTCAATGGCGCAGCCACCCTCAACCAAGCACAAAACAACAAACGACGGCCAGAGACGGGCGCGTTATACCATAACGACGCACGGGGGCACATCCGTTACTTCCAACGGGCGCAGCCACCCAAACTCGGCCAAACAGAATGTAACGGCCAGGGGCAGGGGTGTTACATTCAAACAACAGATAGGGGCTCGACCGTTGGAGGCACCGCCTCAACAGGTCAACGTCGGTCAAACGAAAAGCAACGGCCAGGACCAGGCGCGTCGCTTCCATCCAACGCGCTGGGTCAAGCGCGTTGGACCAACCGACTCAACCCCAAAACAAAACGACAAAAAGGGAAGTAATGCGCTAGCCTAGGCGCGTTACACGGGAACGACGCGCCACCCCAGGGCCGTCGCTCACCCAGACGCCCAAAAGCTTAAACGACTCAGACCAAACGACGGTCAGTCGTAGGGCCGCTAGAATCAAGTAACAGTCGCTGGCACGACCGCTACTTCGGTTACGGCGGGAAAACAGAGGAACGGCCGAATCGGCCCGTTCCACACCCCATTCACGCCGAAACGCAGGGGAGACAAACCACAACGACGAATAACAACACCAGGGGACTCAAAACCCCACATGCAAGCTCAAAAACGCACGATTCGGGCAATTTAGACAAATCGACCCTAAGTGGGTCACCGAGGTTCCGGGGCTTCCACCGGCCTCGAATGAACACCAAACCACACGAAATCAACGTGGATGGGATCCTAACATCCCTGCGGTCAGTTAGAAACTAACTACGCTGCAAATGGTCGCCGTTTACCGACCGACCCTAAAAACCACAAAAATCACGGTTTAGGCAAAACAAGCCCAAACTCGATCGTTTCCTTTCCGAACGCCGTGCAATGGCAGGGAAAACGAAGAGGACGAGTAAGGATCAGTCACCCTACCTCCACCGAAGAAACTGCACCCCGAAGGGACTAAACCATGCCGAAATCCACTCGCGAACCGATTTCACCAGCTTTGAATCCACCGATCGGGATCGCGCCTGAATCGATCCGATCCTCGCCCCATCGCGCACCTCCACAGCTCCACGGCCTCGCCAACCCGCCCACGATCGCTCCGTCTGCAGCCGGGGCCAAAGAGGGGGAAGAACGAGAGAGAACGGGAGAGAGAGGAAGAGATCGCGAGAGTGAGGAGAGAGAGAGGAAAAAGGAATAAAAAGAAAAGAAATTAGGAAATTTTCCTAATTTCTGAAAATTCCGAAAATGCGCCAAAAATGCACAAATTCAGAAAAATACGCAAAAATAGCCGAAACGACCGGCTCGAAGAGTACATCGTCGCTGTAGCATCCACGAGTTCGAGAATTGACAAACAAACTCACCGTAGGGTTCCGTAACTAGTACGTGAGAAAAACCCACACGGCTCATCAAACTCAACTCGGAAGCCACCAAAGCGAACCGAAACTCAACGAAACCAATCCGAAACAGATCCGAAAGATCCAACAAAGATCCCACAAGACCTACAAAGGATTCAGCAAAGATCCGCCAAGAATCCGGGGCATTACACATGGCCTATGAGACTGAGGTGGTTATCCCTGAGGCCCAGGTAGTCACTATGCTAGTGAACAATGCTACCCCTCAGCTTAGGGCCATCCTGATGCTTAGCGAGCTCTACACTTTTTCGCAGCTTTACAATCGAGCTCGAATCGTTCAAGCTCAGATTAGGGACTCTGCTTTACCCCATTTCTTCGATACTCGCACTAGGGGCCGAAAGGTTTTAGTTGTTCCAACCACGGAAGGGGTCACTATGAACGAGCATGTTAATTCCTTTGGTTCGGCATTTAAGCCCAACAATCGCCAAACTCCTCCGCTCAATCAAGTGAATTCCAATTAGGTTAATAATGGTCCAAGGCCATACTCCAATGTCCCTCTGCCATAAAGCTATACTTGTGCTGGTCACAAAAGGGCCTCATACCCTCCTCTGCCCGAATCTTTAGGTGATATTTTCTTTGCCCTGATGTCCTCCTAGGAAATCTAGCTTCCTCCTCAAAAGGAATGGGTTCATCCCAATGTTGTTACCTCAAAGTACTGCCCATACCACCGCACCCCCGAGCACGATATCCACAATTGTTTTCCATTCCGAGATTGGGTGTACGATATGAATGATGAGGGTAGGATTAATTGGGCAGATGTTAAAATCGCCATTGCTAATCTTAAGAAACCCAATAGAGATTTGGGCATTATGCAAAACCCTCTACCCACTCATCAACCTAACAAATATCCATCTAGTTGCAAACAACATGAGTGGGTTAACACTATCATAGGCCTGGAGTCACGTGTGGTCAAAAGATTCCAAATGTAGGGCATAGAGGGATCCCCCGAATGGTATGAACACTTTGAGCAAAAAGTCGAGGAACCTGGTCTGATGTCAACACTTTCTCCCAGGGGTCTCATTCCTTGATGTTCATCACACCCCCACCTCAGTCACAAGTACCTGGTCCTCTCAATTTGTTAAAGCCTTCCCAATCTCAACCTCGAGTCTGTCCTCCCTAAAGGTATTATAATGGAGCAAGAATGCCTCTTGGTTTTGCTCAAACCCCCACAGGCAACGGCAACTCCTTATCCCACTTCTAGCATATTGAGCCAGGAGTTGGCTTCCTTTTCCTCCATCTTTGCGTCTCCGCTTACTCTGCAGCTAATTCGCCCAAAACTAGAGGAGTCTGCTGTCCCGGAGGAGTCCACCCTTGATGTCTCCGGAACCGCATTGTTCCTCCATCTTAAAGGCAGATTTAGCCTGATGAAGGGACAAATTCAAAAATGCCTCCTACAGAGTATGACATCCTCCAACACTTGGATAGGACCCCAACAAAATTTTCCATTTTAGAACTCATCAAAAGGTCCTCATCTCATCAGTCCACTCTCCACCAATTTTTGCAAAAGATAACCGTCAATGAGGATCTCCCTACTAGCAGAGTATGTGATGCCATTCTAGCCATAACTCAAAGCCCATCCATTTCATTCTCTGAGAAAGATTTGGCCCCACCAGAAAGCAGGTCACTCCCGTTGTGCCTCACTATCACCCTTAATGGAGTCAGGGTATATTCAACTTTAAGTGACATAAGAGCTTGTATCAACGTGTGCCCTATGAAGACCATTAATAAGATAGGGCAACAGGTGGAGAATTTGGAGGAAGTCTATAGTACCACCATCTAGGCCTATGATAATTCTAGAAGGAGTGCTAAGGGGAAGCTCACCCTACAACTCAGCCTCGGTCCCGTGGTCTTGCCTTCAGATTTCTTCATCCTTGATGTTGATCCTGCATACAAGGCTATCTTAGGATGATCCTAGATAGAACAAACCCTCGAGGCTATCTTAGGATGATCCTGGATAAAACAAACCCTCGAGATCCCATCCACTGCCCATCAGTGGTTCAGATTTCCCTACAATAAAAGAATCATTAAGATCAAGAGCATCCCCATGGCAAAGACTCTCAACTCTATCATGTCTGAGGAAATTCCATTCATGACCATCCTAGATAAAGGAATGAAGCCTATTTTGTCCATTACGGGAGCGGTCGGTCCTGCACCTCTTAGTCAATCGAGTCACTTTGCTTCTCCCAAACCAATTCTTCACTTTAATGCTCCACCAGAGAAAGAATGAAAAATGGGTTTCATAATGGGTAAAGGCTTAGGCCGAAATAAGTAGGGGCCCACTCAAAGGGATCGACTTAAGGTTTCTAAAGGATGGGCTGGGTTAGGTTATTCCTCTGAGCAAGTATCCAGGACCACCCAGGATAACGGCAGACTCTTTGATCATTTCGTTAAAGGTCCAATCCAACTAGGAACTCATAGTACTACTGAGGAAGGTCACAGGGTCAAAAAGAAAGTTTAGCAAATCCCTTCACCTGAAGAAGACTTCAAGTTAATTCCTCTTTTTCATCAAGATGAGCCACCTAATGACGCTCCTCCTGTCGGCATATTTTTAGCATTGGGCAGGCCAGTGGCTGTCATTTTCATTCTGTTCTTGTTTCATCATTTAGCTCCCCCAGTTCTCACCTACCTAGTCATGGATCGATTAGTGCGTGCCCTTTTGACTTTTTCCCATGACAAAAAAAAATGTCAATTTCAAGGGGTGGGCTTGTGAGCTCTCTGTTGAAGAAACCTCCTCCTTGGAGTCAGGATCCCTCAGCCAAGGGCCAACACTTTCCACCTTGAACTCGATGCTCGCCCACCTAGGATCATTCCTCATGTACATAGTAGTTTAGGTTTGAGTCTAGATATAGGCGAGTCTGCTCCCCCTCCACCTAGCCACTCAAAGAGAACCTGAGGCATGCATGTCCCTGCCCGCTATCTCAATGACCTGGCAGGGAGGTGTTCCTAGCTATGTCAAGTTCTCAAGTTTCTTTTAGCTCCCATCCACCTAGAAGCAGATAGTGAGAAGGACATCCCATTAGAGGATGATGGTTTAGGGGTGTATGCTTTGGAAGAGGATAGTGAAGAAGATTATAGTCATGATGGGCTCGAGGACTGTGTTGATCATGTGAGCCCTTATGTGGACGGGACAAGAACGTTCAATGAGCCGAGTACTTCGGTTGATGAATCTACTAAGGAGATCATCCTTGGGATCAAAGATAACCCGAAGATTGTTCTGATAAGTGCTGAGTAAGGAAGAAGAAGCTGCCATTATAGCAGTGCTTGAAGAATTTCCTGATAGCATTGCTTGGTCCTACGAGGACATGCCAGGTCTAGATCCTTCACTAGTGGAGCATCGCCTCGTTAAAAAGCCCGATGCAAAGTCTGTCAAATAGAAGTTAAGGTGGCTTCATCCTAAGCTCACCCTTAAGGTTAAAGAAGAAGTTGACAAACTTCACAAATCCAAGTTCATCAGGATAGTTTTGTATCTTCAATAGATAGCTAACATCGTCCACATCATGGAGAAGTATGGTAGGGTCCAGATTTGCATAGATTTCTATGATCTCAACCATCCTACCCTAAGGATGATTTCCCTCTTCCACACATATATGTCCTGGTAGACATTACCACTGGCTATGAAATGTTCTCATTTATGGATAGCTTTTCGAGGTACAATCAGAGCCACTTCACGGAGGAAGACCAGGAGAAAATATCATTCACCACCCCATGGGGGTCTTACTACTACGTCGTCATGCCCTTCGGACTCAAGAATGTAAGAGCTACTTATCAAAAAGCCTTAATGGCGATTTTCCATGACATGATGCACGTGTATATGGAAGTTTATGTGGATGACATTCTAGTAAAGTCTAAAACTAGGAGCGGTCATGCAGGAGTCCTCCACGTGGTTCTCCAGTGGTCTTGAGAGCATCAGGTCAAGATGAACCCCAAGAAGTGTGTGTTTGGAGTATCCTCGGGAAAGCTCTTAGGGTTCATTGTCAGTAAGAGAGGGATTGAGATCAATCCCAATAAAGCCAATGCCATCGTTGAGATGTCTCTTCCTAAGAATATTAAAGAAGTTCGAGGATTGATTGGACATTTGCAATTCATTAGGTGATTCATTTCCCATCATTCTCAAAGATGTAAGCCCTCCTATGACATGGTCAAAGGAGAGGCGAAGTTTGATTGAAACAATAAATGTCGAAAGGCCTTTTATGACTTAAAGAGCTATCTCCTTAAACCTCCTATATTGGCACCCCCAATCCCAGGTCAGCCTTCATTGCTCTATGTATCCACCACAACAGAGTTCGTTGGAGCAATTTTGGCCCAGTATGACGATGAGAAGAGAGAATGAGCAGTTTACTACCTATCTAAACTATTCAATGACGCTAAGAAGAAGCACATTGCTATGGAGAGAACTTGCGCGGTCATCTTCTGGGTTGCCCAAAAATTGAAACATTACCTTTTATCCCATGAAGCTAAGCTTCTAGATGATGAGTATCATATTTCATACAATAATTTGCATCACATACATCACTTTTGAGCATTTAATGAGCATAGTTATGCACTAAAATGATTAAATCTCATTCTCACAATCAATTTGAGTCTGCATGCAATTAACCATCATTTTGAGTCAAAATGGCAATGTGAGATATAGTCAAGAAATTGCATAAATATCACAATGCATTTTGGGATTAAGAATAGTGATTATTTACATTTTCTAAAATTACAGGAATTAGCGTCAAAAGATTGGACGCCATTTCTTTGAAGACACATGAATGAGCGACTAGGTGCCAGACGCGAATTAAACAGCGCCCTCTTAAAGAGGTGCCAATTCCAAGAATTAGCGGCGTGCTGGTGGACGCCATTCAAGAATCATCACCTTTTTGGAAGGTCGCCAAATTTAATAAAATTTATGGAAATAAGAATTAGCGCCTTCTCAGAAAGCCGCCAATTCGAGGAATAGCAGCTTCTCGGAAGGATGCCAATTCCCTAATACAAAAATAGGAAGGAAAGCTGAAAATAAGGAAAAAAGGAATCAACGGCCATTCAAGAAGACGCCAATTCTTTTTGTACAGAAAAGTAAAAAATATCAAAATAAGGAAATAAAAAATTAGCGGATGGGATCTAGACGCCAATTTGAATTAGCGACCATTAGAAAGTCATCATTTTTGGAAATAGCGCTCACTGCAATGGTCGCCATTTACAGTTCGAAGGCCAGCCGGAGTCGGGTAATTCTAACAGGATTATCTTCCAATATTCAGTGCTGCATGGACTCTTGGGAAGGCAAGAAGCTTAGTATGAATGGGATTTTGAAGGAAAGTTGGATTCAAGCTTGATCTCCAAGGCCTTGTATAATTGGAACTCCCTAAACACTATAAAAGGACGCCCGAGAGGACTGAACAGAGAGTTTCACCCTTTTTCTCCTCCTTCTACTCCTCTTTTCATCTTGCTTATTTTATAAACGTTCTTCATTTTTCAAAGTTCTACAATTTCTTCTTCTTCCTCATTAGCTAGTTCTGCTTAGTTTTCAAGTTATACTCTAATTTTTAAAATTCAACTTTTTACATTTTACTATTCATCCGTGTATTCCCCATTCTTCTCACGTTTTCTCCCTCTTCTGATCTTTTTCTCCCTCTACTCCCTTCACCAAAGTTCTTCCTCTCTTCGTGCTCTTCAACTTCTTCTTAGCCATTCTCTAATTCTTCTTTTTTTCAAAGGTATTTCAATTTTACTCTTGCTCTATTTTTATTTTCTTTACTGTTCTTCTCTTTCTCCCGTACCCTCTCAATCCCCCTCTTTTCTCTCTATTCACCTTTCAAACCTCACACACACATACACACACACATGTTTTTAACTTAGTTTTAATCTTCTTCCTCTCCTTCTATCTTCCTCTTCCTCCTCTATATTCTTCTAAACTTCCCAAAGCGGATCTTCTACTTTGGTGTTCTCACGACGGCGTTCATCTCCAAGGCTGGGCAATCTCTTCCAAGGCTCGGCACGGATTGGACGGTGCTACTCTTCCACTTTCCTGACTGTCCTTTCTTCCCTTTTTCTTTAGTTTCATTCAAAGTTGTAATTTCTATTTTTCATAGACTTGTAATCTTTCATTTAGTAATAAAATTTCATTTGTGCAATTGTTACTTTCTTTCTCTCACTTCCTCCAAATTTCTCTTCTCAACCCTCCAACATTCTTTAGATAGATTTAATTTCAAGCAATTTCATTTCACACACCTTTAATTTCTATTTTCAAAATCTCACTCAACACGTTTCTCAAAAAAAATATAAGAAATTTTCAACTTGTTTTAAAAGAGAATTTTTTCTCCTCGTGAGATCGACGTGTACTCTCACTTTACTTTGATTAAAAATCCTTTTAGTGAGTGAGTGCGGTATATTTTTAAAATTGTGGCACGACATTTAAACGACGAGTGTTAGTGAAGATCAATTTTTGGCGCCGTTGCTGAGGAGGAAATAATTTTTGATAGTTAGACATTCTTGTGTTTGATGTGTATATTTTTATACTAATTTTTTTATTTTTATTTTGTAGGAAAAAGAAAAAAATAGAAATTAAAAATCAAAAATGAGAGAAAAATTGGACCTAAAAACTTTATAAAATCAACTGTTGCAGAAAGCGTCACTGAAGGGCTGAATCTGTCACCAAAGGGAGCAGAAAATTCTGTAAATTTAAGCGTCGCCAAATGTTAGTAAGCGTAGGAAAAGGTTCTGTTTTGACAGAATTTTTAAAAAATTTTAAAAAATAAAAAAAATTCTAAAAAATAAAAAAATCAGAAAACTAAAAACCTCGAAAATCATGGCTTTAGGCCTTATCTTCCAATATATTTACATGTTGATTGGTGTTTTTAATTGTTAGTTTTCTCATATTCATCTTTCTTTGAAAAAAATTCCTGAAAAAAATCAGAAAACAGAAAATAGAAATCTTGAAAAAAAATCATCATGATATCATGCTTTCATCTTAGTTACACTTTTTACATGCGTTGTTGCATTTAGTTAATTCATTGTTCATCTATTTACATCATTTGAAAAGGAAAAAAATTCATTCTCTTCTTCTCTTTCTCCCTTCTTAAGGGCAATTAAGCACACCTCTCTTGGAATTGGAAGGACTCTCCAATTGAGCAATCCATCTCATTGGACTGAAATCTCCTTTTTCAAGAGCTCCATAAGTCCCCGCGCCCGTGGATTCCCTCACGGATGCCGGGCAGGTTGTACCAAGAAGCACCCCAGAGTTAGTTTGCCCTTAGAAGTTTGAAAAAAAATAAACAACAAAATAATAAAAAACTATCATTTTGCATGCATCATTCATATAGTTGTTGATTTATTGTTTGCATTACTTTGAAAAAAAATAAAAACCAAAAATACAAAAAAAACAAGCAACACTCATTCTTTGGGTCCTTTTGCATTGCATGAACGGTAAGAGATCTATACACCCACACTTGCTAGGGCCCATTAGTGAAATAGAGAGGTTAGTACATCTTAGAAACCATCATCAATCTAATCTCATGGCTGACCATAATCAACAAGAAGCTCCCAAGAAAATGAAGGATTATTTCATGCCCAATCAATATCAACCATCCTTCTATATTTACGCACTTTGGACAATAAGCCCGCCATGATTGAATGTGACTCCCAAATCCTTGTGCAGATCATCAGAAAACAAGTTCAATGCCCATGGTCCATCCTCATATACGTCAGAGAAAGTTGGAGTACTCTTTCACAGTTGGATACTATTACTCACATCTACATAGAAGGCAACACTGTGGCGGATTCTTTAGCTTCGTTAGCATGCTCTTTGAAATGTAATTTTTTTTTCATTCCACGAGCTTCCTTCCAATATAAAAGGTGCAGCTCGATTAGACAAGCTAGGCATGCCTAGCATCCGATTGATGTAAATGTAATTCGTTTCCAATGGTAATAAAATTAGCCTCCTAGAGACCTGAGGGTGGAGTGGCTATTCCCCTTACATCTGGCAAGGGGTGCACTCTCCCATCTATCCCTAGGCAGGGTTTTCCAAAAAAAAAACCATCCTTCCATATGCATGCACCACAAAATCAAGCTATTCAATATGAGATAAAATCAAGTACCATGCAGATGTTATGATCCTCCTATGGCACTACTAATGAAGATCCATACAAACTTCTTGATGAGTTTCTCCAGATTTGTTCCACAGTCAAAATCTCGAATTTCTCTAATGATGCTCTCGGATTGACTCTCTTTCCATTCTCTCTTAAGGACAAACCTAAATATTGGTTAGGTGCCTTGGGTAGACTCATAGAAAGTTGGGCTGAAATGTAAAAAGAATTTTTGAAGAAATTTTATCCCATTGGGTGAACCAATACAATGAGGAGAGCTATTACTGGATTCACTCAAAACTCTGGAGAACAGATCCATGAAGCATGGGATAGATTGAAAGAATTATTAAGGAAATGCCCGCACCATGGTTTATCAAGATGGCAAATAGTTCAGGCATTTTATGGCGGTTTAACTGATAATTACCGACAAATAGTGGATGCATAATGCGGGGGAGCCTTTATGAGCAAAAGCGAGGATGAGGCATATGACTTGTTTGAGATGTTGAGTGAAAATTCTATTAGTCATGCCTCGCTCTCATCTTATGAAAGAATGATTGGGTCATCTAAGAGGGTAGGGCTTTAAGAAGTTAAGAATCAAGGAGAGTCAAAGAATAGGATGGATATTAATGCTCTTATACAAAAATTGAATAAAATGGACATGCTAGAGTAAAAGATGGAGAAGGTAAATTTGGTAGCTCAGAAGTTAGATCAGTCTTCTTCCCCTCAATCTTAACCATTCTCGGATTCTACTCATCAAGAAATTTGTGCTCTTTGCTCCAGCCTAAATCATGCTATTACTGATTGCCCCACAGCGGCCCAGCTTCCCCCATTCATCCAAGAATAGATTTTCGCTGGTCAGGGTGTCTCCAAGCCTGCGTACGATCCCCTATTCTAACACCTATATTCCAGGCTGGAGAAATCACCCAAATTTTTCTTTAAAAAATCAGCAAGGACCATCCCCTTCGTCTAATCCCTCACTTCAACCAAGTCAAAGACAACCCTTCCAAGTTCCAGCTCAGTCTCAACAAAACTTTTCTTATGAACCCTTTCAACAACATCAGCATTCTCAACCTCCATTTCAACATTCTAAGTCCCCTTATTCTCAAACTCAGTTTTCCCAGGGCCAATATCAACAGTATCCTCCTTACCATTTTAGTCAAGCTCAAGTTCCTTATCAACCACCACCTCCTCAACCCAACTTCGATGAAAAATTTGACCAACTCCAACAACTTATTCTTTCTCAGAATCAATCCATTTCTAAATTGGAAGGTCAAATAGGGCAATTAGCTGTAAATAATATGAGGAGAGAGGTAGGTTAGCTTCCTAACCAACCAGTGGCCAACCCCAAGAATCAATCTCGAAGCTTTCCCCAAAGAGCTCCTCTTCTTCCTCAACCAAATCAACCTCAGCCTCCCCCTCCTGTAGGTCCCCAATTTGAGAACGCTAAAGCTTTATCTACTCTTAGGAGCGGGAAGATTCTAAATGATCCTTATAAGGCTAGGGGAGTTGGTAGAAGCTCAGCCCAAGAGGCCCAAGATGAGAGTGATAGTGAGGAGGAGGAGCCCACGATCGTTAAAGAAAAGAGGAAGTTGGAAGTGGAGGGACAAAGAAAGGAGCTTGATAAAGGAAAAATCAAGATTGAAGAGAAACGTCAAGAATACATGCCAAAGGTCCATTTTCCTAATGCACTAAAGTCAAAAGCCAACAAGAAAATGTCGGTTCAACAAGAAGAACTATCTGAATTGTTTAAACAAGTGAATATCAGCATACCACTTTTGGATGCAATTAAGCATGTACTGGCATATGCAAAATTTCTAAAGGAGCTATGTACGCCGAAGAGGGAACCAAAGGCGATAACTTAGAACATCCGCTTATCTGAGGACGTGAGTGCTATTTTAATGAATCATTTACCAAAGAAATTGAAGGACCCTGGAGCTCCGCTAATTTCATGTGATATATGTGGAGTCAATTTCGATAGGGTATTGCTGGATTTAGGAGCTAGTGTGAATCTCTTGCCCACTTTTATTTATGAGTAGTTTGATCTGGGAGAATTGAAGCCAACATCAATAATCCTTAAATTAGCATATCGATCAGTAAAAATGGCAAGGGGTTTATTGGAGGATGTTATTGTTAAAGTTCATGAATGCTACTTTCCTATGGACTTTTTAATCTTGGACATGGCCTTGTCTAAGGAATTAAAACATACGCCAATTATTTTGGGACATCCTTTTCTAGCTACGGTTAAGGCCAACATCAATTGTGCCACAGGAATGATGGACATCTCTTTTGGAGGAGAGAAAGTTTCATTAAATCTTTTTAAGGCATCACAGTACCCGGACCAAGAGGAAGAATGTCATGTGATTGATATATTTGAAAATCTGATTTATAAAAGTCCGGATGATTTAAAGGACACCTTAGAAGAGGGTAGGGTGATTCAGGATTCTCCTCTCTCTTTTGCACCCTACTCTAGGATAGAACCACTTCATGCACTACAATCCGAACCTATCTTACCATCCCTTGAACATCCTTCTACTCTTGAACTCAAACCTCTCTCGGACTCCCTAAAATATACTTATCTGGGCCCTGATCACACTCTACCTATCATCATTGCCTCCTATCTCACCTCGGCTCAAGAATCTCAACTCTTTGATGTTCTAAAGGAGCATAGGGGGGCAATAGGTTGGTCGGTGGCAGACTTAAAAGGGACTAGTCCGGATGTTTGTATGCACTACATTTATTTAGAGGATAATGCTAAGTCGAGCAGGGAGATGCAGCGCATGCTAAATCTAAATATGAAAGATGTGGTTAAGAATGAAGTGGTAAAGTGGCTAGATGCCGGGATCATATATCCCATCTCTGATAGTAAGTGGGTCAGCCCCACACAAGTAGTTCTAAAGAAATCAGAGTTGACTGTTGTTAAGAATGAACAAGGAAATGAGGTGTCGACAAGACTATAGATGGGGTGGAGAGTCTGTATTCATTATAGAAAATTAAACTCTATGACAAAGAAGGATCATTTCCCTCTTCCCTTTGTAGATCAGATTTTGGAGAGATTGGTTGGACAAAAATATTTTTACATTCTGGATGGATACTCCGAGTATAATCAAGTTACAATTTACCCAGACGATCAGGAAAAGACTACATTCACGTGTCCTTAGGGCATATTTTCATTTAGAAGAATGCCGTTTGGGCTTTGTAATGCCCCTGCCACCTTTCAATGGTGTATGATGGCGATCTTTTCTGAAATGGTGCGAGATTTTTTAGAAATTTTTATGGATGATTTTTCAATATTTGGTGAAACATTTAATGAGTGATTGGAAAATCTTACAAAGGTACTGAAAAGATGCATGGAGGCTAATTTAGTGCTAAGTTAGGAGAAAAGCCATTTCATGGTAAGAGAAGGGATAGTGCTAGGCCATGTTGTTTCTGAAAGGGGAATAGAGGTCGAAAAAGCTAAAATCGATTTGATTTCTAATCTTCCTCCCCCAACATATGTTAAAGAAATCTGCTCTTTTCTTGGCCATGTTGGATTCTATAGAAGATTCATTCACAACTTCTCTACCACTGCTCGTCCGCTCACTCAGCTTCTAGCCAAGGACGCTCCTTTCCAATTAGATGATTCTTGTTTAAAGGCATTTCATTCCTTGAAAGCGGCCCTCACTCAAGCTCTGATTCTTCAATCTCCAAATTGGTCACTGCCATTTGAAATTATGTGTGATGTCTCAGATTATGCTCTAAGAGTTGTCTTGGGTCAGAGAGTTGATAAGAAACCCGTGATGATTTACTATGTGAGTCGCACCCTCGCCGATGCTCAGATGAACTACACTACCACGAAGAAAGAATTGTTGGTTGTTATTTTCACCCTAGAGAAATTCCGCTCATATCTTTTGGGGGCTAAGGTTATTGTATATTCCGATCATGCAGCTCTTAAATATCTCCTTTCCAAGAAGGACGCTAAACCCCTTCTTATTCGTTGGATTCTTTTGCTGCAAGAATTTGATCTTGAAATCAAAGACAAGAAGGGGTAGAAAATGTTGTGGCTGACCATCTATCTAGAATTGTGATTCCTGAAAGTACCCCCATGTCTAATTCCTTTCCTGACGAGCATCTCCTTGCTGTTTCTCATAGCTCAACCCCTTGGTATGCTCACATAGTCAACTATCTGGCTGTCTGTCAAATCCAGGGTGGGTGGACAAAGCAGGAGAAGGATCACTTCTTTTCAAAAGTCAAGCATTATTTTTTGGAGGACCCAGAGCTCTTTCATTTGGGTCCTGATCACATAATCCGTAGGTGTGTCCCCGAAGAGGAATAATAATATGTTTTGAATTTCTGTCATAATGTAGCTTGTGGGGGACACTTTTCGGGTGAGAAGACTGCGGCTAAGGTGTTACAGAGTGGATTTTATTGGCCCATGTTATTTAAGGATGTGTATGAATTTGTCAAAACATATTTGAGGTGCCAAGCTGTGGGCAATAATTCGAAAAAAGATATGATGCCGCTAAATCTCATTCTGGTTGTAGAAATTTTTTATGTTTGGGGTATAGATTTTATGGGACTGTTTCCACCATCCTTTGGAAATGAATATATCTTGGTGGCATTCGACTATGTCTCAAAATGGATTGAAGCTATAGCCATGAGGACCAATGATCATAAAGTTGTAATGAAGTTTGTAAAGAAAAACATTTTCTCTGGATTTGGCTATCCCAGGGCTATCATAAGTGATGGGAGTTCTCACTTCATAAATTCTCAATTTTAAACTTTACTCCGCAAATATGGCATCACTCATAAGCTCGCCACCCCTATCATTCTCAAACCAGTATCCAGGTGGAGGTTTCCAATAGGGAGATAAAGAACATCTTGCATAAAATAGTTAGACCTGATAGAAAAAATTGGTCTGATAGACTAGATGATGCATTATGGGCCTATAGAACTACATTCAAAACTCTCATTGGCATGTCACCTTATCGTCTCATCTTTAGAAAAGTCTATCACCTCCCTATAGAATTAGAACATAGAGCATATTGGGCCATTAAACAAGCTAACTTTGATCTCATTCAAGTTGGATCCCAAGAGCTCCACAAATAAATGAACTGGAGGAATTACGTAACGAAGCCTATGAGAATTCAAAGATTTATAAAGCCAAAGCCAAAGCATTTCACGATAAACACATTCACATAAAATTTTTTCATGCTAATCAAAAGATTTGGCTATTCAATTCAAGGCTGCGCTTGTTCCCAGACAAATTGAAATCCAGATGGGATGGACTGTTTGTTGTTATTAAGACATTTGACCATGGAGCTGTTAAAATCTTGAATCTCCAAAATAGTCATATTTTTACTGTTAATGGTCAAAGATTAAAACATTACTTGGAGAATGAATAGTTATTGTCAAAAGAATCGATTGCTTTACGTGATCCATAATAAATTTTTGAGCTTTTATGCGTCTCGCTGAAGATGAAAAATTTAGCGCTTCTAGGAGGCAACCCAATATTTTTGTTATTTGATGTTTTATTTTTAGTTTGCTTTCAGTAGATAGGTCGAGTCCATGAGATGAAACTGTCACCATCCATAACAATGATGGAGTTTCACCCCGCACATCAGGTTGTCTCTTTCCTACTCAGTATTATTTATTGTTACATTGTTCGGTTATTTCTATTGCTTACATATGCCATTGAAGATAATGTCATTCAAGTTTGGGGGTGAGAGAAAAATTTCATGATGCATATAAAACAACCTGAAAGTTGTTCTTACATGATCATATTGTCCTGCATTTGCATTGAAATAAAAGTGAAAAAAAAATGAAATCCCCGACTGAGTTTTCTTGATTCATGCTCTCATTGAAAGTAATTCTGGAATATAAAAGACTAGGGAGAAGGGTGATAGAAAATTTTTTCAATCTAGCCATGAAAAATTGATATAAGAATCTCTTTAAAGTTCATTAGCACTTTAGAAAAAAAAAGAAAAAGAAAAATTACTCTGCACACTAATGAAACGAGCGAGACAAGCCTTATGTTGTTTTGGGTATGGTGTCTGATACTCTGCACTTCTTGAGGAAGAGATATTTTTGGAAAATCTTTCTGCCAAGTTCTATCAATCAAATAAGTGCAAAAGCACATTGTTGAAAGAAAAAAAAAAGAAAAAGAAAAAAAGACGCCATGAAAAATGCCCCTGATCTTAGTAACGGGGCCTGCTTCTCCTAAGGTAAGAGTTGAGGTTCGCATCAAAAGTGAAGGGTTGTGCAGCATCATTTGCATAGAAAAATTTTGTGAAAAAGGCAGACAAAAAGTTATTATACTTAATGCTCGGATCTAGGAGGTGCGGAGATTGAAAGAGACCTATCTAGAATAGCAAATGACAGATGCAATTGTCTATGCTGTGGATTTAATATTACACTTGCACAAGTGCTACTGAGCTTTTGGATGCATTCTTAATCATGTCCGTTAATTTCCAACATAAGGCTACTATGCATTAATGCTTCTAGATTCCTAATCGTTGGTTGATTCTGTGAAGGAAGAGCTGGATGTGAAGGTATGAGCTTTGCAAACTCTTCTTTGTCCTAAATTTTAATTTATTTGCATTGCTAAGGAACTAGCAAAGAGTAAGTTGGGGGTGTGATGAGTATTATATTTCATATCATAATTTACATCACATACATCACTTTTGAGTATTTAATGAGCATAGTTGTGCACTAAAATGATTAAATCTCATTCTCACAATCAATTTGAGTCTGCATGCAATTAGCCGTCATTTTGAGTCAAAATGGCAATGTGAGATATAGTCAAGAAATTGTACAACTATCACAATGCATTTTGGGATTAAGAACAGTGATTATTTGCATTTTCTAAAATTGCAAGAATTAGCGTCCAAAGATTGGACGCCATTTCTTTGAAGACACATGAATGGGCGACCAGGTGTCAGATGCCAATTAAACAGCACCCTCTTAAAGAGGCGCCAATTCCAAGAATTAGCGGCATGCTGGTGGACGCCATTCAAGAATCAACGCCTTTTTGGAAGGTCGCCAATTTAATGAAATTTATGGAAAGAAGAATCGGCGCCTTCTTAGAAAGGCGCCAATTCAAGGAACAACGACTTCTCAGAAGGACGCCAATTCCCTTATATGAAAATAGGAAGGAAAGCTGAAAATAAGTGAAAAAGGAATCAACGACTGTTCCAGAAGATGTTAATTCTTTTTGTACAAAAAATCAAGAAATATCAAAATAAGGAAATAAAGAATTAACAGCTGGGATCTGGACGCAAATTTGAATTAGCGACCCTTTAGAAAGTCACCATTTTTGGAAATAGTGCCCACTAGAATGGTCGCCATTTATAGTTCGAAGGCTAGCCTGAGTCGAGCAGTTCTAATAGGATTATCTTCCCATATTCAGCGCTGCATGGATTGTTGGGAAGGCAAGAAGCTTACTACGAATGAGATTTTGAAGGAAAGTTGGATTCAAGCTTGATCTCCAAGGCATTGTACAATTGGAACTCCTTAAACACTATAAAAGGACGCCCCGGAGGACCGAACAGAGATCTTCACCCTTTTTCTCCTCCTACTCCTCTTTTCATCTTGCTTCTTTTATCAAAGTTCTTCATTTTTCCAAGTTCTACAATTTCTTCTTCTTCCTCTTTAGCTAGTGTTGCTTAGTTTTCAAGTTATACTCTAGTTTTTAAAATTTAGCTTTTTCACATTTTACTGTTCATCCGCGTTTTCCCTGTTCTTCTTACGTTTTCTCCCTCTTCTGATCATTTTTTTCCTATGCTCCCTTCACCAAAGTTCTTCCTCTCTTTATGCTCTTCAACTTCTTCTTTCTTCTTCATTCTCTAATTCTTCTTGCTTTCAAAGTTATTTCAATTTTACTCTTGCTTTGTTTTTATTTTCTTTACTGTTCTTCTCTTTCTCCCGTACCCTCTCAATCCCCCTCTTTTCTATCTGTTCACCTTTCCAACCTCTCTCTCTCTCTCTCTCACACACACACACATGTTTTTAACTTAGTTTTAATCTTCTTCCTCTCCTTCTATCTTCCTCTTCCTCCTTTGTATTCTTCTAAACTTCTCAAAGCGGATCTTCTACTTCGGTGCTCTCATGACGGCGTTCATCTCCAAGGCGGGCGATCTCTTCCAAGGCTCGGCACGGATTGGGCGGTGCTACTCTTCTACTTTCCTGGCTCTCCTTTCTTCCCTTTTTCTTTAGTTTCACTCAAAGTTATAATTTCTATTTTTCACATACTTGTAATCTTTCCTTTAGTAATAAAATTTCATTTGTGCAATTGTTACTTTCTTTCTCTCACTTCCTCTAAATTTCTCTTCTCAACCCTCCAGCATTCTTAAGATAGATTTAATTTCAAGCAATTTCATTTCACACACCTTTAATTTTTATTTTCAAAATCTCACTCAACACATTGCTTAAAAAAATACAAGAGTTTGTTGGATCTAGTGGGATGGCTAATTTAGAGGGGGGGTGAATAGATTTGCCCCTTTAAAATTGATAGCCAGTACTTAATTAAAAACGTGATCAATCAAGTTGTAGATGAATGAAGTAATATATATAGAATCAAACCACAGTCAGACCTAAGCATTCATGTAGCACCAACAAGGATACAGACAGAGCAAGCAAACCACAATGGGAACACCAATTTTTTAGGTGGTTCGGTCTCCCTATGGAGACCTACATCCACCCCTCACTGAACCAGTGAGGATCTCTGCTGAGCTTCACAGCTTGCTCACCAGAGGAACGAATCCTCTATATAGCTAAGCCTTACAGCTTCACTTACAAGAGGAACAAATCCTCTATCCCGCTGACAAACAGCTTGTGGGTGTACAAGCCCCAAATACTTGATCTAAGCACAACTGCTCGATCAAAACACTTCTCACTACTCACACTAGTAGAGGGGAGAAGCACAGTTCATAAATCTGACAAGAACTAAAATAAGAACACCAACGAAAGAACAGAAAAATAAAAGATGTCACAGATCCAAATGTCGAGATGAGTCTTCAGGTTTGGAATGTCTTGATCTAAAAAGAGGGCACCCCCTATCTCAATGGGCTTCCTCTTCCTTGATTGATGGCGCTAAAGAAGTCACAATGCAACACCTTGAACTTTCCTCTGTACCAGATGATAGAACTCACTGCAGCTTCTTCTTCCTCGCAGATCAATAAGGAGCAAACGTAGATGATTAGCTCTTGTCTTCTGCTCACAAGGCTTCTACTCTGCTTCACTACTTCTGGACACCTCTTTTCCCTATTTCTTAGAAGGGAAGAAGTTGTCTACTTCTTCTCCACGCACGCACTGCCTTCTTTCACTCTTTCTTCTTCGTGTGTCTGCCACACTCACTCACGCACGCCCTACGGATGATCACCTCTCTTTTTGCATGAATATTCCTTTTGTGGGCCCCACACAGATTTTTTGGTTATCCCAAAAACTTTCCCTCACATAGATGCTTCTGGAATTGTGGAAAGAACAAATTTGTTCACTTCTGGCTGATTTGGCATCAGATTGTGGGCCACAATTGGATCTCAGAGTGATTTCCTTCAGGCGTCTTGAGATGGCGTTAACGTACGCAGCCTGAATGATGCGTCAACACAGTGCTGTCATGCCAAGAGAAAGCTTAATGTGAGCCTCGATGCGTTGACGCCATGAAGTCGATGCGTTGACGCACTGAGTCGTGACAGAGCCTATTATCTTCTCGACTTGAACTGATGTGTTGACGCTATGCAACCATAGCGTTAACGCACTTCAGTATGACAGAGCCTATAATCTTGTAGGAAAGAACTGATGTGTTGATGCCGTGGAGACCCTGCATTCACGCCATGAAGAAGTCCATTCCTTGCAATTTAGGGTAAACTAAAGTCTGTATCAATGGACCTTGTTCATGCATGCAAACTGAATTTTTTTTATGAAGTGAGACCTAGGATTACTATTGGGGGTGTGCACAATCTGTGCTAACTCCACCAATAATACCCGACCCTAATATTATTCCTATTGAATGAATCATGTACAAGAAGACTACGGGGCATACCCCTGGAGAACAGTAAAAGGAAAAGCTAAACAAAAAGGAACAAATCAATTCCTCCAGCTTGGAAGACCAGCAGCATCCACAGTAGCACAGCCATGAGCCCGGCTTGGAAGACTGCTCCAGCTATTGAAGTCTTTGTTGGACCGGGTGTTACATGCAAAGGAAGCTAGTGCATCTGCCATAGAATTCCCCTCCCTGTAAATATGCTATAGGTTCCACTTATTTCTAAGAAGAATTTCTTTGATTTCATCTCACCATTTACTGATTTTCCACGGAGGGGATTCATTAGATTGGATAATGGTTGTAAGTGTTTTAGAATCTGTATATATAACAGCCATTGGGAGTCGACTTTTAGCCACCATTCTCAGCCCATCAAGTAAAGCTCTAGCCCCAGCCATTAAGTTCGTCCCCACTCCATAGTAGTATGAAAAACCATAAATGAACTCTCCTCGACATCCCCTAATGCAACCACCTCCTCCAGAAGGTCCTGGGTTGCCTTTAGAGGCTCCATCAACATTAAGAGCATAGCCATTAACCGGGCATTTCCACTTGATTATTTTAGGAATCTTTGCAATGATAGTGTAGGAGAAATCATACTGATCCAATGCTGATTTTTCATCTGCTGAAGGTGCCTTTATGAATTTTCTCTGTTGCATTGAGAATGCCACATGGCTTCTAATTTGTTGCTGTAAAGTTCTGATAGAACAGCCTTTATCTTCATATTTGGTTTTGCATCGGTTCTTCCATATTGCCCATATGATATGTAACATGGAGAGGATTGCTGCATAGCCATATGGGTTAGCAGCATCTGCTGATTGAATGATATCCCAACATTTGATAGTGGTAGAGTTGGAGCCCCTGCACCGAGAGTCAAAGAGAACTCTGAAGTGCCTCCATAAAGGCCTGGCAAGCTGACTTTTCATGAACAGATGATTTAAACTTTCTTCCTGATGTTTTTCTTTGCAGCAAACACATTTGGATGGGATGCTAATACCACAATCTCTTATGATGCTATCCACTAGAACTGCCAAGTGGAGAAGGCGCCAGCAAAATAATGAAGCCCGTGGTGAGATATTTGTGCCCCAGATCTTCTTGAGTGGCTATCTTTGGTTGCCATGACGGTGGATTGAATTGTATGCCGACTTACATGAAAATTTACCATCAGTAGTTGCTACCCATACGCACCGGTCCGGCTTTTGTTGGAGTTGGATAGAGTTAATAATCCCAGAAAGGTGGTCTGGAATGTAAGACCACACAGCATTGCTTGGGTTGTGTATGGCTTCCCAGAGTGTTGCTTTTGGATTATTGCCTTGAGAGTCCATCACAGTTCCACACCAATTATGATTCAGAATGTCAATAGATTTCCCATCCATTGGAATCAAACGGGTATTGTCTAGAACTATCTGCCTAGCTTTATAGTAAATATCCCTCCGAACACCACTGGGGAATGGTTTGACAATGGTGCTGAGATGCCCTTTAATATATTTAGAAGTGGCATATTTGGACCATAATGAAGAACCATGGATGATACCCCATATTTGTTTAGCCACCATAGCAATTTGAATATGGTGCAAACTCCTAATACCAAGTCCTCCTTCCTCAACTAGTTTAGTGATATTAGACCACGAAACCCACTGGCGCTTTATACCATCCTTATGACTCCAAAAGAAATTAGCACACATTTTGTTTATTATGTCAATGATGGTAGAAGGCAGGCAAGAAGCACTAGCAGTGTATAAAGGAATGGATTGCAGCACAGAATTAATAAGGCATCTTCTACCTGCTTGTGACAAGTATTTAGATTGCCAGCTTTCCATTCTTGAACAAATCTTATCCAGCAGATGTTTGTAATGTGATACCCTTTTCCTGCCTTCATAGAGGGGAACACCAAGATATGAGTTAAGCCCTGTTTTTGTTGTGTCCCTATGGTCATTTGAGTCATCCTGTGGTCACTTGGGTCATTCGACATCATCCTATGGTCATATGAGTTCTGTGGTATTCTTGGTTTTGATAATGGCTAAACACTATTAGTCATTGATATTTTCCACTCTCATGTGACTGACACACGTGATGTTTTGTTCATGACAGATACACCATTAAATGGACAAGGAATTCAGTGAAAATGACAAAGGTGAAAGCTCAATGTTGCGCCCTCGCACACAGATCGACCTGCGCGGTCAGGTCGCGGGGATCGACCTGCCCGGTCAGGTCGCGGGGGTCAAGGGGGCAGCGCCCCTTGCGGGGGTTTCCAGGGGCGGAGCCCCCAGAACAAAATTTTGATTGAAGACTCAATAATAAATCTTCAAGATAGTCAAGGGTGTTGCCACAGACATGAACGGGCTGCTAAAGAAGTCAAGCGATGGAGCTAAGAAGGTTAACGGACCGACCCGGGCAAGCCCGGGGTCTGCCCAGCTGGCGGTCGACCGCCAGCACAGGGGAGGTCGACCGCCCCAGCCAGCAGATGCCAGCCTGCATAAGTTTCAGTAGCGGTCGACCGCCAACCAGTAGCGGTCGACTGGAATTCCCAGTGACCATTCGTCTATAGTGTTTCTCAGTAGCGGTCGACCGCCAGAAGCTGCAGGTCGACCGCCAGCCCCGATGCAGCCATGTTTGACTTCGATTTTCACCTCATGGCCAGCCCCTTTCCATGGATTTATTTAATCAAAACTCACCTAATCTCTCATGATTTGTGGATCTGGTCTGGGGGATGTCCAAGGACCATTCAAAGTCTATAAAACCAACACTTGAGGGGTTAGAAACCCTAATGCTTCATTTGGATCAAAGGAGATCAAGGGAGGCTAGAGGAGGAGATTCGCGGGTACTGTAGCACCTCCGTGAACAGTGTTTCAGACTGGAGTTCTTCATCCATCCAAGGTGATTCAAGCCAAGATCTGAAGCCATCAACCTCCAAGCAAGAGTAGAAGCAAGCAAGGCTATCAAGGTGATCCAAGGAAGCTGATTTCACAAGGTTTTCAAGGAAGATCGAAGCTACATCCATAGTCTTCTTCATCAACTCAAGGAAGATCATCTCTCAAGGAAGAAGACACCATTGAAGCATCCAACTCAAGCTCTAGCAATCTCAGACAAGATTTTTCTTCTTGAGCATATTCTATATCTTGTTTGATGATTGAGTGTTTTCATATTTGTTCTTTTTCATTTCATACAAACGATTGAAACTGAAGATCGTCCTTACCGGTGGTTAGTAGAAAGGTAATCGGAAGTTGTTCGATCTGCAGTGTTGACGTCCCTACCTGTGGTTAGTAGGAAGGCAATCGGAGGTCTTTCCGATTTGCGGTTCAGTGCGTGGCACTAGTGGAGCCTCACCGGATTTGGTGAGGGGTGGACGTAGGACTGGAGATTCAGTCCGAACCATCTTAAAATCCTTTGTGTTGTGATTTGCTTGTGCGATTGCTTTGTGTTAGATGCATGCTTAGGTTCAATATCTATATTACGTAATCATTTTGCTAAGCAAATCACTGTGTTCTTCATTTAGCTAGTTATATTCCACTGTTATTATCATTATCTAGCTTAAAAGAGGGTTACATTGCGAAAAGAGGTGCAGATCTATTCACCCCTCCCCTCTAGATCCGCTGTCCACTACTCAACAGTTTTGTGATGAAAACATGTCATATCTATTATTCTTCTGATGATTGCAGTAGATGCTTTTTGAGATGCAATGAAACTACTTTCGCTAACATTCACCTTCTGACCGGAGGACTTTTCATAACTCCTAATGAAAGTCAACAGATTTCTGATGTTCTTGGACATGCCATTTAAGAAAATCAGGCTGTCATCTGCATAGAGTAAGTGAGAAACTTGTATGCAGCCCCGGGGCACCTGAAAATATTGGATCTGTCCACTTTGGAATAGGTTAGATATACCACGGCTGAGGGCCTCCTCTGCAATTATGAATAGGGCAGGAGCCAATGGATCCCCCTGTCTGACCCCTCTCGAAGACTTAAAATAATCAGTTGGAGAGCCATTAAAGATAACTGAGAACCAACAATTGTTTATCATCATAGCAATGAGAGAACAGAAACTAGATGAGAAGCCAAATGCTTTCATGACCTCCAATAAGAAATCCCATTCTAGCCTGTCATAGGCTTTGACCATATCCAACTTTAAGATGATGTTGTTTCCTCTAACCTTCCTACCAATATCTTTCATCATCTCCGATGCTAAGGAGATAGTATCCACTATATTCCTTCCTTGAATGAAAGCACCTTGATTTTCAGAAATAATTTTTGGAAGGATAGTAACCAGCCTGTTGTAATAATTCTGGAAATTATCTTGTAAGAGAAATTACATAAACTTATAGGCCTCATATCTGCAAAAGTTGCTGGCGATACCACTTTTGGAATGAGAGCGATTAGGGATGAAGTGGTACCTTTCGGCATAGGCATACCTTTGAAGAAGCTTTGCATTGCTTTAACAACATCTTCTGAGATAATATCCCAGCAGGAAATGAAAAACATTCCTGTAAACCCATCCGGACCTGGTGCACTATCCGGAGACAAACCGTGAACAACTTCTTTTATTTCCTCAGCATCAGGAATAGCAGTGAGAGACTTGTTGTCTTCTTCTGAAACCAGTGATGGAATATTCTCTAGCAATTCAGGCTGTATTTGGTGATCATGGGAACTGAAATGGTGTTTCTAAAGCTCCACAGCCTTCTTCTTAATGACAGACTCCTCCTCACACCATTGACCATTATCTAGTTTTAATGTATGAATTGACATCCTAGCTCTCCTTTGTTTTACCTGTAAATGATAGAATTTGGTGTTTCTATCCGCCTACTGGAGCCAATTGACTCTGGCTTTTTGTCCCCACAAAATTTCCTCCCTGTGAAGGTTTTTACGCAGCTATGCTTGAACTGCTTGCAGGGAAATTTTATTTTCCTTACTTGGATCAGCATCAAAAATAGCTTCAGCCATGACCACCTTCTCCTCTACTTGGGCTATCTGCTCGAAGATGTTGCCAAATTGGTCTTTATTCCAATGCCTGAGTTTATCTTTGAGTGCTTTTAGCTTGTGCTGCAGAGTATAACAAGCATTGTAGTGTGTAAATTGACCAGTATTCCAAGCATTCTGCACCACAGTTTTAAAGTTCACATCATCCAGCCACATATGTTGAAAAACAAACCGACTAGGGGCAGAACAAAATTGAGGAAAGTAGAGTAGCATAGGGGAATGATCTGATGGCTCCCTTGGCAGATGTTTAACTTTTAGGATGGGGGCCTTTTCAGCCCAGCAGTCATTGAATAAGACTCTATCCAATCTGGCACAAATGTTCCTTGCCCCCACCTGGTTATTGGACCATGTATAAGTGCTGCCCGAATAGCCAGCATCCATCAGACCTGACACAGCAACAAACCCTTGGAAATCAATCTTTGAATTTATGAAACCCATAGTGCCCCCTATCTTTTCCCGTGGAGAGAGGATTGCATTGAAATCTCCGCCCAAAATCCAAGGTTGATTAACAGTACCACTAAACTGAATGAGATCATCATACATTTCCCTTCTACCATCCACCTCACAAGAAGCATATATAAAGGTAGCATAACATTCCATATTACCCCCATGCTGAACCTTGACTATGATATATTGCTCATTTCTCTGCACCACCTCAACTGAAACAGAAGAATTCCATAAAAGCCAGATTTTTGAGTTGTCCTCCACATTCGCACAAGCATTGTCAAAATGAAGTCTTTGACAGATTCTGTCCAATCTGCCAGCAGAAATCTTGGGCTCTATTATGCAAACCATTTGCACCTTATTTCTTGTAATGTGGTTTTTAACACTCCGAATTGACCTATCATTGCCAATCCCCCTGATGTTCCATATCAGAATGGGCTCTATCATTGGGAATGGGATGGGAAAATTAAACCACTAGCTAATGACTTAGCTTTAGACTTGGTGAAAGGTTGTTGCATATTATTGTTCATAGACTTGTACCCCCCTTCTTCATATGCCATAGTATCATGTTACTTTATTAATGAAATATTTTGCATGAAGACATTTTCTGCCCTTGATTGTTCTACCACCGACAACTCCCCAACTCCAGTACTATGCGAGGAAAGCATTTTTTGAACTACTGGCATTTCAACATTTAGGAACTTATCTCCATCCTATTGGCTGCTTATATTGCCTTGAAAAACCTTGCTTCCATTTTGAACATCTGAAATATCACTCTGGTCTTGGCTCATAGTTTGTCATCATCGAAACCAGGGGCACAACAATCTCCCCCTTTTTGATGATGGCAACTATGAGTCATTTGACATTACATCCATACACATAAGAATAATTTTGACCACGCAGTCGAACGCAAGATTCATCACTCAATAGAACACAGTCGATTTTCATTAGACTTTGGTACTTATAGTTCATTGAGACTTACGGGCAAACATTCAACATACATAATGTTTCAATGCATCTAACACAAAAAGTTCCTGATGGGTAAATGCAATGCAACTTCTGTCTTCACAAAAAGTTCCTGATGAGTAAATGCAATGCAACTTCTCTCTCTCTCCCCCTTTGACAGCATCAAGGAGGGGGTGCTCGTGAGGAGGAGCCGGGCTGAGAAGGCTCTAGATGTGACGACCCAGATTCTGGATATCAGATATATCCGGTAGGACTACCGAATACACTTGATACCACTTGGAACCCGCGAGGCCTCCCAAGAGCGGTAAAGCTCCGAAGGGAAAAAGAATTATCGTGTAGTACATTGAACTGACAGATATAGCAGTAAGCAATTAAATTTCATTAGATCGGGTTGCTAAAGTAGCAGAAATAAAATTACTTTTTAATTAACAGCTTCAATTTAACAATTATATACCAGAGTCAGGTCCAAAGCTAAAGACAACAGTCTAGCAGTACAGTCGACAGAAAGAAAAGACGTACCGAGAAGTGGGGAGAAACCCGACGGAGGTACCAGCTGGCAGCTACGACTCGAACTCCAGGACCCGCAGAAGCAGAAAGAACACGTCACCCCGCCTGAAAAGTAGGGGTGAGCCTCGTGTCACTGGCTCAGTAGGGGTCACGCTGATCTCCACTGAAAAACACGCAGTAACACGGAAACAACAGAAACAGCAAGAACATCAGCAGGAGACTACAGTAGAAAGCTGTAAAAGAAAGGAAAGCAAGAGTAGCGAATAGGTAAGGACGAGGGGAATAAGAGGAAAGCCGAACTAACCTTGGCCCCCAAACTACGCTTAGCAATAGCAGAAGGGAACAGAACGGGGAGCAAGAGTAGGGAGCAGTAAGGAAAAGGGGAAATGCCAAACAAGCACCCCAATCTACACCTACAACAAGCATGCAAAAGAAAGTCTAGAAAAGACCTAGACGGGCACAGACAGGACACGACAAGACACAGACCACGGGGTAAGCCCAGGAACGGCTAGCCCGGAAAGGACGCGACGCAGGAAAAGCACGGGAGTCGTGCGCCACACGACAGAAAACCCCCACACCAGAAGAACGGCCAGATGCATCCACTGACCTCTTACTCTGCACCACAACACACTCCACAAGTGTCTCGACTACCCACCGATCGCGACCAACACGAACACGGCAGAGTCGCAGACCCACGCGGAACCACAGTTATGAGTACTAGTCAGGGTCACGCCCATCGGCGTCAGCCCAAGCCCCTGACCCCGTGTGCACACACTGACTTTTACCTGAGCCAGGCCTCTAGCTAGTTTTCTCCCCCCATAGGATGCTACGGTGCAACCGGGAGCCCACGGAACTAGCTTAAGAACCGTATAGCGGGGTCACCCCTCCACCTCAGCCGAGGCAGGTTGACAACAGGACGTCTAGGGCGACGACAAGAAGAAGCTTACAAGATGAGGAGACTCGAAACACGGCGTTGAAGTATATACAGATAATCATGCACTGTCCCCCGTACCTCAAACACCAATGGCAACACAGGAAACTGTCGACAGACTCAGAAACGTAGTCTTAGTCTTCATAGGAATGTCAACCGACACCCACGGGGAAGTGGCCAGACCACGGGAACAAGATGACAGACGCCACCACAGGCACACACAGACACACACACAGACACACCCAAACCTAACATCACCTAAAACAGATCAACACACAAAACAGGACGACGGCCATCATGGCCACAAGGACTGTAACGCACCAAGGCAGGCGCGTTACACCAGCCTAACGCACCAGAACAGGCGCGCCATGGCCACAGAATGACGAATCGCAACACAGCCCAAACAACATGTAATGGACCAGACAAGTGCGTTACCTGACCGTAACGCACAGGGAGAGTCCGTTACAACGAATCGACCGACACGAACCCCGAGGAGACGACTAGGCTGTGACGCGCCTCAACAGGGGCGTCACAGGCATGTAACAGTCCAGACTGGTCCGTTACACTGACCTAGCCTCGACGAATGCAAAATGGCTAACTGTTGTGACGGTCTATCGAAGGACCGTCACAACGTGTAACGCTCTCTGGAACGATCGTTACACCGACACGGCGAACCAAATAGTGGAATGGCCGAATCGGCCCTGTTCCACACCCCATTGACGTCGAAGCGCAGGGGAATAAAGCCACACAACGAAACACAACCCCAGGGGGCCAAAAACACCCCATGCAAGTGCCAGATCGCAAAAACGGGGCGATTTCATCAAATCGACCCAAAATGAGTCACCGGGGTTCCCGGACCCCTACCGGCCCCGAATGATGACCAATTGACGCTAAACCTACATGAATGAGATCCGGACATCCCAACGGTCATTTTGACACTAACTACGTCGAGAATGGTTGTCGTTTTTCGGTGAACCCTACAAACCGCGAAAATGACGATTTTGCAAGAACTGGCCCGATCTAGCCGTTCGAGCACCAAACCACGCACAGAAATAGGGAAAATGTACAGGAGGAAGTGGTGATCTATCTCCCTACCTCCACCGAAGAAACTGCGTGCCGAAGCAACTAATCACACCGAAAACCGCCAGGAACGCAAACGGCGCCTTTCTTAGAATCCACCGAGGGATCGCGCCCGCCACGCTCAAACCGATGCCCCATCCCGCGTCTTGATCACTCCATCGCATCCTCGCCTCGGCCAGCTCCGCAACGATGTGCACCCCGCGCCGAGAGACCCTGAAATGAGAGAGAACGAAGAGAGATGGTGAACGGCTGAAAATGAGGCATCCGAAAGACCTAATAAAGAACCAATAGAGATCCAGGGCATTACACTAGAGCTCGAAAGTCAGACCAATTCTGTTGGAGCTGAGATATGATGGCTGTAAGGGAGGCAAGTCTATCAGAAAAGTGTTGATCACGTTGTTGAACCAAGTTGGTAAGATTTTCAAATTTGGTTGTGACATCATCAAACCAGCCATGCAAAATGTCGAACCGGTAATCAGTTTGGGCTTTCTGTTAAGTACTCTTGATGGGTATAGAGGAAGAAGTGGCTTCTGTTGGAGGAGGGTAATACCTCTCACTCATATCCTCTACTGTAGGTGGATAATGCTCTTTGAGAAGTCATACAACATCAAGCACTTCATCACCTACCAGAGTAGTTCTTTCAAATAATTTCTTGATATTATCATCAAGCTTGGTAGTCTGATCAATCACAGTGGCACTTCTCAAAGACAGGTTGTTTTGTTCTTCTTTTATGTCATAATGATATTGCTGCATTTCATAGAACCTTTCTTTGTTTTCTTCATGAATTTCTTTGAACCTCCTCAAGGCTAATCCATCCCTTTCACTGACAAGAATTATGGAGTCCATGAAATTTTGCAATTTCTTGTCTGACACCATTTTGTCTTGTTTAAATTTCTCCCATCTGCTATCTACTTTCTGCTCTAAATGACAGATTTTCATGTCTAGTTTCTCACTCATGTAAGCTGCATTTGAATTCAATTGCATGATGGAAGAATCTATGTTTCGGAACTGGATTGACAAAAACTTCATTAGAGTAGGGTCGATACCTGATGTATCTTCCCTGGCAGGAGTAGATGATTCTCCTCTTGTAGTTGGAAACTCTCGAGTGTGGAATTCTCAGGGGATATTTGCCTCAGTAATAATGGTGGGTTCCTGTGACGCTTCAGTTCTTCTAGGAGATGGTTCTTGAAAAGGACCATGAATTATCATAACTGCTCTTGAGTTAACAGAGGGAAACTGAGCTCTTTCCCTAGGAATGTCAGTTCCTGCACTGTCTCCCCTGAGTTCTTCAGCTACTTCAGCTATAGCTCTTTCAAATTGAGTGTGCTCTCTTGCAAGACGAATCTCGGGTCTGTCCTGAGCATCTGATCTCTGTTCTCCATCTGGAACCTCTGTTTCTGGTTCATGTTGCTGACTGGGCAAAACTCCCACTGCCTGCCCATCCATAATTTTGAAACCCATGAACTTTTGAATGTAGTCAAGAGAATACCTATTCCCTTTAGGAATGGTGAATTTATTCTCATTTTCAAATGACACTCCTACTCTCCTGAAAATGGCAGTAAGTGGGGCAGCATAAGGAAGTGTCCTTGATTGCTTTAAACATGTTTCCATGGTTTGAACGATGACATCAGGTAAAGAAACTCTGACTTGTTTAAACATACAGTATAGTAGAAATCTTTGCACTTTAGTGACTCTTTCCCTTCCACTGCTTTGGGGTGTAATAATTGATGTACAAACATGATGTAGCAACCGTTTTAATGGAGGGAATCTGTTGGCCTTCAGATGTGTGAGGTATGTTCTTTGACATTGTTAGGGTCACTGGACTTTTCTGTGAGGATAGCATAGGCTTCATGTTCATCAAATTTATAACTTTCTAGCTCAACACCTTTACCAGGAATTTTTAGAGATCTCTCAAATAATTCAATTGTCAATTCAAATCTGATTCCCTTGACTTTGAGGTTACCTTTGAAATTTGAGGATCATATGTCAAATTCTTGTAGAAGTCTCTAACCAATGCAGGATAATATACCCTATGGGCAGTGATGAATGACCTCCATCCTTGATATTCCAGAATGGGAAGTAGTTGGGGAAAAACTTCAAGTAGCTTGTCATCAGAATCATCAATATATCTAGGAATGAGAGCTTTTAGAGGTTCACCTTTATGACGTATCGGAGATGACGGTAGAGTCAATCCTTCCTCTTCTAAGCTTTCCAAAATCTGCTTTCCTTTTCCTTTAACTGAAGCTTTTGATTTTTGAGGAACATCTTCAGATATAACATGCTTTTCGGCTCTTTTCTCAGAAACTTTTCTTTTCTTGGCCGGCGGGTCCGGTTTCCTTCCTTTCCGCTTCTGTATAGCCGATTTGTGGTGCTACTCAGCCTACTGGACAGCCACAAAGGAATCATGAATAGCTTTCGATCGAGGCTCTCTAGTTCTTGCTGCTGCAGCAGGAGCCCATTGAGAGGGCGATGCCTTTTCCCCCTTCTTTGCCTTTGTCGGAGGAGACATCTCAGTAGAAAAAGAGAAAAGGAGTGGAAGTAGGAAGGGTGAGCAAAAATGAAGTTTTGAAGTCACAGAAAACCTCACGACGGCGAAAGGACCACTCCGGGGATCGCCGGAGATGGAGAAGATGTCGCTACAGAAGAAGACGTCGTGACGGTTTAAGTGCTAGAGAAAGAGAGTTGAGGGAGTGGCGTTGTGAGAAATGCCCAAAGCGTTAACGCTTTAGGGCTTAAAGGAAGCAAAGAACCGGATCCGATGAGCGAACCGGTTCGGATGAATGAACCGGACTGGTTTGACAAGGAAAAGCCACTCTACTGTGTTGATGCGGTTGGAAGACGGTGTTGACGCATTCAACTTCAAACATGAGCTATTCAAGTAAAACGTTGGAGCAGAAAATAATGGAGAATCACAGTGTCAAGGTAAGTTCTAGAAACACTAAAATATGGCATATGAGAGTGTGTTCAGGGATTTTTTAGTGTTAAGAATAAATTTCCTTTACTAGAACCATTGTGAAAGACCCTTATTTGTTTAATGGTTCAAAGAAATGAACTCAGATATTTGAAGTAAGCCTTGAAATTAAGACCTGCAAATGTAATAGCAATAACTCAGTCCTTACAACAAAAGCCTCTTCAAATCCATCTGACTTTACTTCTCCATTTCAAGAGACCCTTTAGAAATGATTTTAACTAGTATTGAAGAGAATCACTTTTAGGATTTTGTAAATGCTTCAGGTCAACCATTTTTTTTTAAATTGGAGCATTCAAGTGTAGCTATCTTTTTGACATGGGTAAACATGTTTATCAGACACCCGAATCCCCGATTACTCGATCAGCATAGCTAACTATTCTGCGTCGTTAGAACAGAGTTGGCAACTCACATCATGACATGTTCCTCAGCACTTCATTGGTGCAGGGAATCAGTTTCTTCGTGAGAATGTACCATTGCTCTGCCTTCCTCTTTTCATGTTATGGCGTATTCCCTCAGCTTTTTATTTAACCCTTTTTGTGTTTGAAATCAGTACATAGATTAAATTCATTTAGCCAAAGTGGTCTCTTTAAGTGTGATTTTCCAATTTCCAGAAATGATGAGGCCACAATTTTATGAGACTATTTTATAGCTATTCCTTAAGCGAAAGTCTTTCATCTTCAAGATCTTAATACCAGAGAGTTCTTAAGATTCATATGCCTCAAACCATTAATTTATGATTGGGTCAGTCTGTGAAGACCAAGGTTATCATATGGGAAATTTCATTTTAACTCCTCCTGAATTTAGTACAATATGTCAAACTTCAGCGGTTTTCAAACTTCCCTTATACTGGTGATCTTCAATGATTTCAATGGAATAAGATCAAGAATATAGAACATGGAAAGGACAACATATGAGCTCAAAGTGACCTAAATAGGAAAAATAGTATGATTGAAAATTCTGGAGAACATTTGGATGCAGGAGCTTTTGCCAATCAGAAGATAGGAATTGAATCAGGCTATTAAGGAAATGCCGCAGATACCAACCTTTTCTTTTCAAACAGTACATCAGACAGCAAACCTGTTCTTTGCAGCGTTGACGCATATGCAAGGTTGCGTTAACTCAGCCAGACAGACAAAGCACAAAATCAGCCTTTATTTCTCAGTTCGTTGACTCATAACCATAATTGCGTTAACTCAGCTAGACAAATAGAGCACAAAATCAACCTTTATTTCTCAGTGCGTTGACGTGATTATAATCCAGCGTTAACTCATTCTTCTTATCCAATAACCCAACTTTTAGCCTTTCTTTTCAAGCCAATGTTTGTTGACAATTCAACTTGATCCCACAATCACATTTTTGTGCAAACATAGAATTATGCAAACTCCCCCTCAATTTATGCATATTATGTTTGAAAGAATATTCATTCTATTTATTATGCTCATTCATTGTAAGCAAGATGATTGAGATGCAGTTTACTCTAAATGCTAAAACAATGAAATTTGACCGATGGTACTTGGCGGAGAATTTAGATCCGAAGATCACCTTCATGCATAGTGAGAGTTTCCAGATAGGCTTAACATGTCTTTCCACAACACACCATTTGAGATACAATTTGGTCATGTTATGATGTGCGACAGACTAAACTCCCCCTAAATTTATGCATGACACATAAAACACAGAGATATGGAAGAACAAAACAAGCAAATCATGTGAGTAAATTATTCCAAGCAGGTTTAAGCAATCACCCCTCAAAACATGAATTCAGCAATTGAATTAAGCTACATTGTGAGGATTACACAACCCAAGCTCTCTTCTAAGACAAGTAAACCTTTCATTACAAAGAGGCTTGATAAAAATATCAGCAATTTGATGTTGAGAATCCATAAATATCAATTCAAAATTTCCTTTATTGACTTCATCACGTAGAAAATGATGCTTAATTTCTATGTGTTTTATCCTAGAGTGCTGGATTGGATTTTTTGCCAGGTTAATAGCATTAGTGTTATCACACATGATTGGGACACGCCCAAGATCAATTTGATAATCTAGAAGTTGGTGTTTGATCCACAACACTTGGGTGCCACAGCTCCCTGCAGCGAAGAGGAATCTTCCTTTATGGAGTTCTATGATTGCCCAAGACTCTATATTGTTGGTTGTTTAATGGGTTCATGAGTTTTGAACTGAGCTTTCATGAAAATGGTTGTATTTAATCTTAATGGATCTAAACCGGTTTCCTTTTATTATCCTGCCTTGCCCTCTCAATTTTGAAAGTTTATTTTAGTACAAAGGCATCTTTGGTTAAGAAACTTCATTTAAGTATTATTTTTTAAACATCTTGAAGATCTGAAAATTTTCTTAAGGGCTACGCTTAATAAATGCAATGACTTCAGTCACATTGAGTAACTGGGGATACTGACGTCTGATAAATGTGTATCCTCACGTAAAAAGGTGTACACTGAATAGTCATTGGCTTAAGATAGAGCAATGGCAATGGATTCACTGAGAAACCGAATCCCTTCATCAATGAAGTGAAGTGGATGGAGTCATAAAGTGCCTTGCTACCTCTGTTCAAAATGAAGCATAATGGTGAGTGACACTGAGTAACAAGGGATGTTGGCATCTGATCAACGTGCATCCTCATGTCAAAAGTTGCATGCTCCACCTGAATGCTCTTCAAAAATGAAAAACAATAACTATTGGCGCAAAAGAAAAATCTAAAAATGGTGACATCCCATGGCTAAAATCAAAAACTTCACAAGGTGTTCAACCTCAATACTAGCTTTAGTTTCTTCTAAAGGGGCTAATGGAATATGAATGAGTAGGAAGAGAGGAGGCTAACGTGGTATTGCATATGTAACATTGGTTTATGTCTATTAATCTTGAATATAGGAATTTTCACGATTCATATTGAAAAACTCAGAATTCATCAGAGTTAAACCAATCAAAGGAAAAGGGCCTCACCATTGAATTTCTATAACTGAAGACTCTGGAACATCTATAACTCTACTCTCTGAACAAGGCTTCACACTGTGTATTCCATGTCTTATATGTTGTGGCATCACACTTCAATGGAACTTACCCATCTTTTAAAATTTGCTCCTTGCTGTCAACTTAAGTACTCTCCATCATATCTCTGTGGCTTCTATGCCTGCTTGCCTATTACCACTTGGTATGTAAAAAGTCTCAATCCTCACAAGTGGTATCAGCCTTTCAGTAATCCTTCACTCAAGTCCAATCACTCTCAAACAGTTGGCATCTATTTACTCATCATCAATTGGTATCATTTTGCTCTATAAAAAGTTGGCATCAGTCATTAGCAGATGGTATCAATCTCTTGTCTGCTCAGCCTCTCACTGAAAAATTATAGGCCTTCTTGCACTCTTCAAGGGTCCTAATAGTTGCTCTAAGGGACCCAACACTTCAATTGATCTCCACACAGTTGGTTTTCTAGATGTCTCGATGCTTGCCTCAATTGATCTCCAAACATGCCATATCAAATAACTGTTCATGGCTGCAACCCAACATGTCACTGCTTATCTTGCTGCTCTCATGCTAGCTAGCTCACTGCTCTGAAAGGGAGAGATGTCTTACTAGTTTATCTCATGACTTGCTACCATTTCCACTAATACCCTACACCTAACAGTTGGTATCAATTGGGTTCAATTTCACAACCAGGGCCTCATGCTGACCTCTTTGCTAATGGCAAAGGGGGAGATGTTTTTGATGAGTCATTATCTTATTGTCTTGTGTCTGAACTATACTTGTTGATTGTTTTATTTTGAGAAACGACTCATAATGACTCATAGTTGTCATCATCAAAAAGGGGAAGAATTGTAGTGACCCAGGTTTTGATGATGTCTTATCATGACTCATCAATGAGTCTTACATGTGTTTAATAATGTCAACTTGCATTAGGTTTAGATCAAGCAAGAGCCAAAAGATAGTCAAACAGATCAAGCAAAATGCTCAAATGACTCAAGACTGCTAATTGTGGATCAGTAAAGATTGAGAGAAAACAAGAAAGGCGGAATGAGCTAAAATATTATGGTTGTACAAAAACCAAGATAGGCCTGACAAAGAGAAGCTGAAAAACTTCTGAAGAAAGGTCAATCAAAAATGCAAAGTCAACAAATCTCCTCAAAACAACAAAATTTTGAAGGTTCATGAGGAAGAGTCGAGGCGAGTTGAGGCTTAGAGCCGACTCCAAAACCACCACTAGCTAAAGGTGAAAAATGGCTCTCACGGATCACAAATACCCATTAAGGGTGACAAATAGATCAGTAGTGGTGACAAATAGCTTAGCACGGTGAAATCTGGTTAAGAAGAAGCTTTTGGAAGAAGAGGAGTCAACTCCAGTCGACTCGATTACTGTTCCGCTAGGCAAGGCAGCTATGTGTGAATAGAGGTGAAAAATACCCAGCATCAGTGACACAGGTGAATAATAGATAGATAAGGGTGGCAAATAGGTCCCCAGGAAGATGAAGGTGACGGTTCTCAAAGCAAAGGAAGAAAGCTCAAAGGCGACAGGTAAAGTGGAATAGGGGTGAAAAATAAGTAGGCAGTGGTGACAAATGGGCAATAAAGGTAACAAATATGCTAGCAAAGGCGACCAATGGCTCACAGTGCTGTCAAGAAGAACAAGAGTGAAAAATAGAACAGGGGGGACAAGGCTAAAGGCTTGGAGCTGAAGAAGCGGAGTGAACTCCAGTCGACTCCAGTCATGTTGTAGCTCACAACGGAGACAAGTGAAGACGTCAAGCTAACTTCAGTCAAAGTCAACTCCAATTCTTCAAGTGTCTCTATAGTACCAGTAGTTTAAAAGTCAAGATTTGAAGTCAAATCTTTATGACCGATTTGATTATTTTGGTCAACCAAAGTGATTTTAAGCTGTTTCAGCACAAGAGTGACAAAGAGAACTTTTGGGTGTCAGATATGCTGAAAGGCCAACAAATCGATGAAGAATGGTGAAGAACAGCTTAAATGGTGAAGAACAGTTTAAAGATGAACGAAGAAGGATTTTTGAAGAAGCAGAGTCGACTTTGGTTGGCTTTGGAGTCGACTCGAGTTCAAGCTTGCAAGGCAAAAAAGTCAGGTCAATAGCGACGGATTAGTGGTAACAATCAAGTGATCAATGGTGAAAAATAGGTAGTTGAGCTAACAAATAGCTCCTCAAGGCTGAAGAATACCCAGCAAGGCTAAAAACATGAAAAGTGAAGAAGCAGAGTCGACTCGAAAATGGTTTGGAGTCGACTCCAGTTACAACAGAATTCACAAAGCAGTGAAAGAAAGGCAGTGGCGATGGCTCTTTGAGAACAAGGGTGAAAAATAGGCTTTACAGGTGACAAATGTGCAATAGCAATGACAAATGACTAGCTAGTGGTGACAAATAACTGCTAACAATGACAAAAGAACGAAGGCGACGACTCAAGGGTCGTAAGGGTGAAAAATAGGCCATAACGATGACAAATGACCCGTAAGGGTGACAAATGGCCGATAAGCGAGATAAATAGCTCAAGTGAGCTGACAAATGAGGAAGAACATTCGAAGACCAAAAGTCAAACATCACGAAAAGGCCAAACGCACGTGCTTTGTAATCTGGCACAGTCCTCTAGAACAAAAGTATGTCCTTCCCATTCTAGGAAAGGATCATGCAAGGCATTCTCTCTCTACCAAGATCCTTTAGACAGAATCCCCTCCTCCAGTCAACATCAAACTACAGAAATGCCTGGGGAATCGCACCTTCTATAGTAGCAGACATTTTTGGAGGGAAAATTTCCCTCTCCTCTGCTCATATAAATACGCAAGCATCTGCAAGAGAAAAGCTTGATGCTGCCTCCGTCGAGAAGAACGAGAAGAGCTGAAGAGAAGAAAGAACGGAAGAGAAAGAAGAGAAGTCAAGTGCAAGCAACCTAGCATGTGGATGCACCCAAAATCCAGTGCTGTAACAAGACAAAAAAGAAGAAGGAGCGAAGCTCATCATTGCAGCCAGCCAGAGTTATAAAGCAAGAAGCCCATGCCTTGCAGAGCATCAAGAAGAAAGAAAGGAAGAGAAAGAAGAATATGTTTCCTTTGCTCTCATCTTGTGGTTTTTCTTTCTTTTTAACCTTGAACGTATTCACGTGTGTGTGGTGCTGCTGTGGCAGCGTGTAACCGGTGCTCTACCTAGAGACCAGTGTGTGTCTGGCTAGTTACAGCGTGTGTGATTGGGGGTTTGTCCCCGTGATTGTGCTGCACTTGCAGCGTGTTTTTCTCTTGTGTGAGTCTGGGGTTCATCCCCGTTGTTGTTGTTGCAGTGTGAGGACCATGTCCTCGTGTGTGTGTGTGGCTAGTCCACTTGTGAAGCTGTGAATCAGCGTGTGTGTGAGTTTGGGGTTCATCCCCGTCAAGCTGTTAGTCAGCGGGAATCCTCACCGAGTTTTGGTAAAGGGTGGACGTAGGTTGCGGGTTTGCAACCAAACCACCTTAAAAACCTTCGTGCAATGGGTGGTGATCTTGTGTGATTGATCCATATTCTCTATCCCCATTCACTAGTCTTCATGTTAGCCAAAATGCATGTTATCTTAAGTGATTTTCAATGAACGCACACTAGCTTTCTATCTACACACACCAAAGTCTTGTCCAGCAGCACGTAGGCAAAGTGTCCTAGTTGCCTTACTAGAGTAGTTCATGTTTTAACTGGCTAAGATTTTAATTGGGCATAATTTTTATAAGGATCTATTCAACCCCCCCTTCTAGATCCATTTGCACCAACCAAGGGACCTAACACTTAATACTTTGTGGTCGCCGCATATCCAAGATTGCTTGGATTTTCTTAGGGTTCACTTCGATACCCTAGTGGGTAACCAAGAAACTTAGGAATTTTCCCGACTTAACCCTAAAAGTGCACTTGGCGGGGTTAAGCTTCATATTGTATTTCTGGAGCACTTCAAAAGTTTTTGCCAAATCGGTAAAATGGTCTCCAGCCTTTGCGAACTTGACCAACATGTTGTTGATGTAGACTTCCACGTTTTGCTAATCTGATCTTCAAATATCTGATTCACCAACCTTTGGTACGTTGCCTCCAGTGTTCTTAAGCCCAAAAGGCGATCGTGTGTAACAATACACGCTGGAGTCCAAGGTAGAAGCTGTCTTCTCTGGATCCTCTAGATGCATTCGGATATGGTGGTATCCAAAATAGGCATCGAGGAAGATGAGCAGCTTGTTACCAAACATCGAATCGACTAGCTGGTGAATGCTCGGGAGTGGGTAGCAGTCTTTCGGAGTGGTTTTGTTCAGGTCGATGAAGTCGACACACATTCACCATTTGCCAGAAGCTTTGGGGACCAAGTTGATGTTAGCTAGCTAGGTCGGATAGAGGACCGGATAGAATAGCCTGGTTCTCTTACCTCTATTGATCAGTTCCTTGATAATCACCTACTTGGCTGAGGCATGCCTTATTTTCTGCTGTTGCACAGTCTTGATGGATGGATCCAAATTAAGCTGATGCATCATGGTCTCCTCGGGAATCTCAGGAAGATCATCATCAGACCATGAAATGATGTGGATATACTCTGAAACAAAGCTCTTGTATTGCTCCCAAATTTCTGGTAGCAAATCCACCCTGATTTTGACTTCGAGGGTCGGGTCATCTCATAGGAAGATTGTTAATAGATCCCCTTTGAGTTTGCTTATCGTCACTTTTTTCTCGATGATCCGCTTTCCTCGGTTATCCTCCTCGACTTTTGTGGCCTCGATAGAAATTACTATTGGCCCGGGTACAATGGTAATCAAGAGGGGGGTGAATTGATTGGCCCACTAAAAATTAATTTCCACAAAGTCTAAGACCAATTGGAAGATTGATAGATAGTTGAGCAATTAATCCCAAACAAACTTGATGAACAATGAACCATATATGGCAAGCAGAGTACACTCTCAAAGCTCACTTGAGTGATTACTAATAATGCGAGTGTGTAATTATGTGCGAAGCTGTGCCAAGACCTCGAATAGCAAAAAACCAAACAGTGGAAGTGCAAGCCACAAGCAAACCACAAGGCACATAAATTTTTAGGTGGTTCGGCCACAAACCCTGTGATCCTACGTCCACCCCTCACCAGACTGGTGAGGCTTCCACTATCTTGCAAAGACCTCTACAATATAGTACACACGGAGCCACGCTCCACCACACACACATGCAAAACACTTGCACACACATGGGGAACAAGCTCCCCAGCCACACACGCAGGCTAACACCTGCACACTGTCAACCATAGCACAAACGGGGATGAACCCCAAAACAAGCACCAACGCTGCTAAACCGCAGCGATCACAAACACACTCAGATGTGCGCACAACACACTCCGACCGCACACAGTAACTTCTTCTGTTTAAGCAAGTATGTCTATCAGAGTGACATCAAATGACACTAGGTTTTTAGATCTTGAAATAGAGAGTCCAGCAAGATGAGATTCCCCCTTTAAATGACTCAACCCGATGCTTGAGTAGCCGCAAAGATGACCGAATGATGACCCTTGATGTAGATCATCCTTGAAGGCAATCCGAAATAGATGAAGTAGCTTGAATTTGATATAGAACTCCTCTTGTCAGCAAGGGGGCGCTCCTCCTTTTCTTTCTCTCAGATTTACTTCCAAAATACTCAGGACGACTCTCTGCTTCTCACTGCTTTCTCTTTCTCACAGATGTTCTTCGAGTGTCCCTTCTGTGCCTTCTTCTTCTTTGTCCCTCTCAGATCTTCTTCTAAAAATGGTTCAAGACTACTCACTCTTGTCTTCTCAAGCTCAAGGCGGCTCTCTGGCTCTTACTTCATCTCGTTGCTACTTCTCACACTTATCTTCTGCTCTCTCTTAGATTTTCGCGTCTTCTAGCCTCACTCGGATTTTATTCTTCCTCTTCTCAGCTGCTCTCTGAAGATGCTCTCCAGTCTCCCTCTCTAATCTTCTTATGAAAGCTCAGGGATGCTCTTATCTTCTCACGCAGCCTTACTTAATTATCCAAGGCAAAAGGGTGCTATTTATAGCAGAGCAAAATGGATAATCCTCTATTTCCAAAGTATCTTCTGATTGGTCCAATGATAAAAGTTATATTCTCTGCCAAAAAGGCCCTTCTAGAACTTTAGACCATCGATCTAAGTGCTTGCCCAATCATTGGGCCTTAGTCCATGTGCCCAAGAGGGCCCACACTTCCAGTTTGCCAATTCCACTGTAGGGGGTGTGTCGACACACTTACCTCACTTTGTCGACACACTCTTCTTGATGGCATTCTTGCGTCGACTCCACTACTTCATTGAGTCGACCCATCCTTCATGTCGCCTTGCTGCTGTTGATGCTACTGGCTATTGGCTATTGTTGCTTTTGCTGGCCTTGTGGTTGCACTTGTTGCTGCTATTGCTGATGTTGCTGGCTGCTATTGTTGCATGCTGGCTACTACTGTTATTGTTGCAAGCTAACGATGTATGTGTCGACGCACCTAGTTGTGTGTGTCAACACACTTTTCTAAATACATACTAGGTCACCAGTTGGGTCGACCTACCATGAAGGTTAGGTCGACACACCCTGACTTCTGATGGCTTGGATTGTTCTTGTGAACCAAAGTGGGTCGACACACCTTTCATGTGTGTCAACACAGTCTTCATGTAACATTGTTAATATATACTAGTTCACTAGTTGGGTCGACACACTTCCAAGGTGTGTCGACACCCTTTAATGGTGGAATTCTTTGTTATGGTGAACTGATGTAGGTCGATGCACTTCCAAGGTGTGTCGACACACTCTAACCTCAGATGGAAATCTTTGTTCTAGTTAACTGAAGTGGGTCGACACACTTCCAAGGTGTGTCGACACACTCTAAGAACCTAAATCCTGTTACGCCAACCTTCTGAACAGTAGGTCGACCGAACTCCAGTATCAGTCGACCTATCTTCAAATTTGATGAGGCAAGTCGACTCAATAGTTAAGTAGGTCGACTCATATATAACACAAGTCGACCCATCTGTAGAAGCAAGTCGACCTATTAGTGAACCATCTTGTTGCAACATCAAAACATCTGCTTGTCCATCCTTTGAAATACCAGCTTCAAAGTCACCAGTTGTGGAGAGAATAATGAGAACAACACAATCGGCCTGAGAAGTCCCATTAATCAAGTTCTTAATAAAGTCAGGGTGTCTAGGAGCATCAATGACAGTGCAGTAGTACTTTGTGGTCTGTAACTTCCAGAGGGCAATATTAATAGTGAGAGGACCAAAGTAGGTCGACACACTTCTGATGTGTGTCGACACAATCTGAACAAATTTCTCTGCAAGACCAGAAGAAGATAGCAACTGTCTTAAGCATAACCAACTGAGCCAGTCAGTCTACCAGCCCTTCACCCAGGTCGACCGATACACCTATAAAACACATAAATAACCCCAAATCAACATGTATTTAATCCAACAACTCCAACATATCTTAGATATAAATCTTTGACATTTCTGGACTTCTTTGAGCCTGATTTGAACTAGAGGGAACTTAGAGACAAGTTTCCACATCCATTCAGATTCACATCTTGACTTTCTTGAACATAGATGAAATCATAGATGAAATTATGTTGTCATCAAAATCACACACATACATAAAGTTTTGTTGTCATCAAAATCACACACATAGCACAACAATTACATAGCACCTTCTAGCCACGGCCTGGCTACCTCGGACCTCCCCCACAATGCATTTGGTGGGAAACTTCATCTTTTGATGGTAAGTGGAGGGCACTACCTTTATTCGATCGAGGATGCCTTGGCCGAAGATGGCATTATAGGCGTTATCCCCTTTACCACAATGAAGTTGGCCACGAGAGTGATGGTTTTGGGGAGAGTTCCAAGAGTGACTAGCAGGCCAATGGTCCCCTCGAGATATGTAGCTTGACCATTGAACCCACACAGAGGGGTTCAGACTGCGTGCAACTTCGATGGGTTTTCACCCATCTTCAGAAAATAATCATAAGATAATACATCCGGGGGTGCTACCATTATCCATGAGGATCCTATCTACATTACAATGATTTATCATGGCCGATATTACAAGAGCATCATCATGCGGGGTAATCAGCCCCTCCAGATCTTTGTTGGAGAAAGTCAAGATCTGTTGCTCCGGCGAGGAGATCGCAGGATTTGGTAGCTCACTCCCTCGACTTGCTCGCTCGGCGTGGCACTTTCTCCCCTAACTAGTGTCTCCGCTAGAAGCCGACCCTCTCAAAATGACATTGATATAGACACCTCGAGGGTGGTTGTCAATATCTTCCAAGGGATCTCACGGGGCATCATGTCGGTCGGCCACGTACTGGGCCAGGTGCCCTCAGAGGATGAGAGTCTCTATCTCATCCTTGAGCTACTTGCAATTGCCAGTGTGGTGGCCGTGGTCCTCATGAAATTGGCAATGCATGCACCGATTGCAGCACCGAGGGTCGGTCTTCATCGGCTCGGGTAGGTGAAGTAGGGCCGACTCTATAATCTCTTGGTAGATCTCATAAGGTAGCCCTCGAACTTCTTCGGTGGCTCCCTCCTATCACCCTCGCAATTCTTTCTCTTTCCCGATAGAGAGGGCTGGTTAGAATGTCACTTCCGTTCCCCCTCCTTCCCTTGCCTGAGGTTATCCTGACAGGCCATCAGGACTTCCTCACACTCGGCATGATGCACATCCAAGGCTCTCGTCCCGAGTTCCCTTGGTTAGCAAGGGAGGAGGGAGGGTGGAGGACCAAACTATGTCGAAGCCCCTCATCTCGGGTTCCCTTGGTTAGAGCGGTAATCACAGACGCAGCATCGAGGCGGGGGATATGGAGGGCGTACACCTTAAAGCAGTTGATGTAAGCCCGAAACTTCTCCCCAGGGGCCTGCTTGAGGGCTGGAAGCCCAACGATTGGCCTTGGGGGGCCGCTCCGGGTGAAGATCTCCTTGAATAGTCGCTCAAATTGCCGAAAGCTAGAAATACTCCTTGGCGCAAGGGCTCGAAACCAAGCATGAGCACCCTACGCCAAAGTGGTAGCAAAGGTCCAACACTTTATAGGGTCTCACACCCCCTGTAGTGTCATCAGGGTGTCAAAGATATCGAAGTGGTCGACGGGATCGCCCAAGCCATTGTAGGATTTCATTGCTGGAAGTTGGACCCTAGGCGATAGTCTGACTTCAAGAATTTCGATGGAGAATGGGGACTGCACCTCATCTCCTCCATTAGAGGAGCCCTGCTTTCCCTTATGTAGAGCTTAGAGTGTGCTTTCCTGCTTAGCAAAACACCGCTCAAACTCTCGGAGCTGAAGGGTAAGCTCCGGATGAACATGAGAGGGCACTGGGAGATTCCCCCATAGCACTCCTGCTCCTTCTTGTTGCCGGGTGGTGGCGTGGAAGGTGGTCGCAGCCGGTGGGGTTGGTTGTCGTGCACTACTCCTCCCCCTCCACGGGTTGGAAGAAACTTCTTGCTCTACGACGTGGGGTGGGGGATGGGATGGCCAACCAATGGTGCTGCAGATGATACGACCATCTTCTATGATGAAGCGGCCACCCGCCGTTCGCCGCAACACCTCCCCTTGAGACAGGTCCAAATGCGATCACTGAGAGCATTTCTCCCTTGCTGCTTGGGCCCTCATCAAATTGACAAGGACATCCAGTTTTGCGTTAAGGGAACGGAAGGCATCAGGATCCACATACCAGGGTAGGCTACTGCCTCTGGATTGGTTGAGGGGGAGGGGTGTCATCTTCTGCACCCAGGGCAGGGCCAGTCATGGAGTGAGAATGCTCAAGCTCTTGGTTACCGGCCACTGGTGCTTTCCCTTTATCGTTGTTCACCCTCCAACTGCTGCTCCTACGCACCATATTGGCTTCTTGTTCTTTTCTCACATACGGCGCCAGATGAAAAGGCGAGATCTCGTACCGTATTGCAGACCGTTTGATCCGGGGGGATGAAACCACCGATGGGATTACTGCAAGCCACCTCAAGAGAGAAGTTTGGAAAGGAAGACCAAAGATCAGGGGGGCCTGGGATTCAGATCCTAAGGAAAACCCTCTGATACTTAAGTCAATGTGGGCAAGAGCAATGAGTGAGAAGAAAGCAATAAAATTGGGGGTATGAGATCGCTCTTCACTAGTTGGGGGTTGAGTTCTAAACATATCTCCTTCGGTGGGAGATCCCTGGATTAAATAGTCACGAACTCCCTCTTCGGTTCCACAGTGACCACGGAGTGGTCGTTAAATGGGGGCATTATGTCCTCAGGTATGTACTCATACCGTTATAGGACTCCTGCCCTTCTTTTAGCCCCTTCGCCTTCTCTGCTCTCATGCGTTCGTGGGAGTTTTGCCTTTGGTTCTATCAGATAAGTGTCCAACCAAGATTGGCTTTCCCTGAGCTAAGAGGGAACCCCTGTCGTGGGTCTATCCACCTATAGATAAAGGTTATCCGCTTCAGAGGGGCAAGACTACCATGCACTACTCTGATCCCCAGCACCCTTCTGAGGGAGTTCCTTCAGTAGCTTTCTAGTCACATGGGTTGGTGGCGTGCTAGGGTCCTCCTGAGCTTAGAGGAGTCCTCTGCATAGCCGACCAAGCCAGGGCTGCATGGTGCTTCTCGGGCTCTTCACACTTGGGCTTCTCGTAAGTGAGCCTTGCGTGTTGGACTGGGCTGTCACTTATTGGGCTGAGCGTGTCTGGGTGGGCTTTTGGGCCATAAAAGTAATGGGCCGTGAATTTCGCCCTCTCTATTCACTTTTTTATTTTTTTAATGGATCTGTTCTACTAACATTAAGGCATAACCATGGAATGACCCATTGCTCCCAGTGAACTCCACACTAGCTGATGATGTAGCTAGTTTCCAACTCATTGCAAGTCTAGACTAGCATATTAAAACAAGTTTGACATTCGAATCGAAAACCACATTGAAGTGTGATCTTGCGGATTGAAAACCCAAATCCCCTAAAAGTTTATGAAAAGCTTTATAGTCTTGTTATTGTGAAATGTTTGAAAAAAAGCTTTTAAAAAATCTTGTTCTTATTATTTTCAAGGTTCAGATGTTCCATAGGTCAAAAACATTCTTATTTGAAGATATGTAGAATGATTTCTTATTTTACATGTATCTATCATGGCGACTCTAAGGCATAACTATGGGATGGTCCATACCTTGCAACTACCTTCAGATGGGCAGAAAAGTATTTAATTTTTGTTGGAGGCCCGAACTCAACCTAAAACCTAGGCATTGAGTTGAGGGAATCCTCTACATATATAGAGGTGAGACTCACATCGATATCTGATAAAGCGCTAAACCACAACAACCCCCTCTAAACTTCGAAAAATCAACCAATTTGAGGAATATCACGTGTAGTGCCAACTGTCCACATACAGATCCAATGGGTAAACCTTGTTCGGAGGCCCAAACTCAACCCAAAACCTAGGTATTGAGTTGAGCGAATTGTGTATATATATAGAGGTAAGACTCTCATGGATATCCAGTATGTGACTAAACCAAAACAAATTTCATTCATTGTTTAGTCCGGAGGAATCTATAGAAGGAAAGAAACATTAATATTTGGAAGTGTTGAGCAAGATATTACTCAGAATGACAGCATACTAGAACAATATTCATTGTGATGTCTTTTAGGAATGGAAGATGAGCTTCTTGAGGTCTTGCAGTGTTGTCCATTGACTCTGGCTTTATTTTTGCTCAGTCATGCATTTATTTATGTGGCTCATTCTACAATTGTTTATGCTTGGTAAACACTAATTATTCCTTTGATATGTGCACCCTTTTAACACTCTTGGAATTAGGAGCATTGCCTAATTATCTACATGAACTTGCTCCCATATGGAGCTTTCTAAGAAATACTTAAGCAGGCATAACTCATGCCCAATAAGGCTCTTACCTCTTTTCCTCTTGGCCTTTTCTTTCTCACCTGGATGAGTAGAAGTTGCTTCGTATCGAAGATTAATCATATAATTGATTCCTATATTGTACCAAATGTTTGTTCTTTTTTCATTCCATTGTATTGGCAACTGGAATTCTATAAAAATATTTTGTGATACTTTGCATGAAAGTTCACTTAACAACATCTCCTTACTTGAAAACTGATGCCAATGCTAACTGGTCTTTGCTTTACTTAATGTTGCAGTTCATGATTAATATCAATTAAACATGTGCTATTTGTGTCTTATTTTATGTCTATGGGTATTTCTATGTTATTCCTCTATGGTGTTTACTTTTTATAGGTCGTTGTTGCCTTGGAGAAAGTTGCATCATTAGATGAATATTTTATTAAAAGAAAGCTTTATCCAAATGTGGACTTCTATTCTGGCTTGATCTACAAGTACATAGTATTTATTTTTCTTTCTTTTATTTTGTTTTTTCTGTTAAATGACTTTTCTATAGGTTGTCTAATGCATTAGTTAAGGATGTTATAGTTAAAACAATCTCAATATTAGAGAAGGTGCACTCTGAAAAGGTTTTGCTTGTGAAGTTTGTGTGCTTAATTTTAAGTTCTAGCATGTGTCAGAGGTCACGATTGATTGATTGTCCTGGCCTCTATGTAGGAAACTTGTGATTAAATATTTCAGTAAATATTCATTGGCAGTTACACAAGGTTGTAAGTCTATTGAACTTATCAGGTAAATTGGAGCAAATTTCAAACTTTGTTTTTTTTACTGTCTCCTCTCAATTATTGAAGGCCCCTATGATCCTTATCAAATCTACTACCTTTTTCTCATTCTTCTCAGTTTCTTTTTTTTCTTCTTTGAATGTGCTCATTGGAAACAATAGATTTTACTTCTATTGGACTACAACTTTCATTGACTTGATTATTTATGTTCTTTGTGTTTCGTAGGACAAATCCTCCACCTCAAATTTGAAGATTGAAGCTCTATTTTTCACCAGATTATTACTGGTTTAGGATTCAACTCAGAAGCAATTTTTCTATAATGGAAATACAACTTAGGTGCATAATATTTTTCTTAATGGTCTCTTTCAATATGTAACTTTTTTTATCTGATCAGTTTCACTTGAGCCAAATTCTTTTTAGACTTCAAGCTGAACCAAAATGAATCAAATGAGCTTGTTTGGTTTCCTTTTTCATTTTAAACCAAATGTTGAACACACATACAAGCAATATATCATGTTGTTATTGTATTATGTGCAAGGCAAAAAAATTGGCAAAAAAGCTTCTAGCCCCTTTACCTTAATTTGATAGATCTTTATGAAGTCTTTTCCTTGAGAATTTTAGAGATCCCAAGTAGTTACAAGGCTTAAATTAAAAATGTGAAATGTTTTGTGATAAGGCATCTATTTCTCCTTGGCAATTATAGAGAGTGGGGCAAAAGATTCTTTGTTCACGTGGACAACATGATAGATCTTATAAGATCTCCTTTAAGCCATTGGGTCCATGTGACAATATGGATGAAATGTCTCATAGTAGTGTGTTTCTCTTTTTATTTTTTACCTTTTTATGTTGTGTAGAGATCTTTGCAACCCAATTTTATTAAGTTTGTTATGCATGCATAAGTATCTACATCTATTGCTTATTATTTTCTGTACATATATGTTAACATATCTTATTACTTCATCGGTCATTTTTTTGGAACTCTAAATTTAGGTGGTGACATATTCAGTCAAAGGCATAGAATGAGAGACAAACTATACAGAAGCCATAGAGAAGGCTGGAGTTGCTGTTGTACAAGAGATGCTGCAATATGTGAATAGTTCCCTATAGTTACATGTGCTTGATTCTAGTTTTTTCCCCTAAATTCTATTAGACAATGTTTCATCAAGTTGTTTGTTGTATATTCTTCGAGAACTGGACATGTTACCTTGTAATTATAATTTCCTTAGTGATGTGATCAATTCTCTCTTAATTACTATTTGTATTTGACAACTTTTAGACATTTTGCTTATTTTTATTGAAATAAAAACAATATGTAGTAACCAATACTTGATTCATATTGATGTGTTGATATTGGAGTTTAGATGAAGTTCTTTGTTCATATTGATGTGTTGAAAGTGAGTGTATAAATATACAAGAAGTATTACATGAATGTATACACCTGTAATATGAGCGCCCAATGAGTATGTAAAAAAGTAACAAATAACAAATTGCCTATGTTTTTTTAATTAACACTGATTCTTTTTTCCACATTTATAAAAAGTGATGCTAATACTTATTCCTACGTTTCTTTAACTACGTGAAAAAAGATAATACCTACATTTTGTTCACTACGTGGCAAATACCCATGTTTCTTTTACGACGTGATAAAAAGTAATACCTACGTTTGTAGATCATAGGTATATCCTTTTACATGCGTGTGTATATATGAGTTTTACTTACGTTTCTTTAAGACTATTCCTATGCTTTTGAAACGTAGGTGCATGATGATTTATACTTACGTTTCATTGAAACGTAGGTATAACCTATAGTGAAACGTAGGTATAAATTATAGTCACACGAGCAAGTGTCACATTTTCAAAGCATGGCAAGGAAACGCAGGTAAAAACTTTACCTATGTTTCTTAGACCTATACTAACATTTTAGAAATGTTGGTAAAAGTCTTCTTTGTTGTAATGGAGAAAGAAAAAGTGCAGGGAGTTATGGACGACATCGTTGGCTTGCTGTCACAGCCACTGAGAGAGAGAGAGAGAGAGAGAGAGAGAAAGAGAGCCACCTCCCCCGACCGTCCCCCCTCTCAGAGAGAGAGAGAGAGAGAGAGACCTCCCCCGACAGTCCCCCCTCTAACCTCGATGACTCCCCTACCCCGATGGCCCCACTCTTCCCCCATCCCAACAACCCCACCATCTCCCCCCACTCCAATGCTGCTCGACCCTAGTGACCCCCTTACCCCGGTGGCAGACTACAACACCATCTATAAAGGGTTCCCGTCAGACAAGAGGGTGGTGGCCATCAAGAATGGATGAACAGTGTCCCCTGTTGGTCTACGAGGACGTCCCTAATGGAACCCTCACCCAGCATCTCCACAGCGACGGCCATGCCTCCTCCCTCTCCTAGGAAACTAGCCACCCACTAGCTCACTACCACTGCCACAGCCACCGCGAGGAGAGAGAGAGAGAGAGTAGAGAGCAGTAAGGAGATGGGTGGGATTTGTCACTGCCACCGGGAGGGATACAGATATAGAGAGAGAAATAGAGCAGGGACGGGCTGGACAGCGTTGCTAGCTCACTACCACCGCCACCACGAGAGAGAAAGAGAGGGAGGAGGCCACCCCTGCCACCGCACTATCGTTGTCGCCCCCTACCTCCAAGTTGTCACCCCTTTCAGCTGTGCTGCCGCCCCGTGCTACTGTGCGGCCTGTGCTACGCGCCCTGTCACAGCACTAGCACAGCCGCATTGCTGCCCCTGCCACGGTGCCCCCCCTCGCCCCCTCTTGGGGGGTGGGAACTGGGAAGCCCTGTCACCATCATGATGCTGCCCTCTCGTTGGGTGCCGCCCCCTCTCGTTGGGTGCCGCCATGCTGCTGCCCTCTCGCTGGGTTCTAACTAGGTGCCGCCCTCTTGCTCGGAAGGGAATGAAGATTGTCGAGTGAGACCAGGAGGCAGGAGGGAATGGGGCATTGGGAGCGCATCAGGCACTACCAATCTTTAGGTTTAGGCTTTGTGTAATGCCCCATATTTTTTTGCATATTTTTCGGATCATTTTAGTGGGTCTCGGAGTGTATTTTGTGCTTTACACGTGTTTTTCCCTGATGCGCATTCAGAACTCTGTGCAGGGCAAACCGTGGTGTTCTCCGACTCCGGGACTGTACTGGCGCGTTGTGCTCCTCCCGAGGATCGCGGAAGGTAGTTTTTCATATTTTTTGAATTTTTGAAATTTTTAGGTTTTTCTATATATATATATAGATTAACCCTTTCTCTCTCTCCCCTCTCATTTCCCACTCTCTCCCTCTCTCTCTTCTCTCACGCTCTCTTCTCACCCTCTCTTCTCCGACGGCCGACGGAGTGAGACGGGGGCGCGGTAGGGTGACGCGGGTGAGGAGGACGGTGAGGATGGGTCGAGGATTGGGGAATGGAGGCGCGTGGAAGCTCGGTGGCGCGGTCGCAAGCCGGCGAGGGTTTCACGGCGTTTCTTCGTGGATCGGCGAGCTCGGGGCGCGGAATCTTCGGTGGAGGTAGGGAGATGGACACCAAGCTCGTGCATTTCCTCTCCCACGAGTTTTATAGGCCGTGGTGAGCCGAGCGGGTGTATTTGGGGGCTTTTAGGAAAATCTATGTTTTTGGGGTTAAGCGTCGATCCACCGTTTCATTGCGTTTTTGGCCGATCTGAGGCCGTAGATGCATGCTTGGGGCTATTTGGGGGCTTCCCCCTTGTTTTCCCCCTCTCCCGTGGAGGTATGGGGGCGTGGGACGATTTTTGGGTCGTTTCCCACCGTAGCGTTCTCGGGACGGTGTGACGGTCCTTCCAGTGACCGTCAAAGTCTGTAACGCCCCAGGGTGGGCACGTTACGTGCTGTGACGCGCCAAGGAGGGTGCGTCACAGGGTCCTGTTTTGTCGACAGGGCGTCGGTCGCTCTGACGGTCCCACGATAAACTGCCAGAGGGTGTGACGCGCCTGGGTTCGACCGCTACATCCGTTCTCGTGTTTTCAGACCGTTGGGGTCACGAGTCTCTGACGCGCCTAGGTAGGACCGTCAGAGCACTGTAACGCCCCTGAATGGGAGCGTTAGAGCTGACACAGCCCATTCTTTTGACGCACCTAGGTAGGACCGTTAGAGTCTGTGACGCCCCAAGGGGTGTGCGTCACAGCCAGTTTTGTCACGTCTTCTGACGCACCAGCGTTGGTCCGTCAGAGACCGTGACGCCCCGAGTGCTGTGCGTCACGGTTGGTTTCTGCTCGTCTTCTGACGCACCAGGCTAGGCGCGTCAGAGACTGTGACACACCAGGACTGACGCGTTACAGCCGGTTTTGCACCGAGTGTCTGACGCTCCTGAGTTGGACAGTCACGGTGCTGTGATGGCCTATCCTTGGACCGTTACGGTTGTGACGGCCCAAAGATAGACCGCCAGGCATTGTGTTGCGCCGAAGTGGTTCTTCGTGCTTGCCGTGATCGTTTCACATTGTGTAGGTTCTTGGTCGACCCGGTTGGGACCCAGTGGTCGACCTGCAGTCTTGTGAATGTCCCAGACACCCCGAGGGTTTTGTGTCCGTGTTTTGAGGGTGTCGGGAGGACCGTGCTACCTCGTTTAGTGTGCCCATGGGTTTGAGAGTCTGGGTGACTCCTCGTGTTCCGGGCTTCCACGTTACGCTGGATCGAGTCACTGTGTATCAGTGTGTGTGTGGTGGGGTCTCCCCCGCATGTCGTGAGTTTTCCTGGAAGATGATTCCCGAGTGGGCCATATGTTTGGCTTTGGACTACGAGTCTAGTTATCGGCGTGGCGGCTTGTGCGCTGCCCTGGGAATCGTGCTTATGTGCTTTCCGCGTGGGCCATATGTGTGGCCTTGGACTGGGAGTCCAGTTGCCCAGCCTGGGGCTGGAGGGTTCCCGCTTGTCCCTGGGAATGGGATTCAGTTTGGCGGCCTGTGAGCTACCTTGTGAATCGTGCTTCTACGTTTCTGTGTGGTCGGGTGTGTGGCCCGTGTACTGTGAGTCCCATTTCTTCTCCGACCGTGGTCACCGTGCGACGGTGCTGGTACGTGGGACGATCTCCGTACATCGTCGGATGCGGACGTGGTTTTCCATTGACTTGAGAGTCTACTCCTTCAGTGACCCTCCACTAGTCGTAGCCTACCTACACGCGAGTGGACCCACCAGGGAGTGGTTGAGAGGCTACCATGAGGACGGTTTTTAGACTGGTTTCCGTCGGACCCCTCGTAGGTAGCCAGAGTTCGGTTCAAGGGGAAAACTAGTTAGAGGCCAGACCTAGAACGCATGGTCTGTGTGTACATACGTGGTTGGCGGCGGTTGGACACGGAGAACGCATGGTCTGTGTGTACATACATGGTCTGTGTGTACATACGTGGCTGACGGGCGTGACCCCAGCTAGTCACTTGCTTTGTTGTTACTTGTACGGTGTCCGTGCCTCTAGTAGGCGCTATCACACTAGGCAGTTCACCTGCGGTGTGGTGTAAGTCGTCAGGGAATGCAACCGACTGTACTTCTTGTGGGAGGTACTCTTGTCGAGTCGGGAGTGACAGACTGTCAGTCAGTCGTGTGACTTCGACCTTCGGGTTTTGTCGCGTTGACCGTTGAGTTCCAGTTGTTTCGCCGTGACGTGTGAGTCGATATTCGTGCCGTGAGTCTGGTGCTAGTCGCTTTACCGAGGTTATGTCTTGTTGGTGCGGTGTCTGCGACCGGGTGGTCGGGGTTGCACCTTGGACAGCGTGTCCAGCTTGGTCTTGTTCTGGGAGACAAACCTCTACGGTGGAGTTGCCGTGGATTTTTACTTCGGTAAGTGGTGCTAGTGTGGTCCAGTTCCCGATTGTGAGATCGGGACTTCTCTTCTGCTTGACCGGTACAGTAGGAGTAGCTGTAGTGCCGAGTTTCGACCGGCCACCGGATTTACTGTTCCTGCTGTTACTGTTGCTCTTGTAGTTACAGCTTTCCGTGTCGCCGTTGTTCTCAGTTAGGGTTCCGCGGGATCCCTACTGGGCCAGTGACAGGAGGCTCACCCCTGCTTTTCAGGTGTGGCGGTTCGTCCTCGAGGTTCGAAGTTGCGGTTCAGAGGTTCTTAGTTGCCAGCTCGCGGGGCCGAGTGTTCACTTGGCATGTGGTACGTTTTACTACTTTAGACTGTACTTTCTGTTGAATTGGACTCTGCTGCTGTTGTAGTTGTTTATTTATTTCTGTCAATTGTTGAGTTGTCCTGTTTTATTTCCTATTTCTTTGTGCCTTCACACTCCTTTTAGCCCTTCCGAGCCCTCCCGACTCGTGGGCGGCGGGTCAGGATTCGAATGGTATCGGGCCTTCCCGGTATCCGGATCTTGGGTCGTTATAGCTGGTATCAGAGCGGTGGTTGTGGACGTACATAGGAATTCGAAATATTACAGTGATCAGAGTCCATAAGGTCCAGTACAGTCGACAGCTGGCATAGGGATTTGTGCTTGTTTTTTGCTTTGTTTCTCGCTTGAGAGCTTGAGTGCGCTGTGTGGCGCTGGGAAGGTGGTTGTTGTTCACGGCTTTCTTGCCGACATGGGGTCTGAGGATCGAGGTCGAGAGCTTTCTCCCTCATCATTGGTGACCCCAGTTGTGCTGCGTTGGGTAGTGGTTGTCGGCAGGTGTGTTGCTGTGGTGCTGTGTTCGAGGTATTCACCGCGAGGTCAGGTGGCTGGTGCGGATTGTTCGTGGTTAAGTGGCCGTAACCGTGCTCGGAGGGAGCTGCTGTCGATTTTGGGCCACTCCAGATCAAGGTTTATCCAGCCCCTGAGGCGCTGAGGTTGAGGTTTGAGGCATTGGAGCGGGTGCTCTAGTCGAGAAGTGTGCTCGGGTGAGCGGGGGATCTTCTCGGTGAGCTACTGCCTCGTCGAGCCTGGTGTTCTTATCGTGCTCTGTGGCATCAGAAATGACGTGTCGGCCCCGATTATTCTTTCAGATTTCGAGGCAGGATTGGGCTGCGGTGTCCCAGTAAGTTTTGCTCTTGCGCTCTTGTGTGCGAATGGGTTGTGTTCGCCTTGGATTTGATTTGAGTTGTAAAGGTTTCGCAGTGAGTTTCAGGACCCGAGGATGAGTGTTGACAATTATCGATTATGGCTCGTGTTGCGGCTCTTGGCGTGGCATGTTGCAGTTCGAGGAATTGCAGTGGTGGTGCATCGAGAGATGCTGTGATTATGGTCCGACGTGACACTCGCCGAGTGTGTCGGAGGCGCTGACCTGATGTGGTGATGATTTTCTCGGTGCTGGAAGGTGTTGATCCCAGCGTGCGCGAGATTCGAGGTCAGGTAAGGCGTGGAGTTTTCTGTTGGTCGGAAGTGTGATTGGTTTCCCCTTCGGTTGGAGAGAATTATGTTTGGCCAGGTTCGTCGTCTTGCATTGTGTGTTCGGATTGGTTGGCCTTGTGTGCCAAGAAGTCCGTGCGAGACGTGCTCCTTGTCTTGGCCAGGTGGTTGCCTGTGAGAGCGGTGCCCAATTATCTTGTTGTGTGAGGGTGCTGGTGCTTTTCCGGAAGGACGAGTGCTAGTTGGGCGGTGTTCGCATTCTTGGCTGTGCACGTGTGGATCAGAGTGCGCAGCAGAAGCCTGGTGGGCTTGTGACCTACTAGTTTAGGATCGTAGCATTGGTTGCTACGGGCGGATTTCCTGAGTTTGCATTGAGCATTGGAGGATTGGTCCCTCTGTGTGAGACGTGTTGTTGCCGTGCCGTTGCTCGAGATATCGTGAATCTTGGCACATGTAGGATGGAGTGTTGGGGAATGTGCTAGTTAGTGTGCTGCATGAGTACCCTGTTCATGTGATGGAAGCCGTGTCAGGCGTCGGTGTTGGACTCGGATGGGGTTGTTGAGGATGTCGCCTGACGGAGGTTGAGGACGTGTTGGTCAGAGTCGGCGGCTTGGTGCCCGACTTGTATTGGAGGTTGTGTCCTCGGTTGAGATCGTGTTTTGAGGAAGTGATCTCTGAGAGATTTTGGGTTCCGGTTGGTAGCTGCGAGTGACTGGTAAGGCTAGTCTCGTAGTCGACCACGGTAAGATGTGTATTGCTTGGGGACCCGTGTGCATTGGCCGCAGCGTTGGCGACCAGGTTGCTGTGAGATTGGCTTCGGATTGGTGGTCCTTGATGGGACGATGGTGTTGCAATAGTTATCCCTGATTTGGTGACCAGCATGGGATAGTTCCCCTGTAAGTCTGAGTCGAGTGAGGTGATGACTGAAGACACCAGGATCTTGTCATTTGGTTTCATCATGCCCCCCGAGAGGGTCGAGTTGGTGTGATGATCGAGATCAGATGCGGTGTCCGAGAGGAGTGCAGCTTGAGATGTGGTAATTGTCTGTGTGTGAGTTAGCGGATGACCCGCTGTGGGTTGGATCGTGCCCATTGGGCAGGTGGAGGTTTCCGTTGACGTGTATTTGGCGACCAGTGGATGGTCTGTTCACATATAGAAGATGATGTTTGTTGTTCCCTTGAGAAGGGCGTGCGACCTGTCAGATGGTTGTAAAGCTGATGTGTGTTTTCTCTGCTGACCATTGGATGGATCGGTAGCGGTTGCTCATGTTGGGGGCTGTGTCTCCTCGGTGAGCGAGTTGGTGGCAGTAGTGCCATGAGTGGCTTTAGTTGTGACTGAGGTGACGCCGGGTTGCGTTGTTGGTGTACCTGCTCTGATGGCCAGTGTGCGCGGCGCGTGGAGCGATGTGTTGTTTGTGATTGCAAGTCTGGCTGTGTCCCTCAGGTCCGGAGCTTTTCGTGTGAATCGAGGTTTTCTGTGTTGGGACTCTAACGGCGTTGTCAGTTGGTTCAGTGTTCTTCCCCTGTATCTTGGTGCTAGTCCTGAATTTCGAGGATGAAATTCCTTTAAGGGTGGAGAGCTGTAATGCCCCAGATTTTTTTGGATATTTTTCGGATCATTTTAGTGGGTCTCGGAGTGTATTTTATGCTTTACACGTGTTTTTCCCTGATGCGCCTTCGGAACTCTGTGCATGGTAAACCGTGGCGTTCTCCGACTCCGAGACTGTACCAGCATGTTGTGCTCCTCCCGAGGATTGCGGAGGTAATTTTTCGTATTTTTTTGAATTTCTAGAATTTTCAGGTTTTTCTATATATATTAACCCTTTCTCTCTCTCCCCTCTCATTTCTCACTCTCTCCCTCGCTCTCTTCTCCCGCGCTCTCTTCTCACCCTCTCTTCTCCGGCGGCCGACGGAGTGAGACGGGGGTGCGGCCGGGCGACGCGGGCGAGGAGGACGGCGAGGATGGGTCGAGGATCGGGGGATGGAGGCGTGTGGAAGCTCGGTGGCGCGGTCGCGAGCCGGCGAGGGTTTCACGGCGTTTCCTCGCGGATCGGCGAGCTCGGGGCACGAAATCTTCGGTGGAGGTAGGGAGATGGACCCCCAGCTCGTGCATTTCCTTTCCCGCGAGTTTTGTAGGCCATGGTGAGCCGAGCGGGCGTATTTGGGGATTTTTGGGAAAATCCATGTTTTTGGGGTTGAGCGTCGATCCGCCGTTTTATTGCGTTTGTGGCCGATCCGAGGCCGTAGATGCATGCTAGGGGCTATTTGGGGGCTTCCCCCTTGTTTTCCCCCTCCCCCGTGGAGGTATGGGGGCGTGGGACGATTTTTGAGTCGTTTCCCGCCGTAGTGTTCTCGGGATGGTGTGACGGTCCTTCCAGTGACCGTCATAGTCTGTAACACCCCAGGGTGGGCGCATTACGTGCTGTGACGCGCCAAGGAGGGTGCATCACAGGGTCCTATTTTGTCGGCAGGGCGTCGGTCGCTCTGACGGTCCCACCATAAACTGCCATAGGGTGTGACGCGCCTGGGTTCGACCGCTACGTCTGTTCTCTTGTTTTCAGACCGTTGGGGTCACGAGTCTCTGACGCGCCTAGGTAGGACCGTCAGAGCACTGTGACGCCCCTGAATGGGAGCGTCAGAGCTGACGCAGCCCATTCTTTTGACCCGCCTAGGTAGGACCGTCAGAGTCTGTGACACCCCGAGGGGTGTGCGTCACAGCCAGTTTTGTCCCGTCTTTTGACGCACCAGCGTTGGTCCGTCAGAGACCGTGACGCCCCGGGTGGTGTGCGTCACGGTTGGTTTCTGCTCGTCTTCTGACGCACCAGGCTAGGCGCGTCAGAGACTGTGACGCACTAAGACTGACGCGTTACAGCCGGTTTTGCACCGAGTGTCTGACGCTCCTGAGTTGGACCGTCAGGGTGCTGTGACGGCCTATCCTTGGACCGTTACAGCTGTGATGGCCCAAAGATAGACCGCCAGGCATTGTGTTGTGCCAAAGTGGTTCTTCGTGCTTGCTGCGATCGTTCGGCGTTGTGTAGGTTCTTGGTCGACCCGGTTGGGACCCAGTGGTCGACCTGTGGTCTTGTGAATATCCCAGACACCTCGAGAGTTTTGTGTCCGTGTTTTAAGGGTGTCTGGAGGACCGTGCTACCTCATTTAGCATGCCGGTGGGTTTGAGAGTCCGGGCGACTCCTCGTGTTCCGGGCTTCCGCGTTACGCTGGATCGAGTCACCGTGTATCGGTGTGTGTGCGGTGGGGTCTCCCCCGCATGTCGTGAGTTTTCCTAGAAGATGATTCCCGAGGGGGCCATGTGTTTGGCTTTGGACTGCGAGTCCAGCTATCGGCGTGGCGGCTTGTGCGCTGCCCTGGGAATCGTGCTTATGTGCTTTCCGTGTGGGCCATGTGTGTGGCCTTGGACTGCGGTCCAGTTGCCCAGTCTGGGGCTGGAGGGTTCCCGCTTGTCCCTGGGAATGGGATTCAGTTTGGCGGCCTGTGAGCTGCATTGGGAAACGTGCTTCTACGTTTCTGTGTGGCCGAGTGCGTGGCCCGTGGGCTGTGAGTCCCGTTTCTTCTCCGACCGTGGTCACCGTGCGACGGTGCTGGTACGTGGGACGGTCCCCGTACGTCGTCGGATGCGGACGTGATTTTTTGTTGACTTGAGAGTCTACTCCTTCAGTGACCCTCCATTAGTCGTAGCCTGCCTGCACGCGAGTGGACCCACCAGGGTGTGGTGGTGAGGCTAGCCTGAGGACGATTTTTAGACTGGTTTCCGTCGGGCCCCTCGTCGGTAGCCAGAGTCCGGCTCCAGCGGAAAACCAGTTAGAGGCCAGACCTAGGACGCATGGTATGTGTGTGCACACGTGGTTGGGGGTGGTTGGACCCACACTGACGGGCGTGACCCCAGCTAGTCACTTGCTTTGCTGTTACTTGTACGGTGTCCGTGCCTCTGGTAGGCGCTACCACGCTAGGCAGTTCACCTGCGGTGCGGTGTAAGTCGTCAGGGGACGCAACCGACTGTGCTTCTTGTGGGAGATACTACTGTCGAGTCGGGAGTGACAGACTGTCAGTCAGTCGTGTGACTTCGACCTTCGGGTTTTGTCGCGTTGACCGTTGAGTTCCGGTTGTTTCGCCGTGACATGTGAGTCGATATTCGTGCCGTGAGTCTGGTGCTAGTCGCTTTATCGAGGTTGCATCTTGTTAGTGCGGTGTCTGCGACCGGGTGGTCGGGGTTGCACCTTGGACAATGTGTCTAGCTTGGTCTTGTTCTGAGAGACAGGCCTCTACGGCAGAGTTGCCGTGGATTTTTACTTCGGTAAGTGGTGCTAGTGTGGTCCAGTTCATGACTGTGAGATCGGGACTTCTCTTCTGCTTGACCGGTACAGTAGGAGTAGCTGTAGTGCCGAGTTTTGACCGGCCACCGGGTTTACTGTTCCTGCTGTTACTGTTGCTCTTGTAGTTACAGCTTTCCGTGCTGCCGTTGTTCTCAGTTAGGGTTCCGCGAGATCCCTACTGGGCCAGTGACAGGAGGCTCACCCCTGCTTTTCAGGTGTGGCGGTTCGTCCTCGAGGTTCGAGGTTGAGGTTCAGAGGTTCTTAGTTGCCAGCTCGTCGGGCCAAGTGTTCACTTGGCATGTGGTACGTTTTACTACTTTAGACTGTACTTTCTGTTGGACTGGACTCTGCTGCTGTTGTAGTTGTTTATTTATTTCTGTTAATTGTTGAGTTGTCCTGCTTTATTTCCTATTTCTTTGTGCCTCCACACTCCTTTTAACCCTTCCGAGCCCTCCCGACTTGTGGGCGGCGGGTCAGGATTCGAATGGTATCGGGCCTTCCCGATATCCGGATCTTGGATTGTTACACTTTGAATCTCCACCCTTAGATTTCAATCTAAGGATAATATTGATAATATATATATATATAATATATTATTTAACGATAATGGACAGATACGAGTTCAGAATGAAGTGTATTCATTTTCGTATCCACTAAAAATTTGGATATATATGTATTTGATGTTTGTTAAGTTAACGGAATGAATGATTATCGGGGGAGAGGGTGAAGAGGGTGAGAGGGAGAGAACGGGAGTGAGAGGGGGAGAACGGGGGAGAGAATGAGACGAGAGTGAGTGAGAGAGAGAGGGGAGGGGAGGTTTTATAAAAAAAATAAGTTTTATTTTTCCTTTTTTTTGAAAATGCAACAACTCCAGAAAAATCTTGAAAAATACAATCGGGACTCTGAAAAATTCTGGAAAAATATCGGGCTGCTCCTCACAGCGCCACGGACCCAGTACAATTCACAAACACAATGCCAATAGGTCCGATAACCCGGTTTAAAAGTCAGAAGCTGACTCAGGCACAATCTGTAACTCGCAGAAACACGATCCGAAAATCCGAGACATTACGGATACGAGTTCAGAATGAAGTATTCATTTTCGTATCCACTAAGAATTTGGATATATCTGTATTTGATATTTGTTAAGTTAACGGAACGAATGATTATCGAGTTATTGGTTATCATTGGCATCCATAACTCGAGCATGCTTATTGAGTAATTGTGAAACAATACTCTCGTGTATGAATCCTTTCAGTTATAAAACAAAGATGTTGCATGATAGCATCTTTCCACACAATTGAATGTGTGGACCGCGGTGCTTCACTAATTTGATTGGTTGACCTAGAATAGTAAGGCTTCACACTTTGGAATCAGGATTCGTCGACTCGTTGATCCGTATCGAATCGGGATCCTCCTGATCCGATATGATACGCCCGACTCGCAATTGACTCGGACAGACTCGGCCCTCTCTCTTCCTCTCCCCCTCCTCTCTCTCTCTCTCACACTGTGACTTGGCTCGACTCGGCCGATCCTGGGGATGATCCGTAATATATCAAATTTTTTCAAATACGGTACGATATGTCCGAGCCAACCCGAGTCAGATGGGGTCGACAAATCATACTTCGAACAAGGGAACTCTCCAAAGATTAGGAATCGGTCGTCATTCTCAAAGGTGTTTTACATGCTTTCTCGAGCCGATTCACCACTCGTTCTCACACCATCTTTTACTTTTTGACTGCTTCTAGAAGACGAGTATGAGACATGAGGTGCTCCCCTGTGGGTCCTGGCGATCATAACTCGTAACACAACATCCCGATGCAGGGGTACTCTCACAGGCGGTCATGGGATCCCGAAAGGAAAGCACCCCACGCTAATTACAAACAAGAACAGGCGGTAACGTGGCTAAACCAAATGCCGAGGGGAGCTGGCCTTCAGGGATGGGTCCCACAGGCGCGCTATTTAAATCCACCTCCCTTCCTCGATCCCACCTCGCACCACCATCGCAGGCGATTCCATACGGACCCCTGCACACGCACCTGACACCGCTTCCTCCCTCGTTCTCTCTCTCTCTCCTAACGCCTCTCCCTCTCCTGGGGAGGCAGGCAGCAGAGACGAGAGCAACACACACCACCACCACTCTCCTCCGCCTCCTGCTCCTCCGGGATCGGTAGGGAGCCACGATACACGAGTAGATCAAACACCTTCTACAGTTACCCAACCACATTTAACCACAAGAACAACTACAACGGTCGAGCTTATTAGAATGGGTAGCCTCCAGACGGACGCTCTCGACGCCACTGCTGCCGCCGCCTACCCAGCGAACCCCCTCGACCCCGAGGAGTTCCGGAGGCAGGGACACATGGTCATCGACTTCCTGGCAGACTACTACCGGGACGTGCACAACTATCCTGTGCGCAGCCAGGTCGAGCCTGGTTACCTCCGCAAGCGCCTGCCGGACGCGGCGCCCAACGGCCCCGAGCCACTGGAGGCCATCCTCGGCGACATCACCCACGATATCATCCCTGGGATCACCCACTGGATGAGCCCCAACTACTTCGCCTATTTCCCCGCCAGCGGCAGCACCGCCGGCTTCCTAGGGGAGATGCTCAGCACCGGTTTCAACGTGGTGGCCTTCAACTGGATGTCCTCTCCCGCCGCCACCGAGCTGGAGGGCATCGTCATGGACTGGCTCGCTAAAATGCTCAAGCTCCCATTGTGCTTCCACTTCTCCGGTGGCGGCGGCGGAGTCCTCCAGGGCACCACCTGCGAGGGCATCCTCTGCGCCCTCGCGGCCGCCCGCGACCGCGCCCTTGACCGGCTCGGCTGCGACCACATTGGCCGCCTCGTCGTCTACGGCTCCGACCAGACCCACTGCGCCCTCCAGAAAGCAGCGCATATCGCCGGCATCGACCCCAACAACTTCCGCGCCTTGCCCACCACCAAGGCCGACGCCTTCGCCCTCAACCCCTCTGTTCTCCGTGCCTCCATCGCCATGGACGTCGCCCGGGGCCTGGTCCCGCTCTTCCTCTGCGCCACCGTGGGCACCACCTCCTCCACCGCCGTCGACCCGGTGGCAGGCCTCTGCGAGGTGACCAAAGACTACGAGCACATCTGGGTGCACGTCGACGCGGCCTACGCCGGTGCAGCTTGCATCTGCCCCGAGTTCCGCCCCACCATCGACGGAGTGGAGATGGCGGACTCCTTCAGCTTCAATGCCCACAAATGGTTCCTGAGCAACCAGGACTGCTGCTGCATGTGGGTACGGGAGCCGTCCGCGCTGGTGCGGGCCCTGTCCACCAACCCGGAGTACCTTCGCAACAAGGCCACGGAATCCAAGAAGGTGGTCGACTACAAGGACTGGCAGGTCGCCCTCAGCCGTCGCTTCCGCGCCATCAAGCTCTGGCTGGTGCTCCGCAGCTACGGCGTCGCCAACCTCCGCAACTTTCTCAGCGGGCACGTCAAGATGGCCAAGCAGTTCGAGGACCTCGTCGCCGCCGACCCCCGCTTCGAGATCGTCGTCCCCAGGACCTTCGCCATGGTCTGCTTCCGCCTCCTGCCACCGCCGGAGGTGGAGACCGAGGGCAGAAACGAGATGGCCAACGAGCTGAACAGGAGACTGCTGGAGGCGGTGAACGGGTCGGGGAAGGCGTACGTGACGCACGCCGTGGTGGGCGGTGTTTACATGATCCGGTTCTCCCTGGGGGCGACCCTGACGGAGGAGCGGCACGTTGCCGCCGCATGGTGGGTGGTCCAGGAGCACGCCACCGTGCTGATTGGGTCCTGCCGGTAGTCCGATCGGCGAGTTCCCCGTGTGGACAGGCCATAGATCCCCCCGTTTCCAAGTTGGTAGGGGACCCGGCGGCAGCTGCCCCGCCGCCACATATTGAGATCTAGGTCCACCACCGGAACTGTCTAGCACGTGAGGAATTGGAGGAGGAAAAGGAATCTTTTTCTTGATTTGTTTGTTTGGTTATTATTATGTGATAGTATTATTGCCGTGAACATTATAATTATCTTGAATTAATTAAACCAAGTGTCATACTAAACCATGGTTATTATAAAGTATTAAGCCATCATTAAACAGTGTCTAAATTTAGCCTAAACCCCATACAATATGTCTGCGGTAAGATTTCACTCCCGCCTTGCGTTCCTTATTTTTAATCCTATTGGTTCCCCGAAACGTGGGAGAGGGGCTGGCGGCCACACTTGAATTCCCATCCAAAAGTTCGTTTTCGTCTTTCGCTTATGAACAACGGATGCTTTGAAACAAGAATTTGAAGCACGAGTAACCGACTATGCGATTAATAAGATCACACGGCTTTTACATCCAATCCAGGTCAAAGATTTTTAAAAAATAAAATATTAATAAGATTTTTGACTTAAAAAACAACTCTATGTCAACTTTTGGCTTAAAATTTTAAAACGGTAAAAGTCGGTAACTATACGTATTTGGCAAAAATGACATTACTTTTTAAAATTCATGTAAATCTATTCGGTAGACAATTTTCAAAAAAAAAAATTTCTCATTAAAGTGATAGAAACATTTGAAAGGTGAACAAGATAAATGAGTTACTGAATGAAACTAACATCTAGTGTCGTTAACATAATCGTGTGACGTTTAAACCAATAAGAGTACTACTGCAATCACTACAGTCTCGAGAATAATTAATATCCTCCTTTTGAATCCCGCGACACCGGTCCCAGAGTAGCCCCCGAAGATGTACATATCGAAGATTATGCTACAGCTTTCGTCTAATGGCCTACCGAGCATGTACACCACTTTATAATGTCTCAGACTATTCAGTACCACAGGGATCAGAATGGTAAATATGAATCAATCTTCTAACGATTTCTTGTCAAATTCCTTTGAAACTGATTAAGGCAAATATTGTGACGACGGGATATATTGAGTTTGAGATCATCAGGTGTTCTTACGTACATCGAGAAAAGCTATATCTGCTGGAGAATTTGAGCTGAATGTTCGTTGAAACCTGCCCCTGCCTTGACATTGGGCTAATTGGAAGAAAGCACCCAACCACGCACGTCCTCTTTCTATGTTAGTGTATTATCAGGACACGTACGTGATGTGTACGGGTACATTGATCTTTGCTACGTGTCCCGGCTCCTAGCTACCTAATCCAGATTTTTGCTGGGTTTTGACTTTTGAGATTTCGAATTTGCTATCGTGATGGGCTAGTGTCAACATATCTGCCAAGCCGTGATCCGCACCACATAACGTAACTCTTGCTGCTCTGATTTGGTGCATCGCTCCGTGCGATCGATCTATTTAGGTATTCGAACTTTACCGCCCATGGCGCTCTTCATCGCCTTCTGCCTATAAATAGGGGTCTTGCTGGCCCCTCCTCCTGGTATGCAAGGCAATATACTACAAAGGCCATGCAAGGCGGATAATGCCGTGCCTCCCATATGCACACAAAAGCCTTCTCCCTATGAGGCACTCCGAGGGTGAGGCCACTCCGGTAAAGTCTCCTCTCTCATCCTCCACCGTCGTCCAACCACTCCGGCAAAACACAGCTATGTCCCACCTAAGAGCACTCTCCTTTCTTCCTCCTACCAATTTACTAGCTTATGCATCAAAAGAATCTCCCGGGAACACCCACCCTGTTGAGAACTTTTTCTTACAAGAGAAGCTTGGCAAGGTACTCTTATGATGGTAGCTGCCTCAGATTGGCCCAACTAAGAAGCTCAACAAGGTACTCTCATGCCCCCAACTATGCAACATGAGGCGGCCGACCTAGTTGCTAGCCATGAAGCCCTGAGCCACCAAGTGGGGGAGATGGCACAGCCTCCCAGGAGGCACTCTGAGCCAAAGCCAGCAGTGTCCTCCTGGTGCAAAAGTATGAGTCCTAAGGCAAGGAAACATCGCCCCTACACTTCGGCTTCCTTCTAGCTCTGGGCCTTCCTCCTGGCTGTCCCATAGCTCGACTATGTCATCCTTGAGCCTACTCCATCTAGCTGGCTGAACTCTAGGAGCTACATCGTTCGTGGCTCTACTCAGGGACCCTAACAAGGAGTTGCATTGTCCTATCTTGCCTCGAAATCTGCAGTCTAGCATCCTTCATGGAGTCAGGTCCCACGCAGGATTGATCATCAACCGGCAGTTGGACGACATCCAGAGAGACAGTAAGGCCCTCAACCATATTCTCTCTCCTTATTTTCTCATCTTTCAGAGGCTTGGTCCGACACCGACCACATTCGGTAATACCATGAAGCTTGGCCCTCAGCTCACTTACACTAACGGCCTCAACCCCATACATAAGCTCCATCATGTACAAGCATCATGAAGATCATAAAGAGAGGCTCCAAAGCCCAAGAGAGCAAAGGCATTGTGCCCGGTTGTAGATCGCTCGAAAGCACGACCCCGAAGCTCAGCTCACAAGTGGAGACTCACTCTACTCTTTCTCAAACTATGTATTCTAGCTTTATTCTTCTTCCTCAGGCTTTGTAGTTCCGCCTTTATTTGGCAGTGTAGCTTAGCCCCAATAAATATAAGGCTCTTTTTCTTTTTAGTCCCTACAAATAAGTATATTTTTCTTTTAGTCCCTCAAATACAACTATTATTTTTAAAGTCCTTTAAATCTTCATCATGCCCTTATTAGACCCTATCGTTAGTTTCAATAACTAGAGTGAAATTCAACTCCGGTTAAACTAACTTAATGTTGGTAAAAGACTAAAACAACCTTAGTTAGACAATGGGCTGCACCCTCCTCTCTCTCTCATCGTTGTAGTTGTGGGCTCCACCCTCCTCTCTCTCTCTCGTCATTGTAGCTATGGGCTCCACCCTCCTCTCTCCGGTGCAGGCATCCCGCCACGGATGCACACGTAGATAGAGAGAGAAAGAGAGAGAGAGAGAGATAATAGGGAGACATCGGAGCTTCCCCTCTAGCGATGTCAGAGTGAGAGAGAGAGAGAGAGGAGGGTAGAGAGCGATAGGGAGAGGAAGAGGAGGAGGGGGATCCCAGATGTTGTGTTGAAGTGATTTTGATGATGACAAAGTCTTATTGTAGTTGTTCTTCGATTGAGGAATTTGATGATGCGGTGTGTGTTGAATTGTTCACAACGTATTTTCAATTGAAGGTGCTGTTCATGTTCTTGGAATGAAGTACTTTAATTGTGTCCTCATGGTAAGTATGGCTCAATGTGTGCTCATAGTTGTATGAGTTTGGAAAATTAATCTGAAAAATGTGTTTTGTAATGGATTGGATGGATGCAGTTCAATTCCTTGGTTTAGATATGCTTAATAGGATGACATTTGATAGCCTTCAATATGAGTATTCTTTGTGAATGAGTCATTTGAAAGTGGACATTAAGATATGAATGAAATCTGAATGAAATTTGACTGCCATGTGTGAATGCTTTTTATTTTCAAATGGTTGGAATGGACTGTGAATTGTAATGATTCTAAGTCCCAAGCCTTGTATAGTTGTTGATTCTCCTCATGATACGAGTTACCTTCTTTTCTCTTGGCATGATTTTTAGAATCAAGTGTTCAGGTTACTGAGTTTGAAAAGGGAATAAACAAGTTCTTACCCTACTTTGTGCTTGATTGAACAAATTCATGATTGACAATTCTGCAAGTGATTAACAGGTCTAAAAAGTGCTAAAGGATGTCATGAAATATAATCTAAGGTATGTTGGACTTAGTGGATTAAATATACACTAATTTTAGTTCAATTGTGTGCTTTTTCAGGTGTATGTCGATAGGATCTTAGTCCAGGTCGACAAGATCTCAGTCCCGTCGACAAGATTGAAGGGCCGGTCAACAGGACTCTTCCTACCCAGAATGGGTGCATAGTCCGGTCGATAGGGCAGACATTCATTAGGTCGACAGGACTCATGAAAAGAGCTGATTCGTCGACCGACGGCATAGGCTCCGTCGATCGGATTTCCTAGAAGCCATAGACTTCTGCAGGGTTCGGTCGACCGATGCCTGATGACCGGACGACCGAATCTCAACAGAGTTTCTGAAGGTTGTAGGAAATGGTCCAGTCGACCGAAAGAAGGATCCGGTCGACCGACGACCGATTTGATTACGCTGGGTAATCTTGATCTATTCTGGTTCACAGACCGGTCGACGGAAGTAAATGACTGGTCGACCGAGTTTGTTCCCCTGTTCGCGTGCTCGATCGAATCCGATGTGACTCACACGTGGGACCTCCTCTAGGCTAGGTAAAATATCTAAAATGCCCCTAACCCATTCCCTAGCATGTGAGAAGGTTTTATGATGGTTCTAGAAGGGGTACAGAAGTCTTTTGGCCCTTATATCTCCTATATAATCTCCTACTGCGAATTTGGAGAGTTTTTGATCGAACGGGATCCAAGTGCATCAAAGGCAAGAGAGAAAAGGCTTGCAGAGGAAGAAGGAGAAGAGGAAGAAGAGGAGAGCTCGCCCCCTGCTGCCAAGAGGACATCTGCATCAAACTTAAATGTCTCCATCCATTCTGGATCATGTTCAAGGGCCAATTTACATCAAGGGTTGTCATCCGATCATCATCGTGGCTATTGGAGCATCGGGCGGAGCCATCTAAAAGGGGAATCATACTTGCTGAATTTTCTATTGTTTGATCTGGAAATCATATGTTATTTGATCTTGACTTGATAGAGGATATTTGTATTAACTAAGATACTTGAACTGTGTGGTCGGACCGTGCAACGTGCACATCTGAGTGTGTCTAGGTTGCTATGGTTTAGCAGAGTGTGTGTGTGAAGTAGTGAATCAGCATGTGTGAAACTGTGAATCAGCGTATGTGAAGCTGTGAAAATAGCGTGTGTGGGGGGGGGTTCATCCTCGGTTAAGCTGTATATCAGCGTGTGGTTGGGGACTTGTCCCCATGTGTGTTGCTGCATTTGCAGCATAGTAAGTCTCACCAGATTTTGGGGAGGGGTGGACGGAGGGAGCCCGTTGTGATCCCGAACCACCTTAAAAGTCGTTGTGGTGTTGTGTGGTTTGCATGTACGATTGTTCCATTTCTTTTACCTCCATTCATAGGTTAATTGTTAAATGCTATCTTATTGTTGAGCTTGAATTCAATTCAAAACGATTTATAGCTTGTCAAGATTCCACTGTGTGCTCATTCAGAATCTCATCTAGTTATTTTTTAAATAGGACATAATCAATTCACCCCCCCTCTTGATTACATTTGCAGTAAGTGTAGCAACTCAAAATTTTATATATGCATTTATATGTGAAAAAAATAATGAAATATGAAAATAAAATAAATGATAAATATTTTTATTTATGTCTTTAAAGTGTAGAATATATAAACGTGAATCCTATCCCACGTGTTAACAAGAACAGCGAGATTTGCGGCACAATTCTGAGAAGGCGAAGACGTCAGTATTGTAACAGTACTGTAGCATCCGATTTAAGAGAGAATTATTAACTCTAATTAAATCCTAATTAGTGGATGATGTAATTTCTTACCTAATTGAATAAATGAGATAATTGATTATGTCATGAAGGGAGATTTATTTCAACATCCACATGTTGGAAATTATTGCCAACATAAGTTGGTGTAATAGTAACCTGGGTGGGTGACATAGGAAATTAGGTGGAAGATAGAATTAAATTAGCAATAAAATAATTATGGGACTTGGCCTATAAATAGGGCCGGGATCTTCCCTACTCAAAGCACAAATCCATTGGGGAAGTGCTGGTTATAGAGAGGAGGAAATCTTGAAATTTGGAGGAGTGTTCGAAGTATTCTTCGTTCTTGTTGTTCTTCCTCTTCGATCTTCCACTAAGTAGGTGTAGAGGTAAGAAAATGGTTCCTATGTCACATTCCACCTTCTCTATTTATTTATTGAGGAAGTCGCCTTGCACCCGTGGAGGCTTGCAATCACCAGAAACCAGAAAGGCGTCAGAAGGAGTCCCGGGTGTTACCCCAGGGGACAACCCTCCGATGCTTAAGTCAGCAACGGGTTAATGAAGGATAGAGAAGAGCGAGGAAGAGAGAGAGAGAGAGGAGGAGATCGCAGTCGAGGGCTGAAGGGCCGTGTAGACTCTTCAGATGAGTGCTCGCCGCTCCTAGTGTTCACTCGGAGAGTGCTCGCTGGGTGGCGAGGTCATAGGAGGAGAGCTTCCCTTCAGCGTAGATCACCGGTGCTTCCCTCTCTCAATGCAGTAGGGCTAGTAGCTCTATTCTCTTATGTAGTAGGCTTTGGCAGAATCGTCCATTGTGTCTCTCTTCTCAGTCGTTCCCCTTCTTATAGGGGTTGTCCTGGAGCGAAGAGCCTTATCCCTTGATAGGGAAGGCGTAGGTAGTAGAACAACTCATTTCCGCCATAGCGGTGGGATTTTCCCGTTGGAGGGCAAATACCTCGGCGTTGGCTGGTCCCTGGGCGAGTCTAACGACGCTCATGGGGCATGCTCGCCCGTTATGGGATCTGGGCCGACGTGGTAGGGGGCAACGGACGGTCGTCGGAGGGTCCTCCGGTGGCTAATGCGCTTTCTCGTGCTGTACAATCCAATGGCGAAGCTGGGTTGGGCCACGCCTTGACGGGCCGTTCACCTCGAGCGCCTCTTGGGCGTGCTAAGGGGATGGATCCGATTTGGGCCTACCGTTATTGGGCTGCCCATGGGCCAAACTGGATTTACCCTCTTCACTTCCCCCCTACTCTTGGTTGCCGAGCACTTTGCAGGAAGCCGAGAGTAGAACATGAGAGGGTATGTCAGAGCGTAAGATTCGAGGTTTATCCATTCACTGGTACAAGAATCGATGTGTTCGACACCGTGCTTGGCGCGCAAGGCGCCTCGGACTGTAATCATGATCGATGCTCTGTCTTTCCTGGGAGCGCGGGCTTGAATGGGCGTGTGGCATGGGTGGTCGTACCATGATGGTAACGGGAGCCTTTTCACCTCCCCCGAGGGGGCAGTATTGGTCTATCGTGTGCGGTTATAAGAACCACCGCAGGGTCTCCTTCTAACCGCACCCGAGTCCGCTGTTTGTCGTGTTCGTCGTAGGCATCTTCTTCCTTCGCCCGGTGAGGACCTTCTCTTCTCTTGCCCTGTTCCATCTTCAGTGGCCATGCCTCCCCGTAGGAGACACCTTCATGTCAGCCCCTCCTCTTCCGACGAAGAGGTGGGCCCTAGCCGTGGTAGTGTCCCGAGCACCTCAGGTGCCGGTGCCAGTCGACCCTCGTCCCCGCCGTTGGTGGCATATAGGGTGATTCACGGGCTCCAAGAAGCCTTTCAGTTTCCCCCTGAATTCGACATCATTTTCCCAACTGTGGACGACGATGTGCTGGGCCTTCCCTCTGGCGGGATCATGGTTCTCGTGGCATCCTTCCAGGCAGGCTTTCGCCTGCCCACTCACCCTTTCATCGCGTCCGTCCTCCACCATTATGGGCGGCATGCGGGGGATCTATCGCCCAATTCTTACCACATCCTTTGTGGATTTGTCTATGCCTGCCAGAGAGTGTCGGTGGAGCCGAGCGTCCTTCTTTTCCGGTAGTTCTACTATATCCAGCGTTGCTTGTTCGACACGGCCTTCGCCTATTTCAAGGCTCAGTCTGGTCGGAACCTCATCCAAGTCTCCTCCACCGCGGCTAACCTCAAAGGTTGGTCACAACGGTACGTGTACCTTGTTAAGTCGAGAGACCACAATGCCTCCGACAGCTGGATGCGCAGGGGCGAGTGTCCTATCTGGGCCGATAGGAGGCCCACGATCAACGCCGCAGAGCGTAAGAAGGTCGATGCCATCCTCTGGTTCTGCATGGTCGATGTGGACTTTGTGTTGACTCCGGGATTACTCCGGGAGATGGGGTTAAGCCCCCCATTACCGCAGGGTACTGTCTTTTATTTTCCACCGAATTGTGCTGGTAGTGATCTGTGTTTAATCAGCTTTTCTCTAATTTCAGGTGCGCCTGAGGTTCCGATGTGGAGCTACGAAACCGTCCGATTGCCATGGTGCGCTCCTCGCCCAGTGGATCATGTCGTGTCGGGGGCCGGCCAGGTGACGATCGTTGCCCCCCAGGCCGAGGTTGCTTTCGCTCCGGGGAGGCTACAATTTTCGGTCCCTACCGGTGTCCCCCTGGTGCGTTCACCAGAAGTGCCCGTAGCTGACGAGGGGTTGAGCCCTCGGGAGGATCCTCTTGAAGGGACTGCTAGCACAGCTGAAGAAGAGTCCACCATGGCTGGCGGTAGTCGTGCCCTCATATCCGAGGAGGATCTGATGGCGCTGGACAACCAGTGTCGCGCGAGGAAAGTAGGGTTTCTACCCCCGCCCGGGGCCGCACACCGCCCCCTCTGTCGTCTGAGCCGCCTACATCCGAGGCTCCACCGCTGCCATCGGTCGGTCAGCTGGTGGTTTCTTCTCCTTCGTCGGTCTCTACGGCACGGGGGCGTGACAGGGGCAAAGCCCCTGCTGCCGACGTTACTTCCCCTCCTCCCCCCGAGGTCTCCTTGCGACGATAGTCCTCGCCGCATGAGGGAACGTCGTCCGGGCTTTCTAAGGTCGCAACGGTTGTTGCCCTTATGGGAAGGAGTGTTCACCTACACGAGCGCACCGAGGAGCTTGACCGTGAGGCGGAAGAGAGGTTGGTGGCTCTGGCCGCCCGAGGCGTGTGTTCAGTTACCCATGCTCTTGGCCTGTGGAGGTATCACTTCGATACTCTTACCAGGAAGCTAGAGGACAGCCAGGCTCTTCAAGCGGAGCTCTCAGCCAACGGCGAGGTGCTCGAGGAGCGCCTAAAGGGGTCGGAGGCCGCCAACGATGAGCTTCGCGAACAACTGGTCCGGTAGGGATTAGCCTTTGCTGGGATGGAACGGGACCGGGATTTCCTCCCCACCCGAGCCGACGTGGCCGAGGCTCGTGTGGTCAAACTAGGGGCGCATGTTCAAGACTTGACGTCTCGTGCTCAGGAAGTCGAGGTGGAGCTTGTCGGGTTGCGCTCGTCGATGTCGACTACTGGTGAGGAGGCGGTGGAGAGCTTCCGCTCTTCTTCGGCTTATCGGGACGAGCTGACCGCTATGGCCCTGAGTTTTACGGGCCGGCTGATGTGGGCTATGCCACATCACCGGCACGCGATCATGGCTTCCGGGAGGGCTGGAGTGCTGCGGTCAAAGCCACAGCGGAGAGCCTCGGTGTTGTCATTCTGACTCTTCTTCCTCCCTCGACACCCTATGGCCCGGAGGCTGATGGTGGTGAAGGGGAGCTTGGCGACGAGGAGGCTGGTGCCGAAGAGTCGGCGCCTGGTCTGAGCGTGGATGAGCGAGCACCCATTACTGCCTTGACCGTGGGGGACCAGGTGGTGGACTTAGTCGACGATCCATCTCCCTCCGGAACTGTCTCCGCACGTGAGCCTGAAGAACCTATGGCATGTGATGATGTACTCGGGGAGGACCCCTGAGAGGGTGCCCCATGCTTTCTTTTAATTCATTCTATCTTTTCCACGGCGGTAGCCGTCCCTCTATAATCTTTTCACCTCGAAATAGAAGCCTTTCCTTTATTTTGCAACTCTTGAGATTTCTTCCGTGTATTTTCCTACCTTCTGAATGGCTGCAAAATCCCCAGGAGATACGAATCGGCGCCCTTGAGAGAGACTCTGAAAGGGCGTGACTTTCATGATCCGTCGCTTCGGTTTCTGGGGATTTACTTGAGACGGTGAGAGTCCTCATTCTTCTGGGGACTTCGCTTCTCCTTATAAATAGTGGCTACCGTGGTGGGCTCTTGACTACCTCTAAATTGGCGAGTTTTGAGGAGAGAGTCCTTCCGCGGGATGTCATCAAGGGAGTCCGGCACTTCATCCGACAACGAATCCTTGCAGGCCCGTCGCCAACCCTTGATCCTCCGGAGAGACCCTCCTCCGACACCGTGGCGGCCGTGGCCGGAGCCAGGAGCGCATGGTCTGGTCTCTGAGTAGTACCTCACCGGTACATGGACGGCTGGCGGGAGGCCTTGGACAAGGTTAACCGCTTGTATGCCGGCAGGGGGGTTCTGCTTCTTGAGCCGGACAGGTTCCGTCCCTAAGGGGACTGGGAATCTCCCCGTATGGATCCCTTCCTGCTGATGGAAGTGGCTCCTTTCTTGCTCATCTTGTTTTCATGGTGTATGACTGCTCCCCCCTATCCTTTGCATTGTAGGTGCATGATGAGGCATTTCTCGCTACTGGAGCACCTTCCTTCTGGCGGGACAGGGCGTATGACGGCGCGGAAGCTGTTTTCCCTTCTTCCACTCTGCGGGCATGGGGGGAAGCATCCTCCCGAGCCGAGAGGAGGGCTCTTCTGCTTGAAGATGGCCGCCGGTGGGGCAATAGGACTTGCTTGCCAGTTTGCAGGTGTGACGACTTAGGAGATCCAGATACCGATAACCCGATATCATTGATTTACCGATACCAAGAGCTCGGGGAAGCCACCCAAGATGTTGATGAGGCCTCGTAAGGGTTAGTGAGTGTTTGTTGAGGGGATGCATAACAAATAGAAATTACACATGCAATATTAATTAAAGCATTCATTTAAACGGAAGCAATTACATAGATCAGAGAGGTAAATTTATACAAGTAGTCGAGATCCATATATCACAAGTCCCACACTGTACAATGGTCCAAAAATAAATAACTACACGGGACGTATCCCGGTCAAAAGAAGAAAAAGAGCAGACTGACCACTAACCGACCACTGACAGACCACTGCTGGCTCTAAGGTTTTTCGCCAAAAGTACGAGAGAATCCTGCGGCCTGATACTCCGCCTCACCTGTAAAAGGAAGGGGTGAGTCTCATAGCGGAGACTCAGTAGGGTTCACAAAAATCCCTAAATCGCAACTAACTAAAGGAAAGCAGTAAAGCATGCATTGACATAAATAAATGACAATTTAATAAAGTTGTAAAACTAACTAAACAGTTTATGAACAGCTAGCTAGCATGCCAATTAGAATTTAAACGCAAGTACTCGAAATCTACCAATAGACAATAACTCAATCATTTCCAAGTGACAAGAGTGAGAAGGAGAGGAGATCCACCAGAAGAAGAAACCAGATGCATCCACTGACGGCTTACACTGCGTCTCAAGCATCTACGCAAGCCTGATCATAGCAAGCGAGATGCGTAACAGTACCAAAACAAGTAACTAGTCAGAGCAACACTCGTTAGTGTCAGTCCAAGTCTTTGACCACGTGTGCACACACCGGATCGTGCCTAGAGCCAGGCCTCTAACTAGTATTCCCCTCTGTAGGATGCTACGGTTGGACTGGGGCCCACAGAACTAGCTTAAAAATCGTGAAACTGGGATACCCCGCCACCTCTCCCGGGTGGGATCAACACTGAAAGTCGTCGGGCTACGATTGGTGGTTCTATCACTAGGAAAGAGAATCTAGCTCTATTGGGATCTAAAATCATGCCATAATTTATGATAACAATTAAACATGGAAAATATACAAGATTCAAGGCATAATTAACTGAATATGTTAAGATGGCTATTATTCAATAATTCAATGCATAAATAATTTAATATGCTAAAATGGCAATCATTCCATAATTAAATGCATAATTTAAATGAACACGCATCATTATAGAACAAGCGGTCGAACTAGGGCCGCTATGGTTTTAGGCCGTCGAACGACGGACCGCCGCATGCTACTCAACGGATTAACCGTGAGATTTCTTCCACCATTCAAATTTAATTTATTTACGCGATCTAATCGTCAGCCGCTCGAGTCAATAAACGGTTTATGGTGGATCGTTATAAAATCTAGAATAACTGAAACATAGTCCTTACCGGAGAATCGGACCTACCGGAATCATAACCGGATGCCCTCCCGGTCGACTCAAATCGACGAGAGTTATTATTTTAACATGTTTCCTGCCAATCCATTTTTAACCTGTTCCCTGCCAATCCATCATCTCAATATAACAATTTATCATCTATGAACTCAGCGACGATGGGCATGCTATTAAAACATAAAGACGATGGGCATGCTGTTAAAACATAACGACGATGGGCATGCTGTTATTAATCTATGAACTCAGCAACGATGGACATGCTTTTGGAACAATTTAACGGGCTAGGGCTACGATCCCCCTACCTCATACGCAACGGAAACGCCCGATCCGGCCGCATGCAAGCCGAGGGACGTCGCGATTTGTCCTTTCATGGCCGCCTCTCCACAAGATTAAGCCGAGGATGCTGATTTTTCCGTGAGGAGGGAAGATGGGGCCGCCCGATGACGTCATGGAACCGCGTCTCCGCGCCGGGGTTTGGCTCCAATGAGGGCGACGCCGCGTTCTATCCCTTGCCGATTCGTCGACGGAGCTCTAGCTCCTCCACCAAGGCCGTCAAGTCGCCGGCGTGCCGAGAAGAGATAAAGAGGGAGAGAGGGTGGCCGGTCTCGTCCGCCTCCGCGCACCGTGAAAGGAGAAAAGGGGGGCGAGACAGGGGGAGGCCGGTCGCTGTCCTCCCCTTGCCCGGTCGCCAGCAAGGCCACCGGCCGTCCTCCCCTTTCTTGGGCCGCCTAGCACCACCGAGAAGAGGAAGATGAGAGAGGGGCTCGCGGCCATCCGCGGTGGAAGGGGGAGAAGCCGCCGTCGCTCGAGGTCACCGCCGAGGTGGTCACTGCCGCCGTCCTCCGTCGTGGCCGGCCGATCACCGCGAAGACGAGGGACAGGCAAGGGAGGGGGGGCCTCGCGGGTTTCCTGTGCGTCGCGGGTGCCTGCGGGTTCGCCCCGTCGGGTGAAAGAAAAGGGGGGAGGGGGGAGGGGGGAGGGGGGGAGCAAAGGGAAAGTGGGAGAGAGGGGGGAGATCGAAAGGGTTAAAAAAAGTTAAAATGTTATTTTTTTATTTTTAACCCTATTTTCATTCTAAACCCTCAATTAAGCAAAAATGTGTAAATGCCCATTTATTTTACATAAAGGCTTTAATCTAATTAGATTAAATATTAGAAAAAGCCCATACATTTCATAAAATTAGCCAAAATTCATGGATTTATTTCTATTCCATTACCGGTAAAGATCCATTAAAGGACGGGTCTCACAGCAGGCATGGCCAGCGTGCTGCAATGGCCTTCATAATGTGTGGGCCTCGTTGCTCCAGTGCCCCCTGTCGACCAGGGGTGGTCGGACCAACCGACCTAGTTTTCCTGGTGCAGGTCTCTCTGCCAGTGGCATCCCTATTGGTCGCCTTCCATAGAACAAAAGGGATGCTAGGTGTGGACCTCTCATGAGCGGGTCGAGGGATGGAGGGTTTATCCCTCTTATCTGGCATAGGTGGCTCCCACTGTTGGTCTGCTTCGTCAGAACAAGTGACCGAGGAGTGGCTGTTTGTTCGTGCAAGGGGTGATAGGTGTCCGCTCAACTGCTAGCAGCTAGTCGAACGATGAAGGTTGAGGTTGTATGTAACAGCGGTTGGGTGTACCTTTCTTTTGATCCGCTTGTAAGTTGGTCACGTAACGGTGACTTTTCGGTCTTTGGCAGCTTGTATTTGGACTAAAGGAGTAAAAATTCTTTAATTTGACTTTGATATTCGTTGTGTACCTTTTGTTGGAAGGCTTCTGCATATCTCTGGGTGACTTTTCCGCGTGTGTGCTCTGCAGTATCTGCATCCTCCATTTGTTTGCGGCCATCTTTTTTAAGGGGAGCGGTGCTCGCCTCTTGGGAACCCTTAGGTCACCTTCTTATTTTTAAGGGTAGCGGTGCTCGCCTCTAGGGAACCCTTAGGTTACCTTCTCATTTTCAAGGGTAGCCGTGCTCGCCTCTAGGAAACCCTTAAGTTACCTTCTCATTTTCAAGGGGAGCCGTGCTCGCCTCTAGGGAACCCTTAGGTTACCTTCTCGTTTTCAAGGGGAGCGGTGCTCGCCTCTAAGGAACCCTTAGGTTACCTTCTCATTTTTAAGGGATCCGTGCTCGCCTCTAGGAAACCCTTAGGTTACCTTCTCGTTTTCAAGGGGAGCAATGCTCACCTCTAGGGAACCCGTGGGTTACCTTCGTGGAGTATGGCTGGTAACGTTTCACTAGAAGAATTTCCTAAGGTTTACAGAGTTCCATGTCATGGGTACCTCTCCCCCCCCAGCATTGCCAGCTTGTACGCTCCTTTACCAAGTACTTCAGTTATTTTGTATGGGCCTTCCCAATTTGGCGCGAGCTTTTCGGTGGCTCCCCTTGGGTCGGCCACGCTTGCTCGCTGTAGTACCAAATCTCTAGGGGAAGAAGTGTCGTTCTTTGTCTCGGGCATTGTAGTATTGGGCCAGCTTCTGTTGGTATGCTATGAGCCTCATTTGCACACTTGCCCTGTCATCTTCGAGCAGATCTAAGTTTTCCCGCATTGCCTGGTTATTCTTGGCCTCGTCGAAGTGTCCCACTCGTAGCGAGGGGTTGCCTATCTCCACCGGTATTACCGCTTCTGCGCCGTATGCTAGATGGAACGGTGTCTCTCCTGTGGCCGCTCGGGTAGTGGTACGGTGGGCCCATAGGATGCTCGGGACCGAGTCGACCCATGAGTCACCTGCTTGGTCAAACCGGGTCTTGATGCAATGGAGAAGCGTCCTATTGGCGTTTTCCACCAGCCCATTGGCCTGGGGGTGTCCCACAGACGTGTAGTGGTTCTAAATCCCCAGCTCGGAGCATTTCTCCTGGAAGGCGGCGCTCGCGAATTGCCTGTCGTTGTCAGTTGTGAGAACTCACAGAATCCCAAATCGACAGATGATACTTTGCATCACGAACTTCCATGTCACTTCGCTCGTAATCTTCCCCAATGGTTAAGCTTCGACCCATTTGGTGAAGTAGTCAATGACGACTATGAGGAATTTCTTCCTCCCTTGTGCCTCGGGAAAGGGACCTAGTATGTGAAAGAAGTGTATGCCCTGCAAGCCAATCACTTATGAAGTGATGGCATCATTTCTTATATATTTTAATTCGTATTTATGGTAATTTCTTAATTATGTCTTATTTATTTATATGTATTACGGCTTGATGTAATGAAGTCCTTGAGCGTAGGCTATGAAGGTTGAATCATAATGAGATTATGATAGTGAGATCAACCTTCTAGATGCATGTGTTCTAAATGTTCTTGGTTATAGGATCTTTGAGATAGGACATCAAAGAATCTGGATAGACCAGTGCACATGATATCCTCTCATATGATGAGGGTGACTGACTTACAATCACTAGTGTGGAGACACTAAGATATATGTGCAGGTGCCCATTACAAGAATAGGGTTCACTGAACTGATCCGATCAGGAATCTCTGGATTGTAATTATATCTAACTGTCAACCAAGAGATTCCTCAGTTGTAGTTGCACAATTGGTCCTTTAACATGAGTCACCAAAGATACCTTGCATGAGGACTTCTGTATTTTGATTCTTGGCAAAGGGACTTTATCCATAAGTCCTGGATGCTCAGGTATTCAGATACAACGAAATACATGCGAGGGAAAGTGAGTGACAACAGTGGATCATTCACTCTCAGATATAGCATGAGAGAGAATGCTTATGAATAGTACTCGGTTAAATCCTTGGCCAAGGTAGATAGTTCAATGGAAAAGGAGTTTTCCATTTGGACTTAGAGTACGTTCATCAGGTCATAGATAAGAAGAGTTTGACAATATGACCATACCCTTAATTATGACCAAGGGCATTGGGTATGAATGGAGGACTATAGCTGTGTGGTAACTGTTGATGGAAAGGTCCCAGAGTGGTTTTATAGACCCCCTTTGTCTTCTAGGGTCACAGAGTGTTGCTTGGTGCTTACTGTCGTCTGAAAGCCTATTAGAGGAATAATCATGAGATGATTATTCATCATAAGATAATTAATTAATTATTTAGGTCATGAGATGATTGAATAATTAATTCCATGTTAATTAATAATATAGAAAAACTAAGAAGGAGTTCTTAAGCTTATTGGGCCTAAAACCAGACTGACACTGGGCCTAGAGGGTCACACACATAAGGGTTATGTACGGTGGAAGTATATTTGCAATGTTAGACTGTTAAGGGTTTTTGTGAAAGACCGAGAAGTCTATAAATAATTGTGATGGGAAAAACCCTGGGCCAAGCATCCAGGGTTTTCTCGGGCCGTCTCCTTCTCTCTCCTAGGGAGGGGCGCCCCCCTCTCTCTCCTACTCTTCTTCCTCTCATCTCTAGTGTAGAGATCATGGAGATGCCACAGAGAAGATCGTTCGTGGGGGCATTACGATGAGGAGATTCCACCATCCGTGCCCGTCTGGATACCGCTAGAGGCCGTTCACTTGCGCGGCTAATTACCGCCACGAGGGATTGTTTCCACTTTGCTGCGATCTGAGTATCGCAGAGGTAATATCGAATCTCGTAGTTCCAGATCTTCATCGGGAATCACACAGGAGCGATCAACACGGCCGGGTTAAAATTTTAATTTCTACTTTCCGCTGCGTTCTTCGTGATCCCGGCCCTGATCCTTACAGTGGTATCAGAGCCAGGTTGATCGCTCGTGATTCCCACTTGTTCTAGGAATTTTTCTGTGATTTTCGCATCTATTTCCCATGATTTTTCATGGCTATGGACCATCCCATGAGATGGGGTCGATGCCCATGGAGATGGGGTTGGATTACTTGGGACGGAGGCAGGATCGATGGGGGTTTATTGACGGTGGTGCCGATGGCACTAGCAACCTCTGGAAGGGTAGGAGATTCCCTGTACAATGGTCTCCTTGCTCGCGTGCGAAGTCCCTCGCCGGAGATGGAAGTGGGTGCGGTAGGCCGATAGGGCTCAGCAACGTCTAGGGCTGATGGTAGATGGTCTGGCGGAGGTGGCTTGGGCCATTGGGTGGCCGATCGGTGCCCGTGGGGGCAAGCCCCTATTCGCACGGTGGAAGCCCTGCTCGCGCGGCTACTCGGGTTTGAAAAACCCCTTTTTCGTGACGGCGTGGGGCGGCGCCTGCTGCCGGTGACCTACTGGTCGGTCGCCGGAGGTCCCACACGGCATTGGCGGCATTCGGTGGCCGACCGTTGTCGGGAGAGGCCGCCCCAGGCGGCGGCGGTGGCGGTCTGTTTGCGGAGGGCGCCGCTAGGGTTTCTGCGAAACGGGCGGCGAGAGGGGAGAAGACAATGGCGCAATGCGCCGTGGCCTACCCCATCAAACTGTGACCGGCGCGATAGACCTATTTTCTGGCGCGATGGACCTTGGCGCAATGCGCCCCCCGAGCTCTCCTTTGGATTTTAATAGGATTTAAATCCATTCTCATCTGACCGCATCCCAGACTGCCTAGATCTGCCGAGGGGAATTTTAGAAATTCCTATTTCAGTAAATTTTCTAATTTTCATGTGATGATTAATTTAGAAAATTTAGTTTTAATAAAATTATTCTATTTTGGATTTAAATAAGATTTAAATCAGGTGCCTCCATCCTCAGCCCGGGATGCCATGACTTAAAATTAGAAATTTTAGAAATTCTAATTGTAATAAGTTTCCTAATTACTCATGTGATGATTGATTTAGAAAATTTATTTTTTTATAATAGAATTGTTCGATTATTATAATTTTAAATAGAATTATTCTATTTAAACAACAGTAAAATCCCAGAAAATTATGCGAAAATTATAGAATTGAAATTCCACCTTGGATTCTAGATTTAATTTGATTAAATCTATTTTTTAAAATAATCAAAATTCTGATTTTGATTGAAACCCATGTTTTAAGGCCAAAATTATTTTATTTTGAGAAAAGAAAATTTTGTTTGAGCATGCCATGGGTGCGATGATTGGGTAAATATGGACAGCGCTTAGATGTGATTGTTGCATTCATGTGATGAATGGCGAATGGTTTATTTATGTTGATGGATGTATTTTATGGGGCCTGCATGCCTCCCTCCTCTCTCTATATTCTGTGTTGTAAATTCTACCTCCCTCTCGGTTATGTACTCGCCAAAAGGCATCTTTTTTTATATTAAATGTAATATTTGGCCAGTTGGCATTAGTTTAGTACATGTATATATATTTGAAGATTTTGCGAAGGCGTGTACGTGAGGACGAGGATGATCCATCAACAGGAGGTGCGATTTGATCGAGCTGCAAGTTATATGCCGCCAAGATCCATCTAAGTGCCGATATGCATGTGATGTGTATGCTTTATCATGTGATGATATTTAGGTGTTGGTGTCTGACTATCTGGCTCTAGTCAGGTCACGATAAGCTGTCCATACTCACCCATAGCATGTGTTTCTTATTTACTTGTTTTAGAATAGATTTTGAATCTATTTCTATTAGGTTTGATATATATATATATATATATATATATATATATATATATATATATATATATATATATGCGCTATATTATATACCACTATTTGATGAAACCAAATAAAATTGATAAATCCCCCCTTCGATCAATATTAGGTTGTAAACGTGAGGCATTAACAATGACCCACGTGGCCTTCCATTATTATAGTTTGGGTGAGCTGGTCTTAAACCTGGGAAGGTTTGTTGTGCTACCACAAGGCCGACCCAGTAAGGGGTCAGTGACCTGAACTACGGTATGCTTATACCATGTGTGGGGTGGAGGACTGGTGTAGCTTTGTTGTGCTACCACAAGGGATGCATCACAAATTCATGCTCACCGCGTAATAATGGGTGTAACCTAACTAGACTTTGTGGTTTGTTGTGCTACCACAAGATCACAAGTGTTCTTGAGGCCGAGTAAGACTAGAAATTGTAAGAAATTACAATTGGAAAGAGTTGCCTACTCACTAAGTATGGGGTGGTTTGTTGTGCTACCACAAGACCACTACTATAATGTTAATGGGATTCTAGTCCCCACTAGGAAGCTGGCGGAGTTTCCCGTCTTTACATAATGGGGGTTATGTAAAGTCGCCGAAAATTAGTGGGAGCTTTATATTAAGATAAAAGACCATATCTTAGTTGAATGACTTTAATGTTATATTGTGCATCTCCTTTTTAGATTAATGATGTCGAATCGCGTATTGTTGTGGCATATTAGATGCCAACAAGGATTCACTGAATCAAAATTTTGTGACTGACTTATGAAATTGAGAATAGTTCTCATCACTCGAAAGGGAAATAGTCTATTTTCTTGATGAGCTATTGCCTGAACCTCCTTATGTTTGTTAGTAAGACTAACGATAAGAGGAGGGCTTAGTAACTCTTTGAGAAAGACAATGCTAAGCAATTGCAACTTCTGGCTAAGGCTATCAAGAGAGATGAGACTAGGAGAGACTAGAGCTGGTGCTTCATTACCATGAGGATGGCTATTGGAAGAAGAACTACAAGTTGAATCTTGTAGGGAAGGCAAAGTAGAAGCTTGGTGAAGTTTCGGATACTGAAAAGTAGAAGGCACTTAATTAAGGTCAAGAGTATTCTACAAATTGAAATTGGAGCAAAAGTTGTTACCATTGCAATAGAGACTACCGACCTCGAGATGCCTTCAGGAGCTATTTAGAATTGATAGATTTTCTATTATAGTTATCCCTTCATCAGGAACATTAGTTCCAACTCTACTTTAAACCCTCGTGGTTTTAATATTAGTTTTGGAAACAATAGTTGTGTAATGTTCTTGAATGGCAAAGAGTTTGCCAATGGGAGTTTATGTAATGATCTGTTCATTCTAAACATTGGTGCTCCTGAGTTTTGTGTGGTTAGGCTTCCAGATAGGAAGATGATTGATATAAATCAAGCTTATCTCTGGCATTGTGGGCTTGGTCATCTTAGTGAAGAATTGTTCACATGTTGTATAAAATGGATGTTTTATTTCATTTGATTATGAATTGTTTACAATATGTGAATTATACCTCATGGGTAAGATGACCATTTCTCCATTTAGGAGAAATGGAGAAAGAGTCATGGAGTTATTTGAACTCATTCATTCTGATGAATGTGGATTTATTTCCACTTAGGCCAGAGGAGGATTTTCTCACTTCACTACTTTCTCTAATGGTTTCTCTTTGCTTTGATATGAGTACTTGATGAAGTACAAATATTAAGTTTTTGAGAAATTTAAGAGTTTAAGAGTAAAGTGGAAAAAGAAATTTATAGGGGTATTAAAACTCTTCGATCGGATCGAGGAGGAAAAATACTTGGGTGCATACATCACACTATACCTTAGGGATAATGGTGTATTATCCTGGTGGACACTTCTTTGTTCTCACCTCTATTGTGGGGTATAGAAGGTCCATAATAAGCTTTGCCGAATTATTCTTGTCTCTCTGGGGAGTTATCCCCTAAAGGCCACTGTTTATATGTTGAATAAAGTTCTGTTTAAGTCCAATGTCTTCCAAACCATATGAGATATAGAAAGGGAGACTGACCTTAAGCGTGTTAAGGTTTTGGCTCCACTTAAAGCATGGTGTTAAGAACACTCCATGTACCCCACCATCATAATTATAGACTTAAGGTTGATCCTTATTTCAAACGGGTTTGTTGTGCTACCACAAGGCTCATTTGACTTGAAGGTTAGTCTAAGTCTATGGCATAGTGATGCCTTTAAGTAAGGTAGACAAATGTTGTAGTCTTGTTGTGCTGCCACAAGGGCTATAACACTAATCTATACTTTCTGCCTATTGTTGGACCAACTTGACTAAGTCACTTTGATTTGTTATGCTACCACAAGGTCATGGTGATTTAGGAGATCAATTGGTTCGGATATTGTAAACGTTGCAAGTATCAAGACTTGGTGGGAACAGTGGGAGCATAATAGATCTAGAAGGTGTTCTAGAACTACAAAGTATAATGTGAACCTATTCAGGTTGACACACAAGCTGTTCATAGGTCTGGCCGAGTACCTATAAAACTAAGAAGATATGTTGGATGTATCTCTGGTTTGAATAATAAGGTACTATATAAATGAGGATATTGATCCCCTGACCTATGAGGAGACAATAAGTGTTATTGACTCTGGGAAAATAGCAAGAGGCCATAAAATCGAATATGGATTCCATGTACTCCAGCCAAGTTTTGAACTTGGTAGATCCACCCGAAGGTATTGTACACATCGGAAGCAAGTGGATTTTTGAGAAGATAAATTGGAGAAGATGGATATGTAGATACCTACACGGTAAGCTTAATGGTAGAAGAAATATCGTCACAGTCAAAATGTTGATTATGACGAAATATTCTATCCAGTTGCCATGTTTGAATCCATTGAGATTTTGCTTGCCATTGATGCATACCGTGGTTATAAGATTTGGCATATGGATGTGAAATGGTGTTCCTCATAAGTAGTCTAAATGAGGAAGTGTACATGTTAGAACTAGAGAGATATCACCTCCATGGAATGACCAAATATGGTGTGCTAGGTTCAAAGGTCCATCTACGAACTAAAGAAAAGCTTCCCGCAGCTAAAACATAAGGTTTGATAAGGTGATCAAATCTTATGGCTTCTTTAGGAATGAAGAAGAGTCTTGTGTGTTCAAGAGGATAATTAAGTGGGAGTATAGTTACAATTTTGATTCTATGTGTCGATAACAAACTACTCTTTAGGAATGATTTAGTTAAGTTATCTTAGGTAAAGTTGCGTTGTCTTAGTACTTCTCCATGAAATACTTAATTTGGAGAAGCATCGTTACACTGGTAACTTGGGTCTATGTAGATAGATCAAGGAAGGATGCTTAACTTAACTCTGTTATCGTACATAGATGGTATTGTCAAAGGGTTTGACAAGGAACGATACCTAGATAAGTCTCATGCTGATGAGACGTAAATTTTACCTCTCTAAGAAGATGTTTTCTAACTCTTCTATGTAGAGGTAACACATGAGTAATATTCATTATGCTTTAGGCATAAAGGTTTATCATGTGTAATATACTATGTACGAGATCTGATATATCAAATACTCTAAGTGTTATGAGCATGTATCAAACAGATCCAGGTGAGCAGCATTGGAGTGCTATGAAATATATTCTTATATTCTTGTGAAGAATTAAGGATATGTTCTTGGTGAATGGAGAAGGTGATTTGACGGTTAGTTGGAAGAGTTCTAAATAGACATCAAATAACGATTCGACATTATGTAGATGAAATAGTTAATCATCATATAGGGAGTTATCCCTAGTGTCACTGATCAGGTACTCTTGTTATCCGATAACGAGAGGGTTATAGCTCTTGCTTTGGAACCGTGGTCTCATCAAAAGTCGTTGTACTTTCTGCAATGGTTCCACCTGATTAGAGATATTGTAAATAAAAGGGAGATGTCACCTAGAAAGAGTTTCTTCCGCTAATAACTTTGCAGATCCACTAACTAAGTCGTTGACTCAAGATGTGGTTGAGTATCACCTAAGGCTGATGGAGATCAAGCGGGAGGTGATTGGCTTTAGTGCAAGTGGGAGAATGAAAGAAGTGTATGCCCTGCAAGACAATCACTTATGAAGTGATGGCATCATTTCTTATATATTCTCATTCGTATTTATGGTAATTTCTTCATTATGTCTTATTTATTTATACGTATTATGCTTGATATAATGAAGTCCTTGAACGTAGGCTATGAAGGTTGAATCATAATGAGATTATGATAGTGAGATCAACCTTCTAGATGCATGTGTTCTAAATGTTCCTGGTCATAAAATCTTTGATATTGGACATCAAAGAATCTTGATAGATCAGTGCACATGATATCCTCTCATATGATGAGGGTGACTGATCTCACAATCACTGGTGTGGAGACACTAAGATATATGTGCAGGTGCCTATTACAAGAATAGGGTTCACTGAACTGATCCGATCAGGAATCTCTGGATGGTAATTATATCTAACTGTCAACCAAGAGATTCTTCAGTTGTAGTTGCACAATTGGTCCTTTGACATGAGTCACCAAAGATACCTTGCATGAGGACTTCTGTATTTTGATTCTTGGCAAAGGGACTTGATCCATAAGTCCTAGATGCTCAGGTATCCCGATACAGCGGAATACATGCAAAGGAAATTGAGTGACAACAGTGGATCATTCACTCTCAGATATAGCATGAGAGAGAATGCCTTATGAATAGTGCTCGGTTAAATCCTTGGCCAAGGTAGATTGTTCAATGGAAAATGAATTTTCCATTGGGACTTAGAGTACGTTCATCAGGTCATAGATAAAAACGGTTTGACAGTATGGCCATATCATTAATTATGACCAGGGGCATTGGGTATGAATGGAGGACTATAGCTGTGTGGTAACTGTTGATGGAAAGGTCCCAGAGTGGTTTTATAGACCCCCTTTGTCTTCTGGGGTCACGGAGTATTGCTTGGTGCTTACCGTGACCTGAAAGTCCATTAGAGGAATAATCATGAGATGATTATTCATCATAAGATAATTAATTAATTATTTAAGTCATGAGATTATTGAATAATTAATTCCATGTTAATTAATAATGTGAAAAAGCTAAGAAGGAGTTCTTAAGCTTATTGGGCCTAAAACTAGACTGACACTTGGTCTAGAGGGTCACACACATAAGGGTTATGGACGGTGGAAGTATATTCACAATATTAGACTGTTAAGGGTTTTTGTGAAAGATCGAGAAGTCTATAAATAATTACGATGGGAAAAACCCTGGGCCAAGCATCTAGGGTTTTCTCGGGCCATCTCCTTCTCTCTCCTCCTAGGGAGGGGCGTCCCCCTCTCTCTCCTACTCTTCTTCCTCTCATCTCTAGTGTAGAGATCATGGAGATGCCCCGGAGGAGATCGTTCGTGGGGGCATTACGACGAGGAGATTCCACCGTTCGTGCCCGTCTGGATACCGCTAGAGGCCGTTCACTTGCGCGGCTAATTACCGCCACGAGGGATTGTTTCCACTTCGCTGCAATCTGAGTATCGCAGAGGTAATATCGAATCTCGTAGTTCTAGATCTTCATTGGGAATGACACAGGAGTGATCAACACGGCCGGGTTAAAATTTTAATTTCTACTTTCCACTGCGTTCTTCGTGATCCCGGCCCTGATCCTTACAGTGGTATCAGAGCTAGGTTGATCGCTCGTGATTCCCACTTGTTCTAGGAATTTTTCTGTGATTTTCACATCTATTTCCCGTGATTTTTCATGGCTATGGGCCATCCCATGAGATGGGGTTGATGCCCATGGAAATGGGGTTGGATTACTTGGGACGGAGGCAGGATCGATGGGGGTTTGTTGACTGTGGTGCCGAGGGCACTAGCAACCTCTGGAAGGGCAGGAGATCCCCTGTACAATGCTCTCCTTGCTCGCGTGTGAAGTCCCTCGCCGGAGATGGAAGAGGGTGCGGCAGGCCGATAGGGCTCAGCTACGTCTAGGGCCAATGGTAGACGGTCTGGCAGCGGTGGCTTAGGCATTGGGTGGCCGATTGGCGCCGGTGGGGGCAAGCCCCTATTCGCAAGGTGGAAGCCCTACTTGCGTGGCTACTCCGAGTTGAGAAACCCCTTTTTCGCAGCGGCGTGGGGCGGCGCCCGCCGCCGGTGACCTACTGGTCGGTCATCGGCGGTCCCACGACGACGCTGGCGGCGTCCGGTGGCCGACCGTTGCCAGGGGAGGCCGCCCCAGGCGGCGGCGGTGGCGGTCTGCTCGCGAAGGGCCCCGCTAGGGTTTCTGCGAAACGGGCAGGGAGAGGGGGAAGACGATGGCGCAATGCGTCGTGGCCTACCCCATCAAACCGTGACCGGCGCGGTAGACCTATTTTCTGGCGCGATGGACCTTGGCGCAATGCGCCCCCCGAGCCCTCCTTTGGATTTAAATAGGATTTAAATCCATTCTCATTTGACTGCATCCCAGACTGCCTTGTTCTGCCGAGGGTAATTTTAGAAATTCCTATTTCAATAAATTTTCTAATTTTCATGTGATGATTAATTTAGAAAATTTATTTTGAATAAAATTATTCTATTTTGGATTTAAATCCAGGTGCCTCCATCCTCAGCCTGGGATGCCATGACTTAAAATTAGAAATTTTAGAAATTCTAATTTTAATAAGTTTCCTAATTACTCATGTGATGATTGATTTAAGAAATTTGTTTTTTTATAATAGAATTGTTCTTTTATTATAATTTTAAGTAGAATTATTCTATTTAAGTAACAATAAAATCCTAGAAAATTATGCAAAAATTATAGAATTGAAATTTCACCTTGGATGCTAGATTTAATTTGATTAAATCTATTTTTCAAAATAATCAAAATTTTGATTTTGATTGAAACCCATGTTTTAAGGCAAAAATTATTTTATTTTGAGAAAATAAAATTTTGTTTGAGCATGCCATGGGTGTGATGATTGGGTTAATATGGACAACGCTTAGATGTGATTGTTGCATTCATGTGATGAATGGTGAATGATTTATTTATGTTGATGGATGTATTTTATGGGCCTGCATGCCTCCCTCCTCTCTCTATATTCCGTGTTGTAAATTCTACCTCCCTCTCGGTTATGTACTCGTCATAAGGCATCTTCTTTTATATTAAATGTAATATTTGGCCAGTTGGCATTAGTTTAGTACATGTATATATATTTGAAGATTTTGCGAAGGCGTGTACGTGAGGACGAGGATGATCCATCAATAGGAGGTGCCATTTGTTCGAGCTGCAAGTTGTATGTCGCCAAGATCCATCTAAGTGCCGATTGTAGACAGGCCAGAATCGATGCTATGTTGAGTAAATCTCATGTCACCACGTGACGCCCCAAAGTGGACTTCAATATTGGCTTAATACGAAATTTTTCTAATTTCTCCATATTAATTGTAATTTCTTGGCATAATTGAAATTAACGCCTGGAGAGAGGGCGTGCTTTAATTGACGACCTGATCAGGGGCGTGTTTTCCATAAATAAACGACTGTTCAAACAGGCGTTGTTTCCTGGATTTTACGAATCCTAAATAAAATAAAACTCAAAGAATTGACGCCTTCCTGAGGGGCGTTGATTATTTAACGCCCGTTCAAACAGGCGTCATTTCATAATTTTAAATAAGGAAAGTCCTTTACTTCTATAATTAAATCTAGGAATTGACGACTGTGAGAATGACGTCATTTCAATTGACGCCCCTAGTCAGGTCGTCATTTTCACTTCCGTCTCCCTTTCGCATGCTTCTTTCCAGTAATGATCCTTTCCCCATTTTATATCTTGTGTTCGATTGGGAAGAGGGTTCCTTATTGGAGGATTCATTATCTTGTTTTAATCCTATTAATGCAAGGATTTTTGGCCTATAAATACCTTAACATCTGCTTCTCGCGCGAGGGTAACACAGTAACAGAGAAAAAAAAATGAAGAACAACACAGAATAACAGAGTTAACATAGCCGTGAGAAGAGAGTTTGTTATTTTACAGTTTCTTCTTCCATTGGAGGCGTTTTCTTCATCCGGCGTTCTTCATCCATAACAACTGCTGCAACCTTGTTTTTCCCTTTACTGTTGCATACACAACAGCAGGGATTACCCTTTAGTCTTTTGGTTTTAGTTTATTCGTAGCATCACATATTCTTCTTCTAGCTCTCGGCTAGAGTTTCATCTATATCTTACTTGCATAACATTCATAATCTCATCCTTGTTACTCCTCTTAGGGGTTTAAAATCAAAACACACAAGGTGTGTTCATGCCCAATTTGTTTGATTTCATATCTTTTGAGCATTGATACTACACACTTGGCTAATCCATATCTTTGTTTATTTTGTGTGTTTGCAAGGGTAATCAAGCTATAAACCCCCTTCATCGGCCGGCCGGTAGAAGGAGGAAGGAAGAATTCCCAATCTCACCCGCTCAATACAAGGTACATGCGATCATCCTTCTTCTTTTGAGGTAACCCCTCTGGCGATCACCCTCCTTAGAGCATCTCATGCTCAACCTATTTTTTTTCATATCCCACATATTTTAGCATAGTTATTCATCCCTAATCATCATTTGTCATCATTCTCTCTCTCTCTCTCTCTTTTTTAAAAAATATCTATGTGACACGTTTACAAATTGGCGATCACGGTGGGACTCTTTTTATTTTTAGTTCAATTACCCCTCCCTTTGGCATCCTCGCGTGCCCCTCCCTTTGGCGCCCTCGCGTCCCCCTCCCTTCGGTACCCTCGCGTGCCCCTCCTTTGGCACCCTCACGTGCCCCTCCTTCATGCTCCACGTAGCACACTCCCCTTGTGCACCACGTGCACACCTCTCACTGGATTAGCCAATTTGTGTAGTATCCATATCATTTTTCTTAGAAAAGAAATTGATTCATGTCTGTCAGCAGGGTTAACGGTTCTCTGGAACTAAATAACGCCCTTCATACCGCCGTCATTTCCACATACAACGACCGTTCGAACATGCGCTGTTTCCATTTTTATTGTCAGCATTTTCATCATTTTATAATTAACGCCCCTCACAGAGGCGTCATTTCCCAATATAACGCCTCACACCAAGGCGTCAGTTTCTTTGACTATTATTGATTTTCGTTATTTCTTGATTACTGATTACTGCATTTTGACGCCCCTTTCAGAGGCGTCTTTCACTGGTACAGCGCCTTAGTAAATGGCGTTATTTGGATTATCATTGCTTTTATTCATCATTTCAAGTATTGATTACTATTATCTGACGCCCCTGTGCACAAGCGTCATTTATACAGATAGCGCCTCACTTTAAGGCGCTATTTTATTTTGGTTGCTATCTGTTTGCACTATTCACAGTGATTAGCGACTGACACTCAGTCGCTGCTTGTTGATATAGCGACCTTATCCATGTCGTCATTTTTGTTTTGTGCCCACAGAACCCCTGTTTACTGTTGTTCATTCACTTGATTGCTTCTGATATTATCTGCTTGATATTGCCTGCATTAGGCTGCATTTAGGGCATTCGGCTTGGGAGACCTCCTCTCCCCACACTTTTAGGAGTCACACCCCCTCTTAGTGAAGGAAGGACCCTCCTTTGAGCATTCCATCTCATTGGACCGAAAATTCTTAAACCAAGCCTCCGTAAGTCCCCACACCCATGGATTCTCTCACGGACGCTGGGCAGGTTGTACCATTGAAGCACCCAGAGTATAGTTGACCCATGCGTTGGTGAGGAGAGAGAAAGAACCTAGATACTCGGAGATTATACCGAAACTTTCAACCAGGACCCACATTCAAAGGAGAGAGCTTATTATAAAACTCACCTTAATCTCCAAAGAAAACCTTAAAACTTTGGGCTCATTACAACTTGAGTGTTTATTTTGTTTGATAAGGTGATATCTCTTGGTTATACTTGCTTGTTTGAAATATATTTCTCTTTCCTTAAGCATGAAACTTCGTTCAGGTAAAATCATTAATATGGCCAACTATGGGTATACTTATGATGGTTATGAGGAGGGTCACTCTGACCCATTTTACGAGGTTCCCTCTCAGGGTCCTGTCTACTACGAGGGAAACTACATTCCTTCTCCCACTCAGGTCCACATGATGGACACCACTTCTCTGGAGGTTGAGCCTTCTTCCCAAGCTCAACCTACCACTCAAAATACTTTAGGGGACACCTCCCCTTCTTTCAACTTCAACGATGTTCTCAAAGTTCTTGCTCAACTGGATGACTCCCAGCGCCTGGCGGCCCAAGCCGCTTTAAAGGGAAAGTCTGTCCCGTCATCTTCTAACCCTCCCCAGGCCATGGGTGGCCACTCTGTTAGTTCTCCCAATGACCAGGCGATCGCACCTAGGGTGCCATGGCGCCCACCAACTCCTGTTATGACTACCCCGGTCCAACCGGCAAGTCACTCTATTGCTAGGCCTCAACAACCTCATGTTCCTCAATTCTTGAGAAGGCCTATGCCGAACCAATACTTCTCTCGTCCGGCCCCAGCCGAGTCCGATAACCACACTATACTCCTCCAGAAGATTGCTAGTATGGAGGAGCAGCTCAAGAAGGTCACTGCACCCAAGGCCGCTCCCGAAGTTACTCTTCCCACTCTGAATGTTTTTCACTTACCCCCATCTGAGATGCCAAATTTCCGACGGTATAATGGAATGGGTAATCCGTACATTCATTTGAAAGACTTCTTGTATGAAGCATCATTCTGGCAGGATAACAAGACTACCTTGACTTATCTCTTTAGGCGGTCTTTAGATGGCCCGGCATTAGAATGGTTTTACTCCCTGGAGTCGGCTGATGCCGGTGACTTTGATGCTGTTCAACGGAAGTTTCTGCAGAAGTACAAGGACCGTGTGGGTCCCTCTTTGTCTGTTACTGATTTGGTTGCTAAAAAAATGAAGCCCGAGGAGGACTTCGTTTTATTTGCTGACAGGTGGAGAGCTATGGCCGAAAAATTGAAAGACACACTTGAAGTCCCGCGATCAATGAGACCCAAGAGGGGGGTGAATTGGGTCTTTACAAATTTTAAGGAAACTTTTGGCTTTTTCAAATATGTGATAAACACTAATTAGGAAGTTGAAAGTGGTTAAACAGATTCTCTCAAACTCTCCGTTCCCACACGAGCAGTAACGAAATACAACAATCAAACCACACACATGCACAACCCAAACCACAATGCACAGCGATTTTAAGGTGGTTCGGATGCAACAGAGGCAATCCTACGTCCACCCCTCACCAAACTCGGTGAGGCTTCACTCGGGATAAAACCCCAAACGGAGACGACGCTCCAAACACACACGCAGGACGACGCCTGCCCACACACACGGGGACGCACCCCAACACACACACACACATACACGGAGATGAGGTCTCCAACACAATCCAACAAGCGGATCAACAAGACACACACATGTTGTGACAGGTGCAGCACTCCACACACACAAACACTAAGATCTGGATAAAGCCACACACACACGCAGATCTAAAAAGACCTACGCACACACGAATCAAAAACGACACGTACACACACGACCACGGATCCAACAACGATCCACACACACACAAGTTCGCAGTTTATACAAAACACGAATATGAACTTGAAACACAATAAGGCACAGTTTAGAATGCTCCTGATTTAGGCTCCCCCTGAGTGTATGCTCCGGATGTTTGCGTTGATTCCTTCTTTACTTGAATGGCTTGAGACTCAGCTTGAATGGCCTTGTATTTGATGTAGATCTTCTTGCACGGAGTACTGTTCACTGCTACAGTACTTCTTTCTTCTTTCACTTGGACAGTCTTCTCTTAAGCTTTTCTTGAGACCATTGCTTGATTGGAACTCCTTGGCTTGAGAAGATGCTTGAATGGCTTCAGTTGGTGCTAGAACGGCTTTGATCGGATGATGAACTTGTTGAAAGGAATGTTGTTCACGAACGCTGCAACAATCTTCATTTGATAGCTTTCCTCTCGATCTCTCCTTGTTGATTTCTTGCTTCTTTTCCTTGGAGGATGTTGGCTTCAGATCTACCTTGAATGGCTTGAAGTTGGATGAAGGTTGTTGCTGCACGAGGTACTATTCACGGAGCTACAGTACCCTCTCCTTTCACCTTGGACAGCCTCCCCCTTGATCTCCCTTGAAGCCCTCTTAGTTGGTTAGGGTTTATGGCTCCAAATGATATGTTTTATAGCCCTTGAAAGGTCCATAGACAAGCCCCAGACCAGATCCACAAATCATGGTGAAATTGGGGCCATTGGGAGTAAAGAATTAGGTGAAAGATTCCTCTCCTTGAGCTTGAAATCGAAGTCAAAAAAAGTGGGCTCGGGACTGGCGGTCGACCGTTCTGTAAAACACTGTAGGAAATTGGTTGCTGGAATTTTTGGTCGACCGCTATGGGTCTGGCGGTCGACCGCCACTAAGAATGCTACAGACAGGGAGCTGCTGGCAGGGGCGGTCGACCGCCCCTGGGCTGGCGGTCGACCGAAATCTAGAAATTTCCAAATTTTGAACGTCGAGCCCCTTAAACCCATTTACAGTCCGTGAATTCAACCTCCTTTGTCCTTGTTGATTTTTACTGAGTGTTTTGACCTGCAAAAGCATAGATAATTGATTAGCATTATAGGTCAAACATCCATATGATAAATGCTTTAAGTTCATGCAAACCATTTGAGGATTTATCAAATTTTTGTTCCGCGGGCGAGGGCACGCGATGGCCAGAAGGGTTTCATGTTTAATGTGCATGAATGAGGTGTATTAAGGAGAGGTATATGAGATACACATGGTAAGATCGATGCTTAGACAAGGTAAGAGTCTCACCAATAGTTCTTGATAGAAAATGACATATACCACCTGTTTTGGATTGTAGAGGAGCAGGGTGCTTATCCACACGTTTGGTTCACCAGGTGACTACCATGAGTTTAATCCTGCAAGCAAGATAGTCAGGGTTAATACCATGCTTGCTCACATTAAAGAGGTTATGAAACCTCTTGCCTCTTGTAAAACCAACATATGCAAACCAAGGATCAAGACCATATAACCGTTGCCATTTGCCATCTCAACCATACATAGATAACAAGAGCATGAGCAATCAACCACAAGTTTAGTTATCATCACTTAAGCACACATTAAGTTTAGTTATCATCAAAACCATAACTCAACAACACTATCGAAAACAGAGCAAGTGAAGATGATTATATCAAACTCCACTCCGCAGTTCCGTCATATTTTAGCCATGAATAAGTTGAGCACCATGGAAGAGCTCTATGAAAGAGCTAGATATATACAAACACAGATGAAAGATTCACCAATTATGGGTATGTTTGAGCCAAGACCGAAGGTGATAAGGAAGAACGTCCATACCGGTAATACTAGTGCAACCACTGAAGGCACTGTTACTAATGAGCAGGTGAGCGTGTTTGGCAATTCCACACCCTTCCGCCACCCTCCAAACCAAAGGCCGCCACCACAACAGCCCGCCTTCCAAAACCAAGTCCACCAGTCAAATAATAACCCTCCTCAGACCTTCCGGCCTCTTCCACCTCAACAACAACAGCCTCGTTTTACCCCACAAAATCAACACCCACAATACCACCAAGTACCCCCGCCGGCCAATTATGCACAACAACAACCACCACAACTGAGAAGACCATTGGGACCCCAAAGAGCCCAATACCCTCCGCTACCTGAAAGTCTACCAGATATCTTTAACGCCCTCATGGCCGCCAACGCGCTTACCTTGCCTAAAGAAAGGACGGTGTGGCCGCATCATGTAGACACCTCTAGGTATTGCGTCTTCCACCGCAGCCGGGGCACACTATTGATAATTACTTTCACTTTAAAGATTATATATATGATATGAATGATCAAGGTGATATTGATTGGGATGAGATGAGGAGGTTTATTGCTACTTTAAAGGCTCGAAGGCCTCCTCGACAACCACATGCTCAGCAGCCTCCGCAGCAACAGCAAGGTCAGCAACAACAGCAGGCTCTTGAACCACAGCCAAATATGGGGATTGTTAATAATCCTCTACCGGAGCACCTGGTTCAAAATCAGCAAGTAAACCCCGTTACCTCAATCCATGAAGTGGAGAGAGGGCAGGGCTGGCATGAAGAAAGCGCCTCTGTCGGGGCCATTAACCAAAACTCCAGTCAACCACAACCACCACAATTGTTAAGAAGACTTCAACCCACACCTTTCTCCCAACTGTCACGTCCCCTTATACGTACCACCACTACTCCAGGGCCACTTAACCCTAACCCTACTCCTTCGCGGCCTCTTCTTTTACGCCAACCCACGAATTCTCCTTCACCCTAAAACCCTGCACCAAATAGACCTCTCCTTATCCGCCCCTCGCCGGCATCCGTTTCCCCTCCTGTTTCACCACAACCTACACTGTCTACCACCACTATGCTTCCGAGGCCCCTCCTTGTCACCCGGCCTCCACCTTCGCCTTCCGATAACCCTCAACCGGCGAGGCCTCTTATAAGAACCCCTCCTCCTATCAATCCTGCACCAGCACCCAACATGCCCTCCACCATTCCCTCTACCTCCTCTACCCCTTTACCTAATCTAGGCCCGACAGAGGCTCCAAAAATAATGGTGCTTCGTAGCGGACGGATGTTCCATCGAGTGTTTCCCAGCGGGAGCAGGAGCCAGTACAAGACCAAGGAGAGTAGGAACAAGAGTCTGCACTGGGCACGGAATATGATTTATTAAAGTATTTAGACAGAACACCTGCTCGGATCTCTATCTTGGAATTGATCAAAAGATCTACTACACACCAGTTGGCCCTGAAGCAATATCTGCAGAAAGTAATGGTAAATGAAGATATCCCAGTTGAACAGGTCACTATAGTTTTAAGTCCAGCCAGTAATCAACCGGCCATCACTTTTTATGAACATGAATTGGCTCCGCAGCCGGCAGGAAAATATGCACTGTGCATTACTATTGACATTAACAAGGTGGCAGTGAAACAATGTTTGGTGGATACTGGGGCATCCATTAATGTTTTGCCACCAAGTACCTTGAAAATGTGTGACATTCCGGAGAGTCAAATCCGGCCATCTACAATCACTGTCACAGCTTATGACAACACCAAGAAGCCGCCTCTAGGGATGATCACTTTAAAAGTTGATTTGGGACCAATTTCAGTCACAGCGGATTTCCATATTCTTGACATGGACCCGACATTCAATGGCATCTTGGGTCGCCCTTACATTCAAGAGCTTGATGTTGTGCCTTCCATGAACCATCAATGCATAAAATTTCTGCACAAAGGGCGCATTATCAAAGTCACCAGTATGCCCATTTTACCGGCAGAAGATATACATTCCGCAACATCGGTGCCTTCTATGTGGCCTTCCAATAGGCCTTTGCTCTCAGTTTTGGATGTTGCCGATCTGCGGCAAGACTTGGTAAGGCCGTCTCCTTCAACCCCTCCTACCACCCAAATGTCACCACAGCCATCCAAAGGCAAGAAGAAAAAGGGTTTGATGAACACCCCAGGATGGAACATTCTGATGAAGATGGGGTATAGGACTGGCAAAGGCCTGGGTGTTAATCTTCAGGGGAGAGTCAAGCCCGCCAGGCATCAAAAGATGATTCTCCGGGGTGGCCTAGGGTACAAAGGGCTAAGCAAAGATAAAGATGAAGAGGGGCCATGGGCCGTCATGACTTCAACTCTCAAGACAGATCGGCAGCCTCTTACATGGACCCTACAAACACATTTTGTGAAAGGAGGTACCCGTAATGATGAGCAAACCATGCTAGTCACTTCCATGCTGGACTGTCAAGATGTACATGCACGGCAATTTGCTCGCCACATAGCCCCACTAGTTACATATAAAGCCCTAGAGTCCTTACGGCCAGATAAAACAAGAAAGATGGATGACCCCGAATGTGACTGGTATAGATGGTTCGACATGAACGATATCACTATTGCTCTGAGCCGACTGTTTATGCCAACTGATCCGGAATGGCCGCCACTGATTCATGAATTAATTGAAAAGCCAGTGGTGATCACGGACAAGAGGCAGCTTCTAAGTAATTACACAGATACCGAGGAGCCTGATGTGCCGTTCGAGGAAGGCTTCGATGTGGATAGGCTATGCGCCGGCCTCTTCTCCCTTAAATCCATCCATCCAACGGTTGTTTTTCATTTATTTGATAAGATGATCACTCCCAGCATCCGTAGACCGCCCGCGGTCTTGATAACATTTTCTCCAAATTCACTTCGAGTCTCTCCTCCGATTCCTCCCTTGCTCCTTGAGCAAATTTCTAAACTCTCCATCACGCCCCCGCGTGGGCCATCATTTACTCAATCTTTTGTCAATCTCTCAATTTCAACACCGCCTCCTATTCCTTCCTCTCATCGCCTCCTCCTTGAAAATGAAAACAAAAAAAAAATGCCAAAATTCCAATTTTTCAATCCTCCATCTCCATTGAGGAGACCTCCTATCTTCTTTCTGAGCGTGTCCCGACCCAGGGGCCGCTCTTCCAGGATTCATTAGTGGACCTTCTCTACCCCTCCGGTGAGGGTCTTCATCTGTATCCCCTTCTGTACCCACCTTTTCCTCACCTCCTTCATCTTCGTCAAATTCTAGTGATCAGGCTAGTTGTTCTTACTCTTCTAGTTCTAAGACTCATGGGGTAGCTTCGCATAACAAATCCAAGGGTAAGCAGATTCCCTACAAATTCTTGTTAGAATTAGCTAGAAGGTGCCGGGCATGTTTAGCTCTTCCCGAATTTTTGGAGAATTTGATTATCCTGCCAGAAACAGAATATGAAGATACTTATGTTCCTAACGAGGGTTTTGGTGTTTATGAGATCATGAATGATGAAGACCCTATTGAAGAGGGGGATGAAGATTATGAAGAATATGAGGACGAGGCTGATGCTTTTGCCAGTGGCATGAGAAGATTCGACGAACCATCAGCCTTAGTAGAAGAGCCTACCAAAGAAATAAATCTGGGTACTGAGGAAGACCCTAGGATTATCCTCATTAGCAAAAATTTGCCGCCCTTTGAAGAGGAGGCGCTTATTTTGGTTCTTCAAGAATACAAGGACACGATTGCGTGGAGTTATGAAGATATGCCTGGACTAGACCCTGCGCTCGTTGAACATCAACTTACACTTAAGCGAGGGTCCATTCCGATCAAATAGCGGTTGAGGCGTTTCCACCCTAATATGGCGTTAAAAATGAAAGAAGAGGTCGACAAGCTTCATAAGGCCAGATTTGTTAGAGTTGTCCTCTATCCCAATTGCGTGGTGAACATCGTCCCAGTCATGAAGAAAGATGGGAAGGTTCGGATTTGCATAGACTTCCGGGACCTCAACCGCGCGTGTCCTAAAGATGACTTCCCCCTTTCTCATATTGATGTCTTGATTGACAATACGTCAGGATATGAGACTCTCTCCTTTATGGATGGCTTTTCAGGTTACAATCAGATTCGCTTGGCGGAAGAAGATCAAGAAAAAATATCGTTCACTACACCATGGGGAACTTATTGCTATGTGGTCATGCCCTTTGGACTTAAGAATGCTGGAGCCACCTATCAAAGGGCTATGATGGCAATTTCTCATGATATGATCCACATTTATATAGAGGTGTACGTTGACGACCTGGTAGTGAAATCAAGAACAAGGATTGGGCATCCCGGGGTTTTAGCCAAAGTCTTGCAAAGAGGGCGGGAGTATCAATTGAAAATGAACCCCAAGAAGTGCGTATTTGGTGTTTCATCAGGGAAGTTACTTGGATTCATCGTAAGTAAGAGGGATGTCGAGATTGATCCTAACAAGGTGAAGGCCATAAGAGAAATGCCTTCTCCCAGGAATTTGAAAGAAGTCCGAGGATTAATCGGGAGGTTGCAATTTATTCGCCGATTTGTCTCCCAGCACTCACAAAGGTGTAGGCCGTTTTACGAGCTCACTAAGCCGGGAGTCAAGTTTAATTAGGACGAAAAGTGTCAGGTAGTCTTTGATGGATTGAAGGATTATCTCTCAAATCCTCCTATCCTGAGGCCGCCAATTCCAGGTAAACCGCTTGTTCTTTACATTTCCGTCCTGGATGACTCTGTAGGTGCTGTCCTTGTGCAAGTGGATGAAGGAGGAAAGGAAAGGGCAGCCTACTACTTGTCAAAGCTTCTCAACCCCTGTGAGCAGAGGTACTCAGCCATAGAGAAGACTTGCGCAGCTTTGGTCTGGGTAGTTCAGAAACTCAAACATTATTTCTTAGCTCACGAGGTTCACCTCATTGCCCGTATGAATCCAATCAAGTTCCTTCTTGAAAAATTCGTTCTCACCAACCGATCAGCACGATGGCAAAGCTTCCTTTCTCAATTCGACATTATCTACGTTCAGCAAAAATCGATTAAAGGCTATGCCATAGCAAAAGATCTCGCTCACCATCCTCTCCCTAGATTTGACCCTATTCGCTCAGAGTTTCCAGATGAGGAACTAATATCCGTCAATTAGTCCGATTCGATGTGGACGTTACATTTTGATGGAGCTTTGAACTCAAAAGGAAAAGGGATTGGCATTGTTCTTCTATCATCAGAGGGTATCACTATTCCACTCGCCTCTCAGCTTGCATTTCCAGTTACAAATAATATAGCTGAGTATGAGGCTCTTTTGGCCTGACTAGAGGCCGCTCATCAATTCGGTGTTACCCAATTGCGAATTATAGGTGATAGTCAGCTTATTCTTCGCCAAGTGCTCACCAAGTGCCGCACGCTCAATCCTAAACTCAAACCCTATCAGGAATTGACTTCTGCTTATGCCAAGCTTTTCACCAAATTGATCTTCGTCCATGTTCCCCGTGATCAGAATATTCTAGCTGATGCTCTTACTTCTCTAGCTTCTTCTTTGGTTTTCCTTCTCGAAAGGGATTTCCATTCAATTATTGTTCACAAGCGTCTCACTCCCGCTATCAAGGATCCATCTTTCCTTAGTATTAAGGAGGAGGTGCTTAGGAAGGTTAAGTAAGGTGGAATCATTGAGAATAAGGAGATCATGCTATTGGATTTAGAGGAAGAATTGGACGATGAGGAAAAGCCGTGGTATTACGAGATTGCTAAGTATTGCCAGGATCAATCCTATCCTGAGGAGGCCACGGCTGAAGAAAAGAAAGCCATTCGAAGAGTTGCTCAGCGATACACCCTGATTGGAGGTGTGCTCTATAGAAGAGGTCTCACCGGAGTTTTATTAAGGTGCCGAGATGATGATGAATCTTGGAAAGTCGTGGAAGAGGCGAATTCATGAGTGTGTGGTGGTCATGTCAATAGTCAGATGCTAGCTAAGAAGATCCTTAGGCTAGGCTTTTATTGACCCACTCTAGAAGAGGATTGCTCCATCTATGTTCTAAGGTGTGTTAAGTGCCAACTACACGCCGACAAAATTCATTCTCCTGCTTCTTCACTCCATCCTATGTCCTCCCCATGGCCTTTCTCTATGTGGGCTTTTGATATCATTGGACCTCTTGGTGATTCGAACCTCCTCACAAAATCGAAATCATTTATACTCACGGCCACGGAGTACTTCACCAAGTGGGCAGAAGCAGAAGATTACGTGGAGATAAAAGCGTCAACCGTCTGTAAATTTATAATGAAGAACATCATCGCAAGGTTCGACATCCCAAGTACCATCGTCATCGACAATGGGCCACAATTTATCTCTCAGGAGCTTCAAGACCTCTGTAACAGGTATAACATTGCATTGTATCATTCATCTCCTTATTATCCACAAGGCAATGGCCAAGTAGAGGTAACCAACAAAACTTTGATCAAGATTATTAAGAAAACATGTGAGACTAATAAATTTACGGATTGGCCAGAAAAGCTGGTTGAAGCTCTTTGGGCCTATCGCACTTCTATTCGTACCCCCACTGGGCAAACCCCTTTCGCCCTTACTTATGGAATGGAGGCGGTAGTCCCTTACGAGATTCTTATCCCTTCTCTACGAGTACAATTGGACAAGGAGCTCCCCATTGATGAGCGTCGCGAATCTCTCCTTGTTCAGTTGGAATTCCTAGATGAGAAGCGTTTGGCCGCCGCCGAACATGCACGTATTTACCAAAATAGGCTTTCACGTTTTTACCAAAAGAAAGTAATTGAGAGAAAATTTAAAATCGATGAAATGCTAATTAAAATAATCTTTGTAAAACCCGGAGGGCCTCGTTCAAAACTTCAACCTAACTGGGAAGGGCCCTTCGTCATAAAAGATGTTTATCCTAGCAACGCTTACAAATTAATTAATGTTGAAGGTGAAGAGCTGGCTCACCCCTGGAATGGTCTTTACTTGAAGAAATACTACCCCTAAAAAAATGAAAAAAAGGAAAAGAAGAAAAAGAAAAAAGGAAAAGAAGAAAGGAAAAGAAGAAAAAAAAGAAGAAAAAAAGAAGAAAAAAGAAAAAAGAAAAAGAAGAAAAAAGAAAAAAAGAAGAAAAAAGGAAAAAAGTAAAAAAATAAAATAAAAATCAGAAAATTTACAGGCTAGTACGGTACATAGGCTGCGAGCTCAAAAAATCAAAATCCTTAATTCATTCTCAGTCTTGATGGTTTAACTTTGGGTCAACTCCCACACACACTACACGCTTTACTCTTAAACTCGAGCGACCCGAATTCGAGGAACGTCAGACCCAAACTAAGAGTGTACGAACCTTACCTATTCTCTTCTCTTCGGCTCACGAGAGGGAGTATGAGTCAAGGAATACTAACCAAACCTGTCCGCCGCCCTAGTAGGTGGAAGTCAGGGCCCAAAAGGGAACAAAATGCTTAAAGTCCAAGTACAATTAGGTTTCTATCTGTTTAAAAAAAAGAAGAAAAGGAAAAAGAAAGTTACAAAAAAAAGTATGTCAAGAGGGTAAAGTCCCCGCAAGGAAAACTCGGGTCGTAAGCGTGCAAAAATAAGGGTAAAAAGAGCAACAAAATTTCCCTAAGCCCAAGACCGAATCCCAACAGGCAATAGGTCAGGGGAGGAACGTTTCCCCGTTCTTGAAAACCTCTTGTGAGCTTCCTCAACTTATTCTTCCTTCTTCCTCCATGGTGGGTTGTTAAGCTCAAAGGATGGCCAAGGCCGACTAAGAAAGATGGGCCGCGAGAGAATATGAGTAAAAGCACAAGTATTTAAGCACGTTGACCCTTTGTTAAATCTTTTAAGAAAGATTAATAAATTTAAGACGGTGATTGTGTAAGGTTTAAGGCCCTTATGCTGTGCCCAATCCCATCAAAAGAAGAAAAAATTGTTTTTCATAAAATAACGCCCTCTGGGCATTCATCATTTCCATGAGCCACGACTCCTCTAAGGTTCATTTTCAAAAATAAAAAAAAATAATAAAGAAAAATAAAAATGATCTTTTAATTCACGCCCTTGAAAGGGGGGTCATTCAATAAATTCACAGCTTTGTCAATGTCGTCATTTTTCATGATAAAAATAAAAAAATGATTTTCTAAATAAATGCCTCCCACATCGGCGTCAATTTCACAATCAACGCCCGTTTGCGAGGACGTCATTTATCAAATAAAACTAAAAAAATAAAAGAAAAAAGAAAAAAAATCAAGCCTGTTGCTTCCCATCTCATATGCTTGATTACATCTTTATGTGGACATCTTTTATTTTAAGTTGACATCTGCTTGCTTGCATGCTGCATTTCCTTATATATTTTTATTATCCACCTTTATTAATTGGAGGCTTGGCCCCTTGACCCGTCAACAAGGTCAAAGAAGAAACAACCCCTTGCTTATTGGGCAAGGGGCTAAGACGAACAGATGGATTAATCTGTTTGTTTAAGTATGAACTACAGGCGCAGAACAAGAACGAAAAGCAATAAAAGAGAGCAAAGCAAAGGCAAGTACATAGACCCACAAGTGCTCAAAGTAACTCAGGTAACAAAAATTTCAATTTCATATATATATTAATGAATATCTGAGTACAAGTGTGAGGATGGATGAGTACAAGTAAGTCTCTCTCAACTCTCACCTCTACCCTCCTCGCTCCTACTCTCTACCTCACCATCGTCGTCCCGACAAGGCGCTTGTGGAGGGGGCATGGACCCCCGAGAAGTAGTTAGAGCTCGAGCCTGCTCCTCTGCCTCGCTCCTCTACCGAAGAGAGGAACCCACCACGTAAGTAGAACTGGTGAACGCGTACCCTGCAGCACGTGCTCGGTCCCGACCTCACTGGAGCCACTCCTCTGTCGCCCGTAGCCGCTCCTGAGTGACGGTTAGCTGAGTCCTCAAGTGCGCGAGCTCCCGCTCACGGGCTGCCTCCTGCTCCCGGTCACGAGTCTGCTCTGCCAAGCGCTTCTCTCGCTTCCGGGCATGCTCCCTGTGCTCCATCTCGAGGGCGACTCTCAGGTCTACCACGTCCTGAGGTAGCTCCTCGCACCGCCTCAAGGCCCTCTCGAGCTCCGTGACTCGCTGCTCACAGATGGTCAGCTCTGTCCCAGCTAGTGCAGCCTGGGTAAGCACCGCCTGTAACTCTGAGGTCTGCAACCAATTAAACAAATCATCAGTTCCACAATAATTCAATAATTCATGAAATAAGCAACTGAAATAAAATCTTTGTTAACTCACCTGGGTAGCCATCACTTGCTGTCCTGCCTCGATGCAGGTAAGCGAGGCTCGGAGCTCCTCAGTATGTAAAACACAAATTTTCATGAGCATATAATAGCATATAATCAAATGCAAGTCTGAGTTTGAGGATAAGTTTACCCGTGTGGCAAGGTAGCGCTCTGCTGCCTCGGCCCGTGCCACCGCTCCAGCCAGCTGCTCTGCTAGTGCAGTCATCTCTGCACTAGGCCCCCTCGAGCTGGAGGCTCCTCCCGTCTCTCTCATCGCCGCTCCCTGCTGGGCACACTGCATTCATTAAGATTGTTAGTGGCTAATCATCAATAATTCAAGAAATCATTTGCATATAGATAATTTAAACACTCACCATGGTCTGTAGGTCTGCCCGTGTGGTAGCCAGCTGGGCCTCTAAGCTATGGAGATGGGCTTGCATGTCCATCGCCGCTATGTCCCGTGCATCCTGCATTCATCATACATATCAGTCACACAATAGATATATAACATTTGCAATTAATTAAAAAGAAAGTGCATTCATACGTACCCCTAAGACCCTCATCTGGGGTCGGCCGGCGTAAACCTCCCAGTAGCATCGGAGGTACTCAGCACTGTCGACCGCCTGGGAAGTAACTCGGGTCCCGCCACGCTGCCAGTCGGCATACTGGTCAGGATATCGGACTCTCCAGTCGGTCACCTTCGTGCGACCGCGCGTCTTCTTGCCTATCCCCCGAGGCTCTCCTACCTCGACCCACTCCTGGTGTAGGCTGAGGGTCCTCATCACCAGCCTAAGCCGTAACGGCTCAATCTCGTTCAGGCAATGAACCCAAAGCTCATGCCCAAAGCCAGGTCGGCCCCCGCTACGACCAAGGGCTGGCCCTCATCGATCATCCCCTCGTAGGGTCTCCACACCACTTGCATTCACAAACATGCATCATCATATCCCATCATCATCATATCATCATTTCATAAAGCAAGAAATTTTGCATCATATTTAGCATGCATACCAGTGAGGTAGGGTAGTCGCGGAACTCCCTCCGTAAAACTCGCAACTCGTAGGCGAGCGGCACTCCTATCACGACAGGCAGCCAGCGTCGTGCCAGTGGGAAGGATCCCTCATCTCCGGGTCGAGGGTCGACACGCCCCATCGGCATGTATAGGTGGCTCCATATCTGCATCCATGCATTGCATTAGTAAAGCATTCATATGCATTAAAGAAAAAAGAAAGAAAAAGAAAAGAAAAGAAAGAAAAAAGAGAGAAAAATGCATACCTGAAGGAAAGGTGAGAAGCCGCTGACAGTCGTCTCTCGATCTATCCCTGTGGACAAGTTGGCCATCAAGTGCGCCAGCAACGCTGCTCCCCAAGCGTATCTGCCGACGCTCTCCAAGTCCTTGAGGATCCCTAGGAATCAGCAGTTGATGATGTCGCCCTTCGTGCCGAGTAATAATCTCCCGAGCATCAGGAATAGAAACCTCCTCAAATCTCGATCTGCTCTCTCTCTCTCAGCCGGGTCCTAGCAATAGGTAGCCCTAGCCCCATCAATCAGCCTCTGTGAGAACTGCTCTAGAGACTCCCTCGACCTCTGCCTAGAATCACCCAACCCCATAGCAATGGTGAGGTCGGTACGGTAGATGGTCCTACACTCACTCGGCGTCTCGAAGACTGTATCTAACCCTAGCAGTCTGTGTGTTAGCTTGCTATAGTCAGATAGAGTGATCCCGCTCACTGCCTCACCGTCCACCCTCAGCCCGGTGATCCTAGCAACATCTTCTAGGCTAGGAACCATGTGACCCCATGGCATCAAGAATGCCCTGCTAGTCCTATCCCATCTCTCCCTAAGCACCTGGATCAGGGGTAGGTCAGGTCTCATAGGCTCTATGCTAAGGAAGGGTCCGAACCCCATGGCATCTACCCTAGCCCTTTGAAAATCTGGAAGCCCGTAGTAAGCTGCTCGAACTTGGACCCAGGAAATTCGAGTTCTCATCAATCCCTGCAAATAACAAAAGAACATTTTCACTTAAGTTTTATATAAGTTTCTTACGTGGATATTCATCAGCTGTTTCAACTTGTTCTCTGATCAAATTGACGACCTACCCTAGGTCGTGACTTATTCAATTGACGCCCCTGAGGGAGGCGTTATTTCAAAATGCGTTTCTGATAATTTTACGCGTAATTTGAATTGATGACTAACCCTGGGTCGTTTTTTGTTTAAGTGACACCCCTGTGGGGGGGGGCTATTTTGGAGGTAATTTTCTGTCTTAAAAAACATAATTCTGAAATTTTTTAATTGACGACCACCACTTGGTCGTTGTTTAATGAATTAACGCCCCGGTGGGAAGGCGTTGTTTTCCGTGGGTTTTAATATAACAGTGCACGAAATAAAAATAAAAATAGAGATATATATCAAAAATAAAAGAAATGGCGTGGAGAATAAACATGATATTTTAAAAAAAATGACGACATGCTGTAGGGCGTGATTTCATGAATTATCATTTTCAGAAAAATAAAAGCAATTTAAATTGACGACCCGAAGGGGGTCGTTGTTTTAATTGACAGCACCCACTGGGGCGTCATTTGACTGTGTCACTGTTTCTTCCCTACACCGAGGGCTATGGAAAATTGATAAAAATCAAAATAAATTAAAAAATGAGGGCTTAGGGTAGGGAACCTACCTTGCTTCGTTCGGGTGTTAAAAGTCCTCCCCGGAGTGACTGCCGGGGTTGCCGTGGCCGCCGTGGATGGCGAGGTCGAAGGGCCGCCGCCACCGCCTGTTGTTCATCTTCATCTCCTTCTTCTTCTTCATCTTCTTCCTCACCATCGTCGTCTTCCTCGTCATCTTCTTCATCCTCGCCATCGTCTTCATCTTCTTCTTCTCCATCGTTTCTGTCTTCTTCATTGGCCGCTTCTTCTTCTTCACCGTGCTCCGCCGCCGGAGCACCCTCGGCCGCCGCAGGAGGAGCCTCCTTTTCCACGGCGTGCTCATCGTCACCAAGGTTCACCACCTCAGGGGCAGCGACCCTCTGCCGCTTGTGTGCGCCACCTGCCATGGATGAGAGATGCAGAGAGAGTAGAGATGGAGAGAGAGATAGAGATAGGAATGAGGGCTCGGTTAGGGTTTACAGAAGAGAGAAGGAAGGAAAGCAAACGAAGGAAGGAGAAGAGAAGAGGGAAATAGGGTTTTGACGTTCGAAAAGAATTGATGCCATGAGGGCTGTCGTCGCTCTATTGATTAACGGTTTTGGTCAAGGCGTGACTTAAGGATATGACGACCCGAGGCTAGGCGTCATTTGCGTTTGCATGGGAACTCGTAACCGTCGTCAGACGCATTAATGGGAAACTTATTGATGTGATTGTCGTCATGATTACTTTTTGGAATTGACAACAACATAAGCAGGCGTCCGTTTATTAAGGCACGACAATCATCAAGGCGTTATTTCTATGAAATTGAGGAATTATTTTAAAAATAATTTAAGGAATTTAAAGCGATTAACGCCTTGTCTTGGGGCGCTAATTAATTAACGCCGGTTTGAATAAGCGTCAATTATGGTTTTATCTATTTTTCAGGAAATTGATTAAGAGAAATTGACGACATTCTATAAGGCGCTGGTTAAGGAATGGACGCCATGCCTGGAGGCGCGTCTCAGAACAGAGAACCTGAGGCTTAGTTTTGTCAGACATAATCATTGAATTGGAAGATAAGATCATATACTTGTTGTTTTGGCTCAACTAAAAGGAAAAATCCTTTTATTTCATTTGATGAAAATCATTGTTACATTCAATGAGCCATCATGGGCCTTATTTTCCTAAGTGCTATTACATAAGATTTGCATTTATTCTCTTCCTCTTCAACATGTGTCTTGGACCTATGGAGAAGTCCAACCTTCCATTGAGTCATGATTATTTTGTTTTCTTCTTGATCTCCACTTGAGCCTAGTTCCCTCCTCTTAAGTGGTGGAAGATGAGAAGGTTCTTCAAAAGTGTGCCGAGGTAATCCAAGTTGTGGGAGGCACCGGTGAGCATTGTATAGGATGAAGTCGCTCCCGCCGATCAATCGAAGCTCTATGCCGGAGGAAGTCTTGAGCGAAGCTATTGGGTCTTGAGAAACCCCGGTGTGCATGTGAAGCCGCTCTTGGGCATGGTCTTGAAGTAGTTCCTCCATTCGTTTCTTTTCTTGAGCTTTGGCACCCGATTAGTCACCCTCTCACATAGGCCTAGAGAATCCGTCATATACCGAAGAGGGCTTTTAGAGAAGATTTTTGAGGCCGATTGTGTTTCGTGGCATGGGTCAAATTTTAGGTGGAGGTCCACCCAACAAGAAAGGAGTAGCATTGACCCATAGAGAGGCCGTCCCAAGGAAGCCGAAGTGAGTCCATTGTAGAGGTGGGCTAGTACCACCGGTCCTATCCTTTTGCCTTCCCATGTGCTAGCTATGGTGCTTAAGTGGCATTCTTCTAGGTGGTCTTCTATTGAAGGGAAGAGGAGAGCTCCAACCATGCATAATGTAAAGCCTTTCATCACTCTCTCCAACAAGTCTTCATCCTCTTGGGCTTTGTCCATGTTCTTGTATACCCATGAGGCTAGTTTTAGGAGATTGATTCCTTTGTGGGCTTTGATTTGGTTCACTAGGTTTGGACTTTGTACGAGGCTAGTAAGCATTTCATGAGCACTTATTGGTTTAGTCAAGCTAGACATCTTTGACTCTTCTCCTTGTTTCATCCTTCTTAACCCAAGGAGCATCTTTACTTCCTCTAAGAGTATGGTGGCTTCAAAAGTGGGAAAGATGAAGGTATGAGTGTTTGGATGCCATAATTCTATTAGTGCTCCTATGGAGGCTGTGGACGCGGGATCTGTTTCACTTATTTTTATTTTATTTATTGATTTATTGGTTTGTTAGGCGTGCCAGTCACCGGGGTGATAATTTTATTGTGTGCTCGACTTGACTTGGTCAGTCGATTGTGAAGTCCGAGTCGGGACCCGAAGTCCGTCATACCATAAAGGCTATGACGTTAATTACGCCCTTCCTAAGAAGGACAACCCTTGATTAAATGCCAAAATAGGAGGCCACTCGTGGCGGTAATAAAAAGAAAATAACAGTGTGTGATATTGAAGCTCTTGTTGTTCTGGGAAGATAATTTAGTGCACAGCAGATTACTACCCGACATGACCACCTCTTATGTGGGTCATGCCGGGTAGGAATAGGACACCATCCACGCAGTGGCGGGACAGGGTCCGGACCATCATCGGGGAGATGTCCCCTTTCATATTTCTCATCCATCCAAGGGCCTCGCAGTATTCATATTCCCCGGAAGATTGAGCCGGACGGGGGGTGTGTGATATGCACCTCCCGGGACTTATCGGGGTTAAAACATCAATCGATATTTCGGCAGCACCACCCCATAATCTGGATTATGCCCAGGGGAGAATAGACTATCACCCACGGAGTGCCGGGATGAAAGCCGAGAGAAAGAGAGGCCGAACCTCCCGAATTGCATATGTATGCCATGGGCAATGTTCGATTCTTCCCTTACAGAAGCCGGTGACACTCGTGTAGTGACAGAGCTCACCTTAGCTAAAGGGCTTGCTCATAAACCCGGTACGGATTAGAAGAACATATGGGAGTCTGACTCCCTTTAATTTTATCCTCGGGACAGTTCTGGTGACTCATGTGTTAGTGTTGGTGTGCTACAGGCCAATTTCGGGTCGGGTAGGCCCAATAGTTGTACGATCTTGTTCATTAATAAAGTGGTGTTTGAGCGTAAATATGCGATTGTGTTACTTTACGTTGTCCCTAGGATATGTGGTTGTAAAGTCAGCTCGAGATGGGATCTCGAACATGAGACTTACTTTACATGAACACATACCTTAAACTGTTCCTGGTTGGAGGGTAATCACTCGGGGACTTTGATTACCTATTAAACCAGTACACATGATGTGTCAGTGACCAGTCTCATGGTCATTGGTGCGGGGCACCAACACATATGTGTAGGTGTATGTCCTTGGAGGATGTGCACTGAACTGATCCGCTATTGGATCTTCAGATGGTTGATTATACCTAATGTCAACTGAAGATCCAACGGTCTCAGTAGCATCGTTGGTCCTTTGACATGAGACATTGATCGGATCTTACACGAGGATTGGAATGGTTTAATTACTTGGCTAAGTGACTTTAACCATAAGTAATGAGTTGCCGAGTCGTTAACCACTCCAGGATACGTGTGAAGATCATCAATGGTCAAGAGGGGATCGCTCACTGTCGGGTATATATCAGACAGTTAATGGGTCATGACATTGACGCTCCGTTAAATCCCTGGCCAGGGTCGTATGAGTTCGTTTAGAACGGACGTCATACACTTTAAGGAGGTCATAGTCAAATGGCACGATCATGGGGTTTGACAGATACCGTACCCTCGATCGTACCAGACTCATAGAAGGAGCGAGGGATTATATCGATGCGGTAACTGTGGACTTACAGGTACCAGACATGCTGGTTTAAACCCTGCGTCATCTAGGATCACGCGGATTTGCTTGACCCAACGTGATCGAAGGTTCGGAATGAATTAAACTATTATTCGGCTCTTGTAGAAGCGAATAATATGTTTAATTTACTTCTAATTAGGAATTAGAAGTTAATGGGCCTTAAACTAGAGTGACTATGGGCCTAGAGGATCACACACAATGGATTCTTGGGTGACGGATAATTATTATACAAGTGTATGTATTATTTCCATTTAATTCCTTTTGGAAAGGAGTGTAAACGGAGTTTAATACATATGTATAATATGAGAAAGGACATATATACAGTTTTGGTCTTTTAGAACCCTTTTCTAATAAACCTAAACTCTATATATAGCCATCTACGTGAGTTCATTCGAACTCTTGGCTTCTCCCTTCCAACCCCCCTTAATGCTAATCAAGCATTAAGCATTAAGGAGAGGATTAGCCTCCCCCTTTCTCCCCCTTGCTCTCTCTCTCTCCAGAAGGTGTTAGAGCCGGGGAAAGTTGTGCCGGGGAGGTACCGTCGCTGCGCAAGGGTCCGTGTGGATCTGCTCTAGAGGCCGTACAGCTGTGCGGTTCGGTTTCTCTGCATCGGGCTTAGCGGACAGCGTCGTTCCGCGCAAGGTGAAACACGCAACCCGTAATTAGGGTATTAGAAACACCGATTAGAGCATAGATTAAGCTTTCCACAATACCGGGATCGGGCAAATTAAATTTTTGTTATCCGCTGCGTCGCCCGTAGGTGCTGTGCGAAACCTTACAGTGGTATCAGAGCCAGGTTCGCGCTCTGGTCGGTGTTTTTATCGCCGTTTAGAACCATGTTTTAGGGGCATTGAAAATCTTCAATTATAATTTGTAGAAAGAGATTTAAAGATCTCTGTTCTTCCTGGATGATGAACATCTAAACAGCAATTTTTTTTTAAAAAAAAAAATTTAAAAAAAAAAGATTTTTTTTTGGGCTTCCCGCCGGGCGCACTGCGCCTCTGGGCGCAGTGCGCCGGCGGGCGCACCCGCGTGGGCGGGCGCCGCCCACGCGGGGCGTCCGCGTGGCGGGCGCCCGCCCGCGGGCGCCTGCAACGCGGATCGCCCGCGTTGCGGGCGCCCGCAGCGCGGGTCAACGCCCGCGCTCGCGGGCGGCGCCCGCGCGCGCGGGGTTGACCCGGCGGTATTAAAAAAAAAGCATTTTTTTTTAATTTTTTTTTTAAAAAAAAAATTGCTGTTAACCTGTTTAATTTACTATGCTCCAGTAAAATTATATATATATTAGATATATATATTAAAATGCTCAGTAAATTAAATAAAATTTTATCTAGTAGGTTAATTGTGTTATCTCGATGGTAAATGTCAAAAGTTAATTTTTATTTAACCGTGTTGAATTTACCGAGGTGAGATAATTACTATTTACCATGAGATAAAATGGTAATAATTGAAGTTACTTCAGTAAAATTTAAGTTTTTGACTTTTTAATTATTAGATAATTAAAAATTCAAATTTTAAATTTTATTGAAGTTAAATGTGAAAAATTCAATTATTTGAATTTTTAATTATTAGATAATTGTTAAATTCGAATTTTGAATTTTAGAAAATTACTAATTGAGGATAATTGCATTATTTTAAATTTATTTTCAAACAAAAATTATTGGATAATTAGTTTGAATTTAAATTTAAATTATTGGCATGTTTAAATTTTGAATTTAAATTTGATTATTGGATAATTAAATTTAAATTTAAATTTAATTAATTATCTCAATTAGATGCCCCTGTAGAAAATGATGGTTCTTTACGTGCGTTACTTTATTTACCTTGTATTGGCCTGCTTGTATGTTTAATTTTAGTTAATCATGCTTTGATTTTTAAAATTAAACAAAGCTAGCCTGTTTTTGTTTGCACATCCCATTATTAAATTCAAAAGTAAGGATTATTTTCAGAAAATAACCCTTGATTGATTTTATTTGAATGGGTTGGCAAGTGATCATGGACTTGGATTAATGTAATTAATTGGGGTCTGCGAACCTCCTTTCTCTCTCTGTTAAAATTCCAATGTACTTCTATCTTCCTCCATTGTTGTACTCGCCCTAAGGGCTGCTGGAATTTGAGTCACATGTAATTTAATTTTTCCGGCCTGCGTGCCGTGTAAAAGTTGTAATTAATGCGGCGTCGGCGATTGAAAGCGTGGAGCACACCCGACGAGGACGATCCAGCTGCTTCGGAAGCGGGCCGGATGTCTTAGTTACATTAGGGTTAAAGTTCATGATCACTTGCGTTCATTTTTGCATTGGATGCATTTATTTTGTGCAAACTACTAGGTACGGTAAATATATTGGATATATTTATATTACCACCTAGGGTGAGATCAAGATAAAATTAAATTCCCTCGCGTTTAAATTTTAGATCTGGTAAGCGTGGCTCTAGGAGTCGTCGTGGCCCTCCATCATTGTGGAGTGAATGAACGTCTTCATTTCATGGATTTGTTGTGCTTTCCACAAGGTCCATGAGTTTGGGGGCGGGATTAAACTCCAAGGCTCGGCCTCAATGGAGTGAGGAATTGAACTCGGCCTTGTTGTGCTTTCCACAAGGGTCGGGTCATGAACTTATTGCTATGTAGTAATGATGGTTAGATCTAACCGAGAATATCCTTTGTTGTGCTTTCCACAAGGGGATGATTTCTCGGGGGCCGAATATCGGATATTGCATTAGATGCAAGTGCTTGTTGACTGCCCTTGAGATGGTGTCTGGCTTGTTGTGCTTTCCACAAGGTCGTACATTAGTCTCGTTGGGATTCCGACCCACTAGGTTGATCTCGTTGATCTCCCGTTCTATATACTGAGGGTTATATAGTCCGATCGAAAAATAGTGGGACTAACTAAGATAGAAAACCACATCTAAGTTAGAATTTGAACACATGCTAAGTTGTCTTTTATTTCTTATCCAGATTACAATGTCGTCGTCCAACCCCCTCCGCGGCATCTTGGATGCAAATAGATTAATTGGACCGAACTACTCGGATTGGCTGCGTAATCTACGCATAGTCCTTACCGCCGAAAAGATAGCGTACGTGTTGGACACGGTTCATTCTGAGCCAGCTCCTGATGCCGACGAGGGCGAGTTACTGGCTTATGCCAAGTGGTCTGAGGACTCCTCCCTAGCCCAATGTTACATGTTGGCCTCTATGGCTCCCGAGCTACAGAGGCAATTTGAAAAGACTGATTGTAGAAGTATACTTCTCAATCTACGCCAGCTCTTCGGGGAGCAGGGTAGGATTGAGAGGTATGACATCTCCAAAAGGCTTTTCAGGACACGGATGTCTGAGGGTTCTTCAGTACAGGCTCATGTACTGAAAATGATGGAGTGGATTGAAAGACTCAATGCATTGGGGTTCAAGTTGGATCTTGAACTATGCATTGATCTTATACTCCAGTCATTGCCCGATTCCTTTTCTTCCTTCATCATGAACTTTAACATGAACAGGATTGAAGCAACTCTCCCGGAGCTGCTCAATATGTTAAAGAGTGCTGAAGGAACCATGCAGAAAGATAAACCATCTTCGTCTGTAATGATTGTTGGCCGGGCCAACAAGAAAAGGAAGGCAACCCAAATATCCACCACAAGTAACAAAGGGAAGGGAAAGAAAAAGGCCACGGGTAAGCATCACGTCAAGGTTGACAAAGGGAAGGGCAAGAAGAATGAAAAGGAAGACAAATGTTTTCGATGCGGGGAAACTGGGCATTGGAAAAGGAATTGTAAGGCAATTCTAAATGAAGGTATTTTTGTCATAGACCTTAATTTGTCATATATGGAATCCACATCATGGGTATTGGATACTGGATGTGCATCTCATATCTGCAATTCTATGCAGGTGCTGGCAAATAGAAGGCGATTGGGCAAAAAGGAGATTGAACTGAGGATGGGCAATGGAGCTTTAGTTGCTGCCAAAGCTGTCGGGACTGTACGCCTCAGTTTACCTTCAGGAGTCATTCTGGAGCTGAATGACTGTTATTATGTTCCTAATATTATTAAGAATATTATTTCAATCTCTGGCTTGTATAACATTGGATATACATTGGCTTTTAATAGCACTGGGTGCTCTATAATGAATAATGGTTTGGTTATAGCCAATGGTTCATTGGTCAATGGTCTATATGTATTAGATACACGTTCTAATGTTATGCAAATTTCTAATGCTGATCAAGTGAATTCTGCATATCTATGGCATTGCAGACTCGGTCATGTAGGTGAGAAAAGAGTCTCTCACTTACACTCAAATGGGTATTTGAATTCATTCGAATACAAGCCATTTGATACCTGTGAGTCATGTCTCATGGGGAAAATGACTAAGGCTCCCTTTGGTGGACATGGAGAGAGGGCTGTTGACCTTCTCGAGCTCATACACTCGGATGTGTGTGGACCCATGTCCATAGAAGCAAAAGGAGGTTATCTCTATTTCATTTCTTTTATTGATGACTTCTCTAGATATGGCTATGTGTATTTAATGAGACATAAGTCACAAGCCTTTGAGAAGTTTAAGGAATACAAGAATGAAGTAGAGAAACAGACTGGCAAAAGTATTAAGGCTCTTCGATCGGATCGAGGAGGTGAATATTTAAGCCATGAATTCACTTCTTATCTTAAAGACCATGGAATAGTTTCTCAGTGGACACCACCGTATACACCACAGCACAATGGTGTATCCGAGAGGAGAAACAGGACCTTGTTAGACATGGTCCGATCCATGATGTCTATGTCAGGACTACCCTTGTCTCTCTGGGGCTATGCATTAGAGACTGCGGCTTATTTATTGAATAGGATATCAAGTAAATCAGTTCCTTCTATTCCATATGAGATATGGAAGGGCAGGAAACCAAATTTTAATCACATTAAAATTTGGGGGTGTCCTGCTCATGTAAAGAAGAACGAGAGTGATAAGCTTGAGTCAAGAACCGATAAGTGTAGGTTTGTGGGATATCCAAAGGAGACGTTTGGATATTATTTCTATCACCCTTCTGAGCAAAGGGTCTTAGTGGCCAAGAGAGCTGTATTTCTGGAAAGAGAATATCTACTCCAGAAAAACAGTGGGAGCCAGATAGAATTGGACGAGGTCCAAGAACCACAACCCATAGACACACACTCATTAGATGAGACTGTATCGGTTGATCCTATTCAAGGTGAAACACTGACACTACGGAGATCTGGTAGACTACCGAGAGAACCTGAGAGATATGTTGGACATGTCTCAGATGGGTCCTCTAAGGTATGCATCGATGAGGATGATGATCCTCAGTCGTACCAGGAGGCGATCCGTAGTGTAGACTCCGAGAAATGGCAAGAGGCAATGGATTCAGAGATCCAGTCCATGTACACCAACAATGTTTGGAACTTAGTTGATGTACCCGAAGGGAAGGTCCCTATCGGCTGCAAATGGATTTTCAAAAGGAAAATCGGTGCAGATGGACAGGTTGACACATACAAGGCTAGACTAGTGGCGAAAGGATATCGTCAAAGGCAAGGCATTGACTATGACGAGACGTTTTCGCCAGTAGCCATGGTTAAGTCAATCAGAATCCTCCTTGCCATTGCTGCGTACCTGGATTACGAGATCTGGCAAATGGATGTGAAGACAGCTTTTCTTAATGGAAACCTGTCAGAAGAGGTGTACATGGTACAACCTGAGGGATTCACTTCCAAGCCACATCCTAATAAGGTATGCAAACTTCAAAGGTCCATTTATGGATTAAAGCAGGCATCTAGAAGCTGGAACTTAAGATTTGACGAGGCTGTCAAATCTTTCAACTTCATTCGGAATGAAGATGAACCCTGTGTTTACAAGAAGGTCAGTGGGAGCTCAGTGACCTTCTTGGTCCTTTATGTTGATGACATCTTACTCATTGGGAATGATGTAGCGATGTTGACATCAACTAAGTCTTGGTTGTCCAAGACCTTCTCCATGAAGGATTTGGGAGAAGCATCCTATGTGCTGGGCATAAGGATCTATCGAGATAGATCTAAAAGGATGCTAGGATTATCCCAATCCATGTACATAGACACTATCCTCAAAAGGTTTAGGATGGAAAATTCCAAGAGAGGTCTCATTCCCATGAGACATGGAATTTGCCTATCCAAGGGGATGAGTCCTAAAACTTCTGAGGAGGTGGCACACATGAATAAGGTACCCTATGCTTCGGCGATAGGGTCAATCATGTATGCAATGCTATGTACACGACCTGATGTTGCCAATGCTTTAAGCATTGTCAGTAGATATCAGGCAAATCCAGGCGAAGAGCACTGGAAGGCAGTAAAGGGTATCCTGAAGTACCTGCGAAGGGCTAAGGATCTTTTTCTGCTTTATGGAGGAGAGGACCTACAGCTTAGAGCTTACACAGATTCTAGTTTCCAGTCAGATCCAGATAATTGCAAATCCATGTCTGAATTTGTATTCATGTTGAATGGAGGGGCAGTCAGTTGGAGAAACCGTCTGGATGAAGAAATTCATCTTGGAACTCGGCGTAGTTCCCGAGATATCAACTCCCATCCCATTATTTTATGATAATAATGGGGCCATCGCCCAGGCGAAGGAACCGAGATCTCACCAAAGGTCAAAGCATATTCTTAGGCGCTTTCACCTTATTCGGGAGATTGTTGATCGTGGAGATGTGATGGTAGAGCGTGTACCGTCAGAAGACAACATAGCAGATCCACTGACTAAGCCTTTGACACAGACTGTATTTGAGCGTCATCGGGATAAGATGGGCCTCAAAGTTGTGAGCAATTGGCTGTAGTTCAAGTGGGAGATTGTTAGTGTTGGTGTGCTACAGGCCAATTTCGGGTCGGGTAGGCCCAATAGTTGTACGATCTTGTTCATTAATAAAGTGGTGTTTGAGCGTAAATATGCGATTGTGTTACTTTACGTTGTCCCTAGGATATGTGGTTGTAAAGTCAGCTCGAGATGGGATCTCGAACATGAGACTTACTTTACATGAACACATACCTTAAACTGTTCCTGGTTGGAGGGTAATCACTCGGGGACTTTGATTACCTATTAAACCAGTACACATGATGTGTCAGTGACCAGTCTCATGGTCATTGGTGCGGGGCACCAACACATATGTGTAGGTGTATGTCCTTGGAGGATGTGCACTGAACTGATCCGCTATTGGATCTTCAGATGGTTGATTATACCTAATGTCAACTGAAGATCCAACGGTCTCAGTAGCATCGTTGGTCCTTTGACATGAGACATTGATCGGATCTTACACGAGGATTGGAATGGTTTAATTACTTGGCTAAGTGACTTTAACCATAAGTAATGAGTTGCCGAGTCGTTAACCACTCCAGGATACGTGTGAAGATCATCAATGGTCAAGAGGGGATCGCTCACTGTCGGGTATATATCAGACAGTTAATGGGTCATGACATTGACGCTCCGTTAAATCCCTGGCCAGGGTCGTATGAGTTCGTTTAGAACGGACGTCATACACTTTAAGGAGGTCATAGTCAAATGGCACGATCATGGGGTTTGACAGATACCGTACCCTCGATCGTACCAGACTCATAGAAGGAGCGAGGGATTATATCGATGCGGTAACTGTGGACTTACAGGTACCAGACATGCTGGTTTAAACCCTGCGTCATCTAGGATCACGTGGATTTGCTTGACCCAACGTGATCGAAGGTTCGGAATGAATTAAACTATTATTCGGCTCTTGTAGAAGCGAATAATATGTTTAATTTACTTCTAATTAGGAATTAGAAGTTAATGGGCCTTAAACTAGAGTGACTATGGGCCTAGAGGATCACACACAATGGATTCTTGGGTGACGGATAATTATTATACAAGTGTATGTATTATTTCCATTTAATTCCTTTTGGAAAGGAGTGTAAACGGAGTTTAATACATATGTATAATATGAGAAAGGACATATATACAGTTTTGGTCTTTTAGAACCCTTTTCTAATAAACCTAAACTCTATATATAGCCATCTACGTGAGTTCATTCGAACTCTTGGCTTCTCCCTTCCAACCCCCCTTAATGCTAATCAAGCATTAAGCATTAAGGAGAGGATTAGCCTCCCCCTTTCTCCCCCTTGCTCTCTCTCTCTCCAGAAGGTGTTAGAGCCGGGGAAAGTTGTGCCGGGGAGGTACCGTCGCTGCGCAAGGGTCCGTGTGGATCTGCTCTAGAGGCCGTACAGCTGTGCGGTTCGGTTTCTCTGCATCGGGCTTAGCGGACAGCGTCGTTCCGCGCAAGGTGAAACACACAACCCGTAATTAGGGTATTAGAAACACCGATTAGAGCATAGATTAAGCTTTCCACAATACCGGGATCGGGCAAATTAAATTTTTGTTATCCGCTGCGTCGCCCGTAGGTGCTGTGCGAAACCTTACATCATGGACATCCCTAGGTGGGTTTGATAGAGGTGTCGGATGCTCCTTGGGTGGCGGAGTAGGCTCTCGGCGCACCTTGGACTGGCCTAGAGGTTCCCAGCGCCAAGGCAAGGAACAGGAGGGGGTTCCCGGCGCGCCCAGAAGATATGTTCTCGGTGCGAGAGCCAAATGGACAAGGGAGGTTGTCGACGCCAAGGCCAAATGACCAAGGGTGTGGGCTTCTCGGTGCAAGGGCAAAGAGGCCAGGTTCCCGGCGTGCTGAAAAGAAGGCCAGGGAGTTCCCGGCGCTGGCTTCCCGGCGCGAGGAGGAATTGCTCAAAGGGGGGGGTTCTCGGCGCCTGAAGGATCGCGCCGAGAACTGTTCATCTGTTTTACTGTTTGCGGGGCCGAGATGCATGAGGGCGCCGGGATGAGAAACAGAGCTTTACGGCACTCTGTTCTTGGGTCTGTTGAGGATTCAGGGGTTTTCCTGGTGATTCAGGCCAAGATAGACGGGCCTTGGGAAATCAAAAGAGATCAATTCATCAGACTGCAACTGATTTTGGCTTGGGTTTCAAAGGGGAAAGCCAGAAGCGGAGAGTGATTTGGGGGAAACATGGTTTAGGGTATCTCTATCACCAGCGTTCATAACAATCCCTGAGGATGATTTTGATATACTCTTCATCATCTGGGGGCCAAGAGATGGCTGTCTCTGGCCCCGGGGATGACTTCAGCAGAGCCGATGAGCATGAATATAACATCTAAAATTGAGCAACGATTGCTATACATCTATGCTTTGCTTCAGAGGCCAAGGGATAGTCTGTCCCTGGCTCGGAAGTAAGCACGAGCAGCGTTCGAGAACCAGGCGAACAAGCAGGCAATCAATCGAACTGGGGAGGGGGATAGCATGCTACTGAGTCTAAGAAGAGACAGAAAACATGGGGAGATAGCAATAGGGTTTCAGAGAAATAGACAGCAGGCATCAACTACAGCCTGTAGTGTTCATTCATTCGAATATCACGATTACATTCGCACATCAGAGGCAATACATAAAAGAAGGTACAAGCGGGACTATGCTTTGCCCTAGCGGAGTAAAACCGGCTGTGATATCACAGCATACATCAGAAGGGGGAAGAAGTAGAAGCAATCGAAATTAAAGAATGAGCTACAGAAAATGGGGAGGGGAGGGCGGAGCATTGACTCCTCTCCCTCCCCATTGCCCACCTTCGATCCGGCTTCGAACTCTTTCCTTCTTTTGCCCTTCTGCTTCTTCCTCTCTCGGATCAGATTGCAGGCTCCACTCTCTTCTCCTTTTGTGGCTATCTATTCTTCTTCTCCGCTCCTCTTTTTTCTCTTCGCTGTCCTCTTTCTGTGTGTCTTCTCTTCGCTGTTCTCCTTTTTTCTCTTCGAACGAGGGGGTTTTATATCCCTCCTTGGTATCCTATCGGCAGGCCTGTCCCGGCACGCCTCAATCGTTGGCAGACTTCCTGGCGCGTGGGACTCCGGCTTCTCGGCGCCGTTTTGGGCTTCGACAAGGGGATCCCGGTGCCACTTTTATAGGCCCATTTAGGGCTTTTTAGACCTCACATACACCTCGGCCTTCATTGGTCCTTCAAATATATTAGAACCCGAGAAGGCCCTCCACTGGTGACACAGTTTCTATTGAGATCATTCATAGATTTTCATCAGTCGGTAGACTGGGGTTCCATCGGCATTGCCATCTGAATGATGACAAAGTCGGACATCATCTCATCGGTATCGTCACCTGAATGGTGACAAGACCGGACATCAACTTTAGCCTGAAAAGACTTCAGCCAGGTGACTGCTATTTCATCAGTGCCGTCGTCTGACTGACAATGGCATCGGACATCAGCTTGGCCGGGAACAGGCTTCGGCCGGGTAGATGGTTGACGAGCTTCATCATTGATCTTTCACTGTTGGTCTGATCTTCTTTTGAATTCTGTTTCCGCCCCTGCTCATTTTCCAGGCGTCAACAAATGCCCCCCACCTGCGGGCGGCGTAAGTGCAGAATAAGCGGCACGGGGCCCGTAGGTGCCCTTCATTATTTGAGGGTATCCTCCTCAATCTCTCCTTGACATTGTCCTTCGGCTTAATCATGTTGCAATATTACGCACATGTATCTTTCATTTTCATGTTTTTCATCTCCATATTTTCTGATTTTATTGTCAGCACTTTGGAGCCTTCTTGGCCTTGCCTTGGGCTTCTCGGCGCGAGGTAGGACTCTTCTCGGCGCGGCCCGTTGCTCGTAGGCCCTCAGCGCGGCTGCTTCTCAGCGCGCATTTTCTTTCTATCGAAGGGGGGTTCTCGGCGCGCATTGCTTCGCGCCGAGAAGTCCCTCCTTCTTCTCCTTTTTAACCCCCCCGAGAGGGTTTTTACCTCATTTCTTACCTTCCCCTTCTCTCTCTTCATCTCGGCGGCGGCGGTGAGCTCTCCCCCTCCGAAAGCCTTATTGCATCCCCCCCTTTTTGACCCATTCATTCTCGGGTAGGTTCATCATACGGGATTGAGTCCCATTTTATGTTCGGGATCACTCCCTCTTGGTGGGTGACTCCCTATTTTTCTTGGGCAGACCCCGGACAAGAGGAGATGCTGCCGAAATTTAACTGGAATTATTTATTTAATCATCACATGCCCATTCATCTTCCCGATGCTTATTTTTCATCTTTTCTTGATTGCAGGCACTGACATGGCTTCCGACTCTTCTGCTGCGGCTTCCATGACTGTGGGAGCGAGTTCATCGGCTCAACCGGACATATCTCGGGCTTCAGTCAACTGGCTGAGTGTGAATAGTCTGAGCTTTGGCTATGACCGTATTGCTACTGTCGACGAGTCCTCTGATTCCGAGACTGACACTGTGCCGTCTTCCGGAGTCTATTCTTCCACAGAAGGTATTGACTTCAGGAGAGCTGCTGACTACCGTCCGGACCTGCCGAAGGATCGTCATCTGTTGCCGTTTATCCGGACCTTCACCATAGGCGGAATGAGGGATCTTTTGCTTGCTCGGTCTGTGGAAGCGGCAATACTTACCGACAGAGACAGTATGAAGGGTTCTATTTATCGAGCCCGGGCTATATATCTCCCAGGCGAGCAGCGGGACTGGAATGCCGTACTGGGTATTTCTGAATTAGAGCCGAAAAAGAAAATGTTGATCCGGGCTCCAGAGTTCACCCCGGCGAGGTGGGACCATGCAGCCGGTCGCGTCCACCGGGAAAAGACCAACTTCGGACTTTTTCTAGCTCCTGTGAAGTGGGGTTACAGGGACGAGCCATTTATTCTGAACTGTCTGGCCGTTCAATTTAAATATCAGCTAGCTGCCAGCTGGTTTGGAGATGCTAAAGTGACAGATGCTCATCTCTTCAGGGTAGGCGCAGTGGAATTCACAGAATTTGTTCTGAAGGAGTATGCCCCTTTACTGATTAGAGCTGGGGTCTACCATAGTGTATTTGCCTCCAGATTCCGCTATCCCATCTCTCGGGGATTATGTTGCGCCATGCTTGAAGTATTCTGCCCACAGTTTAACACGTTCTACACAGCAGAAGGCGAGACATCCCTCGACCTCTGGAGTCTTTCGCAGCTTTCTGGTCTGCCCATAGATGGGGAGCCATATGAGGAGGTCTGTCTAGACGACTCTGTAAAGGACGCCTCTGATAGAGAGGGCAGATATTCTTTCGGCTATGCATACCGGTATCTGATGAAAGCTTATCGGACCATTTGTCTAGCCTACAGCAGGGGATCTTCCAAAGGATATCAACCTCGGGAAAAGAGCAGCAGATTGAGAGTCCGTGTAGGACAGTGGATACAGTACTTCTTCGGGGGTCCCTTGAAGTATGCAGACTTTCCTTCCGTGGGACCGACTCCCGGTAAGCAGATCAGGGCCCCTCGTTACAAATCAGCATTGCCAGCTTCACTGCGCCGAGCAGGTGCAGACGGCCCGAACCCAGCAGGGGTTGACCCCATCACTCATTGTGCAGCTTATCTGACCTTCTGGCTGTGCACTTTCGCTCTCCCCCAAGGGGACGAGACGACTATCAGACCGGAGGCTATATATCCGGCCTGTCAGATGGCCTGGGGGATGAGACTGTCTCTGTGCCCAGTGGCTTTGTGTTTAGTTTACAAATCGTTGGGAGATTTGCATAGACATCGGGTTCCCCGTTCCTTAAGGACTGTAGGTCCATTTCATTTCTTCAATGCTTGGGTTTGCAGCATTTTCCCTGAGCTGGCCCCGAGAACTTTGCAGTCAGACACATTGCTCCCTCGGATGATTGAATTTGCTAGTGCCGAACCCGGTCTTTTCTCAGAGCAGCTGTTTAAGATAAGGGGCAGGTTGACAAAAGTGCCTGTAGATGCTCCTGGCAGCATTCATTTTTGGAGCTTGGCAGCAGGTTCGGCTCCTTTAGTAGACCCTCAGAGGGAATGCAAAATGGAGGAGGTCGAAACTTATGTCCATCCTGTTTCGGGGGTCAACGCCACCCGGCCCATATTAGAACCAGAACTGGTCAGGTGGGCTATGGCTATTCGACCCAGTGTATTGGTCTTCAGGAAGGGAGGCTTGCTCATTTTGGAGCCCTATTATCCATTCCGTTTAGCAGAAACTTTGGCTATGATCAGCATATTCCTCCATCGGTTGCCCAGTTTCCTTTGGACAGCCGTGCCAAGCATGGGTCCGCCATTGCCAGTGACGGTCGAACATGGTGGGATTTCTTTCATCGCCGAGAGGGCGTAACTTTCAGGGTCCCGACCGTTTCTAATCGTATTCCCCGTGTCACATCAGAATACATTAAGTGGTGGAATACCCGCACCAATTTTTATAAAGATGGCAGAGGCGCCTTTTGGGATGTGGCCGAGCGCTCTTTCTTAAAGCGGCAATCAGGGCCTGTGTTTGAAATTGATGAGGTTCATCTGAAAAGGCTCTATTCACAGCACCGAAGGAGGCGGAAACATATATTGCCAGGCGTCGGTCTTTGAAAGAGGAAGGTTCTGAAATACCCACTCCTGTCTTTTCTGAGATCAATGAAGATGCTTTTACAAAGGACCTGAGGCAGTTGGGCCACATAGGGAGTGTTCATGTGGAGGTGCAGTATCCGTTCCCCCCGGAGGAGCCTCTCCCGACAGCAGCCCCCTGGAGGGGTCCGGTGGACAGATTTCACCCTTATAGGACGTTTGTGCGGAGGGAAGACCGCACCCAGACATATTATCAGCACACTTCTTGGCTTTTTGTACTGCTGAATGTTCACGGGCTATCAGTAGAGAACCCGATAGCTGGCATTCTGAATAAGCCGCTTTTTGTTTCTTTTCATTATGTCGACGGCTGGTGTATGGATTATCTTGGCCTGTTTCATTGCCTCGACTTCCACGGGCATAAAGACTTGGCTGCCTTGACAGAGAAGTGCCAGACCATTGGTGACATATGCTGGCTCGTGAAGGAGGCTGCTTCCCGCTCGAAGGAGGTGGCTTATCTGTATTGGCCGCTTTCCACCTTTTATGATGGCCCAGCAGGTATGACCCTTCCTGTGCGCTCATGGCGTCTTTCTTTTATTGTTATGTTCTGTCGACTATGACTGCCTTTCTTGTGTCTTGCACAGATAGACCGGACATAAAGCGGCAGGGACTTTACAGGAATATCATTGCTCAAGCTGAGAAGCCTGCTTACTTTGAAATTCCTGCAGCGGCACCTACGACCACTCCCTTGCCTCCGGGCAAGAAGAGGAAGCCTTCTGTGGTGAAAGCTGCAGTTGTCAAGGCCAAGAGGGCCAAGGTTGTTCGGGCCCAGCAGTCAGCTCCGGTTGCGACGGATGCCGGAACCCCTCTTCCAGACATCCCCTCTTTTGACGAGTTCAGGTCTCAGAGGGAGGCCGCTCAGGAACCTGCCGAGAGTGGCGGTAAATAGCTTGCAGATGCAATCTTCATTGTCTTCTTGACTGATCTTTTAAGGCGTCCTTCGAGACTGAGCTTCTCTTTATCTGATACAGCCCCGGAGCAGGTTGCAGTGCCTGTGGAAAGGGACACGAGGCTGCCTTCTCCTACCCCGGCTGGCGAGGAGGAGGGTAAATGTGCTTTCTCATCTTTTTCTTTATACTTCCGTTGTTGTTCCTTTTTGTTATATCCCTCAGAGTTCCCCTTTTGTTGAGGTGGCAGTCAGGGAGCAGACTGAGGCCATGATAGCAGCGGGAGAGTCGCCTCAGCCGCAGGAGGGTCACAGGATTCAAACAAAACGGAGCCCTATCCCGGCCAGACGCATAATCACCCGGTCCGCATCCCGGCATGCTCTAGAGGTGACCCCGCAGCATATAGCTAGTGTGGAGGTATCCTCGGGCAGCTCTGAGACCGTCCCTGATAATGAGGAGGAAGTGACTTTCAGCGACAGTGAGGAGGAAGTCCTAAAATCAGAAGCCTTGCCCGTATTTGCAAAAGGCCTTCCGCCTTTTTAGCCTCCTAAGCTGCTGATGCTATCTTCTGAGGAGGAATTGCAAGAGGAGTTTGCCGGGCTCGACACCGAGGTTGACATAACCCCTCCGTTTGTTGCTTCAACTACGGAGCTTTCTCCCCTTTTGTCCCATTTCGAGGATATAGAACCCACTTTAAAGGTAAGCTTCTCTTTTTTGTTTGCTGTTCTATTTATTTTCTTTCATTCATTGCTGAAGATCATTCTGCTTTGTCCTCAGGATCCTGTCATCACCAGCTCAGACGCGGCCGCAGTTTCTATGGATGTCTCATCTGCAGACTTGGTCATCATCCCTGCTTTACCTTCAACTTGCATGGGAATTTCTGAGGTTATTCGCCCTGTGCCAGTAAGAATACAATCTTCAACTGACTTACCATCACTGGACTTGGGATCATCAGGAAAAATTTCCATCCCTGTCAGGGCCTCAGAGTTTAGAGCCGAAGCAGACCCAGCCAGAAGCTCCGCTTTTATACCGGCCACCGTAATGTCAATTGCGGCCGAGTCAGCAGTCCCTGCCACAGTGGCTATAGAGACTGGATTTCTGCTTCTACAGACTAGGGACCCTTCGTCCCCATTATCAGAAAGAGCAGCTGAAGATGAAGCCCTTATTCAGAGACTCATGAAGAGATAGCTCCATCATTTATTGGTTCTCCCTCCGCGGATGTTCAAGCCATAGCTCCCGAGACAGCGGTAGAGGAGGAGTCTTCAGCTCAGCAGGAGAGCACAGAGAGGGACCGGCCAGTTCTTCCAGCGGATTTGCCGTCTTCGTCCTCTCAGCCGGATGTTGCACTGTGGGCAGACATTGATAGTGAAGTGACCTTTGAAGTGATCCCCTCTGCTTCTTTTGGCTTCGCATCGTCTGAGAGCTTTGTCTGGCAGAACCTGGATATGCTGCGCCAGCTGGTAGAATCTCAGCCTGGCTTGACACATTTGCAGCTGAAGGAAATTGCTGATCGCTTCACTGCCGGCCTGCAGGCCATGGGCTGCCCTTTGGACATATGGGTTCAGCGTGTTCTGCTCCTACTGAAATTCGTGCATCGGAGGGATTTCCTAGCACGGACTATGACCGACAAGCTGACGGCATTGAAGTTGCAGAGGTCAGAGTGCAAATCTGAGCTGGAAAAGCTGACGCTTGCCCTTGACGAACGCCAAGCTGAGCTACAGAGCGTTGTCCAGCGGGAGGAAGCCGTCCAGGACCAGATAGCCATTCTGGAAACGGAACTCGCTGGACTTCGAGCCGAGCTGCAACAATTATTCTCTATTCGGCCACGGTCCACCGAGGAGGTGGCCTTGTTGGAGGGATGGGTGATGTCTCTCCGGGATATGTCCGTGAAGCTTCAGGAAGAGGAGGCGCGCCTTCATGAGCTAAGAGCTGCTCCCGATGTGGGCCTTTTGGCCTTTGAAGATATCTTCCGGCGGCCTTGAATTATCTCTTCTTTGTTTTCTTCTGCCTTCTTTTGTGATACAGTGTCCCCTCGGGGCTCTTTATGTACTCCTCTTTTAATGAAAAGGAATCTTCGGCTTCATGTGTGTCCATTGTCTTTTCCATGTGGTTTCATCACTTTGGGAAGTGGGGGAGTGGTTCTGGCAATCCCTCATGCGAATGGCTCGTACCTGGCAGGAGAGCGTCCACCCTTTCATAGAAAAGATGGGGAACTCGCTCCACCGCACGACGGCATCCGGGGGGGTGCTTAAACCGAACTCTGCTGGTAGCAGCAAACGTCCTTCTTGGCCATATGTGCCGCAAGGGAGACGGTTTGCAGGAATGTGAATGAAGAGGCTCAGAGCATTATCCGGAACGGGCGAATGGTCCATCCCGGGCAGGTTTCAAAGCTAGTCGGGGCAATGTGCCAATCGACCAGTATATGACTTCATCATCGATATTGGGTTTATATCGATGCAAAGGAGTTCTATAGGTTTCATCAGAGTAGACGTAAGGTCTAGACTGGGTAGAGGTTATCGCAGGTGGGACATTGAAGGGTGCGTGGTTTTCATCAGGACAGACGTAGGGTCTAAACTGGATAGGATTTCATCATTGATCGGGCGAGGTGCCGGTCGATCAATAGCTAGTTTCATCATCGATATTGGGTTCATATCGATGCAAAGAAAGTGTTATAAGTTTCATCAGAATAGACAAAAGGTCTAAACTGGCGGGGTTTTAATTGGACATGGTTTCATCACTGATCGGGCGAGGTGCCAGTCGATCAGTGGTTGGTTTCATCGTCGATATGGGGCTTATATCGACGCAAGGAGTTTCATAGGTTTCATCAGTATAGACGTAAGGTCTAAACCGGACAGAGGATTTCATCATTGATCGGGCGAGGTGCCGGTCGATCAACGGTGGGACGTATGTAGAGGTGTAGGTCTCGTCAGGACAGACGTAAGGTCTATTCCAGCAGGTTTTATCGCGGGTGGGACTTTGCCAAGAAATACGTAGGTTTCATCAGGATAGGCGTAGGGTCTATCCTGGTAGGGTTTCATCGTTGACCGGGCAAGGAGCCGATCGATCAAGGGAAGGTTTAGGAGTTTGATCAGGACAGACGTAAGGTCTGAACTGGCCAGGCTTTATCAGAATGGTGACGGGTTTTATTGCCGGTGGGACATGTGAAAAGAGGGTATGTAGATTTCATCAGGGTAGACATAAGATCTATTCCGGAAAGGCTTTATCATCGGTGGGGCAGAGAGCCAGATGATCGATGGAAGGCTTCACCAGTGAGGGGGAGGTAAAGGTAACATGCCGGTTGGCATGGAACTTCTGAATTATCACATTACTGACCCAAGTGCCCTTTTGGATTTTCACCAGAGCCAGCCCCCTCTTGCTTTTGCCCACGCGTCCTTTCGGATTTTCACGTGGCGGGGTACCCGATTTTGCCTGCAGTGCCCTTTCGGGTTTTCACCACAGCTGGGTTTTAGCCATTTTTGCCCTTGTCCAGAATGCCTGAACAAGTCTGGCGGGGTATCTCTATTTTTAACCCCATTTTTTCATATATATATTTCTTTTATCGTTTTCTTTCTCTTTTTCTTTGTCATCGTCTTTTCTAGAACTAGAACTTTCATCCTATGGACCATGGCGCCATATGTTTATTGTGGACACACGGTCATTGATGTGGGTGTCAACATCAATGCAAAGGGAAATAGGGTTTCATGATCTATCAGACGAAAGGTCGAATCGATTTAGACATAGATAGCAGCCGGGCACGAGCCATTCGCTGAAATGTGAGTTTCATCATTAATGTAGGGTCTGACATTACCGCAAAGGACTAGAGTTTCATGATCTATCCAGACGGAGGGTCTGAATCGATTCAAAGGGCAGTGTTGTGCTATGTCAGAGCGGACGGAAGGTCTACCCTGGATGGATTTTAGCGTCGATCAGGCAGTGTGCCAATCGATCGATAGCAGGTTTCATCATTGGTATTGGCTCATACCAATGCAAAGGTTTCATATGTTTCATCGGGATAGACGTGAGGTCTAAACCGGACAGTTTTCATCGCCGATCGGGCAGTGCGCCTAGTCGATCAATATCAGGTTTCATCATCAGTATTGGGTTTATACCAATGCAAGGATTTCATAGGTTTCATCGGGATAGACGTAAGGTCTAAACCGGGAATGTTTCATCGTTGATCGGGCAGTGTGCTGGTCGATCAATATCAGGTTTCATCATCAGTATTGGGTTTATACCAATGCATGGATTTCATAGGTTTCATCGGGATAGGCGTAAGGTCTAAACTGGGAAGGTTTCATCGTTGATCGGGCAGTGTGCCGGTCGATCAATATCAGGTTTCATCATCAGTATTGGGCTTATACCAATGCAAGGATTTCCTGAATTTCATCAGGATAGACGGAAGGTCTAAACTGGATAGGTTTCATCGTTGATCGGGCAGTGTGCCGGTCGATCAATATCAGGTTTCATCATCAGTATTGGGTTTATACCAACGCAAGGATTTCATAGGTTTCATCGAGATAGACGTAAGGTCTAAACCGGGAAGGTTTCATCGTTGATCGGGCAGTGTGCCGGTCAATCAATATCAGGTTTCATCATCAGTATTGGGTCTATACCAATGCAAGGATTTCATAGGTTTCATCGGGATAGACATAAGGTCTAAACCGGGAAGGTTTCATCGTTGATCGGGCAGTGTGCCAACCGATCAACAGCGGGTTTCATCACGGCGGGACGTAAAGAGACATGTAGATCTAGTCGGAATAGACGTAAGGTCTAAATCGGACAAGGTTTTATCGCTGATCGGGCAGTGTGCCAATCGATCAACAGCAGGTTTCATGATGGGAGGTGAGGCTTTCTTTGGAATCACCACATTACCGACCCAAGCGCCCTTTCGGATTTTCGTCGGAGCCAGCCCCCTCTTGCTTTTGCCCACGCACCCTTTCGGGTTTTCACGTGGCGGGGTACCTGATTTTGCCTGTAGTGCCCTTTCGGGCTTTCACCACAGCTGGGTTTTAGCCATTTTTGCCCTTGCTCAGAACGCCTGAACAAGTATGGCGGGGCATCTCTATTTTTAGCCCCTATTTTGTTATCTTCTATTCTCTCTTCCTCTTTTTTTTTAGAGGGTGACAGGTCGAGATGCCATTAGATCAAGATAAGGGGTGGCTTGGTTAGGGTGAAGTGCCGCTAGACCAAGAGGGGGTAGCTCGGTTTAGGGCGGAGTGCCGCTAGACCAAGAAAGGGTAGCTCGGTTTAGGGCGGAGTGCCGCTAGACCAAGGAAAGGGTAGCTCGGTTAGGGCGGAGTGCCGCTAGACCAAGAAAGGGTAGCCTGGCTAGGGCGGAGTACCGCTAGACCAAGGAAAGGGGTAGCTCGGTCAGGGCGGAGTGCCGCTAGACCAAGAAAAGGGTAGCTTGGCTAGGGCAGGGTGCCGCTAGACCAAGAAAGGGTAGCTCGGTTAGGGCGGAGTGCCGCTAGACCAAGGAAAGGGTAGCTCGGTTTAGGGCAGAGTGCCGCTAGACCAAGGAAAGGGTAGCTCGGTTAGGGCGGAGTGCCGCTAGACCAAGAAAGGGTAGCTCGGTTTAGGGCGGAGTGCCGCTAGACCAAGAAATGGTAGCTCGGTTAGGGCGGAGTGCCGCTAGACCAAGGAAAGGGTAGCTCGTTAGGGCGGAGTGCCGCTAGACCAAGAAAGGGTAGCTCGGTTTAGGGCGGAGTGCCGCTAGACCAAGAAATGGGTAGCTTGGCTAGGGGCGGAGTGCCGCTAGACCAAGAAATGGGTATAGCTTGGCTAGGGCGGAGTGCCGCTAGACCAAGAAAGGGTAGATTTTGCCCGATTACTCGGGGAATGTTGGTTGTGCTGTATGATACAGCTTTAGATGTCTTCCGTTGAGTGGCGAGAATTGGATTTCCCCTCGATGGTTAACAACCACGTAGGCCCCTCCTTCGTAGACCCTCTGTATCACATAAGGACCTTCCCAATTAGCATTCAGCTTTCCTTTTGGGTTGGACGCCATGACTTCTTTTTTCTTGACCATGACGAGGTCACCTTTCTTGAATTCTCGTCCTCTTACGAGTTTGTTGAATGCAGTGGCCATGCGGGCCTGATACATTTGGATACTCTTCTGAGCTCGGAGGCGCTTCCCTTCCAATTCAGCCAGTTCTTCTAGTCTTCTTTCTGCATTGGTCTGTTCGCCACGGGCCAGGCCATATTGGACTGCCACTCTGAGTGACGGGACTTCCAGCTCTAGCGGAACCACTGCCTCTGAGCCGTATACCAGCGAGTATGGTGAGCACCCTGTAGGTGTCTTGAAGACAGTGCGGTATGCCCACAGAGCTTCATACATTTTCTCTTCCCAGTCCTTCTTATTAGAACTGACGACCTTGGCCAGCAAGGTGCAGAGAGTCTTGTTAAAAGCTTCTGCCAATCCGTTTGCCTGCGGATTGTAAGGAGTGGAAGTCCTCCATTCGATCTTATACTTCTCAGCAAGCCGATAGACCTTCTGATTTCTGAAATGACTTCCATTGTCGGATATTATTCGGCTGGGGATCCCGAACCGGAAGATAATGTTCTGTTTGATGAATCTGGCGACCAGTTCACCAGTCACTTCTCTTAATGCTATAGCCTCCGCCCATCGGGAGAAGTAATCTGTTATGGCCAGTATGTACTTATGTCCGGCCGAGGAAGTCGGCAGTGGCCCGACTACATCAGTTCCCCATTGTGCAAACGGCCAACTGGGAACTGTAGGGTGCAGAGTCGTAGGAGGCCTTCTAGGCACAGTAGCATGCTCTTGACATTTCTGGCATGATTTTGCAAATTTACAGCAGTCTTCAAACATGGTGGGCCAATAGTAGCCCAGCTTCTTGATTTCTATCTTCATCTTGGGACCAGCCTGGTGGGCACCTGCTGTCCCAGCATGCGTTTCTTTCATCGCTTGCCAGGCTTCCTCAGTGGACAGACAGCGGAGTAGAATCTTCTTGCGTGCATCTGCCATTATTCGGAACAAAATTCCATTCCTGAGTTCATAAGAATCTTTGATTCTCAGGAGTTTCATCTTTTCTTCTCTTTTCTGCGGCAGCTGTTGGTGTAGAAACCACTGCAGCAGGTGCTGTCTCCAATCAGACGCTTGTTCCGTGCTGATGGTGGCAACTTCGTCTTCTTCGGGGCACCCTTCTAGCATACTGGGGACTTGCCGCCGGTTCATAACGACAATGTTCAGTGTCTTATTTGGTGGGACTGCTAGTGAGCTGGCCAGCTTCGCCAGTGCATCAGCCTGGGCATTGTGTCCACGGCCCACATGCTTGAGCTCAATATGGTAGAATTTCGCCATGAGGCGCACAGCTTTTTGGTGGTAGGGATTCAGTTCTGGCTTCCGCACTTCGAACTCCCCTTGGATCTGTTTTATTATCAACATCGAATCCCCGAATACTTGAAGCATTTGGATACCCATGTTGAGGCTGATATATAGCCCGATTATCAGAGCTTCATACTCGGCCTCATTATTGGTGCAGGGCTTGTTTATAGAACAGGAAGTATGCACGACCTCCCCTTCTGGTGATTTCAGCACAATACCGGCTCCAGCCCGTATTCTGGTCTTTCCATCGGAGTCTGTCTCTGTTCTAGATGCTCCATCAAAGAATAGTTGCCACATAACTGACTGAGCCTGGCAGGCCTCGAGTGTCTCATCATCGGGTAACTCAGTCCCTAGCATATCATTTTCAGGCACAGGATGCTCTGCGAAGAAATCAGCCACGGCCTGTCCTTTTATCGCCCTCTGGGGTGTATAGGTAATATCGAATTCCATCAAGATCACTGCCCATTTGCCCAACCGGCCCTTCAGTACTGGCTGAGTCAATATGTATTTGAGCGGATCTGCTGCAGATATCAAGCTGACTTCATGTGACAACATATAGTGTCGGAGCTTCTTGACAGCAAAGACTAGTGCCAAGCAGGTCTTTTCTATGTAGCTGTAGCTTTCTTCAGTTCTAATCAGCCTCCTACTCAGGTAGTACAAGGCTTGTTCTTTGCCTTCTTCATTTATCTGTGCCAGCATTGCCCCCAGGGAACAGTATGTGGCCGCGATATACAGTATCAAGGGCCTGCCCTTAATTGGTGCCCCCAGCACCGGAGGGGTCTTGAGATATTCTTTCAGCTTATCAAAGGCTTCCTGACATCCATCGTCCCAGAGGAACGGTACATCTTTCATCATGAGCTTGTGAAAGGGGTGGCATCTTCCCGACAGATTTGATATAAATCGTCGGATATAGGCCAGACGCCCTTGCAGAGATCTCAGCTCGGACAGATTCCTTGGTGGAGGGAGCTCCTGGATAGCCTTAATCTTGGATGGGTCAATTTCAATGCCCCTATGACGGACAATAAACCCGAGGAATTTTCCACTGGACACGCCGAAGGCGCACTTCATAGGATTCATCTTGAGCTCATATTTGCGCAACCTCTGGAATACTATCCTTAGGTCTTGCAAATGGTCGTCTCTTCTGCTGGTTTTTACTACCAGATCATCAATGTAGCACTCTACTTTCTTGAAGAGCAAATCATCAAAGATTTTTGTCATAGCTCTTTGATAGGTAGCGCCGGCATTCTTAAGACCAAACGGCATCCTTTTGTAGTGGAATATCCCCTTCGGAGTGCGGAATGCAGTGTGCACTCTGTCTTCCTCAGCAATCCAGATCTGGTTGTATCTGGATGACCCATCCATAAATGATAGGGCTTCATGACCGGTAGTCGCATCGATCATCACTTCAGTGATTGGCACTGGGAAGTCATCTTTCGGGCAAGCCTTATTAAGGTCCCGAAATCAACACATATTCTGATCTGCCCATTCTTCTTCTTTACGGGCACTATATTGGCTAGCCATGTAGTATATTGGTTCTCTTCAACAAAGCCCACATCGATTAGCTTGTCAACCTCTTTGTTAATCTGATTTATTAATTCAGGGCGCATTCTCCTGGAAGGCTGCTTTACAGGGCTAGCCTCTGGGTTTATTGCCAATCGGTGCTGTGCCACATCAGAACTCAGTCCCGGCATTTCATCATATGTCCATGCAAAGCAGTCTCAGAATTCCTTCAAAAACTGTATATACTGTTCCCTGGCAGCTGGCTCCAGCAGTGCACTGAGGAATGTCGGCCTTGGCTCATCTGCGGTCCCCAGATTTATTTCCACAAGCTCATCGACGGTGGCCTGACCTCCATCTTCGACCTCGGGCGGGGCTTCTTGCAAGTCAATGAAGCCTCCCGGGATATAATCTTCTTCAGTTTCATGATTCTCTGTTTCATCATACTGGCCATCAGCGGGTGCTGGCCCGTCATATACGGCCAATATTGTTGGATTCTGTTCAGTCTGCCCCGAGGACGTGACTGGCTTAGCAGAAAACTCAAAAATGGAGTCTTCCGCCCTTAGAGGCTCTTCTGATGCAGACTCCCTTGAGAGATCATCATTCTGTAGAGCTCGGACTTCTTCCAGGATGCGCTCAAACTCCAGGCATTCCCTTAGCTCTTTGGCTATTTGGTCTTCATCCGGGGTTCCCGTATCAAACTTTGCTTCAGCATGGAACAGATCCTCTTTGCAAGGTAGGTCTTTCCAGAACCAATCCTTTTTTGTTTCATCAGATGTCCCCGTCTCCGGCTGACTGTCTGGGGCTTCATTGTTCATCATGGATTGATAAATGATTTCTTCATCTTCCGAGGGGTACTTGTCATATCCCACCTCGGGAGGGTCTTCATGCTGGTAGGAGACAGAGATGACGTCCTCCTCAGCTTCATAGTATTCTTGAAGGGTATAACCCAATCCCGGGTGCTGAGTGATCTTCCTCAGTTCTTTATTATCCCGGGGCGGATCCCATAGCTCCTGGAACGCCTTCTTTTGGGCAACATGTTGTAGTGATGGCATCTGCATCTTAGAGAACATCTGCGAAACCCGTTGGGTAGTATAATCCAAGCCTGTAATCGGCACCATCCGGTTTGCAGCTTCTTCAGGGACCATGCAGTCTTGATCATCTTCCTCGACTGACTCCCCGGTGTAGAATATGGTAGGAGGCTCGCAGAAGCGAGGGATTTCCATAGTCTTCAGTGGTAGCACCGTCTGGTACTCTAGGCTGGCGATGGGCTTGACTAAACCCTGCGGAACCTCCACCTGTGTGTACTTCTCTTTCATTTCTTCATCGATATCATCCGGGTGAATGCTAGGAGGGGTGATCCGAGCAAAGTCACCAGCATAAGAGATGTGAGATACCTCATGCTTTTTAATATAGCCCTTTGGTGGCGGTGGAGACCAGTTTCTTGCCTTCGTCGCCGGCTTTTTCTGGCTGACCACAGCCTCTTTCTCTTCACAATTTTGCGACACCTCGGTGTAGTAGGATGCATCGAGCATATGACACTCGAATACTTCGAAGGGATGTAGATCCGCAAACACCCTCTCTTCTTTTCCTTCATGGCAGTATTTAATGCACTGATGTAGCGTGGACGGCACTATCTGATATTCATGCAGCCACGGTCTCCCCAGCAGGGCCTTATATGTGGTGTTGGAGTCGATTACATAGAATCGTACCACGGTAGTGAGATCCCCCAATGTGAGGTTAAAATCAGCCACCCCAAGGGGCGTCTCACATTTCTGGTTGAATCCCGCAATTTTCATGTCTCTGACCTTGGTAAGCTGCAGATCAAAGTAATATTTTTGGTAGATGCGGTATGGGAGAATGTTCACGGCAGCCCCGGGATCTATCAGTATCCTGCTCAGTGGCTGACAGTTCAGGGAGCCCCTCATATACAGCGGTCTGTTATGGCAGGAATTCGGAATCAGCATGTCATCCTCTGTGAATGTGACTGACGGCCCAGAATTCACTTCTGCCAAGAGTGCCTCATACTGTGCCGGTGACTGTAGGGCATCAACAATCGCTTGGCGAGCTTCTTCACTCAGAGAGAGAATCTCCCAGATGGAGAATCTGGTAGGGAGCTTCTTTAGCATTTTCATGATCCGGCTGCCCACCCTGACATTAGACAGTCTCATTTCTTCCGCCCATCGGGGTTTTGGAGGTTCATGTGGTGCCCGTGGCCTCTGCTGCCCAGTGCTGGTTTCATCCTCTGGACTGATTTCTTGGGAGGCTTCTTCTGTAACAATGGCCCCTGGCGTTGTTGGAGGGTTATCCTCCTCTTTCTCATTCTGTTTGCAGGCAACCAATGCCGGCTGCTGAGGTCTCTTGCCTTTATCTGGCCCAACCTGTGTTGACTGCTCATTTTCCAGACTGGACAGAAATTCCAGAAATGTTGGAGTTTGACCTCCTTTCTTCTTTTCTTGGTACAAGCTGGCAGGGGGAGGAACCTGGACACCTCGTACCTCCGGTTCGGGAATCTGGTAGGGCTGTTCCCCTCTGAACATAATGTTATGATTAGCTGGTGGTGGGCGCCCCCACCTTCTTCCGGAGCGTGTTGCATGTGCTGAGGTTGAGGCCTCGGCATGGTTGGCTTCTAGCGGGGCATTTGATGTTTCATCCTCATCATTCTCCCCGGGCGAGGTAAAGAGTGCCGACAGGGTGTTACATTGTACTGTCACGACCCTCTTTCCCTTTTTGGACTTGGGCCGTCTCTTCTTTTTCTGGGAATTTGGCTTTATCGGCTCCTGCCCCCAGAAGGGTTCAGTCTCAGCTTTTTCTTGTTCTGCCTCTGACTGCTCTTTAATTTTCAATTCTTCGAGCTGTTCCCAGAGTATACAGTCTTTCACCAGCAGGTGCCCGGGCTTTTTCTGTTCATATTCATCGAGCCCATTAATATACTGCTGTAAACGCCTGGCTGCAGGACTTACTTCCTTATGTGCAGGTAGGGGGGCTTGTCTTCTCCGGTTATGAGTGGGGATCCGGATGACTGGCCCTGTCTCAGCTGTGCGCCATACTGGCTTTACTGGAGGCGGTTCGGGTCTTGGTGTGACACCGCGGATAACTGCTCCACTGTTATTGGCTGCGGATGTCTTCTTTCTGTTCTTTATGGGTTTCATCTGCCATCCTTCCTGATCCTTCAGTGGGGTAAGGAAGCAAGCTTCATAAGTATGCCTGGTACATTCTTCAACGGCCTCCTTAGGCAGCTGCTGGTAGACTGAAATCATATTGGCGGCCATTTTTAAGGCCGGAGGCTCATGTGGACGGGGTGGCTCCACTTGGTAATCTCCCAGCTGTAGCTCCCCCTTTTTGGCCATGCCTTCCATAATATCTTTGAAGACGTAGCAATCTTCAATTGCGTGCCCCAGCGCACGGTGATATGGACAGAACAGTGGATCACCTTTCTTTGCCGCGTCCTCGGGTCTCTTTGGCTCAGGCAATGTTACCTTGTTGAACTTGTATGCCCAATTGAATAGTGCGGCTGTCTTATCTTTCGGAAAAGAGTATGGCTTTCTCATTTTGTTTCTCAGAGAGACCTTATCTTTTCTTTCTGCTGTGTCTGCTGGCGGGGGAGCTTCATCTGCCCCCTTCTTCCCTTTCTGTTGCTCAAAGGTTCTGAAATCGACGGTGTTAGCCTCAGAGTGCGATGGTCGTCGATCATTAGATTTCCCTTTCGGCACAGTTGGAGCATTGGCCGTCGGACGCTTGGACAGGAACGTCTCGACCTCCGCCACTATATTGTTCAGCCGGTCAAATGTTCTGACATCTGCACCAATCATCTTTTCCAGTACCTCTCTCCTGAGGCTCTGCTTACATATTTGCACTGCATCTTCTTGGTGAGGAGGTCTTCTGCATCTCATAGCTAAGTTCCTCCACCTCTTGATGTAGTCCAGTGCTGTTTCATCTTGCTTTTGCCTGGTTGCATATAGTTCTGCTATTGTAATTTCTCTTTCCGTGACGTGAAATCTGTCGCGGAACTTTCTTTGCATATCAGGCCAATCGGCCACTGACCCAGCCGGCAGGCTTGAATACCATTCAAAAGCTATCCCGGTGAGGGATGAGCCGAAGAATTTGAGCAGATAAGCTTCATCAGCTGCCAAGTCACCCATAATGGTGGTATAGTAAGCTATGTGCTCCCTGGGAGAGCCCTGGCCATTAAATTTTTCAAGCTTCGGCGGCTTACTGACGCCTGGAGGTAGTCTCTTAGCAGCATACTGGGGAGGATACGGTACCTTGTACACATCGTAGGTACCAGCATCACCACCAGTCTTCTCAGATAGCTTCATTTCCACAATTCTTTCAATCATCAGCTTGTGGGCTATGGCTGGATCTATGTTTTCCGGGAAGAAGTGAGCTTGTTGCTGACTGTAAGGAGTTGTCATCACAGTTGCGCGCAAGGTAGGCGCGGCAGGCTGCGTCTGGGATACAGAGGGCTGAGCTACTGTCTGCTGCAGAACGGGTTGGCTCGGTGCTTTGCCCTTATCAGCCGGGAGAGGATTAGCTGGGATAGCCATTTCTGTTGAGCTGGCAGTCTGCCCCACAGGCTCGGCTTGCTTGGAGACCGGTGTAGCTTCATGCCTCTCATTTAGCTGTCTTCTGAGAGCATTGATCTCTTGTTGATATCTTCTAAACATCATCTGGATCATGGGATCCAGGGTTGACGGGATCTGTAGATCTTCTGAAGTCCCTTCAGCATCATCAACGAAGGGATTGTCTTCCTCTTCCGCTGTCACCACATTAACTGTCATAGTGGTGATCTTGCAGGCTTCATCATTAGTCTTCATCTTATCTTTTGCCGCCTGTCCTCTTCTTGTGACGGGGCCTGGTCTGGTTGCCAGTCTGAGCAGTTCATCTGGCTGTGTCGGTAACATATCCTGCCCCTGGCAAGTCCGGCCATGTTACAGGCGAAGATCTGCATTTTTCCCTTCTGCCTGTGGACTTTTCTCTTCACCTGGTCGGGGTATTTGAGTCGGTCAAAGACCGATATTCTTTCTTCAGCTTCTTCCCTGTATAGGTCTTCTTTCCCATATCCGACTCTGTGGCCTTCCTCATAATCATTGGAATCGGAGGAAGAGACTCCGAGCATCACTTCTTGAAGGGTTTCTTCTTCTTCTTCATCCATGGTGCCCAAGGCACGGGATAATCTTTGCTGCCCAAGGGCGGAGTTCCCCAGGTAGTGAAAGTAATCTTGAGCCACTTGTTTCATCTCCTCTTGATTGTGCCTTCGTGGCTCTGGTTGGAGCATCAATCTTTTCTGGCTCTTCTGCTGATAAGCCAGTCTCTCCACCTGAGCAGTCAAGTGCTCGACTTTGCAGTATTTGAATATATCGGCCTGTCTGGCACAGGCTCTTGGTCTTCTTAGAGTGGCAGCAGCGACTGGTTCGGTTATTCTCATTTCCTCTTCCTCCCTGAACCTCTACTCCCATCCTGGCAGCGATTGGCAGCAGCAGTATAATTCTTCCTTTCCCATCTTTTGCCCCTAGCCATGGGGTGGGTGACCGTGAGGTCTTTCTTTTGCTCATATCTTCTGCCCCTCATCCTGGGGCGAATAGTAGTCAGATTTCTTCCTTCATTCTCTTTCTCATCTCTCCTACCCCGAGCCCTGGGGTGAACAGCAACAGCATTTCTTATGTCTTTTCCTTCTCCTCTTCTGCTTCCTGCCCTAAGCGGGCAACAGTGGTATCAGCAATGTTTCCTTCATCTTGAGCTGGGACCCAGCTCTGGATTTTCTTCGGCCGCCAGATCTGCCTGAACTTGGGCGGCTTTGGTGCCAGTGGCTTTCTATCCTCCTCTTTCATGTCGGCCCTCCTGGTAGCTAATACCCGGAACCTGTTGGTAGTAGGCACCATCGGGACGATCACGTCCGGCTTGACCGCCCTTGGGCAACCATTGAGGTTTGCCCGGACATCTCCAATCAGCATTGTCTTTCCTGAGTTGGATATTCGACGACCCGCAGCAGTGGATTGGGCTCTCCTGTCGGATCTCCTCCTTCTTCTAGCAGCAGAGGATGTGCCCCTTTTCGCCTCGTGATGGACGAAGCAGGACACGACCTTAGGAGTATCCTGCATCACCTGGCTCATCTTGGGGCTGGTAGCTTGCGGCAATGTCTCGACAACAGTCCTTTGCTCCTGGTTGTCGATCTCGAGCAAGTCAGTGAAGATAAGGCCCAGGCAGTTGGGCATCCCGACAGCAGGCGGCATCGATCCGAACGAAAGAGGTACCGCCAGGTAGCCTTCTCGAACATGCACATCGACCGCTTGTTGATCAAAGCATACAGATATGATTCCAGCCGTCATCGTAGCTTCCTGAAAATAGAGAAAGCACACAAAATCAGAAATTTGAGGGGGGGCCCGCTGGGCCTCCTATTTTGGCGTAGAGATGAAGGGAGACTAGGGTCCCACCGGGCGTGCCAGACTTGTGGACGCGGGATCTGTTTCACTTATTTTTATTTTATTTATTGATTTATTGGTTTGTTAGGCGTGCCAGTCACCGGGGTGACAATTTTATTGTGCGCTCGACTTGACTTGGTCAGTCGATTGTGAAGTCCGAGTCGGGACCCGAAGTCCGTCATACCATAAAGGCTATGACGTTAATTACGCCCTTCCTAAGAAGGACAACCCTTGATTAAACGCCAAAATAGGAGGCCACTCGGGGCGGTAATAAAAAGAAAATAACAGTGTGTGATATTGAAGCTCTTGTTGTTCTGGGAAGATAATTTAGTGCACAGCAGATTACTACACCGACATGACCACCTCTTATGTGGGTCATGCCGGGTAGGAATAGGACACCGTCCACGCAGTGGCGGGACGGGGTCCGGACCATCATCGGGGAGATGTCCCCTTTCATATTTCTCATCTAGCCAAGGGCCTCGCAGTATTCATATTCCCCGGAAGATTGAGCTGGACGGGGGGTGTGTGATATGCACCTCCCGGGACTTATCGGGGTTAAAACATCAATCGATATTTCGGCAGCACCTCCCCATAATCTGGATTATGCCCAGGGGAGAATAGACTATCACCCACGGAGTGCCGGGATGAAAGCCGAGAGAAAGAGAGGCCGAACCTCCCGAATTGCATATGTATGCCATGGGCAATGTTCGATTCTTCCCTTACAGAAGCCGGTGACACTCGTGCAGTGGCAGAGCTCACCTTAGCTAAAGGGCTTGCTCATAAACCCGGTACGGATCAGTAGAACATAAGGGAGTCTGACTCCCTTTAATTTTATCCTCGGGACAGTTCTGGTGACTCATGGACATCCCTAGGTGGGTTTGATAGAGGTGTCGGATGCTCCTTGGGTGGCGGAGTAGGCTCTCGGCGCACCTTGGACTGGCCTAGAGGTTCCCGGCGCCAAGGCAAGGAACAGGAGGGGGTTCCCGGCGCGCCCAGGAGATATGTTCTCGGCGCAAGGGCCAAATGGCCAAGGGAGGTTGTCGGCGCCAGGGCCAAATGACCAAGGGTGTGGGCTTCTCGGCGCAAGGGCAAAGAGGCCAGGTTCCCGGCGCGCTGAAGAGAAGGCCAGGGAGTTCCCGGCGCTGGCTTCCCGGCGCGAGGAGGAATTGCTCAAAGGGGGGGGTTCTCGGCGCCTGAAGGATCGCGCCGAGAACTGTTCATCTGTTTTACTGTTTGCGGGGCCGAGATGCATGAGGGCGCCGGGATGAGAAACAGAGCTTTACGGCACTCTGTTCTTGGGTCTGTTGAGGATTCAGGGGTTTTCCTGGTGATTCAGGCCAAGATAGACGGGCCTTGGGAAATCAAAAGAGATCAATTCATCAGACTGCAACTGATTTTGGCTTGGGTTTCAAAGGGGAAAGCCAGAAGCGGAGAGTGATTTGGGGGAAACATGGTTTAGGGTATCTCTGTCACCAGCGTTCATAATAATCCCTGAGGATGATTTTGATATACTCTTCATCATCTGGGGGCCAAGAGATGGCTGTCTCTGGCCCCGGGGATGACTTCAGCAGAGCCGATGAGCATGAATATAACATCTAAAACCGAGCAACGGTTGCTATACATCTATGCTTTGCTTCAGAGGCCAAGGGATAGTCTGTCCCTGGCTCGGAAGTAAGCACGAGCAGCGTTCGAGAACCAGGCGAACAAGCAGGCGATCAATCGAACTGGGGAGGGGGATAGCATGCTACTGAGTCTAAGAAGAGACAGAAAACATGGGGAGATAGCAATAGGGTTTCAGAGAAATAGACAGCAGGCATCAACTGCAGCCTGTAGTGTTCATTCATTCGAATATCACGATTACATTCGCACATCAGAGGCAATACATAAAAGAAGGTACAAGCGGGACTATGCTTTGCCCTAGCGGAGTAAAACCGGCTGTGATATCACAGCATACATCAGAAGGGGGAAGAAGTAGAAGCAATCGAAATTAAAGAATGAACTACAGAAAATGGGGAGGGGAGGGCGGAGCATTGACTCCTCTCCCTCCCCGTTGCCCACCTTCGATCAGGCTTCGAACTCTTTCCTTCTTTTGCCCTTCTGCTTCTTCCTCTCTCGGATCAGATTGCAGGCTCCACTCTCTTCTCCTTTTGTGGCTATCTATTCTTCTTCTCCGCTCCTCTTTTTTCTCTTCGCTCTCTTTCTGTGTGTCTTTCTTCGCTTTTTCTTTTCTCTTCGAATGAGGGGGTTTTATATCCCTCCTTGGTATCCTATCGGCAGGCCTGTCCCGGCGCGCCTCAATCGTAGGCAGACTTCCCGGCGCGTGGGACTCCAGCTTCTCGGCGCCGCTTTTGGGCTTCGACAAGGGGATCCCGGCGCCACTTTTATAGGCCCATTTAGGGCTTTTTAGACCTCACATACACCTCGGCCTTCATTGGTCCTTCAAATATATCAGAACCCGAGAAGGCCCTCCACTGGTGACACAGTTTCTATTGAGATCATTCATAGATTTTCATCAGTCGGTAGACTGGGGTTTCATCGGCGTTGCCATCTGAATGATGACAAAGTCAGACATCATCTCATCGGTATCGTCACCTGAATGGTGACAAGACCGAACATCAACTTTAGCCTGAAAAGACTTCAGCCAAGTGACTGTTATTTCATTAGTGCCGTCGTCTGACTGACAATGGCATCGGACATCAGCTTGGCCGGGAACAGGCTTCGGCCGGGTAGATGGTTGACGAGCTTCATCATTGATCTTTCACTGTTGGTCTGATCTTCTTTTCAATTCTGTTTCCGCCCCTGCTCATTTTCCAGGCGTCAACAGAGGCCCAATCTAAATGGATGTCATTATGATGAGTAGCATGGGTAACAAGGCCTAGTAAGTGCCACCTTGAGAGAAAAGATTTCATATCTAAAGAAAGCTTAGAAAGGAGTAAGGGGAGCCACTTGATTTTCAAGAACCTCCTTGGTCCCGGTACATTTGGGTAGTCCTGAGTAAAATAAAAAGAGAAGAGGAAAAAAGAATGCAATCAGAAAGAGAAAAGGAATAATAAAATAAAAAGCTTTAAACGAAAATCAACTTACTTGGCTCATATTGATTCTTCCACTAATATGGCTTGCAACTTCAGAGATTCTAGGAAAGCTCATCCTAGCCTTCTTTGAAGGTTTCTGTAGCATCTTGTCCATCCTTTCTTTTGAAAGCAAGTGGCTGGTTCTGTTGTTCTTCTCTTGCTGTTCTTCTTCGGTTCTCTACATGCTCAGTCGCTTTGATGTATCTAGCAGACGAACAGGTTGCCTTTTATAACATTTGAGACGCTGACAGTCGTTTAAAAGGATCACGGTTTGAGTTTGATTCGAATGAGTCGCTGGCAATTTGTTTCCGAGCAGGGAACGGAGCGCCGTGTTTATGGTTAATTGACGACATATGTCTTGGCGTCATTTCCTTTAATAGCGACATTATCACTGTCGTCATTTATTTAGCACCTCTTGTGCGGGCGTCATTTTCAGTCCGATTCCAAATCAAATAGTGATTGTAATTAACGCGCCTAATGCTGTCGTCATTTATGCTTATGACACCTCTGTATAGTGTCGTCATTTCTTAAGCTTATACTTTTGAATTACTTTCCAGCATTATGATTATTGATGAACTTAGGTGCTATATATTTTGATGAAATTTATTATACCATGCACTTATGATCATATTTTGAGCTGTCTTGAGCTGATGATTCTTTTGATGAGCTAATGATTCTTGAGCGCAGAGAAGCGCAGGTTATGCAAGTCTTGAAATGACTAGATTTCTTCCACTGGTAACACCATTCCATCCTTTGTATCTCTCCTATAAGCATTGTTACTATATGGTATTTACGCTATTATAGCATATCAAGGACCTTGTGGCTCTGATGAACCTCGAATTTGAGTTCCCCTTCATCAAAAATAGTGATAATTCCAGGAGAGTCTTGATCACATGGATAGGCCGTTGGGTCATTTAAGGTTTGGGACGACGGTTCCACTTTCTGAGTTGATGCGTGGATAAACGGGCTTCGGCTTAGTGTCAGCTTAGAGATCTGGATTTCTGACCAAGTCTGGATGGTTTAGCAATATTATCCTTGATTATTTTCTATTTTAGTTTGTTTTAATTTTTCTTTTAGCCCAGCATGCATCATGTAGGACTTTGAGCTTTAATGATGAAAATCCTCATATTACACCAATAATGAGGGCTGCTCGCTCTTAATGGAGTTGATATGAGATATTTCATTCCAAATCAAGTATTTTGTTCTCCTTAAAGCCGCTCAGGCTGGTTCCTTGAAAGCATTCATTCGCTGGTTCTTTATCTCCATTCATTTTATTTTCTACAAATCCACCTTGGTTGTAGCACGTCCACATTGGTTGGTAACCGCTCTCCAATGGTGTCTTTTCTTCCGTGCCCTCGCGTACATTTTTTTCATTAGATTAGTCCCTTCATCCAGCTGATCATTGCTTTCTTGTAATCATCCGAAGTTGTTTCATTCAGAATCCTGAAAAGATTTCCAACGCTTAGTGTCGAAGGCGTGTCACATCACACCTTGGCATCTACTTATCAGTTCGCTCCCTTCATTCCGCCTGTTACACTTTCGCTTCATTCCGTGTCACTCCCTAGCAAAGCAGACGCCAAGGCGGACAGCTGTAGACACGCCAAAATCGATGCTATGTTGAGTAAATCTCATGTCACCACGTGACGCCCCAAAGTGGACTTTAATATTTGCTTAATACAAAGTTTTTCTAATTTCTCCATATTAATTGTAATTTCTTGGCATAATTGAAATTAACGCCTGGAGAGAGGGCGCGCTTTAATTGGTGACCTGATCAGGGGCGTGTTTTCCATAAATAAATGACTGTTCAAACAGACGTTGTTTCCTGGATTTTACGAATCCTAAATAAAATAAAACTCAAACAATTGACGCCTTCCTGAGGGGCGTTGATTATTTAACGCCCGTTCAAACAGACGTCATTTCATAATTTTAAATAAGGAAAGTCCTTTACTTCTATAATTAAATCCAGGAATTGACGACTGTGAGAATGTCGTCATTTCAATTGACGCCCCTAGTCAGGTCGTCATTTTCACTTCCGTCTCCCTTTCGCCTGCTTCTTTCCAGTAATGATCTTTCCCCATTTTACACCTTGTGTTCGATTGGGAAGAGGGTTCCTTATTGGAGGATTCATTACCTTGTTTTAATCCTATTAATACAAGGATTTTTGGCCTATAAATACCTTAACATCTGCTTCTCGCGCGAGGGTAACATAGTAACAGAGAAAAAAAATGAAGAACAACACAGAATAACAGAGTTAACAGAGCCGTGAGAAGAGAGTTTGTTATTTTGCAGTTTCTTCTTCCATTGGAGGCGTTTTCTTCATCCGGCGTTCTCATCCATAACAACTGCTGCAACCTTGTTTTTCCCTTTACTGTTGCATACACAACAGCAGGGATTACCCTTTAGTCTTTTGGTTTTAGTTTATTCATAGCATCATACACATATTCTTCTTCTAGCTCTCGCTAGAGTTTCATCTATATCTTACTTGCATAACATTCATAATCTCATCCTTGTTACTCCTCTTAGGGGTTTAAAATCAAAACACACAAGATGTGTTCATGCCCAATTTGTTTGAATTCATATCTTTAGAGCATTGATACTACACACTTGGCTAATCCATATCTTTGTTTATTTTGTGTGTTTGCAAGGGTAATCAAGCTATAAACCCCCTTCATCGACTGGCCGGTAGAAGGAGGAAGGAAGAATTCCCAATCTCACCCGCTCAATACAAGGTACTTGCGATCATCCTTCTTCTTTTGAGGTAACCCCTCCGGCGATCACCCTCCTTAGAGCATCTCATGCTCAACCTCTTTTTCTTCATGTCCCACATGTTTTAGCATAGTTACTCATCCCTAATCATCATTCTTTCTCTCTTTTTTTTTTAAAAAAAATGTCTATGTGACACGTTCACACCGATATGCATGTGATGTGTATGCTTTACCATGTGATGATAGTTAGGTGTTGGTGTCTGACTATCTGGCTCTAGTCAGGTCACGATAAGTTGTCCATACTCACCCATAGCATGTGTTTCTTATTTGCTCGTTTTAGAATAGATTTTGAATCTATTTCTATTAGGTATGATATATATATATATATATGCAATATATATATAATATACCACTATTTGATGAGACCAAATAAAATTGATAAATCCCCCCTTCGATCAATATTAGGTTGTAAACGTGAGGCATTAAGAATGACCCACGTGGCCTTCCATTATTACAGCTTGGGTGAGCTAGTCTTAAACCTAGGAAGGTTTGTTGTGCTACCACAAGGCTGACCCAATAAGGGGTCAGTGACCAGAACTACGACATGCTTATGCCATGTGTGGGGTGGAGGACTGGTGCAGCTTTATTGTGCTACCACAAGGGTTGCATCACAAATTCATGCTCACCGCGTAATAATGGGTGTAACCTAACTAGACTTTGTGGTTTGTTATGTTACCATAAGATCACAAGTGTTCTGGAGGCCGAATAAGACTAGAAATTGTAAGAAAGTACAATTGGCAAGAGTTGCCTACTCACTAAGTATGGGGTGATTTGATGTGCTACTACATGACCACTACTATAATGTTAATGGGATTCTAGTCCCCACTAGGAAGCTGGCGGAGTTTCTCGTCTTTACATAATGGGGGTTATGTAAAGTCGCCAAAAATTAGTGGGAGCTTTATATTAAGATAAAAGACCATATCTTAGTTGAATGTCTATAATGTTATATTGTGCATCTCCTTTTTAGATTAATGATGTTGAATCGCGTATTGTTGTGGCATATTAGATGCCAACAAGGATTCACTGAATTAAAATTTTGTGACTGGCTTATGAAATTGAGAATAGTTCTCATCACTAGAAAGGGAAATAGTCTATTTTCTTGATGAGCTATTGCCTAAACCTCCTTATGTTTGTTAGTAAGACTAACGATAAGAGGAGGGCTTAGTAACTCTTTGAGAAAGACAATGCTAAGCAATTGTAACTTCTGGCTAAGGCTATCAAGAGAGATGAGACTATGAGAGACTAGAGCTGGTGCTTCCATTACCATGGGGATGGCTATTGGAAGAAGAACTACAAGTTGAATCTTGTAGGGAAGGCAAAATAGAAGCTTGGTGAATCTTCGGATACTGAAAAGTAGAAGGCACTTAATTAAGGTCAAGAGTATACTACAGATTGAAATTGGAGCAAAAGTTGTTACCATTGTAATAGAGACTACCGACCTCGAGATGCCTTCAGAAGCTATTTAGAATTGATAGATTTTCTATTATATTTATCCCTTCATCAGGAACATTAGTTCAATTCTACTTTAAACCCTCATGGTTTTAATGTTAGTTTTGGAAACAATAATTGTGTAATGTTCTTGAATGGCAAAGAGTTTGCAAGTGGGAGTTTATGTAATGATCTGTTCATTCTAAACATTGGTGCTCCTGAGTTTTGTGTGGTTAGGCTTCCTGATAGGAAGATGATTGATATAAATCAAGTCTATCTCTGGCACTGTGGGCTTGGTCATCTTAGTGAAGAAATATTCACATGTTGTATAAAATGGATGTTTTAATTCATTTGATTATGAATCGTTTACAATATGTGAATTATACCTCATGGGTAAGATAACCAATTCTTCATTTAGAGAAATGGAGAAAGGGTCATGGAGTTATTTAAACTCATGCATTCTGATGAATGTGGATTTATTTCCACTTAGGCAAGAGGAGGATTTTCTCACTTCACTACTTTCTCTAACGGTTTCTCTATGCTTTGATATGAGTACTTGATGAAGTACAAATATTAAGTTTTTGATAAATTTAAGAGTTAAGAGTTAAGTGGAAAAAGAAATTGATAGGGGTATTAAAACTCTTCGATCGGATCGAGGAGGAAAAATACTTGGGTGCATACATCACACTATACCTTAGGGATAAAGGTGTTTTATCCTAGTGGACACTTCTTTGTTCTCACCTCTATTATGGGGTGTAGAAGGTCATAATAAGCTTTGCCGAATTATCCTTGTCTCTCTGGGAAGTTATCCCTAAAGACCACTGTTTATATGTTGAATAAGGCTCTGTTTATGTCCAATGTCTTCAAAACCATATGAGATATAGAAAGGGAGACTGACCTTAAGCGTGTTAAGGTTTTGGGCTAACCCACTTAACGCATGTTGTTAAGAACATTCCATGTACCCCACCATCATAATTATAGACTTAAGGTTGATCCTTATTTCAAACGGGTTTGTTGTGCTACCACAAGCCTCATTTGACTTGACGGTTAGTCTAAGTCTATGGCATAGTGATGCCTTTAAGAAAGGTAGACAAATGTTGTAGCCTTGTTGTGCTGCCACAAGGGCTATAACACTAATCTATACTTTCTGCCTATTGTTGGACCAACTTGACTAAGTCACTTTGATTTGTTGTGCTACCACAAGGTGATGGTGATTTAGGAGATCAATTGGTTTGGATATTACAAACGTTGCAAGTATCAAGACTTGGTGGGAACAGTGGGAGCATAATAGATCTAGGAGTTCTAGAACTACAAAGTATAATGTCAGCTTAGGAACCTATTCAGGTTGACACACAAGCTGTTCATAGGTCTGGCCGAGTACCTATGAAACTAAGAAGATATGTTGGACGTATCTCTGGTTTGAATAATAAGGTACTATATAAATGAGGATATTGATCCCCTGACCAATGAGGAGACAATAAGTGTTATTGACTCCGAAAAAATGACAAGAGGCCATAAAATGGAATATGGATTCCATGTACTCCAGCCAAGTTTTGAACTTGGTAGATCCACCTGAAGGTATTGTACCCATCGGAAGCAAGTGGATTTTCGAGAAGATAAATTGGAGAAGATGGATAGATAGATACCTACACGACAAGCTTAATGGTAGAAGAAATATCGTCGCAGTCAAAATGTTGATTATGACGAAATATTCTGTCCAGTTGTCATGTTTGATCCATTGATATTTTGCTTGCCATTGATGCATACCATGGTTATAAGATTTGGCATATGGATGTGAAATGGTGTTCCACATAAGTAGTCTAAATGAGGAAGTGTACATGTTAGAACCAGAGAGATATCACCTCCATGGAATGACCAAATATGGTGTGCTAGGTTCAAAGGTCCATCTACGAACTAAAGAAAAGCTTCCCACAGCTAAAACATAAGGTTTGATAAGGTGATCAAATCTTATGGCTTCATTACGAATGAAGGAGAGTCTTGTGTGTTCAAGAGGATAAGTGGGAGTATAGTTACAATTTTGATTCTGTGTGTAGATAACAAACTACTCATTAGGAATGATTTAGTTAAGTTATCTTAGGTAAAGTTGCGTTGTCTTAGTACTTCTCCATGAAATACTTAATTGGGAGAAGCATCTTTTACACTGGTAACTTGGGTCTATGTAGATAGATCAAGGAAAAATGCTTAACTTAACTCTGTTATCATACATAGATGTTATTGTCAAAGGGTTTGACAAGGAACGATACCTAGATAAGTCTCATGCTGATGAGACGTGAATTTTACCTCTCTAAGAAGATGTTTTCTAACTTTTCTATGTAGAGGTAACACATGAGTAATATTCATTATGCTTTAGGCATAAAGGTTTATCATGTGTAATATACTATGTACGAGATCTGATATACCAAATACTCTAAGTGTTATGAGCATGTATCAGACAGATCCAGGTGAGCAGCATTGGAGTGCTGTGAAATGTATTCTTATATTCTTGAGAAGAATTAAGGATATGTTCTTGGTGAATGGAGAAGGTGATTCGACGGTTAGTTGGAAGAGTTCCAAATAGACATCAAATAACGATTCGACATTATGTAGATGAAATAGGTAATCGTCATATAGGGAGTTATCCCTAGTGTCACTGATCAGATACTCTTGTTATCCGATAACGAGAGGGTTATAGCTCTTACTTTGGAACCGTGGTCTCATCAGAAGTCATTCTACTTTCTGTAATGGTTCCACCTGATTAGAGATATTGTAAATAAAAGGGAGATGTCACCTAGAAAGAGTTTTTTCTGCTAATAACATTGCAGATCCACTAACTAAGCCGTTGACTCAAGATGTGGTTGAGTATCACCTAAGGCTGATGGAGATCAAGCGGGAGGTGATTGACTTTAGTGCAAGTGGGAGAATGAAAGAAGTGTATGCCCTGCAAGACAATCACTTATGAAGTGATGACATCATTTCTTATATATTCTCATTCGTATTTATGGTAATTTCTTCATTATGTCTTATTTATTTATACGTATTACGGCTTGATGTAATGAAGTCTTTGAACGTAGGCTATGAATGTTGAATCATAATGAGATTATGATAGTGAGATCAACCTTCTAGATGCATGTGTTCTAAATGTTCTTGGTCATAGGATCTTTGAGATAGGACATCACAAAATCTGGATAGACCAGTGCACATGATATCCTCTCATATGATGAGGGTGACTGATCTCACAATCACTGGTGTGAAGACACTAAGATATATGTGCAGGTGCCCATTACAAGAATAGGCTTCACTGAACTGATCAGATCAGGAATCTCTGGATGGTAATTAAATCTTACTGTCCACCAAGAGATTCTTCAGTTGTAGTTGCACAATTGGTCTTTTGACATGAGTCACCAAAGATACCTTGCATGAGAACTTCTGTATTTTGATTCTTGGCAAATGGACTTTATCGATAAGTCCTAGATGCTCAGGTATCCCGATACAGCGGAATACATGCGAAGGAAATTGAGTGACAACAGTGGATCATTCACTCTCAGATATAGCATGAGAGAGAATGCCTTATGAATAGTGCTCGGTAAAATCCTTGGCCAAGGTAGATAGTTCAATGGAAAAGGAGTTTTCCATTGGGACTTAGAGTACGTTCATCAGGTCATAGATAAGAAGGGTTTGACAGTATGACCATACCCTTAATTATGACCAGGGACATTAGGTATGAATGGAGGACTATAGCTGTGTGGTAACTATTGATGGAAAGGTCCCAGAGTGGTTTTATAGACCCCCTTTATCTTCTGGGGTCACAGAGTGTTGCTTGGTGCTTACCGTGGTCTGAAAGCCCATTAGAGGATTAATCATGAGATGATTATTCATCATAACATAATCAATTAATTATTTAAGTCATGAGATGATTAAATAAATAATTTCATGTTAACTAATAATGTGAAAAAGCTAAGAAGGAGTTCTTATGCTTATTGGGCCTAAAACCAGACTAACACTGGGCCTAGAGGGTCACACACATAAGGGTTATGGACGGTGGAAGTATATTCGCAATATTAGACTGTTAAGGATTTTTGTGAAAGATCGAGAAGTCTATAAATAATTGCGATGGGAAAAACCCTAGGCCAAGCACCTAGGTTTTTCTCGGGCCATATCCTTCTCTCTCCTCCTAGGGAGGGGCACCCCCCTCTCTCTCCTACTCTTCTTCCTCTGATCTCTAGTGTAGAGATCATGGAGATGCCCCGGAGGAGATCGTTCGTGGGGGCATTACGATGAGGAGATTCCACCGTTCGTGCCCGTCTGGATACCGCTAGAGGCCGTTCACTTGCGCGGCTAATTACCGCCACGAGGGATTGTTTCCACTTCGCTGCGATCTGAGTATCGTAGAGGTAATATCGAATCTCGTAGTTCCAGATCTTCATCGACAATCACATAGGAGCGATCAACACGGCCGGGTTAAAATTTTAATTTCCACTTTCCTCTGCGTTCTTCGTGATCCCGACCCTGATCCTTGTAGTGGTATCAGAGCCAGGTTGATCGCTCGTGATTCCCACGTATTCTAGGCATTTTTCTGTGATTTTTGCATCTATTTCCCGTGATTTTTAATAAAATTATTCTATTTTGGATTTAAATCTTTTGGATTTAAATAAGATTTAAATCCAGGTGCCTCCATCCTCAGCCCGGGATGCCATGACTTAAAATTAGAAATTTTAGAAATTCTAATTGTAATAAGTTTCCTAATTACTCATGTGATGATTGATCTAGAAAATTTATTTTTTTATAATAGAATTATTCGATTATTCTAATTTTAAATAGAATTATTCTATTTAAGCAACAGTAAAATCCCAGAAAATTATGCAAAAATTATAGAATTGAAATTCCACCTTGGATTCTAGATTTAATTTGATTAAATCTATTTTTTAAAATAATCAAAATTCTGATTTTGATTGAAACCCATGTTTTAAGGCCAAAATTATTTTATTTTGAGAAAAGAAAATTTTGTTTGAGCATGCCATGGGTGCGATGATAGGGTAAATATGGACAACGCTTAGATGTGATTGTTGCATTCATGTGATGAATGGCGAATGGTTTATTTATGTTGATGGATGTATTTTATGGGGCCTGCATGCCTCTCTCCTCTCTCTATATTCTGTGTTGTAAATTCTACCTCCCTCTCGGTTATGTACTCGCCAAAAGGCATTTTCTTTTATATTAAATGTAATATTTGGCCTGTTGGCATTAGTTTAGTACATGTATATATATTTGAAGATTTTGCGAAGGCGTGTACGTGAGGACGAGGATGATCCATCAACAGGAGGTGCCATTTGATTGGGTTGCAAGTTGTATGCCGCCAAGATCCATCTAAGTGCGGATATGCATGTGATGTGTATGGTTTATCATGTGATGATATTTAGGTGTTGGTGTCTGACTATCTGGCTCTAGTCAGGTCACGATAAGCTGTCCATACTCACCCATAGAATGTGTTTCTTATTTGCTTGTTTTAGAATAGATTTTGAATCTATTTCTATTAGGTATGATATATATATATATATATGCGATATATATATTATATACCACTATTTGATGAGAACAAATAAAATTGATAAATCCCCCCTTCGATCAATATTAGGTTGTAAACGTGAGGCATTAAGAATGACCCACGTGGCCTTCCATTATTATAGTTTGGGTGAGCTGGTCTTAAACCTAGGAAGGTTTGTTGTGCTACCACAACGTCGACCTAGTAAGGGGTCAGTGACCAGAACTACGGCATGCTTATGCCAAGTGTGGGGTGGAGGACTGGTGTAGCTTTGTTGTGCTACCACAAGGGCTGCATCACAAATTCATGCTCACCGCGTAATAATGGGTGTAACCTAACTAGACTCTGTTGGGTCCCGTAGTGCAAGAATACGGATCTAGAGGGGGGGTGAATAGATCCTTCTACTAAAAACTTTGTCCAATTAAAAACACAACTACCACACAGCGGAATCTACAAGATTGAGTAATTTAGTCTAAACAGGTTTAAACTAGATCACTCAATCTCACCGAGTTCACACGATTGCACAAACAGATAGGATAGTGAACACACAATCACAAGAATCAAACCACAAGACACGGAAATTTTTAAGGTGGTCCGGGACCACAACGGGCTCCCTACGTCCACCCCTCACCAAACCGGTGAGGCTTCACTACACGCTACAAAATGTAGCAACACGGGGACGAACCCCAACACACACACGTTGCTTTCGCAGCAAACCACACATGAGGCCTTGCCTCAAATTACTGCCATCAGCACACACACGCACACACACACCACTGGGGAACACACCCCGAACAAATTCCTCACACGGAGTCACAACTCTGTCCACACACACGTAGGACAATGCCTACACAACCACACGGAAGAAAACTCCCAACCACACACGCGGATATACTCCGCACAAATCGACTCACATATGACAACACACACACTCGGAGACCCCTTTCTCCGAACACCCACACAAAGTATTCTCTCAAATGTTTATGAAGCAATGACAAATATATGCTAAGACCCTCCACACAAATTATATAGATGAAAACTGGAAAGTTGCATCAAGTAAAAGGCTCCCCCTTCTTCAACAAAATCTGATTCTCCTTAGCTCTTGACGGATGATCATGATTTAGACATCATCTTCTTCCTCTCCTCAAGGCATTCCTCTTTTCCTTCTTCCATTTTCTTCTTCACCTGAAAGAATAGATAGATGGAATAATAAGCCCAAACTTTAAGCTAATCTCTAACAAGAATATGAAAATGAATGGTTTAGAGATCCCTCGCTTCTTCACCTATACGAAAGAATATATGAGTATTAGAAATGTCACAGCTCATGTATATATTGTAAGAGAGAATGGATAGAAGACACATGATGCCAAGTTCAAGGAGATAATGTTTATAGCAAATGTCTAGAACAGAACTAAGAGCAGCTGGAGAACTAAAAGCAAATGATTTTTCAGTGGATAGAGCTCCCCCTTTTTGTTTCATCGAATAAGCTTAAGCTTCTCGGCAGGATGAAGAACGTTCTTGAAGGAAGATGATCGATTCTTGCATGGACAGGGCTTGTATCTTGTTTTTCCACGTAGCTTCCAGTAGATGGTTATTTGGAGACTTGAAACCTCCTTCTTCCCTTCACATACAAGCTTAGAACAACGTAAAAGAAGCCATGGAGCTGCTACCTTCGACCTGCACTCACAAGGGTTAGAAAACACCCAAATTTCAGATCTAGCTTCTTGTTCCTTAGGGTTTGCAACCCAAGAGATGTCTATATATGTTTGGACGGTCAAAAGACAGCCCTAGGACAAGATCCACAAATCATGGAGTGATTTGTGGAAGTTGGACTCGGATTGGAAGACTTTAGGAGCAAGAAAACGGCGGTCAAAAATCACGGCTGGAGGTCGAATCGGAAAGGGTCGACCCTAGGGTCGACCCTAGGGCAAACAGAAGCCAAACAGAACTAATATTTGGTTCTGGGTTACAGGGGTCGACCCCAGGGTCGACCCCAGGGCCGACCCCTTTCAGCAGGGTTCAAAAATAGTTCTATTTTGAACAGAACTTTAGAGGGTCGACCCCTTCTTGTTTAGGTCTGAAAAAGAGATAAAACCTCCATCAAATCAATGGGAAACAATTGATTAAAGGTTACCAAAATCTCATGAAGATCAACCATGATTTTTCATCCTGAAAAACATGATAAAGCAAGAGGTTAGATCAAGATTTTGGTCATGCATTAACATATGAAGCTAGTTTTGAGACCGAGACCCAAATGACATGAAATATGATTACGAAATCATTAGCATGAGGCATATGAGAATCCCCATGAAAGATCTGTATCAAAGCACTAGAGAACCCAATTTTCCAACTCAAGATTTGAAGAGTATCACCATGGATTCCAATATAAATTCTTACCTTGAATCCATCACAATGTGGGAAATATTAACCTGCACTCTCTGGGAATTTAGAAGTAAGTTAATATTAAACCAACGAATCTGAAGATCCCAACTTCAACCCAATTCTCCCACAAACCATTTCAAAGCATTTAAGCCATATGATCAGAAGGACAAGGAACCATCATTCAAACTCATCAAACCACACATCATTACCTTGGGGGCAAACAATTGTATTTACACCTCAATCAATCACTCAGCATTACCGAAGTACGCATGAATAACATGATGCTCAATAGACATTTATCCAAGCATGTTTTCCATAAAATCTTTCTCATTGAATACAAAGTAATCTCACATGACGCACAAGGCCAAGCAACAAAGTCATTTTGTAATCATCAAAATCACATACACAACAATCTTCCCCATTTTGATGATGACAAAATATTATGCTATAATGCTCTCTCCCCCTTTGACAGAATCAGAAATGGGGAGCATGACGGGGAATCCAGAATGGCAAGAACCTATGGACACTGGGATTATGAAGAGAACCAATATGCACAATATGCATGAACTAATTGCAAAACTGTTTGATACCAATTGTTGAAATTGGAAATGCAAATGTGGACAATATGGTCATATAGAATGCAAGATGACAAAACGATATGCAAATGCTCACGAGTTGCAGCAATTGGAAATGGTGTATGGCATGACAATAATGAGCAAGCAAACAAGCACTCAAACACTCATAGAAAGGTATTGACTCATGCAAGTCCTGATGAGTTAAGCAGATAAGATCACATGCAAAGCTCCCCCTTAGACATTGACACATTAGATGATTGGCTTTGATTTTCAAATTTTAGATTTTTAGTTTTCTTGTGAAATGCATGAAACATGATGTATGAAAATGATGAGACATGAAGTGCATACAATGTAATCAAGCAGATATCTATAGATACATGCAACATAACTCCTTCACGAGAAGTGATACTAATTGATTTACAGTGAGGGGATAGGTGTAGGAAAAGTGCAAGTGAGTCATTAAGTTCAGAATGCTCATGATTACACCTAGAGGATTGTGCAGATAAATAGGAGAAGACGTACAGCAGGTCAAGCAATTAATCAAATTTTAAAATACATATCAAATCAAATTACCATGTGCAAGTGAGTAACATGAGAATGAAGTTTAGCCATATGGATAACCAGATTTTCAATTAAACACAATAGTAACGGCATAGACTGCATTTCAATCTAGAGAACAACGTATTGGAGGCTTCGCTCTTCCTCATCAAATTATCATCAGTAATTTTCACACTGACAATCTGAATTTTTCTAAGAATGATCAGGTTCAAATAATTCCTTTTTACGCGAGGAGACACATGGAGCTCATGCCAGAATCCCCGGTTACTCAGAATATTGAACCTTATCACCTCATTTGAACAGAGATACTTTAGTCAACACTTTTTAGAAATGAACCACATCACGTCTCAGGTGACATGTGCCCAGTTTACTCAGTGAGACTTAGCATTGCTCTGCCTTTCATTTCAACCTTTTTTCTTTGTATGTGGAGGCAGGCAGCTTTTTCCTCAACTGTCTCTTATCATCCATGCAGCAAGTTGAATTACTTTAGAGTGTTGAAATGAAATTCCTATATCCTTATGAATAACACTCAATTTCACATTAAAGTGCATGAAGTGTACGAATTTGATTTAACATGTATGGAGAAAATTTAACTTAGAACAGGATAGTGTAGCTCCCCCTATGTAAATGCAATAAGCATGAAATGCTCCCCCCGAGAGTTTGATATGAAGCACACTTGTTAAGACTCAGATGCAACATTATTTAACAATGGAGTGTTTGGTCTTAGAAGATTCAAAGGAAGTGGTTGAATAGCATATAATAACATGCAAGCATACAATGGAGATATGCATATGCAATGCAAAATGAAAAGATATGCAATTTCAGTTCTTGAATTGTTGGCCCCAAAGATATGAGACCAATTGTTGGAAGTATTCATTTTGGCATTTATGCAACATGAAATGTTCAAAATGATGCATTTTAAAATATGCACTATATGTATGCTGAAAATGCCAACTATGCAACAAGACACACGATGAGCTTCATCTTCCAAAAGCACTATGTGAATGATATGCAGAGAGTGATATGCAAATATGCAATGTGATGCAAGATTTCAGATTTCACATGACACTCTATATGCACCTAATGCAACTGATGCATGACATGCATTACCAAATGTTAAAATGTGAGGACACAATTTTATTCTGAAAAGAGAATTCAGAAAATTCATTCAAAGCATCAAAATCATCACATGTGAACTTTTCTTGAAAACAGTTGTGCTTTTATCCAGAAAGATGAGTGGCACATTGGTAAAGACCATGGAATATTGATCAACTTCAGTCCTCAAGATGTTCAGCCACAAAAACAATATCATCATGCTGAGAGAATGGAAAAATATCATTTTTAAAATTTTCAGCATGCAAAACTCCCCCATAATCAATGCATGATTTCAAAAAATTCATTTAAGTTGGATGCCATATGCATAGATGATTCATGGTACCGGGCGGAGGCATATTCTCACGCATGGTGATAGCTTTCAGACAGGCTTGACATGCCCTTCCACATGTCACCATTTTATATACCATGTAATCATTGAAATGATGATCAGAAACAAATGTATTCTCATTTGACAACGGGGGTTTAGCAAAAGGCATTCAATGGCTACACTCTCATATATACTGCTCAGATGTTTCAATACCATTCAGCCAATCATTCATTATCCACATTGTCAAAAGCAACCAAGGGTATTCAAACCTTCAAAATCACTATCTGTCAAGTTATGGCATTAACATCAAGACCAGGGAGCTTCAAACAAACACTTTATTTTCTCACCTTTGTCTTGAGTTACCTTTATTAGCATTCTCAAATTCTTTGCTTTATTTCGCTTGTTGTCATCTTCATCAACAAGCTCCTTTCTTTCTCTCCTGCAAGAAATAGAATGATATTAGCCAAAGGAGTTCCATTGAGACCCCAAATTCGCATCTTATAGATAACAGCATGTAAGGATATGAGAATACCAAGAACCCTATGCCAAAACCCTTTCAAAACTCCTCTAGGATAAGAAGAGAAACCCTAAGGGTAATAGGGTAAAAGCTCAAACCAATCGGACCTCAAGATGGGCATTTCGACACCAACTGAGGAACGTGCAAAACTGCCTAAGACAGTTAATCTGAGCTCAGAAAAGCCATACATGAATTAGACTCAATCTAGGCACATGGAGATACATTCAAACATTGAATTCTTACCATGATTTCAAGGGTTGATGGTCATTATCAAACCTGCACTGTAAAGAGCTCAATTCATGTCAATATTAAGCCAATGCATATGAAGAAACTAACTTCAAGGCTTTTCATCACATAAGACTCTCTCTCTCTCAACCTGTAATATCAGAAACTCAATTTCATATCAATCTCAATTCAATACAAATGAGAAAGCCAATTTTAGTGCTTTTCTTTCACAAGACAATCTCCTATGAGCTGCAAGAATGAATGATGAGTTTCAGCTTTCAATACAAGTGATTCACTCAAGCTGACATGAGTTCAAAGTTCACTTCAGAGATTTCAAGTTTAGCCCAACAGTGTAAAGAGTCCAGACTAAACACATGAAGAATCAAGTCTAAGCACATGTGTAGACAAGGTTGATGCACATAAAACACACAAGACTGCCTCTTCACACAAATCAGAGTGAAATCAAGGACAAGCCTATGTTAACTAAGACATCACATCCGAACTGGCCAAGTCGACCTAAGGCCTTCCTCTTGGCCTCAAGGCAATCCTGCAACAAAGTTCTCATTTGGTTGTTTTGGGTACCCAAACCTTCTTGGGTCCCGGATGGTTAGTTGCACCTCTAGAGGGTGCCTTCCACAGTTTTTGGGCATGCATATCATCAAAATGTATTAAGGAGCAATCATACATGGTATGCCCAAATTCACCACAATAATGACAATGACCAAAAGACTTCAGATTTTTCTTGTAAGAATGAGCATGGAATTTTTGTGGGTTTGAAGAGATGTTCTCATTTTTCAAACTAGAGCAATTATTCATCCTGTGATCGAACCTTCCACAATGAAAACAGTTCAATGGAGCAAATCTTTCAAATGGTCTTCTTGCATGAACATAAGAGTTATCAAAAGTTCTTTTTGTGTTCAAAAACTTTCTTGGCTTTCTGAAGCCATTCATTTTCTTGCTTGCTTCTAGATCTTCAGATTTCATCAAAAGGCAATCATGTATCATATGACCAAGTTCACCACAATAAAAATATGAGATTTTCTTTGTGGATGCATGTGTGTGTGTAACATGATTTTTCATGGCATTCATCGTGACACCAACAACATTTTTAGCCTTTTGATGCAAGTTTTGTTTCTTTTTCAGACTTTCATTTGATCTCTTTGTTGTTTGAGGAACAGATTGATTTGGAGACCCATTTGATGTGCTGGCTATGTTTGTATGGACAAATGATGTATAGACTTTATTTTTAAAATTTTTTTTGTTCACAGGATTATAGCCCAGCCCCTCTCTTTGGAAATTCACCTTAGTCCCCAATATCTTGTTCAGATTTTCTTCCCCATTCACAAACTTAGACAAAGAAGTATTCAGATCAAGAATTTCCTTTTCAAGTGATGAAATATGCAATTCATAGGAAATGATCTCATTATCACAAGAAATGACTTTTTCATTCAATTGGGCATTGATGGCTTTGTAGCTCTCCATCATTTGTTCTAGCACATGTATCTTTTCACAATCATCAACAACCAAACTTTTCCCTTTTTCAAAAGCAAGTAATTTTTTAGACATGGTTGTGTTTAGATGTTTCAATTTTTCATTTTCAGATTTTAACAAAACATTTTCTTTTTCAAGAAACTTGATGCTGCCTTCAACCAGAGATGTCTGAATCAATATAGCACTGTTTTCCTTTTTAAGTTCTTCATTTTCATTTGCAAGTTTATCATTCATAATCAATTCATTACAAATATCCTGATCAATTGAGTTTGATTCCATTTTATTTCTTAGATCTTTTTCAGTTTTCTCCAATTGATCAATTATGTTCTTGAGGGCAACATTTTCATTTCTCAAACAAGCAATGGTTTCTTTGTGACATTCAACATCATGCTCTAAAAGTTCATTGAAGTTAACAAGCTCAGAACATTTATCACAAGAACCATTTTCATGGACCAAGTTTTCAGATTTCTTTTTCAATTTTCTATTTTCTGACTTGACTTTCTTATATTATTTTTCCAACTCATCATAAGCTTCAACAAGATCATCAAGAGTAAATTCTTCAGAATCAGAATCTACCTCTTCTGCATTTTCGTCACTTTGTTGATCAGCATCATCCGCCATGAGACATTTCAACCTGTCCTTCTCTTGAGCTTTAATCAACTGGTCCATAAGCTCCTTCGCCGTCCTACAAGAAGATACAAATTGATACTTGTTAGTACTTATAGAAGCTTTCAATAAACTCAAGCAGTAACATTATCATGGTGCATCATTTTATCCTGATTAGACCACTTGGTCTCATCTAGAGGTAATATGTGTGAACCATGATAAATCAATTTCCAAAGACTAGGATTAATAGAATTGATCACCATACAGAGTTTGCCTAGCCATGAATCAAAATCTGAACCAGTGAAGATTGGCAAACAATTCATTGAGACATGTTCAACAGAAAAATTCATGATTGTAGAATGCACTGGGATCACTCTGTAGATCGCAAGATCTAGGGACAACAGAGCCTTGCTCTGATACCAATTGTTGGGTCCCGTAGTGCAAGAATACGGATCTAGAGGGGGGGTGAATAGATCCTTCTACTAAAAACTTTGTCCAATTAAAAACACAACTACCACACAGCGGAATCTACAAGATTGAGTAATTTAGTCTAAACAGGTTTAAACTAGATTCACTCAATCTCACCGAGTTCACACGATTGCACAAACAGATAGGATAGTGAACACACAATCACAAGAATCAAACCACAAGACACGGGGATTTTTAAGGTGGTTCGGGACCACGACGGGCTCCCTACGTCCACCCCTCACCAAACTGGTGAGGCTTCACTACACGCTACAAAATGTAGCAACACGGGGACGAACCCCAACACATACACGCTGCTTTCGCAGCAAACCACACACGAGGCCTTCCCTCAAATTACTGCCACAGCAGCACACACATGCACACACACACCACTGGGGAACACACCCCGAACAAATTCCTCACACGGAGTCACAACTCTGTCCACACACACGTAGGACAATGCCTACACAACCACACGGAAGAAAACTCCCAACCACACACGCGGATATACTCCGCACAAATCGACTCACATATGACAACACACACACTCGGAGACCCCTTTCTCCGAACACCCACACAAAGTATTCTCTCAAATGTTTATGAAGCAATGACAAATATATGCTAAGACCCTCCACACAAATTATATAGATGAAAACTGGAAAGTTGCATCAAGTAAAAGGCTCCCCCTTCTTCAACAAAATCTGATTCTCCTTGGCTCTTGACGGATGATCATGATTTAGACATCATCTTCTTCCTCTCCTCAAGGCATTCCTCTTTTCCTTCTTCCATTTTCTTCTTCACCTGAAAGAATAGATAGACGGAATAATAAGCCCAAACTTTAAGCTAATCTCTAACAAGAATATGAAAATGAATGGTTTAGAGATCCCCCTCTTCTTCACCTATACGAAAGAATATATGAGTATTAGAAATGTTGTATCACAAAAATCACAACTCATGTATATATTGTAAGAGAGAATGGATAGAAGACACATGATGCCAAGTTCAAGGAGATAATGTTTATAGCAAATGTCTAGAACAGAACTAAGAGCAGCTGGAGAACTAAAAGCAAATGGATTTTTCAGTGGATAGAGCTCCCCCTTTTTGTTTCATCGAATAGGCTTAAGCTTCTCTGCAGGATGAAGAACGTTCTTGAAGGAAGATGATCGATTCTTGCATGGACAGGGCTTGTATCTTGTTTTTCCACGCAGCTTCCAGTAGATGGTTGTTTGGAGACTTGAAACCTCCTTCTTCCCTTCACATACAAGCTTAGAACAATGTGGAAGAAGCCATGGAGCTGCTACCTTCGACCTGCACTCACAAGGGTTAGAAAATATTTAAATTTCAGATCTAGCTTCTTGTTCCTTAGGGTTTACAACCCAAGAAATGTATATATGTGTTTGGACGGTCAAGAGACAGCCCTGGGACAAGATCCACAAGTCATGGAGTGATTTGTGGAAGTTGGACTCGGATTGGAAGACTTTAGGAGCAAGAAAACGGTGGTCAAAAATCACGGCTGGAGGTCGAATCGGAAAGGGTCGACCCTCGGGCAAACAGAAGCCAAACAGAACTAATATTTGGTTCTGGGTTATAGGGGTCGACCCTAGGGTCGACCCTCGTGTTTCCAGAACCCAAACAGAACCACATTTGGTTCTGGGTTACAGGGGTCGACCCCAGGGCCGACCCCTTTCAACAGGGTTCAAAAATAGTTCTGTTTTGAACAGAACTTTAGAGGGTCGACCCGATGGGTCGACCCCTTCTTGTTTGGGTCTTAAAAAGAGCTAAAACCTCCATCAAATCAATGGGAAACAATTGATTAAATGTTACCAAAATCCCATGAAGATCAACCATGATTTTTCATCCTGAAAAACATGATAAAGCAAGAGGTTAGATCAAGATCAAAATATATGGGTCATGCATTAACATATGAAGCTAGTTTTGAGACTGAGACCCAAATGACATGAAATATGATTACAAAATCATTAGCATGAGGCATATGAGAATCCCCATGAAAGATCTGTATCAAATCACTAGAGAACCCAATTTTCCAACTCAAGATTTGAAGAGTATCACCATGGATTCCAATATAAATTCTTACCTTGAATCCATCACAATGTGGGAAATATTAACCTGCACTCTCTGGGAATTTAGAAGCAAGTTAATATTAAACCAACGAATCTGAAGATCCCAACTTCAACCCAATTCTCCCACAAACCATTTCAAAGCGTTTAAGCCATATGATCAGAAGGACAAGGAACCATCATTCAAACTCATCAAACCACACATCATTACCTTGAGGGCAAACAATTGTATTTACATCTCAATCAATCACTCAGCATTACTGAAGTACGCATGAATAACATGATGCTCAATAGACATTTATCCAAGCATGTTTTCCATAAAATCTTTCTCATTGAATACAAAGCAATCTCACATGATGCACAAGGCCAAGCAACAAAGTCATTTTGTAATCATCAAAATCACATACACAACAGACTATGTGGTTTGTTGTGCTACCACAAGATCACAAGTGTTCTGGAGGCCGAATAAGACTAGAAATTGTAATAAATTACAATTGGCAAGAGTTACCAACTCACTAAGTATGGGGTGGTTTGTTATGCTACCATAAGATCACTACTATAATGTTAATGGGATTCTAGTCCCCACTAGGAAGCTGGCAGAGTTTCCCGTCTTTACATAATGGGGGTTATGTAAAGTTGCCGAAAATTAGTGGAGCTTTATATTAAGATAAAAGACCATATCTTATTTGAATGTCTGTAATGTTATATTGTGCATCTCCTTTTTCGATTAATGATGTCGAATCGCATATTGTTGTGGCATATTAGATGCCAACAAGGATTCACTGAATCAAAATTTTGTGACTGGCTTATGAATTTGAGAATAGTTCTCATGACTCAAAAGGGAAATAGTCTATTTTCTTGATGAGCTATTGCCTGAACCTCCTTATGTTTGTTAGTAAGACTAACGATAAGAGGAGGGCTTAGTAACTCTTTAAGAAAGACAATGCTAAGCAATTGCAACTTCTGGCTAAGGCTATCAAGAGAGATGATACTATGAGAGACTAGAGCTGGTGCTTCCATTACCATGGGGATGGCTATTGGAAGAAGAACTACAAGTTGAATCTTGTAGGGAAGGCAAAATAAAAGCTTGGTGAATCTTCGGATACTGAAAAGTAGAAGGCACCTAATTAAGGTCAAGAGTATACTACAGATTGAAATTGGAGCAAAAGTTGTTACCATTGTAATAGAGACTACCGACCTCGAGATGCCTTCAGGAGCTATTTAGAATTGATAGATTTTCTATTATATTTATCCCTTCGTCAGGAACATTAGTTCTAATTCTACTTTAAACCCTCATGGTTTTAATGTTAGTTTTGGAAACAATAATTGTGTAATGTTCTTGAATGACAAAGAGTTTGCAAGTGGGAGTTTATGTAATGATCTGTTCATTCTAAACATTGGTGCTCCTGAGTTTTGTGTGGTTAGGCTTCCTGATAGGAAGATGATTGATATAAATCAAGCCTATCTCTGGCACTGTGGGCTTGGTCATCTTAGTGAAGAAATGTTCACATGTTGTATAAAATGGATGTTTTAATTCATTTGTTTATGAATCGTTTACAATATGTGAATTATACCTCATGGGTAAGATAACCAATTCTCCATTTAGGAGAAATGGAGAAAGAGTCATGGTGTTATTTGAACTCATTCATTCCAATGAATGTGGATTTATTTCCACTTAGGCCAGAGGAGGATTTTCTCACTTCACTACTTTCTCTAACAGTTTCTCTATGCTTTGATATGAGTACTTGATGAAGTACAAATATTAAGTTTTTGAGAAATGTAAGAGTTTAAGAGTGAAGTGGAAAAAGAAATTGATAGGGGTATTAAAACTCTTCGATCGCATCGAGGAGGAAAAATACTCGGGTGCATACATCACACTATACCTTAGGGATAATGGTGTATTATCCTGGTGGACACTTCTTTGTTCTCACCTCTATTGTGGGGTGTAGAAGGTCCATAATAAGCTTTGCCGAATTATCCTTGTCTCTCTGAAAGTTATCCCTAAAGGCCACTGTTTATATGTTGAATAAGGCTCTATTTAAGTCCAATGTCTTCCAAACCATATGAGATATAGAAAGGGAGACTGACCTTAAGCGTGTTAAGGTTTTGGGATATCCCACTTAACGCATGTTGTTAAGAACACTCCATGTACCCCACCATCATAATTGTAGACTTAAGTTGATCTTATTTCAAACGGGTTTGTTGTGCTACCACAAGGCTCATTTAACTTGACAGTTAGTCTAAGTCTATGGCATAGTGATGCCTTTAAGAAAGGTAGACAAATGTTTTTGCCTTGTTGTGCTGCCACAAGGGCTATAACACTAATCTATACTTCTGCCTATTGTTGGACCAACTTGACTAAGTCACTTTGATTTGTTGTGCTACCACAAGGTCATGGTGATTTAGGAGATCAATTGGTTTGGATATTGCAAACGTTGCAAGTATCAAGACTTGGTGGGAACAATGGGAGCATAATAGATCTAGAAGGAGTTCTAGAACTACAAAGTATAATGTCAACTTAGGAACCTATTCAGGTTGACACACAAGCTGTTCACAGGTCTGGCCGAGTACCTATAAAACTAAGAAGACATGTTGGACGTATCTCTGGTTTGAATAATAAGGTACTATATAAATGAGGATATTGATCCCCTGACCAATGAGGAGACAATAAGTGTTATTGACTCCAGGAAAATGACAAGGGGCCATAAAATCGAATATGGATTCCATGTACTCTAGCCAAGTTTGGAACTTGGTAGATCCACCCGAAGGTATTATACCCATCGGAAGCAAGTGGATTTTCGAGAAGATAAATTGGAGAAGATGGATAGGTAGATACCTACACGACAAGCTTAATGGTAGAAGAAATATCGTCGCAGTCAAAATGTTGATTATGACGAAATATTCTGTCCAGTTGTCATGTTTGAATCCATTGAGATTTTGCTTGCCATTGATGCATACCATGGTTATATGATTTGGCATATGGATGTGAAATGGTGTTCCACATAAGTAGTCTAAATGAGGAAGTGTACATGTTAGAACCTAAGAGATATCACCTCCATGGAATGACCAAATATGGTGTGCTAGGTTCAAAGGTCCATCTACGAACTAAAGAAAAGCTTCCCACAGCTAAAACATAAGGTTTGATAAGGTGATCAAATCTTATGGCTTCACTATGAATAAAGGAGAGTCTTGTGTGTTCAAGAGGATAAGTGGGAGTATAGTTACAATTTTGATTCTGTGTGTAGATTACAAACTACTCATTAGGAATGATTTAGTCAAGTTATCTTAGGTAAAGTTGCGTTGTCTTAGTACTTCTCCATGAAATACTTAATTGGGAGAAGCATCCTTTATACTGGTAACTTGGGTCTATGTAGATAGATCAAGGAAGGATGCTTAACTTAACTCTGTTATTGTACATAGATGGTATTGTCAAAGGGTTTGACAAGGAACGATACCTGGATAAGTCTCATGCTGATGAGACGTGAATTTTACCTCTCTAAGAAGATGTTTTCTAACTCTTCTGTGTAGAGGTAACACATGAGTAATATTCATTATGCTTTAGGCATAAAGGTTTCTCATGTGTAATATACTATGTACGAGATTTGATATATCAAATACTCTAAGTGTTATGAGCATGTATCAGACAGATACAGGTGAGCAGCATTGGAGTGCTATGAAATGTATTCTTATATTCTTGGGAAGAATTAAGGATATGTTCTTGGTGAATGGAGAAGGTGATTCGACGGTTAGTTGGAAGAGTTCCAAATAGACATCAAATAACGATTCGACATTATGTAGATGAAATAGTTAATCATCATATAGGGAGTTATCTCTAGTGTCACTGATCAGATACTCTTTTTATCCGATAACGAGAGGGTTATAGCTCTTACTTTGGAACCGTGGTCTCATCAGAAGTCATTCTACTTTCTGCAATGGTTCCACCTGATTAGAGATATTGTAAATAAAAGGGAGATGTCACCTAGAAAGAGTTTTTTCTGCTAATAACATTGCAGATCCACTAACTAAGCCGTTGACTCAAGATGTGGTTGAGTATCACCTAAGGCTGATGGAGATCAAGCGGGAGGTGATTGACTTTAGTGCAAGTGGGAGAATGAAAGAAGTGTATGCCCTGCAAGACAATCACTTATGAAGTGATGGCATCATTTCTTATATATTCTCATTCGTATTTATGGTAATTTCTTCATTATGTCTTATTTATTTATACGTATTACGGCTTGATGTAATGAAGTCCTTGAACGTAGGCTATGAAGGTTGAATCATAATGAGATTATGATAGTGAGATCAACCTTCTAGATGCATGTGTTCTAAATGTTCTTGGTCATAGGATCTTTGAGATAGGACATCACAAAATCTGGATAGACTAGTGCACATGATATCCTCTCATATGATGAGGGTGACTGATCTCACAATTACTGATGTGGAGACACTAAGATATATGTGCAGGTGCCTATTACAAGAATAGGCTTCACTGAACTGATCAGATCAGGAATCTCTGGATGGTAATTATATCTAACTGTCAACCAAGAGATTCTTCAGTTGTAGTTGCACAATTGGTCCTTTGACATGAGTCACCAAAGATACGTTACATGAGGACTTATGTATTTTGATTCTTGGCAAATGAACTTTATCCATAAGTCCTGGATGCTCAGGTATTCGGATACAGCGGAATACATGCGAAGAAAATTGAGTGACAATAGTGGATCATTCACTCTCAGATATAGCATGAGAGAGAATGCCTTATGAATAGTACTCGGTTAAATCCTTGGCCAAGGTAGATAGTTCAATGGAAAATGAGTTTTCCATTGGGACTTAGAGTATGTTCATCAAGTCATAGATAAGAAGGGTTTGACAGTATGACCATACCCTTAATTATGACCAGGGACATTGGGTATGAATGGAGGACTATAGCTGTGTGGTAACTGTTGATGGAAAGGTCCAAGAGTGATTTTATAGACCCCCTTTGTCTTCTTGGGTCACAGAGTGTTGCTTGGTGCTTACCGTGGCCTGAAAGCCCATTAGAGGAATAATCATGAGATGATTATTCATCATAAGATAATTAATTAATTATTTAAGTCATGAGATGATTGAATAATTAATTCCATGTTAATTAATAATGTGGAAAAGCTAAGAAGGAGTTCTTAAGCTTATTGGGCCTAAAATCAGACTGACACTGAGCCTAGAGGGTCACACACATAAGGGTTATGGACGGTGGAAGTATATTCACAATATTAGACTGTTAAGGGTTTTTGTGAAAGACCGAGAAGTCTATAAATAATTACGATGGGAAAAACCCTGGGCCAAGCATCCAGGGTTTTCTCGGGCCATCTCCTTCTCTCTCCTCCTAGGGAGGGGTGCCCCCCTCTCTCTCCTACTCTTCTTCCTCTGATCTCTAGTGTAGAGATCATGGAGATGCCGCAGAGGAGATCGTTCGTGGGGGCATTACGATGAGGAGATTCATCGTTCGTGCCCGTGTGGATACCGCTAGAGGCCGTTCACTTGCGCCGCTAATTATCGCCATGAGGGATTGTTTCCACTTCGCTGTGATCTGAGTATCGTAAAGGTAATATCGAATCTCATAGTTCCAGATCTTCATCGGGAATCACACAGGAGCGATCAACACGGTCGGGTTAAAATTTTAATTTCTACTTTCCACTGTGTTCTTCGTGATCCTGGCCCTGATCCTTATAGTATGTCCACCCCCCACTGAGCAAATGGGTGAGGTTCCATCAAGTTGTGAAGTTGCACAGCTGGCTGATGATGCAAGTGAGAAAATTCTGGCATTGAGGGCACCTTCGAACATACTCGAGGCAATCTTGCTGTAATGTGGGCCACTAGTATCCTTATCAGATCAGTGTCCGTGCGAGTGCTCGCCCCCCTACGTGGCTTCTGTAGAGTCCTTCGTGGACTTCTTGGATGGCCTAGCGGCTTCCTTGGGGAACAAGCACTTCAGCAGGGGAGTCGAAAGGGACCGGCGGTATAACCGGCCATTCACTATTGTGAAGTTAGCTGCTCGTGCTCGTGTACGTCGAGCTTCAACGTGGTCGTTTGGGAGTTGTTGCCGTAGAAGAAAATCCAGCAGGGGATCCATCCAGGAGGGTTCGTAGTCGATAGCGTTCACTTGGGGCGCTGGCTCTTCTATGCTTGGCGCTAGTAATTCTTCTACTAGGATCGACCTCGAGCTGGAAACCGTTGTAGCGGACGCCAGGCGAGACAGGGTGTCTGCTCGGACGTTCTCCTCCCGTGGAATGTGAACCACCTAGAAGTAGGAGAATTCTTTTGCCACAGCTCTGGCATTCTATAGGTATCTGATCATGGAGGGCTCGCGTGCCTCGAATACTCCTTTGACTTGGTTGGCAATGAGCATGGAGTCGATGTATGTATGCTCGCACGCTGGACGCCCCCAAGTGTTTCGCCATGTGCAGTCCAGAGAGGAGTGCCTCATACTCAGCCACATTATTCGTGGTCGGTAAATTTAAGCGCAGGGCGTACTGAAGTTCTAACCCTTCTGGCGAAAGTAAGGCTAACCCTGCGCTGCTACCCGCCGCGCAGGACGATCGGTCGACGTATAGTTCCCACGTGGGTGCTGAAGATTGCTCGGGCGAGTCTTCGGCAGGTATGGTGCATTTGACGATGAAATCGTCGAGGGCCTGAGCCTTGATCACGGTCCTCGGGAGGAACTTGACGTCAAACTCCCCCAGCTTGATGGCCCATTTGACCAGCCTTCCTGAGGCATTCGGGTTCTGGAGGATTTGTCGGAGCGACTGGTCGGTGAGGATGAAAATCGGGTGAGCCAAGAAGTATGGACGCAGCTTGCGAGCTGCCGTAATGAGGGCTAGGGTGAACTTTTCTGTTCACAAGTATTGGACCTCCGGTCCTTGTAATGGTCGACTAACGTAATAGACGGGCTTCATGACACCCGCCTCTTCCCGCGTGAGCACGGCACTCATTGTGCTCGACGTGACAGATAGGTACAAGAGTAGCTGTTCTCCCTTTTGTGGTTTGGTGAGGACAGGAGGGGTCGCCAGGTAGTGTTTTAGTTCTTCAAACGCCTGCTCGCATTCTTGATCCCAGTCTATCTGGCCTTTCTTCTCCGGCGCTTGATTGGCATGCTTTATCAGTCGGAAGAAATGGAGGCACCGCTCGGCGGCTCTGGACAGGAACCGAGCAAGGGCAGCGACGCACCCAGTGAGGCACTGTACATCCCTTACTCGCCCTGGCTGCTTCATCTCTAGCACTGCTCGGATCTGGTCGAGATTAGCTTCGATCCCTCGGTGGGTGACGAGGAAGCCTATGAACTTTCCTGACCGCACTCCTAATGCGCATTTGGCTGGGTTGAGTTTCATGCTGTACCTTCTGAGCATGGAGAAGGTCTCCGCCAAGTCTCCCAAGTGTTCGGTGGCCTGGAGGCTCTTTATGAGCATGTTGTCGATGTATACCTCCTTGTTGCGGCCGATCTGCGAGTCGAACATGTGGTTGACGAGGTGCTGGTATGTTGCTCCTACGTTCTTCAATCCAAACGGCATGCGGGTGTAGCAATATAGGCCGTGGTCGGTGACGAAGGCCGTTTTGTCCTGGTCGGGCTCGTGCATGCTGATTTGATGGTACCCAGAGTAAGCATCCAGGAAGCTCAGCATCTCGTGCCCGGCCGTAGCGTCTACCAACTGGTCGATCCGTGGCATGGGGAGGCTATCTTTAGGCGTAGCTTTGTTGAGGTCGGTGTAGTCCACACACATCCGCCACTTTTTGTTGCTCTTGGGGACCAAGACCACATTGGCTACCCAGTCCGGGTATCTCGTAGGTCTGAGTAGCCCCGAACGTAGCTTCTCACTTACCTGTGCCCTGATGATGGCTTGTTGCTCGGGTTGCAATGCCTTCGGCGTTGCTAGATCGAGCGGTAAGCTAGGTCCAACCTTAGTTGATGTGTAATGACTTCCGGAGGGATCCTGGGAAGCTCATCTTCAGACCATGCGAATACATCCTGATGGGATGCAAGGAAGCTCGCATAGGCCTGTTTGTCTTGCTCTGACAACGTGGCGCCGACCCTCAACGTTCTGCTTGGATCATCTCCCACTAGGATGAGGTACAAGTCCTTGGCCAGCGCGCTCATGCTTGGACTTGGTTCTTTGGTTCTTGCTTTCTTCTCGGGCGGTACTTCTTCGGGACGTTGATCGTGAGTTAAGATGAGGTAGCATCTTATGGACTCCCTCTGATCTCCTCGGACCTCCCCTACCCCTCAAGGGGCGGGGAATTTGAGCTTCTGATGGTAGGAGGAGGGGATGCCACGAAGCGTGCCGAGAATCCCTCGCCCGATGATAGTGTTATACCCGGTCATCACGCGAGCAACTGTGAAATTGGCGAGGAAGGTTACCTCTTTTGGCGAGGTCCCGAACGTGATCGGGAGTGAGATGCGTCCTTTCGGACGGACAGTGGTGTCGGAGAACCCGTACAGTGGCGTGTAGAGGGGCGTAAGCTGAGATACCTCGACACCCATAAGCACAAGATAGTCGTACGCGATAACATCCGGCCCGCTTCCATTATCTACTAATATACGGCGCACGGTACATTGGTTTATGGTGGCTGAAACCACGAGTGCATCGGAATGGGGAGTAGTTACACCGTCTAGGTCATCCTCTGAGAAGACAATAGGGTCTCTCAGATGACCTGGGGTGGTAGCTCCTGGTCGAGTGCCTTCGCTTCGCTCCACGGCGTGGACGGCCGATGCGTATCACCATCGCCTGCTCGCGCTATCTCCCCCCGCGGCCAGCCCCCCAGATATCATCATGATCTCCTTTCCATTGGGTCGGTTGTCGACTGGCGGGGGCGTCTTCTGTCACCTTTCCGTGACTTTGGCGAGGAACTTATCGAGCAGTCCTTTGCAGACAAGCTCCTCAATGGCATCCCTCAGGTTGATGCAATCGGCGGTGTCGTGACTGTGGTCACGCTGGTAGTGACGGTACTTCTTCTTGCTCCTCGAACTCGGGTATGACTTCATCCGGGGAGGCCATTTGAAGAATGGCTCTTCGCGGATCTCCATCAGAATCTGGTCGGGTGGAGCTGTCAAGGGTGTATAGTTGCGGTAGTTCCCCCTTTCTCTCTCAGGGCGTTCGCGGCAATCTCTGTCACGTCGCTCCCTCTTGCTCTGCTCCTCTCGCGATGAGTCGGCAGATCTTTTCGATCAGACCGATCGGTTCCGGCCACGCAGCCCAAGGCCGTGATGTTCTCCTCGCTGCGTGCGTGCTTCTGTGCTAGGGCGAGGAGATCGGGGAGGGTCGTCGAGGCCTCCACTCCGAGCGCCCGTCGAAGGATGTGGTCCCGCGTCCCTTGGGTGAGCGCAATGGTCGCGATGCTGACATTGAGGTGCAGGATGCGGAGTGCCTCCGTGAGGAAGCGTGAGACGAAGCCCCACATCGTTTCCTCTTTTCCCTGCCTGAGGGTGAGTAGGGTCATCTCTGACTTGGCCACCTTTCGGTAGCCGACAAAGTTCTCCTTGAACAGCTTCTTGAGCTGCTGAAAAGAGGAGATAGTCCCGACCGACAGAGATTCGAACTAGCCCGGGCATTCTCTCGGAGAGTCGTGACGAAGGCCAGACACTTCATAGTATCTTAGGCCCGGTGGAACACCAGGTGGGACTTGAAGTTGTGCATGTAGTCGGCCGGGTCGGTGGTGCCATCATAGGAAGTGAATGATGGTAGTTGGAGCTTTGGCAGGATGGGGGCTTCCATGATCTCCCTAGAGAAGGGAGCGTGGAAGTCCATATCGTCGTCGATCAGGCCACGATTCTTGGCGGCCAGGAGGACGTCGTCTAGATATCAGACTTTGTCCTCTATCTCGTCGAAGCACTGGAGCTGGCGATCCATCTTCGGATTGGAGTGCAGTGGGCTGCTCACCCTCGGTGCGGTCTGGCTGCGTGACCGTCGGGTCCTCGTGACCGAGGCATGCGAGGCCTCTCACACTTGGTGAGGGTTCTCCCCAGTTTGGCCCCTCTCATCCTCCCGCTGGTTCCGTAGTTCCTGATAGAACTCTGCCGGGGCTCGGATCTACTAGCAGATTTCATCTAGGTCACCTAGGGTGACCTCGCATCAGGGGTGAGTGGAAGTAGCTTCTGTGACCCCCGGCGGGAGTTGGGTCCCTGATGGGAACCGCGCCCCCAGTTGCTAGCGTTGCGGAGGCTTCCATGGGGTGCCATAACCTTTTGCTCGAGATTCCCACAGACGGTGCCAAGAAGTATAGAGGCAGGAAAATGGCTCCTATGCCATGTACCACCTTCTCTATTTATTTGTTGGGGAAGTCGCCTTGCACCCGTGGAGGCCTGCAATCACCAAAAACTAGAAAGGCGTCAGAAGGAGTCCCGGGTGTTACCCCAGGGGACAACCCTCCGATGATTAATTCAACAACGGGTTAATGAAGGATAGAGAAGTGCAAGGAAGAGAGAGAGAGAGGAGGAGATCGCAGTCGAGGGTTGAAGGGCCGTGTAGACTCTTCAGATGAGTGCTCGTCGCTCCTAATGTTCACTCGGAGAGTGCTTGCTGGGTGGCGAGGTCGTCAGAGGAGAGCTTCCCTTCAGCGTAGATCGCCGGTGCTTCCCTCTCTCAGTGCTGTAGGGCTAGTAGCTATATTCTCTTATGTAGTAGGCTTTGACAGAATCATCCACCGTGTCTCTCTTCTCGGTCGTTCCCCTTCTTATAGGGGTTGTGCTGGAGCGAAGAGCCTTATCCCTTGATAGGGAAGGCATAAGTAGTCGAACAACTCCTTTCTGCCATAGTGGAGGGATTTTTCCGTTGGAGGGTGAATACCCCGACATCGGCTGGTCCCTGGGCGAGTCTTATGGCGCTCATAGGGCATGCTCGCCTGTTATGGGATCTGGGCCGACGTGGTAGGGGGCAAGGGTCGGTCGTCAGAGGGTCCTCCGGCGATTAATGCGCTTTCTCATGCTATAGAATCCAATGGCGAAGCTGGGTTGGGCCGTGCCTTGGCGGGCCGTTCACCTCGAGCGCCTCTTGGGCGTGCTAAGGGGATGGATCTGATTTGGGCCTACCACTATTGGGCTGCCCATGGGCCAAATCGGATTTACCCTCCTCAGTAGGTATTCTCTCAGGCTAAACTCAAATTGATGCATGAATTAGATGTATATGCATGCCTACTTTGATTCTATATCATTTTTCCCAATTTTTATTGAGTATTAAGAATACTGTCCATACAACTGGACATAAGATTCTAACTGAGATTTTTAACCGCCGGAAGATCCGTCTCGGATCACGGTGTCTTTCTAAGACCGTGTTCCGATGTGCGATCTCCGTCCCAATCGTGATGTATTCAGGTTCTAATTGAACCAATATATCATCTAGCATGTTAAATATGTCATGTTAAGTTGCATATCATTCAAATTTATACATGATTAAGTTAAGGATATGGAAGATAATAATTCTATTCCATGAGCTTATATTTCCATCCTAGTTCTTGTTACCTTCATGATATCTTTGATCTCCTTGACTATATTATCTTTTTGGCATGTTAAATGGAATAGATATTATCTGTTAAAATTACATGGGCTTAGTTGCATGATCGTGATCAATACGATTTTAATGATTTCCATGTTATCGTGTTACCGTGTTTTCGACAAGTCGCGTGGTTTGCTAGATTTCCAAAGAAGAACGGTGTCTAAGGAAAGAGGTCCACGAGCAAACGCTTTAACTGGATAAGTGGTTAATTAATTAGGTCCTCGTGAATACAAGGGGAGCCTCCCACTGTCCCACCTCTTACCTGGCCCTGATTCTTCGATTTTCTAGTTAAGCTCCGAATGCGAAAAACGGGATAAATTTTCGCTAGAATTGTTCCTCATTTCCAACAAGTCGTGTAATTAGTAAGATTCCCAAGGAAAAATGGTGTCTAAGGAAAGTGGTCCATGGGCAAACGCTTTAAGTGGATAAGTGGTTTCTTAATTAGGACCTCACGAATGCGAGGGGAGCCTCCCACTGTCGCACCTCTTACCTGGCCGTAATTCCTCGATTTTCTAGCTAAACACCCGACTGTGAAACACTTGATCTAAACCCATTTTACGAGATTTTTCGCACGGGATGATTGTGCCTTGTCTAACAATCCAATCTTTTATCAACTTAATGTCGTTAAACATGATGCCTTAAATCCTTTTCGAACTTCTCTTTCAACTACTTGTAATTCTTGTACTGCTCAAACCTCGAATGATAAATTTTGCTAGATCTGTACTTTATTTAGTAACATTTACCTTGAAATTCTTTGGCCATTCACATTCCTGACTTAATTCCATTGCATATCTCGGGGAGTGACAGTTAAGTTGGTATCAAAGCCTAAGCTTAAGTAAGTCCTAGGAAAATGTCAAGTCATAGATTAAGTCCAAGGTTTAAAGACCCACACCTATGAACTAGGAAGAAATTTCTGAACCCATGCGAGATTGGGTAGAGCCCAGGTTATGATTGAGCTAGATCTCTAGTAAGAATTAACCTCTAGGTTAACCCCCATAAATTTAAAGAAAATGACAATTGTCTATTTTTCTCAGGAACCTTACTCTCCAAATGGCCGCTAACCGAGCGAATTGGGAGGCCATGCATCAAACCGTCCAGGGTCTCACCCAGGCCCTACAAACGGTAGCACAAGTTGGCGCGCGAGCTGGAGCCAGTGACCTTCATCGTAACTTCGGAGTATGAACCCTCCACGATTTTCTGGATCATCAAATCCTGATGAGGCGGAGAATTGGATAGACGAGATGGATCGTATCTTCAATGTTATGCAATGCACGGACCAGGAGAAGGTCATGCTAGTCACATTCCAATTAAACAAGGATGTCCGTACGTGGTGGAAAGCCACCTCAGCTCATCTACATAATGCACAACTCACGTGGGAGAGTTTCTCGAGCTCTTCCGTGAGAAAAATATCTTGGAACATGTCTGAGAAAGGAAGGCAGCCGAATTTGCCGCCCTTAGGCAAGGCATGATGTCTGTGGCAGAATATGAGCTACAATTGTCCAGGTGGCCCAATATGCTCCGCATTTTGTTAGTACGGAACTTCTCAAGGCCAATCGCTTTATGGACGGATTGAGGCCCGTCTTTGTCAAGCACCATGGGCCCTAAAATATCCGAACTTATACAGAGATGGTGCAGAGGGCCCATTTATGTGAAAGGACCCTCGAGAAGGTCGAGAAATTCAAGAGTAAGGGTGAACAATCCAACCAAAAACATGATAAGAGAGAGAAAAAGGAAGAAGAATTTAGTATCACGAGAACTTATGAATCCCGTAACAACAAGAAGAGGTCACGTAATGGCAGCGGCAGCGGCCGACATAAAAGAGTCAAAGAAGAGGAGAAGCAAGTCATGGAGGCGTTCACATTTTGTGAGAAATTCGGTCACTCGGCCGAAGAATGTTAGAAGCGTCTCGGCTCTTGTCTGCGTTATGGCAGTAGGGAGCATCGGATGCCCGATTGCCCGCTCATGAAGGAGCAATCTACAAAGAATAATGGAGGACATAAGCTATAGGGTCATCTCAATGCTGTCATGGGTGATGAAACTATAAGGGATGATAACATGGTTAAGTGTACTGCCCTAACTAAATTCGCATTTGGTCTCATTTAATGCCCAGAACTATTTAATTATGAGAATACTACACCCCTCACAAATCTCATGCAATGAATTTGGGGACCAAATTCTTTTTAAGTGGGGGGAGGGTGTAGCACCCCTGAAAATTCCTGATAATTATCTAATTTTTTTGAAAATTAAATAAACTATTTAAGCAATTAATAGTCTTAAAAGACTTAAATAGGACAATTAATGGTTTATTGTACTATTAACTTTTTAGTAAAAGCCCAATTATTAACTAAAGAGTTAGGCCCACTTAAATGGACCATAAGACCAAATTCTAAGCTTTTCAGGCCCAAGCCTAACCCTAGAGACATATTAGAGTAATTTTCCTATTTGAATTAGATAAATAGGGGATAATAATGAGAGGAGTTTGACAAAAATTCAAATTTCAATGGCCAGACTAGGTTGCGGTCAGTCGCGCGACCGCATTCTGGAGGTCGCGGCCCTGACCAAACCGCATTGTAAACGGAAGTTGATAAACCACGGAAGATTTGGATTTTCATTCGTCCAATCGCCATAGATCGATGCTACCCAATAGAGAAACATGCCTAGGACTCTAAGGGATCGGATTGACACCCCATATGACTCCTAATTCAACCTAAAACCATAGCCCTAGGTCAATTCCTATAAATAGGAGCCATGTCTGTTCTGCACGAACCCTAATTTTGGGATTACGTGGTACGAAGGTATAGTATCCTTATTTTGAGTTCTTCCTTTAGGCCCTCTTTGATTGGAGAATAGGTTAAGGGGGATATCATAACCCGGGTTAGGGTGTACCAAAAAATAAACAATATTACTTTGATTGTATCCAGGTTAGCTTATTCCACCCTTTTGCTAGAATATGCTTAACCCACCTTTTTGGCCCTTAACTCACCTTTTTGTCGGAATACCTTGTATCTGCAACCAAATCAGTTAGCGTGAATAAGGATGGGGTACCCCACCTTATTCTTCAATCAAAGAGGGCCTTAGAGGTTTTTATTCCCCTTAGTATCTTCTAACCCTCTGCAAACTTTCATGTTAGGAGATCAGAGGTTAAGGAGCTAGAGTGCGTGATTTTAGATCCCCCAGTTGATTTTGGGTAGTTATGTTTCAATGATGACAAATCTTGTGTGTATGTGCCTTTGTGGGGTCTATTGAAAATTGCTTGATAATCAAGGTGCAATATTGTGTTCATCTGGCTATGCAGAACAAATACCCTTGGTGGACTCTTGGAACTCAAATTATTGGGTAAATGAGTCGTGTTCACCCTTGGATTAAAATCAAGTGGTAAACCTCTTTAAGAGGAAATGGTAAGGTCTTACAACTCTTAAATGCACAAACTAGTTGAGTTGGGGTTCATGATGCTCACTCTTGTGCATAAATGGAAAGCCATGGGTGTTTGGTGATTAGTTATACATTTGTGATTGTAAAGGCTATTCCATGCATATTCTTCATGAGATTTTTGAGCTTGCATGTTGATTAATTATTTCTTGTGAAGATTGATAGAAATTGGCCAAATTGGTTCTCACACCTTGTTCATATTCATGGTCATAGGTTACTCATATTAGGTGTGTCATCTTAGCTTTCAAAGGGCTCTCTTGCATATTCTTTAAGGGGTTTTAAAAAGATGGAAACATGTTTAAGGGTTTTAAAACAAACATTTGTTGTGTTTTGGCATCACATTGAGCATTCATGTTAATTAAACATTAGATTGATTGATACTAAATTTTGGTTGACAAAAATGAAGGGTTGAATACTTTTCTATATGTTCATACACTCCTTGTCAATTGGGCTTTCAAGTTTACATTTCATGTAATTTGCATAAGGGAGTGAAGCCTTGAGATTAATTCAAAAATTCTGGGACTTACTGAATTTCGGTCGACCGACCTAGTAGCTTAGGTCGACTAAAATTTTAGAGTGTAGGGGCTAAAATTCTGTAAAATTTAGGTCGACCGACCCAGTGCTTTAGGTCGACCGAAATCGCCAGAATGCACCAGTCCAGACCCTGTGAAATTTCTGTTGACTGACCCTCAATTCCGGTCGACCGAATGCGGCGGGTGGACCTATTTTGTTATGTTTGAAACCCAATTAAACTAGATCCGTTTTGGCTCAAATTTGTCACTCTTACCCCTAGGGCATACATAAATATGTTAGATACATTATGAAGGGGTTTTAGCATGGGTTTAATGGTCTTTTCCTTATTCTATCATGGGTGTATAAATAAGCTGCGAATTTGGGAGAAATTCCCCAAGTGTTAATGTTCTATCTTTCTTGTAAGAGAAGAAAGAGAAGAAGGAGAGGTGTTGAGTCTCTCCAAGTGATCTTGATGATAACAAAACCTTGAACTCAGTTTTTCATCTCATGACATGTCAAAGTAATCATGAGTAAGTTTTGAACGTGTTTAAGGCCACTTTGTGTAATGCTAATAACTTGAATGTGAGATTTGATATAAAGAGCTCAAATAGACTTGAAATCAATAACATAAGTTCAACTCAAGCCTCGATCATATGGATATGACTTGCTAGGCTAACAACTAATTTTTGCAGGATTTTTATAGTCCGGTCGACCGCCGGCCCTATCCCGGTCGACCGGTTTTCCTAGCGCTGAAAAGTTCAAACTCTGTAAATTTCCGGTCGACCGCCCCCTCTTGCCGGTCGACCTCCAGCCTCAAGGCAGCAATTGTTGACTTATGTTTTTCAACATGGGTAGCCCCTTTTATTGGGTTTGTTTAATCCCAAAGTCACCAGACATCCCATGATTTGTGGATCTGGTTCCTGGCTTATCCCTTGACCATCCAAGATCTATAAAAATATCACTTTGGGGTCAAAAACCCTAATCACTCAAGGAGACTATCAAGGGAAGAAAGAGAAGTGCCACTGTAGCTCCATGAACAGTGTTTCGGGGAAGAACTTCTTCATCTATTTCCAAGCTTTTGAAGATCATCCTAAAGCCATTCAAGAGAAGATCAAGCTGTGGAGCAAGCTTCATCTAGATCAATCTTCATCCACTAAGGGGGAGCTTTCGATTGAAATTTTCCTTTAGTGTTTCTCCTCCCATTTCTATTTGAGCTTCAAGTGTTGTTATGTATAATCTCTAAACATTCTAGTGTGTGTGATCTGTTTAGATCAGTGTATGTGTGTCGTGGATCTTTCAGATCCGTGTGTGGTTTGGTGAGTGTGCACCGTCGTGGGAGTTCCGAACTCTCCACAAGTGTGTGTGTGTGTTGATCTTGTAATCCTTTGCAAGATAGTGTGTGAATCCTCACAGATCATGAGAGGTGGACATAGGTTGCCATTGTTGCATCCGAACCACCTAAAATCACTGTCCATTCTGTGGTTTGTTCCTTTTTTTCTATCTCCATTCTGTGCAGCACACACGTAGATCTATTTGGTTGTTTTATTTGAGTTAGATCTAACATAATTTATCATTCTCATATTAAATGTCGGGTATATTAAAAGGTGGGTTCTGATCGACAAGGTAAACCTTGTCAGGAAGATAACATCTTGCGTGAGTAGAATCTTCAGATTTTCACCTCCGCCACCATACCTAAGATCAGTTGAGTGTGATAGATTTTATTAGATCTAAGTGTTTACATATAGATCTATATTGTTATTCGGCTATTTGTCACACTTGTTTGATTTGGGCAAGATTTTGTTAAAAGTTTGTAAACACCCAATTCACCCCCCTCTTGGGTGTCATTGATCGCGGGACTTCAATGGGTATCAGAGCTAAAGCTCTATTTCCTTCAGATCTAATGATCTAGAGTAAGATCCAGATCAATGGCAATCAAGGGTATGATGCCTGAGGGTCATTCCATTCATCGTCCTCCATACTTCGATGGCTCAAATTACTCCAATTGGAAAAATAGAATACATGTCTTTCTGAGAGCCCAGAGTATGAGATCTGGAGGGTTGTGGACAAGGGTCCGTATAAACTCTCGGATGATGAAGAAAAATGGACACCCAAAGAAATTAAGAAATGCACTGTAAATTTTAATGCTATGAACATTATGCAATGTGCTATACATCCTATTAAGTTTTCTCGTGTATCCATGTGCAGTTCAACAAAGGAGATGTGGGACAAATTACGGCTTATCTATGAACGAACCTCCGAGGTCAAGGAGACCAAAGCCAACCTACTCGTCAGAGACTATGAGCTATTCAAGATGAAACTTGAAGAATCTATCTCTGAGATGTTTGCAAGGTTAACTGAGATTACTAATGGTCTCAAGAGTCTCGGAAAAGAATACACCAATTCCGAGCTCGTGAGGAAAGTGTTGAGATCTCTCCCATCCGCGTGGCACACCAAAGCTACTGTCATTGAAGATTCAAAGAATCTGTCCACACTCTCTCTAGACGAGCTCATAGGGTCGCTCATGACCTATGAGATAAACATCAAAAGAACTGCTGAGGAGGAAACCAAGAAGAAGAAAATGGTGGCACTGAGAGCTCACCAATCTGATGATGATTCCTAAGAAGAGGAATCCAACGAAGGGAGCAATGAAGAAGAAGACCTTGCCATGCTGACTTGTCAAGTAAAGAAATTTTTGAGAAGAAAGAATAACTTCCAAGGAAACTTCAGAAAGGGCAAAGAAAGCCTGTTCAAACCAAAGGTGAGCCAAGCAAGCCCAACAACGTCATTTGCTATGAATGCAAGAAACTCGAACACATGAGAGGAGAGTGTCCATATTTGAAGAAGAAGTTCAAGAAGGAAAAATTCAGGAAGCCAAAAGCAATGGTCGCTATATGGAGCGACGAAGAGGACGAACCGTCCGACGAGGAGCTGCAAGACCTAGTGGAGAGCATGTGCCTTATGGCACAAGAGGATGACGCAATAGAGGTAAATTCTGATCCTGATTTTATTTTCAATGAACAATGGGAGTCAGAATATGAAAAGATGTATACAAAATATAGAAAAATCAGATCTGAAAATAAAACTCTCAAAAAGAAAATTGATGATGCATCACATGAGGATATTTTTGTTAAATTTGAGAAACTGGAACAAGAATGGTTTGAGTTAACAGAAGAAAAAGAAACTTTGCTTCAAACGATTTCAGATCTTGAAAACGCCAAAGAGGAGCTATCATGTAAAATGTCTGAAATTGAAAAAGTTTGTGAAAACTCAAGAATGAAAAAGAAATTCTGACATCCTCTATTTTAGAAATTAAAAATAAAAATGTGAGCTTGAATAAAGAGGTGACTGACTTGCAGTTCACTCTCTCTAGGTTTGTTAAAGGAAAACAAAACATAGACAATGTGTTGGGAGTTACAACTAACTTCCAGAAAGAAGGATTGGGGTACATACCCCAGAACAAGAAATCTTTTGAGCACAAGATCACTACATCTTACGTGCATGAAAAAGGAAATGATTATACTTCATGTTCACACTCTAAGCCAGTACATGTTCAACCAAAACCACGCCAATTCCCAAGAATGTCCTCAAATGTCAATTACTTTCATTGTGGTCGTTTTGGTCATGTTATTGCTCATTGTTGGTTTAGACAAAACTCACATAGAAATCATGCTGCCTGGACAAAGAAATCATATGTGCAGAATTGGACTAACTTCAATGGACCCAAATTCATTTGGGTATCAAAAATAATTGCATGAGAATGTTATTTCTTGCAGATATGTCTTGAAGCTAGGGGAGCAAATGGTACTTGGATAGCGGCTGTTCAAGGCATATGACAGGGGACAAGAATGTGTTCTCTACACTGTAAGATAAAGATGGAGGCTTAGTTACCTTTGGTGGAAAGAACAAAGGTAAAATAATTGGAATTGGCAATATAGGTAAGAATTCAAAAACCTTGATTGAAAATGTCCTTTTAGTGAAAGGCCTAAATCACAACCTGCTGAGCGTAAGCCAATTATGTGACAAGGGCTTTAAAATTATTTTTGATGAAACACATTGTCTTGTCATAAATAAAATCTCCAATGAAATCAGATTCATCGACAAGAGAAATAACAATGTCTATACTATTGATCTAGATGATGTTTCTAGTGATGATGTGTGCTTGGTAGCAAACAATCATGATAATGCATGGCTATGGCACCGAAGACTAGGTCATGCTAGTTTTGGAGTAATCTCCAAGTTGTCTAAACATGACTTGGTGAATGGTTTGCCAAAATTAAAATTTGAAAGTGAGAAAATCTGTGAGGCTTGCAGAAAAGGCAAGCAAACACGCATATCTTTCAAAAATAAGAACATTGTTTCTACCTCCCGATCTCTAGAATTACTGAATCTTGATCTATTTGGCCCTACTAGTTCATCCAGCCTAGGATGTAAATCTTTTGGATTTGTTATTGTTGATGACTACTCCAGATTTACATGGGTATTATTTTTAGCCAATAAAATTGATGCCTTAACGGAGTTTGAAGTGTTTTACAGGAAAATCCAAAATGATAGAGGCTACCTTATCACTACCATCATGGTGGCGAATTTGGAAATCATGAGTTCAGCAATTTTTGTGAAGAGCAGGGATACACGCACAACTTCTCATCACCAAGAACGCCCCAACAAAATGGAGTAGTGGAGAGGAAAAATAGAACATTGATAGACATGGTGCGGACCATGTTAAGTGAAAATTCTCTACCAAAATACTTTTGGGCTGAGACGGTAAGTACAGCGTGTTACATCATCAATAAGGTGATGGTAAGGCCCATTTTGAAGAAAACTCCTTATGAGCTCTACAATGGTAAGAAACCAAATATTTCCCATCTTAAACCTTTTGGATGCCCATGTTTCATCCTGAACAATGGTAAGTCCAACTTAGGTAAGTTTGATGAGAAAAGTGACAAAGGAATTTTTCTAGGTTATGCACTTAACTCTAGATCTTATCGATTGTTTAATAAAAAGACCTTGGTTGTTGAAGAAAGTCCTCATGTTCAGGCTATGCATAAGTTTGGAGAGATTGTTGAGTCTCTCCAAGTGATTTTGATGATAACAAAACCTTGAACTCAATTTTTCATCTCATGACATGTCAAAGTAATCATGAGTAAGTTTTGAACATGTTTAAGGCCACTTTGTGCAATGCTAATAGCTTGAATGTGAGATTTGATATAAAGAGCTCAAATGGACTTGAAATCAATAACAACATAAGTTCAACTTAAGCCTCGATCATATGGATATGACTTACTAGGCTAACAACTTGTTTTTGCAGGATTTTTACAGTCCGGTCGACCTGAGAGCATGGGCCGGTCGACCATAATTAACAACGTTCAAAAATCTACAGGAATTTACAGTTCGGTCGACCGCCGGCCCTATCTGGTCGACCGGTTTACCCAGCGCTGAAAAGTTCAAACTCTGTAAATTTTCGATCAACCGCCCCCTCCTACTGGTTGACCGCCAGCCTTGAGGCAGCAATTGTTGACTTGTGTTTTTCAACGTGGGAAGCCCCTTTTATTGGGTTTGTTTAATCCCAAAGTCACCAGACATACCATGATTTGTGATCTTGTTCCTGGCTTGTCCCTTGACCATCCAAGATCTATAAAAATAGCACTTTGGGGTCAAAAACTCTAATCACTCAAGGAGGCTATCAAAGGGAGAAAGAGAAGTGCCACTGTCCGTGAACAGTGTTTCGGGGAAGAACTTCTTCATCCATTTCCAAGCTTTTGAAGATCATCCTGAAGCCATTCAAGAGAAGATCAAGCTGTGGAGCAAGCTTCATCCAGATCAATCTTTATCCACTAAGGGGGAGCTTTCGATTGAAATTTTCCTTTAGTGTTTCTCCTCCCATTTCTATTTGAGCTTCAAGTGTTGTTATGCATAATCTCTAAACATTCTAGTGTGTGTGGATCTATTTAGATCAGTGTGTGTGTGTGTGTCATGGATCTATCAGATCCGTGTGTGGTTTGGTGAGTGTTCGCCATCGTGGGAGTTCCGAACTCTCCACAAGTGTGTGTGTGTTGATCTTGTAATCCTTTGCAAGATAGTGTGTGAATCCTCACAGATCGTGAGGGGTGGACGTAGGTTACCGTTATTACATCCGAACCACCTAAAAATCACTGTCCATTGGGTGGTTTGTTCCTTTTCTTCTATCTCCATTCTGTGCAGCACACACGCAGATCTATTTGGTTATTTTGTTTGAGTTAGATCTAGCATAATTTATCATTCTCATATTAAATCTCGGGTATATTAAAAGCTGGGTTCTGATCGACAAGGCAAACCTTGTCAGGAAGATAACATCTTACGTGAGTAGAATCTTTGGATTTTTACCTCTGCCACCATACCTAAGATCGGTTGAGTGTGATAGATTTTATTAGATCCAAGTGTTTACATATAGATCTATATCTTCATTCGGCTATTTGTCACACTTGTTTGATTTGGGCAAGATTTTGTTAAAAGTTTGTAAACACCCAATTCACCCCCCTCTTGGGTGTCATTGATCGTGGGACTTCAGAGCTGAGGAAGGATTGAAGATTTTAGCTACTTCCATATATTTCAGGAGATCTTGATTGAAGAAACAAAGGAGCAGATCGAGAAGAGGAACGCGTGGACGTTCTCATCGTCAACATCTAGCTACCCTTCGACCCGAGGATTAGAGAAGATCATGTACATCCATTTCTACTCATGGGGATTTATTTCTAGACCTTGTTTACATCTATTTCAGTCATTTACTTCTGGTCTATGAGCTTGTATTGATCATATCCTTATTTTATGAACTTGGACTCTGTCAGTGTGTCGACCGTCTGCGAACGGTTGTGGTGATATTATGCCGCGGGTGTTACGGTTTGTGTGTGTGTGCGTCTTGATCCCTCGTGGATCGTGTAGGAGACGACGTCTCTGTGTTTCTGGAGCGGAAGCTCTGTGCACTTCATTTGAAGCGAGTGGATCCTCACCGATTTGGTGAGGGGTAGACTGTGACGACCCGGATTCCGGATACCAGATATACCCGGTAGGACTACCGAATACACCTGATACCACTTGGAACCCGCGAGGCCTCCCAAGAGTGGTAAAGCTCCGAAGGAAAAAGGATTGTCGTGTAGTACATTGAACTGACAGATGTAACAACAAGCAATTAAATTTCATTAGATCGGGTTTCTAAAGTAGCAGAAATAAAATTACATTTTAATTAACAGATTTTAAACAATTATATACCAGAGTCAAGTCCAAAGCTAAAAACAGCAGTCTAGCAGTACAGTCGACAAAAAGAAAAGACGTACCAGGAAGTCGGGGGAAGCCCGACGGAGGTACCAGCTGGCAGCTACGACTCGAACTCCAGGACCTGCGGAAGTAGAACGAACACGTCACCCCACCTGAAAAGCAGGGGTGAGCCTCGTGTCACTGGCTCAGTAGGGGTCACGTGGATCCCCACTGAAAAACACACAGTAACACGGAAAAATAGAAACAACAGGAACAACCGCAAGAGACAACACTAGGAAGCTATAAAAGAAAGGGAAGCAGGAGTAGGAACAGGTAAGGATGAGGGGAATAACCCGAATAGACAAGCAGGCACAGAAAGGGGAAGAGGAGTAGGGAGCAGCAAGGAAAAGGGGGAAAAAGGAAAGCCGAACTAACCTCGGCCGCCAACTACTCCTAACCACAACATGCAAAAGAAAGTCTAGAAAAGACCTAGACAGGCACGGACAACACGACCAGAACGTCGTGCACAGGACACTACACAGACCTCGAGCATAGCCATGGGAAGGCCAACCCGGACAGGTCACAACACAGAAAAGCACGGGAGTCGCACGCCACGTGACGGAGAACCCCCGCACCAGGAGAACGGCCAGATGCGTCCGCTGACATCTTACACTGCACCACAACACACACCACAAGTGTCTCGACTACCAACCGATCGCGTCGACGCGAGCGCGGCCGAGTCGCAGACCCACGTGGAACCACAGTAACAAGTACTAGTCAGGGTCACGCCCGCGGCGTAAGTCCTCTGCCCCTGACCCCTTGTGCACACACTGGCTTTTACCTGAGCCAGGCCTCTAGCTAGTTTTCTCCCCCCGTAGGACGCTACGATGCAACCGGGAGCCGACGGAGACTAGCTTACAAATCGTATATCGAAAAGTGCCCCGCTCCGCGAGCTGTCACAAAGAGTCTGTGATGAAAGGCAACGACACGAGAAGATCATGAAACACGGAGCTGAAGTACAGACAGTCAAACATGCACTGTCACCCATACCTCAAACACCGAAGGCAGCACAAGAAACTGCCGACAGACTCGGAAACGTAGTCTTGGCCATCATAGGAATGTCAACCGACACCCACGGGGAAGGCGGCCAGACCACGGGAACGATAGACATCACCCTAAAATAGGTAGATACACACACTAGACACGCCATAAACCTACCCCAAAACAGCCACAGACATCACCTAAAATGGACCAGCAAACACACGGCCGCACACCGAAAAGCCCCACAGCCATCACGGCCTCAACAGGACCGTAACGCACCACCATAGGCGCGTTACCTGCTCTGACGCACCAAGGCAGGGGCGTCAGGGCAACCAAGCCCAGAACGGGAACTCGGACCACGTAAGGCCCCAAGCCAGGCGTGTTACACCACCTGACGCACCCAGATAGGGCCATCAGAGGCAACAGACCCACGCCTAAAAACTGGACGAACAGCATGTAATGGTCCAACGTGGACGCGTTACAGCACCGGGACGCACGAGGGAATGACCGCTACGCGAACGACTGACCCGAACCTCAAGAAAATGAAATGGCTGTGACGCACCTAACTGGATGCGTCAGAGGACTGTGACGCACCAGTGGTGGACCGTCACACTCCCACAGCCACGAACGGTCTAAAACGCCTAAGAGCTGTAGCGGTCTATCGTAGGGCCGTCAGAGACTGTGACGGTCTCTGAAACGACTGCTACACCGGTCACGGTGGGAAAATAGTGGAAACGCCGAATCGGTCCGTTCCACGCCCCATTCACGCCAAAGCGCAGGGGAGACGAAGGCAAATGATGAAAAACAAGTTTTGGATGCTAAAAAGCCCACATGCACGCATTAAAATGAGAGATCGGGGCGATTCTGATGAATCGACCCTAAACGAGTCACCGAGGTTCCCGGACTCCTACCGGCCCCGAATGATGACCGAACACGACAAAACTTACGTGAATGGGATCCAGACATCCTAGCAGTCATTTTGACACTAACCACGCCGCAAATGGTTGCCGTTTTCCGGCGAACCCTGAAAACCCAAAAACGACGGTTTTCACTAAGCTGGCCCGATCTCCCCCGATCGAGCACCAAACTGCGCACAGAAGCAGGGAAAACGTGCAGAATGAAGTGGCAGTCCATCTCCCTACCTCCACTGAAGAAACCGAGCGCCGAAGCGACTAAACCACGCCGAAAACCACGCCACGAACTGAACCACCAGATTTGAATCCACCGTTCGGTATCGCGCCCAAACCGCAGCGATCCTCGCTCCACCATGTGCCTCAGCAGCTCCCCACCGTCGCCACCTCGCCCACGATCGCCTCGTCTGCAGCCAGAGCCGAGGGGGTGAGAGAACGAGAGAGAATGTGAGAGAGAGGAGTGAGGGCGTGAGTGAGAAGAGAGAGGGGGTGGGTTTTATATAAGGGTCCAGGGCATTACATAGACGTAGGGAGCCCGTCGTGGTCCCGAACCACCTAAAAATTTGTCTCGCATCTGTGTGTTTGTGGTTTGCATGATTATTATTCGCGTCTTGATTGTGTGCAAATGGAGAGGTTGAGAGAACTAGTTTGATAATTTCATCCGTTCATTTCTTGTGTTGGTAGTTAATTTTATTCCGCTGTGAAAAATTTGAAAACCATCATTCCGATTTGAGGGGACAATTCAACCCACCTTCTTGTCCAATCGTGCATCTAGGAGACAACAATCTGGTATCAGAGCGGGTCTCTGATTTTTAGGACAACCTCACGGTTGTAGAGCAAAGATCCTTTGCTATGGCCAACAAGGGAATGATCCCCGAGGGGCATTCGATACATCGACCACCCTTCTTTGATGGGACTAACTATCCCAATTGGAAGAACAGAATGACTATGTTCATGCGAGCACAGGATTATGACACGTGGAAAGTTATAAATAAAGGTCCTTATGTTTTACCTCCGAATGAAGATGAATGGGAAGATGAGAACATTAAGAAGTCATGTGCAAACTTTAAAGCTATGAACATTATTCAGTGCGCGATACATCCTAACGAGTACTCACGTATATCTATGTGTTCATCTATGCAGAAATGTGGAACAAGCTCAAGGTCATTTATGAAGGTACTTCAGAAGTATGGGAGACAAAAGCAAACATGTTGGTTCGAGAGTATGAGCTATTTGCAATGAAGCCCGATGAGAATATAACGAAAATGTATGCAAGGCTAAGCGAGATCACAAACAACTTGAAAGCCTTGGGAAAAGAATACTCAAATCAAGACTTGGTCAGAAAGGTGCTGTGGTCCATCACACCTCCATGGCACACAAAGGCGACCATCATTGAAGATTTAAAGGATCTCACCACACTCACGGTGGATCAACTCATTAGATCGCTTATGACATACGAAATCAACATTATGAAGCCAGCTGAAGAGGAAATCAAGAAGGAGAAGACGATCGCGTTGAAGGCATATCCAGCATCATCAGAAGAAAGTGATGGAAGATCGAGCATCGATAGTGAAGAAGAAGAGTTGATGGCTCTAGTCACAAGGAGAGCCAGAAAGTACTTTAGAAGGGCAAGACGAGAAGAAATTTTTTTGAGGAGATTCTTGAGAAGAAACGCCATCAAGAAAGGAGAGCCGAGAAAGAAAGAGGAGATAATTTGTTATGAGTGTAAGAAGCCCAGCCAAATGAGAGGTCAATGCCACGAGCTCCAGAAGAAGCTGAAAAAGAACAAGCCGAAGAAAGGAAAAGCGATGAAAGCTACATGGAGCGATGAGGATTCGGATATCTCAAAATCCGAAGGCGACAAGGATGAACTGGACGAGCTGGTCCAGAATTTCTGTTTGATGGTAGATGAGGAACACTCTGAGGTAAATTTCGATTCCAAAAACCTTACTACTGAACAATGGCATCTAGCTTATGCTGAGTTATATCAGAAGTATAAGAAGTCTAAATCTGATGTCAAGAATTTGAAAAAGAAATTCCATGACTTGATTAGCTCTACAAATCCTTGTGCTAGGTGTAGTTTTTATGAAATGCAAGTTCAAAAATTCACAGAAGAAAAGGAAGATTTTCAATCCAAAATAACTTTGTATGAAGATGAATTGGGATGTTTAGAAGTTGAAAAATAGAATGCTTATGAAAATGTGGAGAACTTGAAAATCGAAAATGAAAAAATGGTTAAGGAGTTGGATGAATTCAAATTGAGTCTAAATGAGTGTGAAAAATCAAAGAGAGAATTAGAAACCAACTTCGAAACCATGTATGATGAACTAAAAAGATTGAAAGATCTTGTTCAAAAGGAACTAAAAGGAAAAGAGAAAATTGTTGAACATGGTGAGACTAGCAATGGAAAGGCTAGGAATGAGAGAATTGATGTGGGACATTCACCCACAAAGAAAAACTCATTTGTGAAAAACAAAATTCAAAAATCATGTGATTCATATGGCTACACTCATGTTGACTCATGCATGAACTTTTATGATAGGTCATATATGCATAGGAGTCGGTTTAAAAAGCCAAATATTACTTGCTTTTATTGTGGAATGTCGGCCACTCGATGTATGTGTGTGATCTAATGAGGGCCGATGATGAATATTTTGAAAAGAGAAATAGGATGCATTTTGCTGAAGGTAGAACTAACACTTTGGGACCCAAGCTTACTTGGGTACCTAAATCAACTTGAGATTTGATTTGATTATGCAGGTCTGTTTAAGAGCCAAGTGGAAGAAGTGGTATCTGGACAGTGGATGCTCCAGACACATGACGGGAAATAAGGAACTCTTTTCAGACCTGAAGGAAACAGATGGTGGATTGGTCACCTTTGGCGGGAACGACAAAGGTAAAATTGTGGGAATTAGACGAATAGGTAAGGATTCGAACCAATCTATTGAAGATGTCTTGCTTGTGAATGGTTTAAATCACAGTTTGCTTAGCATTAGTCAACTTTGTGACAAAGGCCACAAAGTCATTTTTGAAAACACACACTGCTCAATTGTAGATAAAGATACACATGAAATAAAATTCATTGGTCTTAAAGATGGAAATATCTACTCTGTTAATATTGAAAATTTTCTAAAAGAAAATCGTTGTTTAGTTGCTAATAAGTCAGATGATGCTTGGTTATGGCATCGACGACTTGGTCATGCGAGTTTTAGTGTTATTTCTAAACTGTATAGAAAAGATTTGTTAAGAGGCTTACCAAAATTGAATTTTGATGTAAATAAAGTTTGTGATGCATGTGCTATGGGGAAATAGACCAGGGTGTCTTTTAAATCCAAAAACATTGTCACCACCACTAGACCCCTTGAACTCCTTCATCTAGATTTATTTGGTCCCATTAAGACACACAGTCTTGGAGGGAAACTTTATGGGTTTGTTATTGTAGATGATTACTCAAGATTCACTTGAGTATTATTTTTAAACCATAAGAATGATGCCATGTAGGAGTTCGAAGATCTTTGCAAGAATTTACAAACTGATAAGGGGTATCAAATCAAAGCTATTCAGAGTGATCATGGAAGAGAATTTGATAACCATGACTTTGATGATTTTTGCAGGAAACAGGGATTTACACACATTTTCTCAACACCTCGAACCCCACAACAAAACGGAGTCATGGAACGGAAGAATAGGACGCTCGTGGAGACGGCGAGAACAATGCTTGCGAAAAATGGCTTACAAAGGTACTTTTGGGCCGAGGCGGTGAGCACAGCCTGTCACATCATCAATTGAGCCATGGTAAGACCTATACTCAAGAAAACTCCATATGAGTTGTATAAAGGTAAGAAGCCGAATATTGTATATCTTAAACCTTTTGGTTCTCCATGCTTTATTTTGAACAATTATAAATATAATTTGGAGAAGTTTGCCGCAAAGGCTGATAGAGGTATATTTCTTGGACATTCTTCATCATCTAGAGCATATCGAGTATATAACCTACATACTCTTGTGGTAGAGGAAAGCCCTCATGTGATCATTGATGAATACACTTTAAGGTTGTCTGGCAAAGATAATCATTTTATTTATGTAGGGCATGAAGATGGAGAAGAAAAGAAAGACAAGGAAAATCAAGACGTGGATCAAGCTGAGTCGAGCAATAAAAATGATGAAGCTCCAACCTAAAATGAAGAGCTCCCAAAGCAATGGACATTCCATAAGGACCACCCACAAGACAATGTTATAGGAGACGTGGAACAAGGCGTAAGAACAAGGGCTTCAATCAGGGAAGTATAACAATTTGATAATCTTGCATTACTTTTTAATTTTGAGCCCAAATCTGTAGATGAGGCATTAAATGACAATTTATGGATCTTGGCTATGCAGGAGGAATTACACCAATTCCAAAGGAATGAGGTGTGGTTTCTTGTGCCTGGACCTAAGAATCACCCGGTGATTGGAACTGAGTGGGTTTTTCGAAACAAACTTAGTGATCAAGGGGTGGTGATTAGGAATAAAGCCCAGCTTGTAGCCCAAGGCTATAGTCAAGAATTAGGAATTGATTTTGATGAATCATTTGCACCCGTGGCTAGACTTGAAGCGGTTAGAATATTACTTACCTTTGCATGCTCTAGGAATATTAAACTTTTTCAAATGGATGTTAAAGTGCATTCTTGAATGATGTAGTGAAAGAAGACGTCTATGTTGAGCAGCCACCAGGATTTGAAGATGAGAAGAACCCAGACCATGTGTACAAACTTGACAAAGCGTTGTATGGTCTAAAGCAAGCCCCCCGTGCGTGGTATGAAAGGTTAAGTACATTCCTTTCAGAAAATGGCTTCAAAAGAGGTAATATCGATCAAACCCTTTTCATTAATTAAGAGCGACAATGAACATATGCTTATTGTTCAGGTATACATTGATGACATTATCTCTGGAGCCACTTCTGATTCATTAAATGATGATTTTGTTAAATTGATGCAGGGGGAGTTAACCTTCTTCTTGGGTTTGCAGGTGAAGCAGCAAAAAGATGGAATTTTCATAAATCAAAGGAAAGACACAAAGGAGCTCGTCAAGAAGTTCAAATTCGACAATGCGAAGTCACAAAAGACGCCGATGTCAACAACGATAAAATTGACCAAGAATGAAAAAGATAAGTCTGTTGATCGGAAACTCTTTAGAGGAATGATTGGTTCTTTGTTGTATTTGACTGCTAGTAGGCCAGATATCATGTTTAGTGTTTGCATATGTGCTAGATTTCAATCCGATCCAAGACAACCACACATGTTAGCTGTCAAAAGGATTTTCAAATATTTGCTAGGCACCACTGAACTTGGTCTTTGGCTTTCTCGTAGTTGTAATTTTGATTTAGTACCTTACACGGATTCTGATTATGCTAGGTGTTTAGTGGATCGTAAGAGCACGAGCAGGTACTGTCAATTTCTTGGAGGTTGCATGGTCTCATGGGCCTTTAGGAAACAAAATATTGTGGCATTGTCAACTGCCAAAGCCGAGTACATGGCGGCAGGCAATTGTGCGACCCAAGTGCTTTGGATCCAACAATAGTTAGTTGATTTTGACATTTCTTTGAATAACACACCCATTCTTTGTGATAACACTTCTACAATTAATATTTCTAAAAATCCTATTTTGCATTCTCGCACAAAGCACATAAAGATTAGACACCACTTTTTGCGAGATCATGTGAGTAAGGGTCATTTTGAGCTTATACATGTAAATACTGAAAACCAACTTGCAGATATTTTTACAAAACCCTTATCTACTGAAAATTTTAAAAGAATAAGAAGAGAACTAGGAATTTACTGTTTGAATGAGTAATTGCACATATTAGACTTGAATAAACACTTTTGCTTATTTTGCAAATAACATTTCAAATTTGCATATATTCAACTTCATGGTTAACATTGCATATATTTTTGCATACTTGTGAATAGGAATAATTCTCCATCATCTTTTCATTCACTTGCATATGCTTATATATACTTGACATACTTTCTTGCTTGAATATTATGATTATTCGGTATCTCAAATCTTGAGTTGTGGAAGGGTGGATAAACTCCATCTGGAAACACTCTCGATGCGTGAGTTGGGTCTTTGGACCTTCACCTCCGCCATGTACCGGAAATCATAATTGCATGAATTTACTTTCAAATCCTTGCAAGACTGCATGTATATATTCTAGAAAACCATTTCTTGAAAATTTTCTAAGACCTCACCTCCTTGCTAGATAAAATGAAGTGATTTTGATCATTTGTAAATAGTGACATATACAAAGGAGGAGGATTTTATTCCAACTGTGCATATATTTAGGGGGAGTCATAACTATATTTTGGCAAATTCATTTTGAACATCCAAAGCAATTACCCACACACCTAGCACAAAATGATGCATATGACTTTAATCGATATGGATTTCAAAAATTCTTCTCAACACTTTAAGGGAAACAAATTTCTACATGAAAATTAAGAGTAATCGTGAGAAAAAAGCTACCTACCCCATAAAAAATTTAATAAGTGGAATGTTAAACTGACTAGTCGGAATCCCCACTAAAATAAATGAGGAAACTCGCGTTGAAAGGTGAAACAAAAATCCACAATATGTGATGAATCCTAGTAGCCAGGAATCCCCATTGAGACAGATGAGGTGACTCGCGCCGAACAGTGAAATCTAATAAAAGAAACAAAAAAGAGGTTCTGCATAGCTACCAAAAATCGAGGATCAAAATAGAATTGTAGAAAGAAAATAACCCATTAGTGTTCTTTAGAAATTCTGTCAATATCCATATAATTTTGAAGTTCATTGCTCATTGCCACTCATTTCACACTTGGGTATAATTGTAATGAATGTGTATCTTGAATTTGTTCTTATCATGGTTTATGCCATGCCTCTAGCATATGCATTCACTATCTTTTTTTTATTATACTTCATGTGACATAATTTGATTTTAAATCTACTGTTCACTTGCTATCCTTTTACCCCATTAAGGGGGAGCTATAGATACTTACATGCTTGCTTGTCCTTCATGCTTGTCAGTTTGCTTGCATGAATAATTTTAATAACCCTATTGTCAATCGGTTTTTGTTGATGACAAAGGGGGAGAAAGAGTGCATACACATACATGTTAATATCAGTTTTGCATAAGTTTTGCATACATGTTAATATGTTAATATCAGTTTTTGAGTTTGAAAGTTTGGAGAAGTTTGGAAGTTTATGTGCATACATTTTAAATTTTAGTTCTAGATACTTCATAGTGCTAATAAATGTTCAAATGTTCAAAGCTCACATGTTCATAACCGTTTACATGTTCATAGTTTTATACATGTTCATAGTTTCATACATGTTCATGGTTTTAACTTCTTAAATAAATTGGTCGTGGTATTCATGCACACATATGCACACGTCGTTTCGTCATCATCAAAAAGGGGGAGATTGTTGGATCCCCTACTTGATTTTAGATAGTTATGTTTCAATGATGACAAATCTTGTGTGCATGTGCCTTTATGTGGTCTATTGAAAACTGCTTGATAATCAAGGTGCTAATATTGTGTTCATCTGGCTATGCAGGACAAATACCCTTGGTGGACTCTTGGAACTCAAATTCTTGGTAAATGAGTCATGTTCACCCTTGGATTCAAATCAAATGGTAAACCATGCTCATACTCCATAAGAGGAAATGGTAAGGTCTTACAACTCTTAAATGCACACTAGTTAAGTTGGGGTTCATGATGCTCACTCTTGCGCATAAATGGAAAGCCATGGGTGTTTGGTGATTAGTTATACATTTGTGATTGCAAAGGTTATTCCATGCATATTCTTCATGAGATTTTTGAGCTTGCATGTTGATTAATTATTTCTTGTGAAGATTGGTAGAAATTGGCCAAATTGGTTCTCACACCTTGTTCATATTCATGGTCATAGGTTACTCATGTTAGGTGTGTCATCCTAGCTTTCAAAGGGCTCTCTTGCATATTCTTTAAGGGGTTTTAAAAAGATGGAAACACAATTAAGGGTTTTGAAACAAACATTGGTTGTGTTTGGCATTCATGTTAATTAAACATTAGATTGATTGATACTAAATTTTGATTGGCAAAAATGAAGGGTTGAATGCTTTTCTATATGTTCATACACTCCTTGTCAATTGGGCTTTCAAGTTTACATTTCATGTAATTTGCATAAGGGAGTGTAGCCTTGAGATTAATTCAAAAATTTTGGGACTTACTGAATTTCGGTCGACCGACCTAGTAGCTTAGGTCGACCGAAATTTCCAGAGTGCAGGGGCTGAAATTCTATAAAATTTAGGTCGACGACCCAGTGCTTTAGGTCGACCGAAATCACCAGAATGCACCAGTCCAAACCCTACGAAATTCGGTCGACCGACCCTCAATTCCGGTCGACCGAATACGGCGGGCGGACCCGTTTTCTTATGTTTGAAACCCAATTCAACTAGATCTGTTTTGGTTCAAATTTGTCACTCTTACCCTTAGGGCATACATACATATGTTAGATACATTATGAAGGGGTTTTAGCATGGGTTTAATGGTCTTTTCCTTATTCTATCATGGGTGTATAAATAAGCTACGAATTTGGGAGAGATTCTCCAAGTGTTAATGTTCTATCTTTCTTGTAGGAGAAGAAAGGGAAGAAGGAGAGGAGCTGAGGAAGGATTGAATATTTCATCTACTTCCATACATTTCTGGAGATCTTGATTGAAGAAACAAAGGAGCAGATCGAGAAGAGGAACGTGTGGACGTTCTCATCGTCAGCATCCGGCTACCCTCCGACCCGAGGATTAGAGAAGATCATCTACAGCCCTTTCTACTCATGGGGATTTATTTCTACACCTTGTTTACATCTATTTCAGTCATTTACTTCTGGTCTATGAGCTTGTATTGATCATATCTTTATTTTCTGAACTTGGACTCTGTCAGTGTGTCGACCGTCTGCGAACGGTTGTGGTGATATTGTGTCGCGGGTGTTGCGGTTTGTGTGTGTGTGCATCTTGATCCCTCGTGGATCTTCTAGGAGACAACGTCTCTGTGTTTCTGGAGCGGAATCTCTGTGCGCTTCATTTGAAGCAAGTGGATCCTCACAGGTTTGGTGAGGGGTGGACGTAGGGAGCCCGTCGTGGTCCCGAACCATCTAAAAATCTGTCTCGCATCTGTGTGTTTGTGGTTTGCATGATTATTATACTCGTCTTGATCGTGTGAGAATGGAGAGGTTGATAGAACTAGTTTGATAATTTCATCCGTTCATTTCTTGTATTGGTAGTTAATTTTATTCTGTTGTGAAAATTTAAAAACCATGATTTCAATTTGAGGGGACAATTCAACCCCCCTTCTTGTCCAATCGTGCATCTAGGGGACAATAATCAGAAGTAGCAGTTTCTACGCAGGACGCGCAGGAACCAGATCCCTCTTCTGGCGACAAATTCGCAGCCTAGGAGCAACCCCAGAGGTAGGTTATCTCATGAATGGGTAAAACATCAAAGTAGGAACAAAAGCCCTCTGGTCTTGATCATTTTCATGCTTTCTACGTTGAGAATTTCATGGTTTCCCATGACTGATAACATATTAACTAGAAAGGTAAGAACTTTGATTAAATCCATGCCTTCTTGTGCTTTAGAGTCATGCTGTCATGCTTTAGCTTTAGTTTTCTATTAGCTTTGCATCATTATTTGCCATATAGCAGGCTCTGCACACCGGATTTCTACTTCTATTTGGAGACGGATAGATAGTGGTCTAGCAGAGACCGCTACCTTCAAGTAGCGGTCCCCAACAAACTGTCATCTGTGTTCTGTTAACTCTTAATAGAAACTAGATCAACCCTTATAAACCCTTGTTAAGCATAAATAACTATGCCATATTTCATGTTATTTCGTGACATTCATGATTTCTATTATGTCATGTTTCAATCGGGCTATGTTTTAGGCCTCTCATGCTATAGGAAATTATTTTTCGTGATATGCCAGTTTCACAAATGAACCCCCATATTTTGTACTTAAGAGATTTCCCTTGAAACTTTATACCTTGATCGTTGTTTCAATATGGTTCACTCTCATCCCCTGTCTTTCTTTATCATTTGTATATAGCCCGTACTCCGGTACGACGCTATTAGTCACATGCACATGTTAGAAAACCTTCTTGGACTTGAGAGCCTCTCCGTTGGATATTCCTTCTGCCGGACTAGGTGATCTTGTTTCAAGGCCTCCGTAAGACTCCGTGAGCCTAGGATTCCCACTAGGATGTCGAGTTGGTTGTAACCTAAAAACCCAATAGGGTCGAGAGAGCACTTCATGATTTCTGCATTTCTGTGAACTATCTTGATAGCGGCCAGGAGGCGACTGCTACCTGATGATAGTGGTTTGCCCATGACCGCTACCTTGTTCAGTCTTCTAGTTGAGTCGACCTATTCCTTGTTCTGCGTCGACTCCACTTGATCGCGGCCTTGACTTGACCGCTACCTCTAGGTAGTGGCTGTCTCTAAACCATGTTCTTCCAGCATGTTCAATGCATTGACCCAGTTCCCTTCTTGCGTCGACCCACCTCCTATACACAAACAGATAGCGGACCTCACCCGACTGCTACTTCCTGATAGCGGTCCGGTCATAACCGCATTCTGTCAACTTGTTTTCCAACCCGAGGTTTGATCCAAGGGTTGATCTTGATCTATTCTCAGGTGATCTTCTGATTATCTGCAACCCAAACCTTATTCACTAAGTCACTAATTAATCATAAAAATTAATGAATATACCGTTATGCTATCGTATTCCTCTCATAGCAAGACATTGTTATTAATTCTTTCTTGACCTCACATGTTCATTTTGGTGCGTTCTTACCTTGGTTTTGTTGACATGAAACTATTGTTTGAACTTCATATTATTGGCCTACTTTATTGTTATATCTCGTGGAAGTAGCTTGATTTATAACTTGAAGATGCAAGGGCGGGCACGGAGGGTGTCCAAGGGCTCCACGCTATCCCCCTCTGCGGATGGCCGGAAACATACTATAAACCATGGGGTATGATGAATACTGGTGTCGCATTGCGCTGGGAGTACTTTTTTTATAAACGGGTGAAATCCACGAGACTATCTTATGGATTTCACATGCTTGCTAGTACATTCTTGTTAGATGACTTTCTAGTACATAGCATTTCCAAGGTTATGAAAAGTACATTCTCGTTACTTGATAGTACTTTCTCTTTATTGCAAGTGTAGCAACCCGAATAAAATATAGGAATAAAATTTTCCTAAACAAATAAAACTACCAATTAAATAGTCAAAGAGCCTTAAACACTTAAAAACATATGGGCTGTTCGTGTGAAAATTTAGCCTAAATAAACATAAAGACCCAAACCACAACCATCACGGTTGGGCCTCAACCATGCACTTAAAAAGGCCTTAGACTATATGGGCCTCACGTATAAACACTAGTGGACCGTAATGGGTTAAGGGTATAACAGCATATGTAATGGGTTGTTCTAATTAAGCTCACATGAGGCTTAACAGGCCTTACGCACAGAAAATAGCTTAGGAATAAATACCTTTGAGGCTTTTATCACGTTCGAGTTTTACATGAGGCTTTAGGGTTTTATTCTAACTAGGAAAGACGGATGAGGATATAGCAATGAAGGGACTTGCATGGGAAAGTTTGAACTTGTTAGGATTAGTACGTGGGAAACTTAAAACCCATTAGGATACTAGAACCATATCCTATAAATAAACCCCCTATCGAGCATGCAATCCCTATTGCTGCTATTGCGTTCGAGCCTTACCGTTGCCCTGTTGCCATCTGCATCTTTCCCTTGTGTCAGCTACAGCTGTGTGAAGAGGGAGCCATTGCCTCTTCCTTCAGTTATTATACGTCATCTGCTATTGATTCGGTTTGAAGCTATAGTAGCTACCATAATACTGCCGCAAAAGAAGCCTACTGCTTCTTCTCTGCTGCTTCTTTCGTGAAGAAGCCGCTGTGTTCTTCTACCTCCACCTCCTTCTGTAGTTGCTGTCGAAGCTGCTGCTGCACTCCCGAACGTCTTCGGTTCGAGTGCTGCTGTCGTAGTTGCAACTGCTCTTATTAAATCTCTCATACCTCTGTCTGTCATCCAGAACAAGCCAAATAGGTAGGTTTAATCAAGTTCTAAAGCCCAAGAGGATAATAAATAGCATAGATCATGCATATACGATCATAATTAGTATCCTTACATCTTGTTTTTTCTGATCAGGATCTTGAGTTTTTCGTAATTGTAGGTTTTACCTGTCTACATGTAAATAGCAACCAGGGCATAGCCGTCTATTAAATGAACGCTCGTGCGTAAAGTCTCCAAATCTTTGGATATAGTGACTGTGGCCAGGGCGCAGTTTAATGGGCGACCTTGCGCCAGCCGCTAATTCTTTTAGTGAAATTAATAAATACCACATGTTAAAATTTAATATCTATGAACCATAGTGTTAAAAATTCTGCATGATCATGATTCTAGAACCATTATATTTTTCTCTGTATATCCATGTCTTTACTTTCCTGATTATGTGAATTCCAAATTCATGAATAGTATTATGTGTCTAAGATTATAACTGCCCGATGCACAGCATCAAACAAAGAATGGGCGACAGTCACCTAGTCGCTATTTAAAAAATGAACGCCCCTATACGGTGGCGTTGTTTTGTAAAATCTAGTAAATCTTAATTATATTAAAAATTCATGAATGTGCGACCTAAATAATGACGTCATTTAAAGAATGAATGCCATCATACACAGTCGCTATTTATAATTATAAATGTTAATTTCTAAAAAATTCTAGAATTAGAGCTCGTATACAGTGTCGTTGATTCTTGTTATTTCCTTGGAATTTCTGTTATAAATTAAGAATGAACGACCTTTTAGAAAGCCACTATTTCTTGAAATAGCGACTTCTATTGAGGCGCAGATTCTTGTCTCTTAGTTTTATCGCATTTTCTGGCCCATATCGCGGGTCTATTGACACTCTCATCTCACATCCGTAGATAGGGTTTCTGTTTTTGATTCTATCGATTACACACTAACTCTCGGTGATGTTCGAACCCTCCGCGGGATATTCCATCTTTCGGATTGGTGATTTCATCATGGAGACCTCCGTAAGTCTACGCTAGCCTTGGATTCCCTCAAGACAGCCGAGCAGATTGTATCCTAAAAACTCTGGAACCCTTACTTGTCACATCACTTTGAAGAAACATGATGCTTAGCCCTCATAGAGCGTTGTTTCTGGCCTCTAGTGAGAAGTTTGTTCTGTCAGTAATTAGCAACCATGACTTGGGCGGCAGAAGGAATTGACGACCAGGCCAGTGGCGTTATTTCACTGATTTAGTGACCTGAACCTGGGCGCTATTTCATCGAGCCTGTACTGTTCACAGTAATTGGCGACCAGACAGTGGGCGCTATTTCTATAATTGATGGTGACTTTGTGGACGCCAATTACCCAGTTTCATGACATGTCTAGGTTTTTGTGAGGTTTAATGATGTGTCATACTTGTTCAAGTTCTATCCTTGAATTCCTTCATTCGTGAAATCTATCTTATCATCTTACAAAGATTTATTCCTTTGGAACTTTATATTTGCTATAACTATAGTGGATGTCTAAATATACATGACTCAATGCTTGTGCATATAGGGTCCGATCTGGTCCTGGGAGGAGCACCCGAAAATACTTGTACCTATGGGAGTTGATTGATCACGGTGTGGCATTGCACCGAAGTGCATGACTTGTTAGATTTGACATTTTCACGACTCGTACTTGACTTGACTTGACATGACTTGCATGGCCCGGAACGGGTATTTACTTACTTGATATTATAATAGCCAATTCTCATGACTTGTTATTACATGCTTGACTATCTTGATATACATCACATGATTATCTTGAAATATTGTTAGTCCATCTACATTACTTCCTGTTATTCCGCTCTCATCATTTTCATGCGTACATGCATAGCTAGACATGCATTTATGTAACATGTAATTTACTTAAAACAAGCTTGTACTTGAGATATAATTCCTACTGAGCCTTCGCTCACCTAGTGTTTTCCCCTGTTTTTCAGGTAATTCCGATAACGAGAATCAATCGGATGGGAACGAGAATGAGTAAAGAGCGTAGAGCCACCCAGTCACGAAAGCGTCTATCTAGCCGTGTCTTTTTCCTATTTCTTGAGTCAATCATTGTAATTTTCTTTTATTGAGTCTAGAATGTCCTTTAATACTCTTTTCTAAAGAGGAGATTATGTAATGGAATTACCTTAATGGTTATTATGAATAAATTGGATTTGGTTATCATGCAATTTGCACATCTCTGTCTATAAGGTCGAATTCCTTAGGCTCTGATTGACATGAATGATATAAACTCGTCACGCGTACCGGGTTCCTTCCGCGCTCGAGGCGTGACAGTTTTTATGGTATCAGAGCCTAGGATATTCAATTCCTAGAAACCAAGTCCAAGGATAGGTTTATATCTTTACCCGGTAAGATTGGGTAGAGCCATGGGTTAAGTTAACTTAGAGACTTAAACCCTTAGATTAATCATATATTAATATAGTTACTTAATAATTATAGGATCATGGCCGCTGAACGTGCTTAATGGCGCGATATGCAATGCACTGTCCAAGGTCTCACTCAGGCACTACAACAAGTAGCGCAAGGCGGAGCAAACTGTGGAGCAGGAGATCTCCACCGTAGTTTCCGTAATATGAACCCACCAAAGTTCATTGGTTCAACCGACCCCGATGATGCCGAGCATTGGATTAGGGAAATTGAATGTATAATCCGTGTCATGCAATGCACGGATGAAGAGAAGTCCTATTAGCAACCTTCGAACTAGAGCGAGATGCCCGCTTCTGGTGGGAGTCAATAGAGGCTACCTTACCCCATGAACAAGTTACGTGGGGCGAGTTCATGGAGTATTTCAACAACAAATACTTCTCGGACCGTATTCCAGAAAAGAAGGCCGTGGAATTCGCCGTCCTCAAGCAAAGAACCTTATTGGTGGCCGAGTATAAGGCCCAATTTTCCCGTCTGTCAAGGTATGCACCGCACCTAGTGGTACCAAGAAGATGAAGGCTAGGAGATTTCTTAATGGGCTTCGGCCACCATATATAACTCAATTAGCGCCAATGGACATTCAAGTCTACTCAGAAATGATAAGGCGCACACAATTATTAAAAGATGCCATGAGTTGTCCGACCGGATCCGTGGGAAGGATAAGAAGGAGCATGTTACAAGCTCTGGCACATTCAAGCCGACCTTCAACAAGAAAAGAGCTAGCAATGGAGGAGATTCCTCCCAAGAGAAGAAGTTCAAGAAGATTAGCAAGCCCTTCTCCATTACTACCACACCTTCCATAGAGGTGTGTAAACATTGCAACAAGGCCGGCCATAAGGCCAAGGAATGCTGGAGGAGATTGGGAGCTTGTCTTCGTTGTGGAAGTTGTGATCATCGGATTCCCGATTGCCCTCTACTTAATGATCAAGCTGGAGACGAGAAGCGCCCGGTGAAGAAGCAAGCACGTCTTCAAGCTCTTCAAGAGGTAGAGCAAGATGAAGGCGGACTAGTGGAAGGTACATTAAAGATTTGCTCTAATTCTGCTCGTGTCTTGTTTGATACCAGCGCAACTCATTCTTTTGTTACCAAGAAATTTGTTGATCCATTACCTATGGAACTGGAGTGGATAGATCTAGTTATTTCAACTCCTCTCGAAACACGTCTGAGATTTCCCACCATTATCTAAATTGTGAAGTTATGGTGAAAGGGAATAATCTACCTACCGATTTATAATGATGTTAACTAGGAGCTGATTGGCTATCCACACACAAGGTAGTTTTAGATTGCCGAAACGGTAAGGTAAATTTTAAAGAAATCCCAGAACTTGTCTGTACTAGTCCTCGGAGTCAAAATAAGTCACCCCTTATTTCGGCCCTCCGAGCTAGTAAACTCTTGAGAAAAGGATATGTGGCTTTCATAGCATTTGTGACTGCCACGGAAGTGAAGGAGTTTAAGATAGAAGACATTCGAGTGGTTCGGGAGTTTCCCGAAGTGTTTCCGGAAGATTTGCCTGGATTACCCCCACAAAGAGAAGTGGCCTTCACCATCGACCTGGTCCTTGGTGCTGGTCCGGTTTATAAGGCACCTTATAGGATGTCCCCCGCCGATCTCAAGGAATTAAAGGAGCAGTTGATGGAGCTCTTGAAGAAAGGATTCATGAGACCGAGTACTTCCCCGTGGGGAGCGCCCGTGTTATTTGTAAAGAAGAAGGATGGATCGATGAGACTCTGCATTGATTACCGACAATTGAACCATGTTACTATCAAGAATAAGTATCCACTGCCGAGGATCGATGAATTATTTGATCAAATATCTGGATCCAAATATTTCTCAAAGATTGATCTCAGGTCAGGATACCACCAACTGAGGATCAAGGATGAGGACATTCATAAGGCCGCATTCCGGAGAAAGTATGGGCACCACGAATTTGTTGTTATGCCTTTTGGACTAACGAATGCCCCTGCAGCCTTTATGCAGTTGATGAATAGCATATTCAGGTCTCAACTGGATCAATTTGTAGTGGTCTTCATTGATGACATGTTGATTTATTCAAAGGCCAAAGAAGATCATAAAGAACACTGAAGGATTGTATTGCAAATATTGAGGAATAATCAACTTTACGCCAAACTTAGGAAGTGCGACTTATGGCTCGAGGAAGTGTCCTTCCTAGGACATCTGATCTCGAAGGATGATATTTCTGTTGATCCATCCAAAGTCGAGGCTGTGAAGAATTGGGAAAGACCAACCAATGCAACCGAGATCCGAAGTTTCTTAGGTCTAGCTGGCTATTACCGACGATTCATCAAGGACTTCTCCAAGATCACTATCCCTCTTACTAGGCTGAATCGCAAGGAGATTCCTTATAGGTGGGATGAAGAATGCGAGAAGATGGTGCGGACACCAGAGCACACGAGCGGCACGAGTCGACGAGCCACCGGTACCGTATGCGGAGCACCACCCGAGCTACAGCGGCTTCCATCTAGCTCGGAGATAGCCTGGAGACTCCCCCTTGAGTCTCGATATTTATAGTATTTATGGGGATTTCATTTGTGTGTAATGTATGTTTATTTAGTTTTATTCGGATTGTAATTCGGATTGTAAGAGGGGTTTATTTGTAATATGGGACCACCTGGGTCCACGAGGTCCCCTACCTCTTCCCCATTGATCCACCTCATCTCTAGAGCCCATGTGGGGTCAGTCAACCTTCCAATTGTGGGCTTCTAGAAGAGTGGACCAAGGGGGGGACAAAGGGAACAAAATTTCAAAGTTGGAATGGCCTTAGTCAAGGGGGCGCCCCCCATATATAGTATTATATTAGGATTTGTAGTTTTATTTTATTTGTTCCAAATCACAAGGAAGAAATAGTTTGTGGACTCCCTCTTTTACCCTCCCCAACCCTAGATCTAGGGTTAATTAGTGTCTTTTGTCATTTCACATAAATACCTTGTATTTTCATTTTGATGGGAATTAATGCATAAGAAATCTTGATTACTGTTGGAGCAAGCAAGGGCCGCCCCCTCTCTCTCTCCTCTCTCCCCATTTTGCAGCTGGGAAGGCTGTGTTCTGGAGGTGTGAAGCCTCCCCTATCAGTTCCGGAGCTCGTCGTCGCCGCCACCGTGCCGCTATCGCACCGCCATCGTGTTCGCCGGAGTTCTGCCCATCCAAGATAGATCCCCCTTCCACTAATTTTAACTCTAAGCTCTGAGATCTTCTTGAGCTCAAGCATTCAAGGCGTGTTCCAGAGGTTCCCTCCATGTTCTAGAAAAATTGGTTTGGCCTCTAGTTTCGATTTCCATTTTTACATTTTCGTCCATCTTTTCCTTCCAGATCTGCCAGGTTTCTATCTACAGTGATAGCAACCCTGAACATCCCATCTCCAGACCACCTTTTGATTTTTTCTGGAACCCCCAAAATTACTGGAGGTTCTGCCCACCATCGGCTCCACCCACGAATTTTAGTGGAATTTCTAAAGGCCTTCACATATTTTCTAAAAATCATTTTTAGATCCCCTTTAGTTCTATCTGCTCTGTCCAGATCCGACCACCTACCAGTCTAAAATACCTTTCCCCATCCAAACCGCCACTAATCCCTTCACAAAAATTATTGCCGTTTTCCTCTCTCTACCCTCTACAATCTTCATGAAGAGCTCGAGGTTTGAATCTGAGGTCTACCCCACGGTCAAAGGTAGTTCTCAGGAAACTACACTGCTGCCCTGAGATTTCGGGCCCTGCCCAACAACAACTTCAAAAATCGACTAAGGCTAGATCCGTGTAGATTCAATTTATCTCTCTGGCCCTAGATCGAACTACTTCGAAAGAGCTTTCCAATGATACCTTCTGTGCATCGATCCGACGTTAGGATTGATCGCAGCAGCCGATCTCGCCGGATCGTGGGCTGCAAAACAGAAGCAACCAGTCAGTGGGCAGCAACTCCAAAGCTTGGAGATCGGAGCCGAACGGCCTCCGACCGACGTTTTCGCCCGACTGTCATCCAGGGAGGCGTGCCACCAGGGGTCTCCATCACAGCGGGACCCACCTCACCAGACCCGGAGGACAGAGCCGTCTGTGGGCCCCACGGACCCGTAGATCGCACAGTCCGGATAGCACCAAAACGCGGATTCAGCACCGCCGGAGCGACATCAAGATGCTGCCCGTCAACCCAATTCGCGTGACTCCCGGGCCCCACATGTGACCTATTACCTCCCTGCGTGGAGTGGGTCAAATCTTTGTACCGCAGTGAATTTGTTTATCTGGGAGTACAGGGTTGGCCGGGGTTATCTTCCCCACGCCGGGAGCGTGGAGGTAATGATCTTAACTTCTTGGCATTTGCTTGCTTAGTTAGTATATGGTCATATGCCGCTGTGAGAGCGTAGGATTCTAGACCGTGAGTTCATGTCACCGCTGTGAGTAAGAGAGTGACCCATCCCGTGACTCGATCCGAGCACGGAAGTGAGTCAGACTACCCTTAACTCTGCTGGTTCCTCAACCGTGCATGATCCGTGTTTCTCTCACTTGGGACGATGAGTGAGCTTACATTTCTGTTAGCGACGTATAGACCATAGGAGCTCTTAGTATCAGGCCTAGCATCTCTCATGCTCGTATGTTGCTGGTCGTGTCCGCATTTAGAGTCCGAGGTCCATATCACTTAGAGTCGGTCCCCGTGTCCGTCCCGCATCAGTTTGGTATCAGAGCCAAGTTGAGTCTAGGGTAGTCATTGCATAAGTCTTGCACGGTCTAGGTCAAGTCTAGGATCATCATTATTTTTAAAACAAAAAAAAAGTGTTTTAAAATTGCATTTCATCCCGATAATTCGGTATATTAAAAGGTGTTGTCCGAACGTTAGGCTACGCCTATCGGGATGGCCGCACACTTGCGGGAGTGATCTTCGGATCGATTAACTCCGCCATGTACCGGATATTGGTTTAGGTCTAGGTGCATTAGTCGGTGTTTGCATCAGTTTGGTCTCCTAGTTCGTGTGTCTTTGCATGCCCACCCGTCGAGGTACCCAATACTCGCCACCACCACCTATGGCGAATTCCCGAGCCCGTAGCTCCGATGAGTCCTCGACGGCCGAGATGTTCCGAGCCATTATGGATCGTCTTGACACGCGTATGGATAACCTTAGTAGGCATCTAGATGGCGTAGAAACACGTCTAAAAGGGAGGATGAAAGCCCTGGAGGATCGGGCCGAAGCTTCGGACCAGTCCATCCAGGGTCTTGTAGGGAGGATTGCCGTTCTCGAGAGGGCCCCAGTGGCGGCGCATCCTGTGCCGACCAATGGTCAACAGGAGCCGGCTCAACAACCTACTGCGCCAAGAGCTCAGGCAATAGATGTTGGGAGGCAACAGGTGCATGAGGTGGCTGACTATGCATCTGATAATGAGCAAGGGGGATATGGTCGTCGGAATCAATGACGGAATCGTGATGACGATGATGACGACTGCATTCTTAGGGGCATGCGTGCGGACCCTCCCACTTTTAGCGGGTCCTTGGACCCGAAGGTATATTTAGATTGGGAGGCCAGCATGGACCGGTACTTCGAGTGGTTTGAAATGACGGACCACCAAAGAGTTCGATACGCGAAGATGAAGCTGCATGGGCAGGCCCAAACTTATTAGACCAATGTGGAGAGCCTGCTAAATCAGCGACGTCAACCCCCGATCGGCACTTAGGATGACATGAAAATGAAATTGAGGGAGAAGTACCTTCCTATCTCATATCGCCAATGTCTCATAGACAAGTGGCAAAGTCTCTCCCAAGGGAACTGATCCGTGACCGAGTACACCGTCGAGTTTGATGAGTATTATTTGCGGTGTGGAGTTACAAAAGAGCACCATGACCATATCACGCTTTCGGAGAGGTCTGTGGCCAAACTATCAATACGAACTTTTTCGCCACAATGCGACCACTTTGGAATAAGCATATCAGGTTGCTCTCGAATTGGAGCAATTCGAGGCCGAGTTTGAGTCTCCCCATCGGTTGGGCTCCTTTCCCCTTCGTAGTGTCGAGCCTCGTGGCTCTTCTGGCACGTATCCGAGGGCCCCCATGGCCTGACCTCAGGAGCCCACTCGTCCCGAGCCTTTCGCTCCTAGGCCCCGCCCTCCACCCCCGAGGGACCTTCCTCGTCCCCAACATCTTACGGCACCCACAGCCCGTCCACCGGCACCCGCACCACCTGCCCGTCCTTTGTTGCCTTCACCTCCTATCCATCGGGAGGATAAAGGAAAAGGACCCATGATTGGGGAGCCTAGTGGATCATGGCAGCAGTGTTACCGCTGCAATGGGTTTGGCTATTTTGCCAACCAGTGTCCCACCTGCCAGTCTCTTGTCATTGGGAACACACAGGCCGAGGATACCACCCCTACGGACCTCGAGTTAGTCAGTTATGAAGCAGATCAGGAGCTAGCTGACAAGTACTATGACGCAGAAGGTAATGGCCAGGATGCCCAGCATCCGGACGATACCCACTCGAGGGTCGTCAGGTGTATTCTCACCCAGCCACAGGCCAGTGATGACTGGCGATGGACTGCTATCTTTCATACATTCTGTCGGCTGGGTAAGCAAGTTTGTAAGGTGATCATCGATAGTGGGAGTTGCATCAATGCAATCTCCACGGGCACGGTCTCCATTCTTGGTCTTACACCCGTGGATCATCCTTGCCCCTATCGAGTATCATGGGTGGATTCCACCTCCATTCCGATCAGGCTGCGGTGTTAGTCCCACTGCAGTTCCGGGCCTACCGTGACGAGATCTGGTGTGATGTCCTACCCATGGAGGTGGGCAACATTATTCTTGGTAGGCCTTGGTTATTTGATCGAGATGCCACACTTCATGGCCGGTCGAACACATGTACCTTCGACCATGCTGGCCAACGGATTACCCTCCAACCCTCTCAGCCCAAGAAGCCTTCAATCAGGGGTCCTACTGGCCCAAGTACTCTGGAGCCTTCCATCCCCGGGCCCAGTACCCCATCCCCATCATGGGCTATGACCGTTACATCTGGCCCAGGCGAGCCCTCGACTAGGAGATTGATGATGATTAGCTCCGGGGAAATGGAGCGGGAGGCTAGTCGGGGCTGCCCTGTATTTGCTATTACGGTCCGAGAGGTGGAGCCGAAGTCTGAGGGTGAACTCCCACTCGATGTCATTCCTATTCTGCAGGAGTTCGCTGATATTTTTCCCGAGGAGCTTCCTGAGGGACTCCCACCTATGCGGGATATTCAGCATGCTATCGACCTGATTCCGGGCTCCTCATTGCCCAATCTTCCTCATTATCGCATGAGTCCTGGAGAGGGAGATTTCTGCAGCACATTCGAAGAGTAGCCGAACTAGGCCCGCCAGGACCAAACGAGGCCATGCTCGTCCAAGTGACAGCCCACAGGACCCACTTAGGATAGAAAGCCCAATAAAAAATCACTCGGGGACATAACCTTCCTAGGCGGCCTCTAGGCTCAGAAGGCCCAAGTGTCGGTCAGGTCACAGGAAAGGTCCGTGCCCGAGCCATCTCTCCGTCCAGGAGAAGAAGGCGTATGCTGACCAATCGACCCATCTTCCTCCGAGCTAAGCCTACCGCCCGGATAGGGCTGGCCTCTCTGAGCTCAGAACGGCCGACGATTGCTTATCCATGTAGCCGTTAGGAGTCTATTGTGGGCAGGAATTCATGAAGGTGAGGGACTTCTGCCTCTCAAAGGTGATAACGTTCCCACGATAAGGCAATAAGAGCCCACGTCGAGGACGTAACGCCCACCTGAGACCCCGCGACTTACAGGACTTCAAGAAGACGGTGCACTATTTAAACCAAGGATACCCTCCGGCGAAAGGTAAGGGCAATCACACGCTCAAAGCTCCTGAGCCAGAACCACTTCACCCTTCTGGTGGAGAGGGATCTCGCGCATAAGCTCTCCTCCCTTTACTGCTCCCGCCATAGCTCCACTGACTTAAGCATCGGAGGTTCTCCCCAGGGATTCCCCTTGGGCCCCCTGATCCATTTCCCTGTCTTGCAGTTCACAATCTGGTGATCCTCAACCCGCTCAGGACCAGCGTGAGATCACGCCTCTTCATTTGGCGCCGTCTGTAGGAAACGTACAAAAAGCCAGTATGGTGCGAAGGAGCTCAGGGAGAAGGTCTGCCGGCGATAGGGGAAAGGCCATGGTAGCGGCAGGGGATGGCCCTTCTCGGGCCTCACAGAACCCTCCCTCCAACGCCAGCGCCCCCGCCGATGAACCACCACCCCCTCCTGCGGTGGTAGGGCTAGCGCTCAATGGTGGCGCCGAAGCCTTCCAGGCCCTCAACGCGAAACTGGATGTCCTCGTGGAACTCATGAGGGCCCAGGCGGCTAGGGATGGAAGGTCCCGCGCCCCGTCAGGGAGCCCTCCCCACGAGAATATGTCCCAGCACACCGTCGGAGGCCGCTTCACCCTCCGCGGCCAGCAGATCATCCGCAACAGGATTGGAGGACCCTCGCAGGCTCCGCCTCCAGAGCAAGAGGCTTCCTCCACGCCAAGAAGGGGAAAACCTGGGGCGCGCCGACCGAACCCAGAAACTGACGTTCCCAGAGATCGCCAAGACGCTCCCCCCAGCCCCACGGCACGACAACAGCCGGAGTTATCCCTCCGACTACGGGATTTCGAGAGGCGTTTCGCAGAACAGGAGCGCGCCCTATGCGCCCTACAAAAGACCTCTTTTCCGGAAGACGAGAAGAAATCCCCGTTCTCCGAATACATCTTGAAGGCAGAGGTATCTCCCAGAACCTCCATCCCTACCTTTAAACTCTACGACGGCCAGGGTGACCCGGCCGATCATTACGACAGCTTCGACGCTCTGATGACCCTGCACGGAGCGTCCGACGCCATCAAGTGCCGAGCCTTTGTGACCACCCTGGTCCAAGGCGCTCAAGCATGGTTCCGGGCCCTCGCCCCCGGATCCATCCGAGACTTCAAGCAATTCGGGCGAGTCTTCAAAGAGAGTTTCATCGGAAGTACCCCCCCAAGGTCGGTAGCGGGGCTCCTGGCCCTTAAACAGGCGCAAGGGGAAAGACTCCGGGCTTATATTCACCGATTTAAGTGGGAAGCCCTGAGAATCCCCCGCCTGGACGTGGCCTCAGTCATAACCGCGCTGACTGGGGGTACCCGAGATGAGAATCTCCGTCGCGAACTTGTCCTCCACCCTCCCTCGACCCTTGCTGAGCTAGTGACTCTGGCATTGCGCCACGCCGAGTGGAAGAGGTGCTCAGCGCTTGCCGAGACGCAACCGGCTCGGGTCGGGAGGGGGACAAGAAGCGGGCTCCCGAGCCAAACTCAGGCTCGGGGAAAAAGCGAGACCGTGATGGGGAACGCAAGCGGAAGTACGAGTGGTACACCCCACTAGCCGCATCGGTCTATGAGATCTATGAAGACATCAAAGACTCGGGACTCCTCTGCCAACCCGAGCCAATGAGGTCGAAGAGCCGTAATCGCGACAAGCATTGCTTGTTCCACAGCGATCACGGGCACCACACTGGTGACTGCCACCAGCTCCAGGACGAGATCGAGCGCCTCATCCGTCTAGGTCACCTAGCTCGGTTCACAACCGAGCGTAAAGAAGACCGAGGCGCCCCAGAGGAGATTGACAACGCCCCCCGAGGGGTCCACATCAACGTCATCTCCGGAGGGACGGCATCGGGAGGCGACAGTAGCCAAGGAAGAAAGCGTCATCTCGAGCGGGTGAGCCGAGCCATAGAGCCTCCCAAGGCCCCGTCGAGTGAGCCCCAGGTCATAGTCTTCTCCAACCGAGACCTGGAAGGGCTGAGCACCCCGCATGACGATGCCCTCGTGATCTCTGCTACAATAGACCATTGTAACGTAGATAGGATTCTAATTGAGAATGGGAGTGCCCCTGATGTACTGTCTTATGATTGTTTCCTTAAGATGGGGGAGGATCCATCCAAACTCCGCCCGGTCCGAACCCCCCTCTGCGGATTTAATGGCTTGGCCACCTATCCCGAGGGAGCCCTAAGCCTGCCGGTTACCCTCGGCACCCCACCCAAAACCGTTACGGTCATGGTGGACTTCATAGTGATTAAAGGTATGATAGCGTACAACGCCATCTTCGGCCGGGGAATCCTCAGCCGAATAAAGGCGGTACCGTCTACCTATCACCAAAAAATGAAGTTCCCCACCAAAAATGGGTTGGGCGAAGTCTGAGGTAACCAGGCCGCGGCCAGAAGGTGCTACAATATCTCGGTAGAGGCCACAAGGCCAGACAGGAAGGACGAGGGCCCCCGGGGAGTCAAGGATAAAACCGCAACCACCGAACCTGGTGGCGAATTGCTAACGGTTTTCCTAAACGATGACCCGGCCCTAGGAGTAAGGATCGGAGCCGACCTACCGTCTAAGGTTCAACAGCAATATAAAAAGTTCCTTTCTGAGTACGTCCGAGTTTTTGCCTGGGCTGATGACCAACTCCCTAGGATACTAGAGGAGACTGTAATGCACAAGCTCAACCTCGACTCCGCCGTGAAGCCCGTACAACAGCGCAGAAGGAAGCACGCACCGGAGAAACAAGCAGTCATCAAGGCGCAGGTCACCAAGGGACGAGAGACTGGCCTTTTTAGACCGGTCCCGTACCCGAGGTGGCTAGCCAATGTCGTCCTGGTACCAAAAGCTTCAGGCAAGTGGCGGATGTGCATGGATTTCACCGACCTGAATAAGGCCACCCTTAAGGACTGTTATCCGTTGCCGAGCATCGACGAATTGGTTGACTCAACCTCGGGCAATGAGATACTCAGCTTTCTAGATGCCTATTCAGGTTACCATCAGATCAGAATGGAGCCAGAGGATGTCGAGAAGACCGCCTTCATCACCGACTACGGCGTATACTGCTACACCCGGATGCCTTTCGGGTTGAAGAACGCTGGAGATACGTACCAAAGGCTGGTCAATCACATGTTCGAGGAGCAGCTAGGTCGGAACGTCGAAGCCTACATAGATGACATGCTCGTCAAGACCCCCAAGGCCAAGGACCACTTCACCGACCTCGCTGAAACCTTTGACACCCTCCTGAGGTACAACATGAAGCTCAATCCTGCCAAGTGCGCCTTCGGAGTGAGATCCGGGAAGTTCCTGAGTTTCCTAGTCACTCAACGTGAGGTCGAAGCCAATCCCGACAAGGTCCAGGCCATCCTGGACATGCGTCCGCCCACCTGCGTCAAGGACGTCCAGCGCCTAACTGGGCGTGTCGCCGCTCTCAGCCAGTTCCTGTCCCGTGCGGCCGAACAATGCTTGCCCTTCTTCAAACTGTTGAGGGGGCCCAAGTTGGCATCTGCTACGTTCGCATGGGACGAGGAATGCCAGAGAGCGTTCGCCGAGCTTAAGGAGTTCTTGGCCTCGCCCCCGGTGCTCTCCAAGCCCGTCCCGGGTGAAGTCTTACTACTCTACCTCTCGGCAACGCCATCTACGGTCAGCTCGGTCCTAGTCAGAGATGATTCGGGGATCGAGAGGCCGGTCTACTACACCAGTAAGGTGCTCAACGAGGCTGAAAGGAGGTACCCTGCCACCGAGAAACTCATGCTAGCGTTGGTTACCTCCGCCAAGCACCTCCGACCCTATTTCCAGGGCCACCCCATCACCGTGCTGACCGACGAACCATTGAAGAAGATTCTGGCCCACCCCGAAGCTTCGGGGCGACTCGTCAAATGGGCCATCATGCTCGGGGCCTACGATATATCCTATCGGCCGCGCTCAGCTATGAAAGGCCAAGCGCTCGCCGACTTCATCGCCGAGAGCACCATCCCGACTGAAGAGAGATCCCCGTCCGCGCCCGGGCCAACCTGGGAACTATTCGTCGACAGATCTTCCAACTCGGTCGGTAGTGGTGCCGGAATCCTCCTGAAGTCCCCCGAAGGAGTAGAGCTACAGTACGCCTTGAAGTTCAACTTCCCGGCATCCAACAACGCTTCCGAGTACGAGGCCCTTATCTCGGGAGCACGCATGGCCCGACGGCTAGGGGCTGAGCGAGTCAAAATCCACACCGACTCCCAGCTGGTCGCTAGCCAAATCAACGGCGAATACGAAGCTTGAGAGGTACCAATGATCAAATACCTCCAACTAGTCAGAGACCTGGCCCAACAGTTCGAGGGATTCGAGGTAGTCCAAATAGCTCGGGAGGAAAACTCCCGAGCGGACGCCCTCTCTCGGTTGGCCTCTTCTCTCGACCCTGAAGGTACCCGATCGGTCCTCCTTGAAGAGCTAGAGCGCCCGAGCATTGACTCGGAGCTCCTTGCTGTTGACTCAGCCATTCTGGGCGACTGGCGCATCCCCTTCCTGTCGTGGCTCCAGGACTCCCAAGAGCCTTCCAACCCTCGAGAGGCCCGCAGATTGAAATACCAAACCCGGCGTTTCGTCATTCTAGATGACACTCTCTACCGGAGATCTTTCTCTGGTCCCCTCCTGAAGTGTCTCAGCCCCGACAAAGCCAGCCGAGCCATCCAAGAGATTCATGAAGGCTTGTGCGGAGCACATTTAGGAGGAAGGTCGCTCGCCAGGATCCTGCTACGGTAGGGTTACTGGTGGCCCACTCTGCAGTGCGACTGCATGGTCTACGTGCAACATTGCGATCGATGCCAGCGATTCAACCACTTAGTCCATCAGCCGGCTACGGAGCTCGTCACCCTGGCCGAGCCGTATCCCTTTGCTCGGTGGGGGATCGACATTCTTGGGCCGTTCCCTATGGCTCAGGCCCAGAAGAAGTTTATCATCATCGCCATCGACTACTTCACAAAGTGGATCGAGGCCGAAGCCACGGCGAGGATCAACGAGACAGCCGTCTGGAGTTTCGTCTGGAAGTCGATCATTTACCACTTCAGCATCCCCCGAGTGATAGTGAGCGATAACGGTTGGCAATTTGACTCTCGTTATTTCTGAGACAGATGCGCCGACCTAGGCATTCACAACCACTTCACTTCGGTTGCCCACCCTCAGGCCAACGGGCTGGTCGAGAATGCCAAGAAGACTATCTTAAAAGGCATAAAGACCAGACTCGGCAAGGCCAAGGGCAGTTGGCTCGAGGAACTGCCTAGCGTACTTTGGTCACACAGAACGACTCCCAGAACGGCAACCGGTGAGAGTCCTTTCCAGTTGATGTATGGCACCGCGGCCATCATTCCGTTAGAGGTTGCCAACCCCTCCCTCCGAGTCATCCGCTTCTCGCCCAAGGTAAACGAGCAAAAATTACTCGAGAACCTCGACCTAGCAGATGAACTCTGAGAGATCGCCAGCATCTGAGCAACGGAGTACCAGCGCCGCCTCACTCGATACTACAACGCCAAAGTCTGAGACAGGCACTTCCAATCGAGAGACTTCATCCTCAGGAAAGCCGAAGCCTCTCGACCACTAGAGGCGGCGGGCAAGCTATCCCCTAACTGGGAAGGCCCCTACCGAGTGGTCGAGACGCTCGGGAAAGGAGCGTACCGGCTATCTACAATGGAAGGGGAACCCATCCCTCGGACGTGGAACGCAGCCACACTGCGCAAATTCTACTTTTGAAATTGTGCATACAAGTTGAGTGAAATAAAATTTTCTTCTTTTCATTCAAATAATTATTGGTACATCAGAAAGGCAAAAGCCAATACATTGCATAGCAAAAAGTAAAAGGTTCATCTGGCGCCACTGTAAGAGGCCATCGCTCGACCGACTCGGTCTTGATCTCCTTGCTTCCAGCCACTGACTCTGCCTCGCGTAGAAACTGGCTCGGATAAAAGGCGGTCGATCCAGTTGGCTCGGGTGGCCCGTGACAAAGGTGACAGAGGGATCGAAAGAAGGAAGGCTACCTTCCAAGTTGAACTTGGAAGAGGAAGAGGGAAGGAATGTGTAGGGGAGCCCCCTCCAACCTGCCAACTCTTTGGAGCGTACAGAGAGAAAGGCACGCTCCGAAGAGTGAAAGAAAGGAAGAGCAGAAGAGAGAAAAAGAGGCTGCCAGAAAGAAAAAGAAACCAGCAGAGCTGGATGAGGAGGCAGGGGAAGGCCCGGAGGGGATGGGCATCAGGCATGCCCCCATCTGGCCTCCATCTCGCCCCCCTGTAAGCGTCGTCGGAACTGATAAAGGGTAGACGTCGTGCCTCCGCACGTCGACCCCTTTTTAAGTCCGCCCGCCGGCCGTCGACTCCTTTTTAAGTCCGAAGCAGCAGGAACTCCCTGCCCCCTGCCATCGGTAGCCCCCTCATCTGGATCTTCCTCCATGCTCCGAATGCAACGGCACAACGCAACGTGAAGAAGGGACGAGGAAAGACTGCCAGGGAAAATCCTAAGCGATGGAGAGGAAGGGATGCCGTTCAACCTTTTTATAGGCAAAGGGAGGCTACTTGCCTTAAATGACTCCCTCCTCGAAAACACGCCAAAGGAATTTTCCCCTCTGAACGATCGCCTCAAACCCCTCGTTTTCCGCCTCAGCGGGATACACGAAGCGGCCAGGCATTCAAAGCGTGAGGAAACAGAAAGACACCCTATCAGAAGCCCGTCCAACCAGCATGCGGAAACCACGCAGGACGTATCGGCACTTTCCAACTACTGCAGATATGCTGATCAAATTACGACAAGAACAATAAGGAACAAGTAAGTCATTCAAAGAGGAAACCCTTTTTTTTTAGAAAAGAAAAAGGAACAAACAAAGGAAGGAGGCCAAACAAAATGATATATCAGGCCTAGGGCCCACTTTGAAGCTCAGAAGCGGAAGGCGTGGGTGTTTCGCCCCCGGCGCCCTTGGTGACGGCCGGCCCTGGCACTGACCCCGCCTGCGCGGGAACTGCCTCGGTCGCGAGCCCTCCCGAGGCAGTCGGAGTTGGCGACCCCTCAGAAGAAGAGCCCTCTGGATCTTCCCCGCCCGATGGAGAGGAGCTGGAAGATGACTCGTCTGAGTCATAGAGCTGGCCAGAGGGGAAGTTGATCCCAGAATCTTGTTCATCAGCGTAAGCTACTGCCCAGCGGTAACCCTGCTTGAACCCCTTGTGGATGCCTCGGCGGAGTGCCGCCTCGTAGTGGGGAAGGGCAGCTTCCTGCAGGTCGGCTTGGTAGGCCTCCGAGCCCCTGTATTGCTCGATCGCCTCCGCTCCGACCAGCCCCATCCTCTCAGTATGCTCGGCTGACTTCCGCTCCACCTTAGCCGCGCGCTCCTCGGCCTCCGCCGATCGTTTCTCCGCCTCGACCGACCTCCGTTCAGCCTCCGCCACCCGCCCCTTGGCCTCGACAGATCGCTTCTCCGCCTCAGCTCGGTCAGCCTCGGCCTCCAAACGAAGGCGCTCTACTGCCTTTGCTCGATCCACCAACTCAGCTCACTCAGCCTCCCAACGGCCGTCCAGTTCAAGATGAAGAAGGCGCTCCTTTTCAAGGAGTTTATTTTTCCTCTTGAGCGATTCCCGGGCCTTGGCTAGCTGCTCGGTCAACGCTTCGACCTCTAGCCGACTCGACCGTAATAACTCCCTAGTCGCGGAGAACTCCCGTCGGAGCCCCTCATGCGCCTCGTTGAGTCGAGCTAGTTTCCTCTCACACGCTCCGAGGGTCCAAGCAAGATTCGACCGCTCTGACTCTGTCCGGGCGTAAGTCTCCGCCATCGTGGCCCCCATCTGGGCCATGACCAGGCCGCCCTCCATAATGATGTCGAGGACCCCGGGTGGAGAATGACACTTGTCTCCCCCTTTCATCCTCGCGGACACCTTGCGGCAAAGCTGGTATAGAGTGCTCGAGATGCCGAGCCTTTCCAGAGCCACTGGCATGGGAACCCTCTCCGCACCCGGCGCCTCGCCCGAAGGCCAAGGTCGAACTTCGGGATCGGCCGCCCCCCGCACTACGGCCGGTTGGGGTTGCGACACCTCCGTAGGCGAACCCCCAACCTCGACCGACGCTACAATCCCAGCCGCTCCAGGCACCATGGACACTTGGGGCTGCGACGCCTCTGCCGGAGAACCCCCGATCTCAACCGTCTCGGCCCACACATCGTCCGCCCGAGACATCGCCCACCTTGACCGGCCCCCGGTCTCGGCCATGGTCGTTTCGACTTTGGCCCCCTTTGTTCCCACCGAGGGGAGAGCCGACCCATCATCACCACCCACCGAGGTTCCCCTGGTCTCCTCGGCCCTCTCTCGCTCGACAGATGGGGGAGCCGGCCCAGTTGGGTCGGCCCTATCTTGCCCCAGAGAGGGGAGCGCCGCCGAGCTAGAATCACCCCGGGTAGTGATGAGGAGACCGGCCTTCTTGGCCCGTTTTCTGGCCTTTGCGGCTTCCCGCAACCTTCCCTCCATGGGATCCTTGCGCTTTGCACCCCCCAGCCGTGAAGTCCCCTCGAGAGCCGCCCCCTTGCCCTTACCCCGGGCTTGGGAGCGACCCACAGGGGCGCCCGGCTCATCAGCCGCCGAGTCGTCGCTAAGGTCAATAATCTCAGCAGCCTCCTCTAGAGGCTCCCGCCTAGTGTCTGCAACAGAGAAGAAAGCGTGATCAGGAAAAGAAAGATGACCCCCACCCCCGAAGAAAAATCTAAGTGGTGGTACCTAACGGCTTCAGCCGCGTAAGAAGGCACCGCTCGACATTCTCCGGCGTCACCAACTCCTCAGTAGACTGGCGATGTTTCAGCAAGCGAGCAGCATACTCCTCCACATGCGGGGGGAACTCCTCCTACCGGGGAGGGATATTTGGGTGGAAATTGGGCATTACCTGACACCTCCAGGTTTCCTCCACCGAGTTTATCTTCACCCAGAAAAATTGGGCCTTCCACCCTTTATGCGAGGAATCCTTCGCCGCCAGCGAAATGCAGCTTCTGTTCCTCCTCGCCTGGATGAAATAAAAACCCTTCCCCGCCGACGGATGCGCCTTCAACTCGAAGAAAAAGTGGAAAAGATCCAAGGAAGGAGGAACCCCGCACTGACGGCAGAGGATTCGAAAGGCAGAAAGGAGAAGATATGAGTTGGTCACCAACTGGATGGGTGCCAACTGAAAGAAATTTAGAAGCGTGAGGACAAAGGGCTCAAAGGGGAGGCGAAACCCGCTCTTCCACGCCAGGAGGAAGATACAGATGTGTCCCGTGCGAGAATCCAGGCTCGTCTCATACGGGGCAGCAGCAGCAAAGCTATACCTAAGAGACAGGCGAAACCGGTGCTCCAGCCTCTTCACCTCAGCTTCCCCCAATTCGCTGCGATTCGGGACCGGCGCTCTCACCACCGTTCGTCGCCCCATCCTTCGGCATCCAAATGCTGGTCTGCCATGGGTTCCGAGGAAGAACTAGAAGAAGTACTCTCAAAGGACCTCGAAGATTCGGGGAAAGAGGAAGCTGTCGGACCGCCTCCGCAGTTATCTTCGCCAACTCCTCGAACGGCGCCGCAAGTTTCTGCTCCTCCGCTGTGTCCTCACGGTGCATCAAGGGGCCCCAAAAGCAAAGAAGCGAAGGAAAGCCAAAACCCTAACAACGAAAGAGTCTGGGATGACAACCAGCGCCCAACGCCTATAAACCCACGCGGGAGGCGGTGCGTCGTTCTGACCTCCGAGAAAAGGGGGCCCCTTCATTTCAAATCTGTCAGGATCGCAATTATTATAGGCCCAGGTGACCACGGCATGTGGCTTCATAACACCATCGGATCTCCACCCACCTGAGCCACGCCGGTCCACAACCCTCAAAGGCTACTCATCCGAGTCTCCTTTGGCTCTGGAGTAGGAGGGGGACAAGTGGAGAGGGGGATTTATGCAACCCATTCTAAGAGCAGCCGAACTAGGCCCGCCAGGACCAAACGAGGCCATGCTCGTCCATGTGACAGCCCACAGGGCCCACTTAGGATAGAAAGCCCAATAAAAAATCACTCGGGGACATAACCTTCCTAGGCGGCCTCTAGGCTCGGAAGGCCCGAGCGTCGGTCAGGTCACAGGAAAGGTCCGTGCCCGAGCCATCTCTCCGCCCAGGAGAAGAAGGTGTATGCCGACCAATCCGACCCATCTTCCTCCGAGCTAAGCCTACCGCCCGGATAGGGCTGGCCTCTCTGAGCTCGGAACGACCGACGATTGCTTATCCATGTAGCCGTTAGGAGTCTACTGCGGGCAGGAATTCATGAAGGTGAGGGACTTCTGCCTCCCAAAGGTGATAACATTCCACGATAAGGTAATAAGAGCCCACGTCGAGGACGTAACGCCCACCTGAGATCCCGCGACTTACAGGACTTCAAGAAGACGGTGCACTATTTAAACCAGGGATACCCTCCGGTGAAAGGTAAGGGCAATCACACGCTCAAAGCTCCTGAGCCAGAACCACTTCACCCTTCTGGTGGAGAGGGATCTCGCGCATAAGCTATCCTCCCTTTACTGCTCCCGCCATAGCTCCACTGACTTAAGCATCGGAGGGTTCTCCCTAGGGATTCCCCCTGGGCCGCCTGATCCGTTTCCCTGTCTTGCAGTTCACAATCTAGTGATCCTCAACCCGCTCAGGACTAGCGTGAGATCACGCCTCTTCAAGTCCTACGGAACATGCCGAGCTAAAACTGCAGGTCGATGAGTTGATGCAGAGAGGGTTTGTTTGGGACAGCATGAGTCCGTATGCTGTTCCTACATTACTCGCCTCGAAGAAGGATGGCACGTGGAGAATGTGCATTGATAGTCGTGCCATCAACAAAATCACCGTGAAGTATAGGTTCCCTATTCCCCGCCTAGATGACATGTTAGACATGATGGCTGGTGCCACTATCTTCTCGAAGATTGATCTTAAGAGTGGCTACCATCATGTGAGGATTAGGCCAGGTGATGAGTGGAAGACTGCATTCAAGACCAAGGATGGTCTCTATGAGTGGTTGGTTATGCCCTTTGGGCTGACCAATGCCCCTAGCACCTTCATGCGACTCATGACACAGGTCCTTCGACCTTTCATTGGAGTCTTTGTGGTCGTGTACTTTGATGATATTCTTATCTATAGTCGCACCACGGGGGACCACTTAGACCACCTTCGGCAGGTCTTCCTACTCCTGAGGCGAGAATAGCTGTATGCGAACCCACAGAAGTGTGCCTTCATCCCACCTCAGCTGACCTTCTTGGGTTTATTGTGTCTAGTACTGGGGTCTCCGCCGATCCGGAGAAGGTCTGGGCCATTGTTGAGTGGCCGGAACCCCGTACAGTCCATGATGTCCGCAGCTTCCATGGCCTTGCGACGTTCTATCGTCGCTTCATCCACGAACTTAGCTCCGTCACCGCCCCGATCACGGATTGTATCCGAAGGGCACATTTGTGTGGACGAAGGCCGCAGCTGCTGCCTTCAAGGACATCAAGGAGCGCATGACCCAGACACCTATCCTTCGATTGCCAGATTTCTCGAAGGTGTTTGAGGTCTCTTGTGATGCGTCGGGTGTTGGGATTGGAGGAATATTGAGTCAGGAGACCCACCCGGTCGCATATTTCAGTGAGAAGCTGAATGACACGAAACTACGACACTCCACTTATGACAAGAAATTCTACGCAGTTGTTCAGGCTCTTAGGCATTGGAGGCACTATCTATTACATCAGGAGTTTGTCTTATACTCCGATCATGAGGCTTTGAGGTACCTCATTCCTAAAAGAAGCTTAATGTGTGTCACAGCCGTTGGGTTGAGTATCTCCAGTAGTTCACATTTGTGCTAAAACATAAGGCTAGAGTGGAGAACAAGGTGGCCGATGCCTTGAGTCAGGCGAGTGTGTTTGCTTACCACCATGAGTGCCGAGGTCATAGGGTTAGAGAAGATGAGAGAGGCCGATGTTGACTGTCCTGACTTCGGTCAGATTTATACCACTCTCCAGGCCAGACCCTCGAGAGACCTTGATGATTATGTGCTTCAGGAGGGTTACCTCTTTCGTGGAGGCAGGCTTTGTGTTCCCCGAACTTTGGTTCGCAACTTCTTAGTCTGGGAGCTACATGCGGGAGGTCTAGCCGGCCACTTTGGTCAGAATAAGACTATTGAGGCTGTTGAGCACAGATTTTATTGGCCGAGTTTGAAGAGAGATGTTGCTCATATTGTGGCCCAGTGTCGTACATGTGTTACGGCCAAGATGAAGAAGCAAAGCTCGGGCCTTTATACGCCTCTCCCCGTGCCTGATGCTCCGTGGCATGATGTTAGCATGGACTTTATTTTGGGATTGCCACGTACCTCTAGGAAGCATGATTCGGTCTATGTGGTGGTTGACCGATTCTCGAAGATGGCCCGTTTTATTCCCTGCTCGAAGACTTCGGATGCTTCAAGGGTAGCCCACCTTTTTCTTACTCATGTGGTGCGCAAGTTCGGATTGCCTCGTACCATAGTGTCTGACCGTGATGTTAGATTCACTAGTTATTTCTAGAAGACACTGTGGCATATGTTGGGTACTCACCTCAAGTTTTCATCCCCAGACAGATGGTCAGACCGAGGTGGTCAATTGGAGTCTGGGTGACCTTTTGAGGTGTCTTGTCAGGGACCGTGTAGGGGATTGGGATCTCATATTACCATTGGCAGAATTTGCATACAACGATTCGGTTAATAGGTCTACCGGCATGAGTCCATTTGAGATTGTCACAGGTCGTAGACCTAGGAAGCCAGTGGATCTTGTTCCCATGCCCATTCATGCACGAGCGTCTGAGCCTGCTGAGTCTTTTGCTAGGCACGTTAGGAGTCTGCATGACGACATCCGTCGTCACATTGAGGCCAGCAATGCACGGTATAAGGAGTTAGCCGATGCCCATCGACACCACCGTGAGTTCTAAGAGGGTGAATATGTCATGATCAGGGTAAGACCTGAACGGTTTCCCTCTGGAACCGTCAAGAAATTGCAAGCTCGCGGAGCCGGTCTATTTAGAGTGTTGAAACGCGTTGGATCCAATGCGTATATTGTGGACCTACCCGAGGAATATGGTATAAGCTCAACTTTCAATGTGTCGGATCTAGTTGCATATAGGGACCCAGCGGTGATCCCTAGTGAGCCTTTTGAGCCATCCCCTCCCATTGAGAGTGATCCCACACCTGAGTGTCCACCTCCAGCCCCTTTTCCACAGCAGCGAGAGCATATCGATCATATACTGGATGAGCATGTGACAGTTACCAGGAGTGGATCTTACCCGCGCTACCTAGTGCGTTGGAGAGGGCGACCCGCCACCGAGGACACTTGGATCACACGGGCTGAGTTGCAGAGGATAGATCCGGATCTACTGGAGCGGTACCAGAGTGATGCAGACCCTTACTCGACAGGGTCGAGTTTCTCCCACTCGGAGAGAATTGGTGCGGACATTAGAGCACACGAGCGGCACGAGTCGGCGAGCCACCGGTACCGTACGCGGAGCACCACCGAGCTACAGCTGCTTCCATCTGGGTCGGAGACAGCCTGGAGACTCCCCCTTGAGTCTCGATATTTATAGTATTTATGGGGATTTTATTTATGTGTAATGTATGTTTATTTAATTTTATTCGGATTGTAATTTGGATTGTAAGAGGGGTTTATTTGTAATATGGGACCACCTGAGTCCCGCGGGCCCCCCTACCTCTTCCCCATTGATCCACCTCATCTCTAGGGCCCATGTGGGGTCAGTCAACCTTCCAATTGTGGGCTTCTAGAAGAGTGGACCAAGGGGGGGACAAAGGGAACAAAATTTCAAAGTTGGAATGGCCTTAGTCAAGGGGGCACCCCCCATATATAGTATTATATTAGGATTTGTAGTTTTATTCTATTTGTTACAAATCACATTGGAGAAATAGTTTGTGGACTCCCTCTTTTACCCTCCCCAACCCTAGATCTAGGGTTAATTAGTGTCTTTTGTCATTTCACATAAATACCTTGTATTTTCATTTTGATGGGAATTAATGCATAAGAAATCTTGACTATTATTGGAGCAAGCAAGGGTCACCCCCTCTCTCTCTCCTCTCTCCCCCTTCTGCAGCTGGGAAGGGTGTGTTCTGGAGGTGTGAAGCCTCCCCTATCAGTTCCGGAGTTCGTCGTCGCCGCCACCGTGCCGCTATCGCACCGCCGTCGTGTTCACCGGAGTTCTGTCTGTCCAGGATAGATCCCCCTTCCACGAATTTTAACTCTCAGCTCCGAGGTCTTCTTGAGCTCATGTTTTCAGGGCGTGTTCCAGAGGTTCCCTCCATGTTCTATAAAAATTGGATTGGCCTCTAGTTTCGATTTCCATTTTTACATTTTCGTCCATCTTTTCCTTCCAGATCTGCAAGTTTCTATCCACAGTGACAGCAACCCTGAACGTCCCATCTCGGATCACCTTTTGATTTTTTATGGAACCCCCAAACTTACCGGAGGTTTTGCCCACCATCCCCTCCACCCTCGAATTTTAGTGGAATTTCTAAAGGCCTTCACATATTTTCTAAAAATCATTTTTAGATCCCCTTCAGTTCTATCTGCTCCTGTCCAGATCCGACCACCTACCAGTCTAAAATACCTTTCCCCATCCAAACCGCCACTAATCCCTTCACAAAAATTATTGCCGGTTTCCTCTCTCTACCCTCTACAATCTTCATGAAGAGCTCGAGGTTTGAATCTGAGGTCTAGCCCACAGTCAAAGGTAGTTCTCAGGAAACTACACTGCTGCCCTGAGATTTCGGGCCCTGTCCAACAACAACTTCAAAAATCGACTAAGGCTAGATCCGTGTAGATTCAATTTATCTCTCTGGCCCTAGATCGAACTACTTCGAAAGAGCTTTCCAATGATACCTTCTGTGCATCGATCCGACATCAGGATTGATCGCAGCAGCCGATCTCGCCGGATCGTGGGCTGCAAAATAGAAGCAACCAGTCAGTGGGCAGCAACTCCAAAGCTTGGAGATCGGAGCCGAACGGCCTCCGACCGGCGTTTCCGCCCGACTATCATCTAGGGAGGCGAGCCACCATGGGTCTCCATCACAGTGGGACCCACCTCACCAGACCCGGAGGATAGAGCTGTCTGTGGGCCCCACGGACCCGTAGATCGCACAGTCCGGATAGCACCAAAACGCGGATTCGGCACCGCCGGAGCGACATCAAGATGCTGCCTGTCAACCCAATTCGTGTGACTCCCGGGCCCCACATGTGACCTATTACCTCCCTACGTGGAGTGGGTCAAATCTTTGTACCGCAGTGAATTTGTTTAACCGGGAGTACAGGATTGGCCGGGGTTGTCTTCCCCACGCCGGAAGCGTAGAGGTAATGATCGTAACTTCTTGGCATTTACTTGCTTAGTTAGTATATGGTCATATGCCGCTGTGAGAGCGTAGGATTCTAGCCCATGAGTCCATGTCACCGCTGTGAGTAAGAGAGTGACCCATCTCGTGACTCGATCCAAGCACGGAAGTGAGTCGGACTACCCTTAACTCTGCTGGTTCCTCAACCGTGCACGATCCGTGTTTCCCTCACTTGGGACGATGAGTGAGCTTACATTTCTGTTAGCGACGTATAGCCCATAGAAGCTCTTAGTGTCGGGCCTAGCGTCTCTCATGCTCGTATGTTGCTGGTCGTGTCCGCATTTAGAGTCCAAGATCCATATCACTTAGAGTCGGTCCCCGTGTCCATCCCGCATCAGAAGAGCTTTCAAGCCTTGAAGGATCATCTTACAACTACCCCGGTCTTGGCATTTCCAACTGAAGGGGAGAAGTTAGAGGTATATACCAATGCGTCTGGCATCGGCCTCGGATGTGTCTTAATGCAACATGGGAGAGTCATTGCTTACTCTTCCCGGCAACTAAAGAAGCCTGAGGAGAACTACCCGGTGCACGACCTAGAGTTGGCTGCGGTGGTATTTGCTTTAAAGATCTGGAGACACTATCTCTATGGAGAATAATTCACTATGTACTCTGATCACAAGAGTCTCAAATATCTATTCTCTCAGAAGGAAATTAAACATGAGACAAAGACGTTGGCTAGAGTATCTCAAGGACTTTGATTTCACAATACAATACCATCCTGAAAAGGTAATCCCGTAGCCGATGCCCTTAGTCGAAAACCGAGAGCGTTATTGGCCAACTGTATGATCGAAGAATGGAAGTTACTAGAACAATTCTCTAAGCTGGATATAAGCACGGACAAGGAGAAAGGGTGTATCACCCTATCACACGTGAGGATACAACCGAATCTACTCTCTCTGAAATCCAAGGATTTTAAGATAATGACCCTGTGCTGGTAGAAGTTAAGGGCAAGTTAGAAGAACAACTTGATTTCAAGCAAGTATCAGATGGAATATTATTATTCTGAGAAAGGACTTCTGTACCGGATTGTCCGGAATTGAAGAAGAAAATTTTAGAAGAAGCTCACCGATCAAGGTACACAATTCATCCCGGATCTACCAAGATGTATCAAGACTTGAAACGGACCTTTTGATGGCCCAACATGAAAAGGGAGGTAGCAGACTTTATGTCTCGCTGTCTGACGTGCCAACAAGTCAAGGTAGAACACCAAAAGCCTACCGGTAAGCTACATCCTTTAGATATTCCTAAGTGGAAGTGGGAGGATATCGGCATAGACTTCATTATGGGTTTGTCCAAATCTAAAGGAGGACATGATGGAATATGGGTCATTATAGATTGATTGACCAAGTCAGCTCACTTCTTGCCTATAAAAAGCCGATGGTCAGTTGACGTTCTATCCGCCTTGTGCATCAAAGATGTCAGACTGCATGGAGTTCCTATTTCGATCGTGTCTGACCGAGACCCGTGCTTCACTTCTCATTTCTAGAAGAGTCTACAATATTCGTTGGGGATAAGACTCAACTTTAGTACAACTTTTCATCTTCAAACGGATGGTCAGATCGAGAGAACAAATCAAGTGGTAGAAGACATGCTACGAGCTTGTATTATTGATTTTGGAGGAAGCTGGCATAATCATCTACCCCTGGTCGAGTTTGCATATAACAACAGTTACCAAGCAAGTATTCAAATGGCACATTTCGAGGCATTGTACAGAAGGAGTTGCCGCTCACCATTGTGTTGGGATGAAGTTGGCGAAAAGTAACTACTAGGTCCGGACATGGTAAGGGATACCACCGAGAAGATTCAACTCATTAGAGAAAGACTCAGCATGGCTCAGTCTAGATAGAAGACTTACGCCGATATTAGAAGGAGAGACCTCGAGTTCCAAGTTGGAGATCACGTCTTTCTTTAAGTTTCTCCAAGACGAGGAATTAGAAGATTTGGTGTTAAGGGAAAGCTTACACCAAGATATATCGGCCCCTTCGAAGTACTAGAAAGAGTTGGCGAGGTTGCCTATCGGATTGCCTTGCCTCTGCAACTATCCTAAGTACACAATGTATTTCATATTTCTATGTTCAAGAAGTATGTTCATGATCCATCTCACCTCATAGATCATGACAACCTGGTGATACAAACGGATCTCACTTATGAACAAAAGCCTTTGAAGATCCTCGATCGCGAGGTTCATGTGCTAAGGAACAAGACGATTCACATGGTAAAGGTACAGTGGAACAAGTGCTCAGAACAAGAAGCTGCATGAGAGACTGAAGAATCTATGAAGAAAAGATTCCCTGACCTATTTCAAAATTGTAAGTATTCTGCACCCTCCATGTTTATATGTAATTGAATTTGGGGACCAAATTCTTTTAAGTGGGGGAGGGTGTAGCAACCCGATTAAAATATAGGAATAAAATTTTCCTAAACAAATAAAACTTCCAATTAAATAGTCAAATAGCCTTAAACACTTAAAAACATGTGCTGTTCGTGTAAAAATTTAGCCTAAATAAACATAAAGACCCAAACCACAACCATCACGGTTGGGCCTCAACCATGCACTTAAAAAGGCCTTCGACTATATGGGCCTCGCGTATAAACACTAATGGGCCTTAATGAGTTAAGGGTATAATAGCATATGTAATGGGTTGTTCTAATTAAGCCCACATGAGGCTTACCGGGCCTTACACACAGAAAATAGCTTAGGAATAAATACCATATATATATATATATATATATATATATATATATATGAGGCTTTTATCACGTTTGAGTTTTACATGAGGCTTTAGGGTTTTATTCTAACTAGGAAAGACGACTGAGGATATAGCAATGAAGGGACTTGCATGGGAAAGTTTGAAATTGTTAGGTTTAGTACGTAGGAAACTTAAAACCCATTAGGATAGTAGAACCAGATCCTATAAATAAACCCCCATCGAGCATGCAATCCATATTGCTGCTATTGCGCTCGAGCCTTACTGTTGCCCTACTGTCGTCTACATCTTCCCCCTGTGCCGGCCATAGCTGTGTGAAGAGGGAACCATTGCCTCTTCCTTCAGTTCTTATACGTCATCTGCTATTGATTCGGTTTGAAGCTATAGTTGCTGCCATAATACTGCTGCAAAAGAAGCCTGCTGCTTCTTCACTGCCGCTTCTTTCATAAAGAAGCCACCGTGTTGTTCTACCTCCACCTCCTTTTGCAGTTGCTGCCGAAGCTGTTGCTGCACTCCCGAACGACTTCGGTTTGAGTGCTGCTGTCATAGTTGCAGCTGCTCTTATTAAATCTCTCATACCTCTGTCCGTCGTCCAGAACAAGCCAAATAGGTAGGTTTTCTCAAGTTCTAAAGCCCAAGAGGATAATAAATAGCATAGATCATGCATATACGATCATAATTAGTATCCTTACATCTTGTTTTTTATGATCATGATCTTGAGTTTTCCATAATTGTAGGTTTTATCTGTCTACATGTAAATAACGACCAGGGCATGGCCGTCTATTGAATGAACGCCCATGCGAAAAGTCGCCAAATCTATGGATATAGCGACTATGGCCAGGGCGCAGTTTAATGGGCGACCTTGCGCCAGCTGCTAATTCTTTTAGTGAAATTAATAAATACCACATGTTAAAATTTAATATCTATGAACCATAGCATTAAAAATTCTGCATGATCATGATTCTGGAACCTTTATAGTTTTCTCTGTATAGCCATGTCTTTACATTCCTGATTATGTGAACTCCAAATACATGAACAATATTATGTGTCTAAGATTGTATCTGCCCGATACGTAGCATCAAACAAAGAATGGGCGACAGTCACCTAGTCACTATTTAAAAAATGAACGCCCCTATACAATGGCGTTATTTTGTAAAATCCAATAAATATTAATTATATTGAAAAATCATGAATGTGCGACCTAAATAATGACGTCATTTAAAGAATGAACGCCATCATACACAGTCGCTATTTATAATTATAAATGTCAATTTCTGGAAAATTATAGAATTAGCGCCCGTATATAGTGTCGTTGATTCTTATTATTTCCTTGGAATTTTTGTTATAAATTAAGATTGAACGACCTTTCAGAAAGCCGCTATTTCTTGAAATAGCGACTTTTGTTTAGGCGCAAATTCATGTCTCTGAATTTTATCACGTTTTCCTGGCCCATATCGCGAGTCTATTGTGTGGCGACCTGGATCTAGATACCGAGTAAACCCGATACCACTTGGATCCTAAGGAAGCCTCCCAAGAGCCCGAAGGGAAAAAAAAGGAGTGTGTGAGTACATTGAACTTCCAGATAAAGCAGTAAGCAATTAAATTTCAATGATCAGGATTGTTAAAATAACGGAAATAAAATTACATTTTCTATAACAATTAAACTAATAGAGTCCAGTCCAAAGAAAGACAAGTACAGTCCAACAGGAAAGAGAACATACTCTTAAGTTGGGGGAAGCCCGACACTGGCAACGCTGGCAACTAAGAACCACGCAGCTACCACCCCACATGAGGTAGACAGCGACACCTGAAAAGTCAGGGGTGAGCCTCCTATCACTGGCTCAGTAGGGATCCCGCAGAACCCTACCACAAAAACAACGTAGTAACAACAGTGCTACACTAAAGCAAAGCAGTAACAATAGGAGTAGAAGCAACAGTAAAGTAAAGGGGAAAGCCGTAATAAGTAAACACGGTAGCCGAAAGAACCACGGCCCTCTAAACTACTCCAACTCAGAAAAGACACTGATCCCTAGACACAGTCAAGAATCGCTAAACCAATATAAGACAATTCTGGCTACATTGCCAGAACACGTCATGACACCTCAATCGTGCAGGTTTATCCACTGGGAGAAAACCCCAACACATGCCCCTGCGGTCTGAAAACATAAGACATACACGATCTCACTGTCGTGTATGCTACACTGACCTCAAGTAAAGCCACGCACAGGCTACTCGAAAAAGTCACAAAAACACAAGTCAACATGTCAAGTGACAGAAGCACCTCTTCACAAGAAGAACAATCAGATGCGTCCACTGACGTCTTATACTGCGCCTCAAGTGTCTCCCACTCGCCTCGAATGCGGTAACTGAGACACGAACCAAGTACAAGGAACAACAGTAACGAGTGACTAGTCAGGGTCATGCCTGTCGACGCTCGTCGAACCACCCCTGACCACGTGTGCACACACAAGCCTAATGCCTTGAGCCAGGCCTCTAGCTAGTTTTCCCCCCAAGTAGGACGCTACCGCAAAGTAAGGGGGCCCACTGAAACTAGCCTAAAAATCGTAAATCGGGAACTGCCCCGCCACCACTCCCAGGTGGGCCGACACATAGAAGTGTCATCAGGCTACGACTAGTGGAGGTTCACTAGACACAGAGACTCAAAATAGCGAATACCAAAGTACACATAGTGTAAACACACACCTGTCGTACATACTACGGAGCACAATGTAGTATACAACTCCTACCAGACTCAAGACAGTCAACTAGACCTGCTGACAACGATCCTTGAGTCACAAGACTCGGGTCAAGATTGCCACACATATCACAGCAACACGCTGTTAATCAGCCTAGCCCCTAAGCCAAAAACTACGGGAAACACATTATGGGTGCCGTCTTCCAAAATAGCAATAAGAACAATGAGTCCTCAGCCTAGAGCCACACAACGAACTCACAATTCTGCATAAGACGAACCACGGAACACAAGGGATCACCAAAAAGCCCTCAAACCACATGGCACGTAAATCGAAGTAAGATACTACCTCAAAATGCCCAAATCATGTCTCGACCCTCACAGAATAGACGAGACACTCACGAGGTCATATGTCAACCACTAGGTCACAACCGGGTTGACCAGAAACCATAATGACTCTCGAATAACATAAAACACAACTTGGTACAGTGGCACTCTCAGACACCCTGTAACACGGTCACAGCCCTCATAGGATGTCCAAGACATCCATGGAATAATGGGCTAACCAAGGGGTCAAAGCCACATCAATCGGAAACCAAACCAACACGGAAGGATGCTCTGGGCAGGTGGCGGTCTCACCCTGGCCACTAGACCAACCTGGCGGTCATCCAAAGGGCCACTACCTTCACAAAGAACACAGGCAAACGGCGGTCATACCAAGGCCGCACCATGCCAAAGATGGTCCACATAGGGCCGTCCCACTGAGTGTGGCGGTCAAGGACATGGCCGCTACACTCAGAAGACTCAAGCAAACAAAACTACAAAAGCATAGGGGTATGCAGTCTAGCTGAGGCCGCTACTTACACAAGGCGGTCTCCTCAGGGCCGCAAGGTGATTGTAGCGGTCATGGCCTGGCTGCTTAACCCAGTCAACCCCCGAACTGACTTAACCGGTCAAAACCACTAAACGGTCTACCTTGAACCGTTTCACTATGCCTGGCGGTCACCCCAAGGGCCGCCAAGGACACCATGCAGTTGGAGCTAGACCGCTAGCCCAAACTGACTTAAAAACCATTGACCAAATTCAAACGATGAAAAATGGTCAGCCAAGGGCCGCTAAGACCACAATGGCGGTCAGTTGCCAGGCCGTTTAGCCAGCGAACCGATTTATACACTATTAATGGAGCTTGGTAGCAGTCCCCATTGGGCCGCATCACCCTAGTGGCGGTTCCTGGTTGGACAGCCACTCCCATACGGTGGAAAAACCGTAGGGAAGCTCAAAACCTCGCATTTCCACGCCCCAATCACGCCTAAACAATGGGGAAACAACCCTAGACACAATATCAACCTTCCACAAGTCGGAAGGGATCAATCTGCGCAAAAAATGCAAGAAACAGACGACTCCCACGAATCGACCCAAAATGATTCACGGGGATAGTCGGGCTCATACCGACTCTAATTCTCTACCAAATGCAGTAAAACTGGCGGGAATGGATTCTCAACATGCCAGGGGTTCGAATGAAACCTACTAGGCTGAAAACTGTCGCCTAGAATGGCGAACTCGGCTCACACGCCCCGAACATGCATTCACCCTAAACGAGGCAAAACCCGCTCGTATACGCACCGTTCGGCTCCAAATTGCGAGGGAACGTAGAAGAGAAGTAAGGCATCTGTCCCCCTATCTCCACCGAAGTTTTCGCGTGCCGAAACGACTAAACCATGTCGAAAACCATCACACGAACCCGCCCATGCCGGATTTGAATCCACTGAGGGGTCGCGCCAATGCCACGCTCCATTTTTCACACCATCACGCTCCAGGTCAGCTCTACGCCGTCACCGCCTCACCCACCTCGCCACGGTCGCGCGCCCCGCTGTGAGAGGAGAAGAGAGGAGAGAGAATGGAGGGAGAGAAATGAGAGACGTGAGGGAGGAGAGAGGAGGGAAAAGGGTTAAGAAAGAAAAAGAAAAATTAGCAATTTTCTAAAATCTAATTTTTTGCATGAAAATTCATAAATTTAAAAAAATATAGAAAAATCATCTTCGCGATCCTCGGAACGAGCACAACGCACCTGTAGCGTCCTTGAGTCACAAAACTCAACGGTCAACTCTCCACAGGGTTCCGCAAGTTATACAAGGGAAAAACCCACGTGGATCGTCAAACACGTATCAGGACCCACGAAAGCGATCCGATAGCTCTCCGATTCCGATCCGAAGAATCCAGGATGTTACATATTGACACTCTCATCTCACATCTGTAGATGGGGTTTCTATTTTTGATTCTATCGATTACACACTAACTCTCAGTGATGTTTGAACCCTCCGTGGGTTATTCCTTCCTTCGGACTGGCGATTTCATCATGGAGACCTCTATAAGTCTACGCTAGCCTTGGATTCTCTAAAGACAGCCGAGCAGGTTGTACCCTAAAAATCTTGGAACCCTTACTTGTCACGTCACTCTGAAGAAACATGATGCTTAGCCCTCATAGAGCATTGTTTCTAGCCTCTAGTGAGAAGTCTGTTCTGTCAGTAATTAGCGACCATGACTTCGGTGCCAGAAGGAATTGGCGACCAGGCCAGTGGCATTATTTCACTGATTTAGTGACCTGAACTTGGACGCTATTTCATCGAGCCTATACTATTCATAGGAATTGACGACCAGATAGTGGGCGCTATTTCTGTAATTGATGGCGACTCAGTGGGCACCAATTACCCAGTTTCATGACATGTCTTGGTTTTCCTGAGGTTTAATGATGTGTCATACTTGTTCAAGTTCTATCCTTGAATTCCTTCATTCGTGAAATCTATCTTATCATCTTACAAAGATTTATTCCTTTGGAACTTTATATTGGCTATAACTATAGTGGATGTCTAAATATACCACTACAAGAAAAATGGGAAATACTGACGGTATTTTTCGACTAAAAAGTTTTCGTCAGAAATACGTCGAAATGATTTGACTTTTTGACGGAAATATATTATGTCAAAAATTCATCGGTAATTACCGACTATTTTTTGACATAATTATTTTGTCGAAAAGACGTCAGAAGTTTTCGACAAAAAAATTAACGTCGAAACTACGTCGAATATTTCGGACGTATTTCCAACAAAAATAAGTTTCGTCAAAAATAAATAATTGTAGGTTAAAATGTACGAACAGTTTCCGACGGATAAATTAAGGTCGAACATTCGTTGCAAATACGTCGCAATAGTCGGACGTATTTTTGACAAAAAGAAGTTTCATCGAAAATAAATAATTACAGGTTAAAATGTATGAACAGTTTCCGACGGATAAATTTAAGGTCGAACGTTCGTGAGAAACTTTCCAACGTTATGCCGACAAACCATTATCCGTCGAAATATTTTGATATATTTCTGACTGATCTTTTGTCTGTCAAAAAATAATTAAATAATTTTTCACCTTTCCTATTATTAATTAAAATTTATGAACAGTTTCAACAGATAATATATAATGTCAAAAATATGTCGAAAACTTTGTTATTAATAAATATCATTATATTATTATATTATTAATTATCACTTTTATAGTTTTTCGTCATTTTTATAATTATTTTATGGTTATTGGATGATAAGGGTGACAAATATATGGTAAGGAAGGGTGACAAATGGATCATATGAGTTCAAATGAGTCATTAAGGGTGACAAATGGGTTACTAATAGTGATAAATGGATCATATGACTGACAAATGAATTACTAAGGGTGACAAATGTGTTAGTAAGGGTGACAAATAGCTCATATGGGTGACAAATGTGTTACTAAAGGTGACAAATAGCTCATATAGGTGACAAAATGAGTTACTAAGGATGACAAATGGGTCATTTGAAATGGGGTAACATATAGATGACAGAGGTGGGCTGAGTCGACTCCATGACAAATGGGTCATAAACGTTCCATGGTGACAAATAAGTTGACAGATGAGGGTGATATTTAGGAGTTTCTTGTCATTTATGATACATATTTTTATATCATTTTTACCTTTTTTGTTAATGTTGTATTTATTAATTATAATTTTTTATGATTTTATAGTCATTTTCATACTTATTTTGTTATTATTGTATTTCTTAGTTATGAATTTTATGATTTTGAGTCATTTTCATAATTATTTTAGTATTATCGTATTTATTGATTATCATTTTTATGATTTATGATATTTTTATAATTATTTTATCATTATTATATTAATTGAATATCATTTTCATGGTTTGTTTGTTATTTTCTTGCCTATGTGACAAATTATTGTATTTATTGATTATCATTTTTATGAATTTTTATTAATATTATATTTGTTTTCTCTTTTGGGTTCACCTTCCGTATGTGAGAGCAGCAGAGTAAAATGAATGATAAGGGTGATGAATGCATATTATTGGTGACAAATAAGTTGACAGAGGCAACAAATGCACATTAGTGGTGACAAATAGGTTAACAGGGGCGACAAATGCGCATGAGGGGTGACAAAAGGCTCTTAACGGTGAAAAATGTACAAAGGCGACGGCTCCCAGGGGCAAAGGCGACGGCTCCTGTATGCTAAGAGTGAAAAATGCCTATTAGTGGTGACAAATAGATTGACAGGGGGGACAAATGCTCATGAAGGGTGACAAATAGATCCTTGATCTTAGATGAGTTTAATCAGTGTCGTTTGATGGCTAGGAAAGTGTTGGAATAAGGTGCTCAGATATCAAGTGATAGAGGTGCAAGGTCGGGATCTAGAGGGGGGTGAATAGATCCCCTCCTAAAAAATTGCTTCACTTTAAAATCTCTCGCCCACTGAATTCAAGTTACACAGCAATTTGATGAACAACTGAACAACGAAGATGGAGGTGAAGCAATCACTTACCAAATAACTGCATCGTGCAAAATTGTTGTTGGATACTTAGAAACCAATCAAGTGCAAAGCAGATTTCTCAGCAATGAAATAAAACACTTGAGCGCACACACAATATATAATTCTGCTAAGCACACAAACGAATACTTCTCAGTGTGAATATATGAAAGATAACACAGGGGCGACCTTCGAAATCTTCAATACACGATCTGAGAGATAATGGTGAATGATAATGATTACTTACACACAATCAAACACTTCACAGTATCGATGAATTAGGCAAACATAATATCGAGCAAATTGCACTCAGCCAAACTGACAATAGGCCCTGTGAAGGAGGTAGAAGACAAGGACAATCATACAAAGCAAATCACTGCACATAGGATTTTTTAGGTGGTTCGATCTCAAACCCGAGATATACGTCCACCCCTCACTCAACCCAAGTGAGGCTTCCCTTGCACCAAGCAAGAAGCAGACTCAGTCTGCAAACAACCGTTGCCTAATAGCTTGCCCTGAGGGAGACAAATCCCTTAACACCGATCCTGCAACCCACAGGATCTGAAACCTGACCTTGCCACCCGTAAGATCAGAATCGGAGGACCAATGCTCCCTTCCTCCAAACCGAAGGGGAAACCACGAGTAGCACACCACCACTTGCAACCAGAGACACAGTCTCCCTTCCTCTGACACCCAGAGGGAAACCGGAGATAAATCTCCCTTCTCCTGAATCCTCAGGAGGAACCCGTGAGCAACACCCCGTTGCTCACCAACGAGAGGACAAGTCCACTCTTCCTCTGACCAACAGAGGGAATATCAGAGATTGCTCTCCCTTCTCCTGAACACACAGAAGGAACCCCGAACTCCAAACAAAGTATCGGAAGAGTAAAATGGAAAACGGAAAACGAAAGCAACAAAAAAATAATAAAATAAAACTGACAGAAACCCAAAACAAATATAGCTCACACAGGAGCAATACTATTCTAGATCTGATCCAAGAATAGATGAACACAGATCTTCAATTTTAACTGGCTGCTCACTCTTTCTGCTTCTTCTGATCTCCCTTTCTTCTCTTTCTGCTCTATCTTCTCTTATCAGATGGATCTGCTCCGCTCTCCTTCTCTCGTCCCCTATTGAATAGTCAATCCACGTGTCAGATCTTGAGGACGCAGTGTATCTATGTGACTGATCGTTCTTTAGTCTCGGATCACATGCCACTTTATCTGCCATTCTAGGAACACATGCCCATGATTGGATGACTTGGGATCACGTGCCTCAGTTTTAGTTCGAGCTCACGTGCTTGCTTGCTAAGTATCCACTGTTGACACTTAAGTGTTGAAGCTGCATGCCCAGTGTTTGCCCGTTGGTCAAACTCAGCTAAAGCTTGCCTTAACACAGCTGTACCGACCTTGCACGGTGACTATGAAGAGCATGATGATAGATCATCATATATATGCATCGACCTGAATAAACTTTATCACCATATGTGCTCTGACCTGATAATGCAGGGCTTCTACTGCTTTGACCTTGTGCATTGTAATATGCACCGACCTGTCCTTAGAATGCTCAGACCTCTTTAGATAAGGATTTGTTCTTCTGCACCGACCAGCCTCTTGAGTGCACCGACAAGCTCGATCAACAGATGCATAAGGTGCACCGACCTTAAGAGTGATAACCATTAATGCATCGACCATATGTTGCTATCGCTGACTTACAAGCATCGACCACATATGATATGTATCGACTTTAATGAAGCATCTTCTAGCATATAGTTCTAGGTGACATTGATCTATGCATAATGTGCACGGACCTGCCTGATCAAGGAATGCTGATGTGCATCGACCTTTCTTCAGAGATAACTGATGTGCTTTGACCTTTCGTTTTGAATTTATTAAGGTGCATCAACCTTGTTGCCATGAGTTCTACATTTGCACCGACCTGCTGGAATGGAATTAACACATGTGCATCGACTTTCTGGACCAACATGCAAATGTGCACAGACCTTATGGAGCAATGCTTCTACATGTGCATCGACCTTATGTGCATAACAGTGCCATGTGCGTCGACCTGATAAACTGCCTGCATACATATGGATCGACTTATTACACATGATAGCCTATATGCATCGACCTTATGAGCAAGCAGTCAGTATATGCATCGACCTTATGAGCAAGCAATCAGTATATGCATCGACCTCTGTACACTAGCTTAATTCCAATGCATCGAGTTGATGGAGTTTTATAAAGCATGAAGTGCAGCATCCTAATGCAATGCACAGTGCAACAGCCTAATAACAAATACTTCAATTCTCATGCAAACATGATAACTTATAGTGTTTGCTATCATCTAAATCATAGAGACACAATAGAAAGCTTCAGATCTGTGTTGGTAGAGTTAGGAAACCCATACACGGTTAAACCCTATAAATGAACTTGAGTTTCTTCAAGTTTCACTGTCATTAGCTATTTGTCACCGTTACAGAGCTATTTGTCACTTCTAACGGCTATTTATCACTCATAACGAACTATTTGTCACCCTTATCGTACGCTAGGCGTCGCCTTTGTTTCGCTTCATAACATATTGTGACTTCTGTTATCCATTTATCACCCTTACGAGACATTTGTCAGCCTTGAAGCTTATTTGTCACCACTGATGACTATTTATCACCACTATGCGGTGTTAGCCGTCGCGCTTGATTTTGGTTTATTTGACTTATTGGCTCCAAAACTTCAAAATTTGTTCTTCTTTCTGTCTAACAGCGATAAATAAAAAATATAATAGTATAATTATAATAAAATAAATTCAAAAATGATAAAAATCATAAAAATTAAAAACCAAAGGTTGCGATGTTGCCATCCAACTCTCGAAACAGAGCATGAAAACCAAGGGATGTGAGGGTATGCCCCTGCGAAATGGACAATACTACAAGGTGACAAAAGTCATGAATGAAGGACAGTCGGTCAGAACACAAGTAGGTGGATACAACGTAGTCCAAATACAACAGACACACTACATTAGAACAAGGTAAGAAATTGAGCAAGTTCACAAAACACATAATAATACGTAGCACATATCATAGTCCAGTTTCACCCCCAAATACTATTAGGCCCTGTTTATTCAGCAATAGTCACATATTTGGAATCCTTTAATAACCCACGACCTACCAACATGTCCCTCAACCTTGTAAACATAGTAGGGTGCATTCTGAAGACTTTTTAACATCTCTCTTCATGTCCATTGACAATTGATGTCACCCACATTTGACCTGTGTACTTTGATGAGTGCATACGTCTCCAGATAGGTGGTGCCATCTCCTCATCTTCCAGTTGGTCTAAAATAGCCTCCTCAATGTCGTTGAATATTTTATCGTCCTCTATTACAAATTCCATTACAATCCGATCAAAGTCTACACATCACACAAAGCACGTCCATCACCAAGACATCAAAAATGAAATAAGCAAGTCGTTGACAACGAGTAAAATGTCCAATACATTATTTCCCTATGCAGACCAAGCGTAGTACACTTCCTTACCTACAACAAAAGTAATAACAAAGCAACTAATATGAAGAGGAGCAACACTACTAGAGTACATAATAGAACAACAACAATACAAGGCACATTTGACATTTGTGTAGTCTGTTGGCGTAGTGCCTGGTTCCTTGAATCATAGTCAGGCCCGGGACTTGCATGATATGTAGGTATGGGCCTTTCCTATAGTTGAGGATGATCAACATACGTATGGCTACTATTGCCAACCCCATTTATAGTAGTATGTGCTTCCTCTACCGAGTGAAAACCCTTATAACGAGCTCTAGGGTATCCATTCACTTGGACAAAGTATTCAGGCCAACTATATATACACCGGGTTCACAACCAACCCACACTACATAGCATTGATATCTTCCCATTTTCTAAACCTTAATTCCCTACATGTAAGGTGTTATAAAAGATAATAGGTATGACAGACATAATAATTACAACAAATTTAATCTGAAGTCCAATCCATAAGAGCAAGTTTGTTGATCAAAAAGTATGTAAGTTTAAGGTTACACTACATGAAGCATGATATAGTGGGGTAGGGGATTTAAGTCTGCTAATTCAAGTGCATGAACAAGGTTTATGTCATGTGAATTAACACCCAATCAACCATGTCTTCTTCAGGCAGCTCCATGAATAGTTTTCTATTTATTGGATCTTTGAATAAATCCATTGCTTTAAGATACATGTCACGATCGAGATTTGGAGCTGACTTGAGTATGTCAATGCATGCACGCATGGAAGGAGTGTCATCGGCCATGTGGAGGGGAGTAGTACGCTGGCCTCGTAAGAGCCTCAACAATTCATTGCTTGGGATGTGAAGGGGAAATCACTAAGAAATGTAGTTAATACCACTAGAGGTAACAAAAGGTAGGTTGTACAGTAGACTATAGGCAGAGACGATACACAGTCATAGTAGTAACTCTTGGGATGAAACATGCATTTTCAGAATAAAATAATGACAATGTGGTTGGCAGGATTAATAAAAATAGAATGTTCATTTGCATAGCAACCTTACCCAGATCTCATTAAAAAAATCAATGTACATCAGACATTCCAATGTTTACACACTAAATAAGCATGCAGAGATCTTTTAACAATGTAGAAAATCGATAACAATAAGCCAAACATGTAGTTCCATAATTTGCATTCTACAATGTATAGTGCATATCCGAGGTTTGATACATATAAAACTTTTATGATATATGGGAAAAAATGAAGATGGTAAAATTTACAACTTTTTTATTAAATTGTAAGCAATAGTATGCCTTAATATGGTGGAATAAAATTTGAACATATTTACATGCTTTCCTGGCAAGTAATAACAATATGGAAGTCCATTTCCGTGTGCTCTTATCAAAGCAAGGTAGATGTTAGGCCCAATACAGTGTACAGAGCATACACAAAGCATGGTAGAGGTCCAACGAAAAATAATACTTGTGCAGAGGTTAAAAAGAAACTAACCACTGCATCCGTTTAATATGAAACTACAAAGAGCATATCATATACGAACATATGAAAGACCTTTAAAATGCATAAACATGGAAGAGGATTAAAAAAAAGGAAGAGGGCACCTGCAGCAGGAACCAGTGACAACAAGGGACCGAGGAGGACGTAGAGGAGACGGGCTCTTCTACTGGGGAAGCCACTGCTACGCGCACTGATGAAGGGGATGACATTGCGGAGGAGCCTTAAGAACTTAAAATAGAAGAGCGGGTGTCAATGTAGGGTCACGAGCAGGATCGGTGTGTCGATTTAACACATCGCTGCAATGGAGGTGGTAACATAGCCCCTCGGGAGCAAAAAAAGGGAAACGTCGGAAACCCTAGCCAAACGATCGTCGCTCGGTCAGAGCATATTGCAGAGGTGATTAGACAAGAGAGGGTGTAGGCAAATACACTGGATAAGGGTGAAAAATACCTATCAGTGGCAACAACTAGATCTGTAGAGTAGACAAATACACTGGTAAGGGTGAAAAATAGATCCTGGAGCTAACAAATGAAAAGCAGAAGGAGCTGAAAGGAGGAGTCAAGTTCACAAGAGGACAAAAATATGAATAGTGTATCAAGAGTTTCTAGAGCAATCATAAGAAGAACGAAGGGACTTGGTCAATGCCAAGACAGTCAATGTTGACTCATCAAGGTCAACACCCGTCAAAGAATGCTCCAGAAAGCTCAACTTTTTATTGACTACAGTCATGAGGTCCCAGTCAAAGTCAAAAGTTAATGAATAGATAAGTCAGCTATAGTAATCCAAGTCAAAGACAAGTAGCTAATGGAGAGAAAAGAAGGCAACGGTGTAGATATGGATTTTACTATTCTACCTCCCCACCCCAAACTTATGAACGCATACACATGCCTTTAAACACAAAGTTACATGAAGAGCCAAGGGCGATGAGGAATAGAACCCTAACCGTGATGAAGCATGATGTAGATAAGTCAATCTACCCCTCCCCTTCTTACTAGCAAGTGAACCTTTATGAACATGCAACACGAACAATGGAAGCAAAGGGGTAGGAGGGATAGAAAACTGACCATGATCGCCACCAAGATTAGTAACTCAGAAAGATCAAGCTACGAACCTTGGAAAGAATGAACACATACTGGCACTCGCAGGCGGGGATGACTAGCACAGGTCGCGGTCGATCGCCGTCCGCTTACGTCTGGACACGGTCGATCCTTGACTGCGACCACTACCCAGAAGAACGAACTGTGGGCTCAATCCTCCCTCTCTTTCAGCCGGCCAAAAGAGAGGGGCCTCGTGTTGGATGAGCTATAAACCTGCAAGGGAAAGTGAAAACACAAGGAAAATAAACTCAATTAAATCTAAAGATAGTGCAATATCTATCAAACTATAATGACCAAAACACATAAATGGGGGGTGAAATACCTGGGGTTGGTGGTTTTTAACCCCTGTGGGGCGTGATAAACAATGGGTAGAGAAGTTTAAAAATGCAATGAATGATTGAAACACAATGGAACGGCATAAAATGATGAGAGAGTAATGATGCAATGCAAAGAAATGGAGGAGAAAGGGATGAGACTTGGTTGATGAAATCTAAATACTCCCTGGACCGGGCATGCTTAGGACGAGGAAAGCAGGGTTCCCTAACTGAAGATCGCTCCACCAACTGGCAGCGTTCTGGCGTGAACGTCTAAAAGTCCCCCCCTTTGGCCGGCCAAAAGCTAACCCTTTTATATGGACCACCTAGAAAACCCTAGGTCGAGTTGAGGTTCCCGACTGCCAATTCTGGGGTTTTCCAAGAGATAATATCATGAAAAAATGAAGGATAATCATCCAAAAGAGTCCCCAAGCCCCCTGGGGTGACAACTCCTCTGAAGATAGAGTCCTAACGCGTTCCCGGCCGAAGAAAATGGAGCCCGGATGGAACTGGGCTTGGGTGGCGAACGCGGTCTATCGCGCGACCGCAACCCATAAACACGGTCCAGGGGCGACCGCGACAGCACGTGATAAGGTCGGTTGACCAAGTCAGCGCCAACGGCCATGGCAGAAGGATAGAAGCGGTCTTTAAACGATCGTGACAATTGAATAGTGGTGCACTGGAGTCCGCGTCAATGAAAAAACATGCCAAGGAAAGGTAGACCCCAAAAAAACCTCGTCCAGGGAGTAAGAGGCTCGATAATGAAAGAAATAAGCTCATAACATCGTCACGAGAAGTTCTCAAGCCGTGGATGACTTGGGACATCATTATGTGGATGAGAGAAAAGGCTCGACTTGTGGGTATAAAATGGGTGTCAACAGATGCCCCTCCTTGATGTCCGCTTTGCAAGGGAGCGAGCGGAAGTGACGTGGAGGCGAAATGGAGAGGAGATGGAGCGAAAGTGACAGTGACGTGAAATGGAGATGACAAGGAGATGAAGCGAAGAGAACTGATAAGCGGGCATCAAGGCAAAAGACACCCGTTACAACCAACAAGCGGCAGGAATTCTCCTGAAAACACCGAACCACCCACCTGGAATGATTTGACGCGGATGAGGCATGTCTGGAGAACTAAACTATGAAAAGGCAAACACAAGACCGACCTCATGGGGGACATAATCCCTCGGACCAATGAGGAGATCGGGATAAGCAGCAACAAAAATAAAAAGGAGACAGACTAAACTCCAGACAGGAATCACACTGGCCAACCAGACCAAGCGGCAAGATCAGAGAAATCGATCAAATTCAGAGTGGAATGGGGGTCTCTTACCCAAAAGAACTTACGCACAGTATCCATTGCTGAGGAGAAATCTGGAAGGAATCATGAGACGTGAATGCTCGAAAAATGACATGATGCATGCCGGGCTAAAAAAAGAAATCATTAAAATAAATGCAAAGAAACATAAAATATAAAATACTCAAGGATAATATTGCTAGACTGAGTCAAGACGGGGTCAAGAGTCGTCAGCAACCATGGCGTGCGAGATAGAGTCCATCGTCCCCCACTCAAGTCAACCGAGCGGCCTATCCAACGATTAACTGTATGCTCCTAGATCATCATCATTTTTGTTAAAGGGGAACATCAGATCCCAGAACAGACGGGCAACCAGTCGGTCCTTGAGAGACTATATTAAGGTATATAACATATAGTAATGCAACAATGAGCGGGGATAGAGAGCCAGATCTGACTTACCTGTGCAGGCGAAACGGCATTTTTTCCTTTTTTTGAATATTTGAACTTTTATGCCTTTTTCAAAATAAGATAACCATGGACAGACAATGAACAATGATGAATACAAGATGAATGGCACACAATGCAATGAACAAACATCATCACAATCATGAACAAACAATGCATATGTGTGATTATGGAGAAACAAACATCATAGACGGGACGCAATATGATCAGGTAGAGAACAAGCAAACGAACAAAAGAAAGTACATGTGCCTTCTATCAATAGTGGTTGTTAGTCGACCGTGATTGTATGGTAGCGGTCTTCGACAAACCGCGATTATTCATGCCGATTTCAAAAAAAATAACGGCCGCCCCTTCGGCAGCCTATTCATTCCCAACACCGCCATTTCGCAAACACCGGCGCCCCAACACCCCATTCCTCCTCCTTTCTCCTTCTCAAGCCTTCCTCCCCCCTTCCTCGTCTGTAGACATGCCAAAGAAGCAGCTCACCCACCGGTTCCTCCGGAGAATCATGGGGACAGACGTAGACTCCCCTCCCTCTGCGGAGCCACCGGCGGGAGATGAACGGCCGCCGCCCACCAGAGAAGAACCGACGCCCGCCGCTCCCGAAGGCCCTGAGGCGCCTGACGAGATCGTCGCCAAAGAGACCGAGGGAGAGGGAGAAAGAGCCCCGGGAGTGCCGCCGCCCGAGGTAAGCCCGTGGCCAAGAACACCCTCGTTCCCCTTTTTCAATTTCGATTTTGCCTATTGCATGTGGTTGGAACGGGGTCCATGATCCCTAGATGATGGAATGTAGGGCTAAAAAGCCCATACGGACAAGGCTAGAAACGGGAACAACTTGGCCCGCCTTGGTGACATGGTAGCGGTCCACCAGTGACCGCGACCGCCAGTGGCGGTCCTTACAGGACCGCGATGACCCTAGCCTCCTTAATTTGAAGATTCTTTTTTTTCTTTTTCTTTTACTTAAAATGCTTATCTCAATTATTCTGATCTTCAAATGACAAATGTCTTGCAGGGGAAGAGTCGGACCAGGATTTCATGGTTGCAAGTCAGGGCGGTATATCTTGCGTTGCCCGAGTTTCAGCGGGACCAACTAGCGACGATGGGGTTTGCGGAGTTCCTGAGTGTGGGGGTGCTCCGGACTAACGCCGCGCTGCTGCTAGCGCTTCAGGATAGATGGGACCCGGTCAGCAAGGCATTTCTGCTCTCGTGGGGACATATGATCCCCACACTCGAGGATGTTGCACGGATCATGGGGCTCCGAGTGCACGGGGCACCGGTGAGCGGCTTCACCCATTCAGACTACCGAGAGATGGCAGAGTGACTGCTAGGGCTGGAGCTAGAGAGGTCGGGACGGGCGTCGTCCCTACTACCACGAGGCAGGCTACAGGACAGTCTGGGTTTGAGAGGAGCCGGGATCTCAGTTGGGGAGCTACCAGAGCAGCACTTGGAGCGACTGAGGGACCGAGCGAGGGAGAGAGTGTCCGCCGAGCCAGGACCCAAGCAGACATGGTGTTGAGGAGGTTCTTGATACTGCTCTTTGGGCGGCTTCTTTTTGCCACGAAAGGAGATTCAGTGAACTGCCGTCTGCTACCGCTACTGGAGGACCTCGAGGGAGTGGGATCGTATGCATGGGGCGCGGCAGTGCTTGCTTTTTGTTCGACTCCCTCGGCACTACTTCCCGCCAGACGTTGCTTGGCGGCTTTGCTCCATTTCTTCAGGTATAATTTAATTTGAGTGATTTAAATTTGAATGCCTATGATTTTAATTCGAATGATTTAGATCTGAATGCTTATGCTTATGTGACTATGCATGTGTGGAATGCAGGTGTGGACCTATAGCTACCTACCTCACCTAGGTAGAGGGCTGGAGGCCCATGCGGACCGTCTACCCCTTGCCAGGCGGTGGGTGACCAGACGAGACACGGGATCGCTCTGACGCCAGGTGCGGGCTATTCAGGACAACATCGACTCTCTTCCTTATGCATCGGTGAGTTCTAAACCTAAAGCTTAAAATGCAAATGCTGAAATGTATGCTTACTTTTTTTTTTAACTAAAGCAATACCCAGTAGGGGAAGCAGGAGAGCGCCCACCCCCTCAGGGAGGGAATGGGGAATCCACTCCACCACCACACACCTAACATGCAAAATTTTATTAATGAACAACAAGATAGGAAAGGTACAAGAAGATAATAGGAAAGACCACCAGGACACTAGGGCCTAATAGAAGGACACCTTATCTTGTCCAGACGATAGGGGCCTTTTACAAGAGTGGGAAGATCAGCGAGAGTTACAAAAATAATTGGGGATGCTGGCAAAGAACACCCAAGACCAGCAAGGCAGTCTGCAACCTGATTAGCCTCCCTATAGATATGAGTGAAAGAAGGCTGCAAAGACTGACAAAAGGTGGATACATCATGTGGTATATATGAGAGCCGCCATGGCCGAGAGAACCGGCCCGTACGATCTGCACCAACACTAGCAAATCTGATTCCACAACAATCGAATGATAACCCATGTCGCAGCAGTAAGATAACCCTTGACGGAGCACCAAAGCCTCGGCTTCTAAGGCGGAGTGAACTCCATGAAACGCAGCAGCAAAGGCGAAAACAAAACCACCACCTACAACCCTAATAATGCCGCCACCACCTGCAGCACCGATGCTACTTTTATACGCTCCATCAACATTCAATTTCAGTCGGCCCGACGGCGGTGCAAACCAGCAAACCAACCTTGGAGGAGAAGGAAGAACTGAAGGTGGAGAGATTCCCAATGAAAGAAGCATGGCATGCTACTGCTTGGACATGTCTCTTCCCTTAAAAGGAAGAGCTTGGACAATAGGGCGGACAGCAAGCATCGCCCTTCCCAATACCTGCCGAGTAGTCATGTGTTGGCCCGCGTAATGTGACATGTTCCTACAGCACCAAATCTCTCAAATGGCAGCCATAAACATGCATCTGGAGATCATCCCAGCCATGGAGGATATATGTGTATCAGCTAAGAAATCATTAACACCTTGGGCCACCATCAAGACGGATAAGTGGTCAAACTGAAGAAAGTCGTGCAGTGCAGACCACACATCATTAGCAACCAGCCCATGGAAAAAAGGTGTAACCCTGTCTCAACCTGAGGGGGCGTGCAGTAGCTACATATGGAGCACAAGGGGATACCGCAAGCCATGGTGGTGTCATCGATGGGCAGGCAGCCACGTACTAGTCGCCAAGCAAGGATCGACCACTTGAGGGGGATGTGCACGCACCAAAGTGACGACCAGCGAGGTGCAGCCACTCCTTGTAGCAAATCACGAATAGACTTGGTTGAGAATTTATCGTCATTAGTAGGACACCAAATCCATTGGCCCTCGCTGCCAAGAGTAGATAGAACACAATCAAGGCACCCGGGGGGGGCAATGCATACGAACAATCCCTAGGTGAGAGTGCTGCGGGTCTGCAAAAATCTGCTGCATAGTGTAGCATTTATCACTTAAAGAAGACCATATATGACTGGGCAAAAGGTCCCGAAGTGGAACTGCACCAGCCCATACATCCAACCAAAAACTTACATTAGTAGAATTTTTTGAAATCAGCACCCTATGGTGCTCATAAACCAATTGTGCAGCCCGCTGCCATAGGCGACTCTCCGCAGCGATCATGAGTGGGAATTTTGCCTCCGAATAGTGCGAAGAATGGAGGTGTTTGGCCTTGAAGAACCGGGCCCACAATGAGTTGGAAGTGATGACAGTCCATAACATTTTTGTCCTCAAAGCAACTTGCAATAGCTGAAGATTGAGTACACCCAGCCCACCACAATCAATCGGCTGTGAGATGGCATCCCAAGACGTCCAATGTTTCTTCGGCGATCCCTCATAAGAGCCCCAAAAGAAATTAACCAATAACCTGTGGAAAGAACGCATAATAGATGCTGGAATGCTGAGAGTAGACATGGTATATGTAGGGAGAGCTGAAAGCACATGCCGAATTAGAATAACTCGGCCACCAGAAGAGAGAAAGCCCGACTTCCACGCTTGGAGCTTGACGGCGGTCTTGGACAAAATATTAGCAAAGTATGCTGACTTCTGCCTTCCAGAGTATAGAGAAATCCCCAAGTATTTAATGGGCAACCTGCATTTCATAAATCCAGTAACCTCCTCAATGCGTCGGCACGTAGCAATCGGCACATGATCAGAGACAATGAAGGAGCTTTTAGAAGTATTAACAAGCTGTCCCGAAGCAATCTCATATTTCTTGAGGAACCTCATGAGATTTTTGATATGGCGGATAGACCCATTAGAGAAGATGAGAGTGTCATCAGCAAAGAGCAAGTGCGAGATGGGGGGACACCTCTGAAGAGTATAAAACCAGCCCCCTGTGCTGCGATAGAAAAGGGAGGACAGCCCCCGGCTAAGAGCCTCCTCCGCAAGAATAAATAAACCCGGGGCTAGGGGGTCCCCTTGACGTAGTCCTTTTGTCGACTTAAAATAACCATGGATGCTGCCATTGAGAAGGATTGAGGACCAGCAATTAGAAAGAAGCGGCTCTAGCAGCGAAATGAAAGAGAACAAGAACCCAAACTGACGTAGGACAGCATAAAGAAAGTCCCACTCTAATCGGTCATAAGCCTTGGCCATGTCCAACTTGAAGACAACATTATTACCCCTGCATTTCTTACCCAAGTGCTGCACCATCTCACGGGCCAGCGAGACATTCTCAATAATGAAGCGGCCTTTCACAAAGGCACCCTGTTCTTCGGAGATTAAGAGAGGAAGAAGAGTAGCCAGCCGGTCACTAATAACCCGAGCAATTATTTTGTAGAAGAAGTTGCATAAGCAAATGGGGCGATAATCCACACAGGATTTAGGAGTATCAACCTTCGGAACCAAAGCAATAAGAGAGGAGGTGAAGCCTCTCGGTAGTTGGTGACCACAAAAGAAAGCTTGCACAGCCACACAAATATCACTTTCAATAAGATTCCAGCATGTGTGAAAGAAGTGGCCCGTGAACCCATCCGGCCCCGGGGCGCTATCCGCCGACATGCTAAACACCACTTGCTTGATTTCAGCCCAAGATGGCACGGCACAAAGCATGTTGTTGTGGTCCTCATGCAGCACCATCGGGATAGAAGCCAGGACCTCCGGATGAATGCAATGATGAGTGGAGGAGAAGGCCGATGCAAAGTGGGATGTAAATACATCAGCAATGGCCTGCTGCCCCGTCACAACAGAACCGTCTGCAAGGAGTATTTCAGAGATGGACCCATGACGCTGTTGAGATTTTGCAAAAGCATGGAAGAATTTGGTGTTCCGATCACCTTCTTTCAGCCATTTAATCCTCGATTTTTGCCTCCAAAACATCTCTTCCTGAATGAGCACACGATCAAGAGCATCTTTGGCCAAAGTGAAGGCCGAGAGGTTGGAGTCGGAGGGTTGCTGGTCAAGGGCCTCCTGGGCATCAGAAAAGGATGCCTCTGCTGCCAACACACTGGCTGATATATTAAGGAATGTCGCCTTGTTCCATTCTCTATAGAAGGCCTTCATGTGCTTCAGCTTGAGAGCTAATGTGAGCAGAGGAAAAGAGGAAATAGGTGCAGCAGCCAAGCGGAGCTCGAGTCCTTGCTGAACACCTCATGTGCAGTCCACATATGCTGAAAACAGACCCGTGGAGTCTTCGAGCAGACCGTGACAAGCAAAGGGGAGTGGTCACTACAGGCTCGGGAAAGGTGCTGCACTGAGATCGCCGGACAGGAAACCGACCATTCGCCATTGATAAAAATCCTATCAAGTCTGGCCCAAATACCATTAGCTCGCTGACCATTGAACCATGTGTAGCTGGACCCAAAGAACCCAGCATCTTGCAGTCCAGAGGCTGAAACACAAGCTTGGAAGTCCGACATGGACAGCGAGAAAGCTCGCCTGCCTCCGCGCTTCTCCGAAGAATCAAGAATGCTATTGAAGTCACCCCCAATCAGCCATGGTACATCACAAGCGGCAGCGAACTCAACAATGTTGTCCCATAATGAACGGCGTTCAGCTAAAGAGCAACTAGCATGGACAACGGTGATGAAGAATTTGCCGGGGATAGCTGAACTAACGGATAGTGTAATGTGCTGGTCCGAAGACCCGACCATGGAAATCTGAAAGGGGTCTTTCCAGAAGATCCAAATCCGAGCTTTGGATGTAGAATTAGAGAGACATGAGGCCATGCGAAGCTTCTTCCTGTAGGAATCAAGTAAAGTAGAGGATACCTTCGGTTCAATAATAGCAACAAAAGAGAGATTATGCTTCCGGACAAGGAGCTTTAACCGGCTAATGGATTGGGCATTGCGAATGCCACGGATGTTCCATATGAGAGCCTTCATTTGTCAGAGTTATGAGGGGGGTTGTTGGAGGCGGTCCTGTGAAGGGAGCGTCGAGGCCGGCATCTATCAGCCCGGGAAGACGATTGTTGATCGCTGCCAACAAAATTCTTGTGCACATCTATGAAATCAGCCACCCGTTGTGTTGGTTCGAACCCCGGCACGGTTAGGACTCGGTGGATTACCGGAATAGACTCGGAGCTGGTAGCTGAAGATGTAGTTCGCTCATCCATGCCATGGCAATCTTCAGCTTCAGCCGAGTCATCGGGCACGGGTAAGCGCGGCTGCAGGTCCCCAGTGGCAGCCGCATGCAGCTCGCCTTCATTAACCTCCGGATGAACTTCAACATTAGCATCATAAGGTTGGTTGGGAAGGAGCATAGGTGAATCATTGTCATACATTTCAGACCCATGGTGGCTGCGGACAGCAGAGGCAGCAGCTATGCACGGGTTGGCAAGGCGGTCATGCACCGGAGAGCAATGGCCCGAAGCATCACCTAATAGGGATATCGGAGCCGTGGGTTCAAGTGGCACAACAGACCCACCAAAATCCTTCATGACAGGTTCAGGCTGAGCATCAATAAGAGCATCAGGCGTGGCAACCATTGGGCTAACAGCAACCTTCGGACCATCATTAGCCATAGCTTCACCAATTGCAAGGGGCTGCTGCACAAGAGTTGAAGTTGCAGGTGGGGGAACATTGCTATGGGGATGAGCATCATCTCTGCACACGGGGCAGCAATTCCACATTAGCAGCAACGGGCATGGCTCCACCATGTGCACTTGGGGGGGCAATTGCAGCTGCAGCATTGGGTGTGGTAGAAGCAGTACCAATTGGACTCGTGGGCTCTTGGCAGGGAACAGTAGCAGCAAGGGGCATGACCGACCCACCACAATCCTTCAAGAAGGTATTAACCTGGTCATTAACACAAACTGTTGTAGACCAACCAGCACCCTTCAAATTAGTAGCAGATTGGGGTACATAAATAGCAACCGGCAGGAGCTTGCTTGGAGGGTTCTGAACCGCAGGGGCCACAGTGGAAGGCAGAGCACTATCAAAGCCAACAGAATTGCCAAGAGGATGGGGCCCCTTGTAGACAGAATGATGCTGTATGGAGCCCGAGCCCACAGGAATATAGGAAGTGGCATTTGCAGATCCAGCTACCGGCATGGTCCCTGGCTGTGTAGCAGGTGGAAGCGGAGATGCATTAGGGAGAGAGCATTGCCATTCGTAGGAGCATCCTTCAGACCAGCAGGGACCGTAGCTTCATCAAAAGGAGTGGGCAATTGGACAGGTGCCCGAGCTGCTGCTAACGGAGGATTGGGGTGAGGAAAAGCATTCAACGAAGGCTTAGCAGGGCGCCAAGCACGCTTAGGACCAGCAGGTGCAGCCTTTAGTGGTTGCTCGGCCTGGGTAGCAGCTTGAGGAGCACAGTCCATAGCATTAGTTGAAATGGCAGCATGGCCGGCACTAGCATCAAGTTTTTTTTTGCATTTGGACGGTAGATGACCAAGCCGTTTGCAGGATGAGCAGAACAAAGGAGGGGCTGGATAATGTAAGTGCTGCCACTCACCACCAGAGCCAATGCCGATCCAAACACGGTGCGGGAGCGTCTTGGATACATCGAGCTGGACACAAACACGGGCCGCTAGCGTGCGTGTGAGGCACAGCGTATTCTTGTCAACTTGAAGGACCGGGCCAATGCTGCCAGCGATTGAACGTATCATGGCTTCACTATAGAAATTGGCCGGCAATCCTGGCATATCCAGCCACACAGGGACGAGCGGACAATCTTCATCCGGTGAGAAAGCCATAGTCCATTTGAAAAACCAGAATGGCTTGCCCTTCACATACAAAGACTCCTTGAGCAAGATTTGCAAGAAGTCATCTAGGTTTTGAAACCGCAGCAACAAATGGCGCCCATCCAAAGCACTCATTAGGAAGTCTTGTTTAAACTTAAAACCGCTGTGCAAGATGTTGACGAATGTCTTGGAATGGCGGTCTGCCCATTGGAGTCTTGGCCACGATAGCATGTTCCAGATGTTTGCAGGATAAGTGGATCTCGTCCAATGTAAAGTATGCAGCAGGCTCTCCCTTGTCTGTAGCAGCAGGGCTATGGACAGCAATAGGTAGGGCCGGTGGAGGTGCAGAATGGAGTAGTACCTGGGCGAATGAAGGTGGGGCAGCATAAGGGAGGCTGCCACATGCTTCCTCTGCATCAGATGACGAGGGAGGGTGAGGGAGTCCCGTGCCGCACACAGCAGCCCAAGAGGACACGGCCTGGAGTCCCGGACACCAGCAGCAAAAGCAGGCCGACCATCGCGCACCGCTGCCCGAGGAAGACCATCTGCCACACGACCAGCTCGAGCGCTACCGGCAGCCAGAGCAGGAGCGCTTGCAGACACACCACGGGCGTGAGCACCACCGAGTGGAGGCCCCACAACAAGAGCAGCAGACTTGGCATCGCTTGCAGAAGGGGGCAGGGAGGCTCCAATAGCAGGACGGGGCAGGGGTCCACGGCGGTCAGATCTGCTAGTAGTAGGTAGCTGCAAGGCGCTGGCAGCTGCACGGGCAGGTCTACTAGCAGTCAGATCTGCAGCCACGGGAGGTTGCAAAGGATCAGGAGCATCTAGATCTGCAGTCACAGCAGCGGGAAGAGAAGGTGCAGGTGTTGGATCTGCATCATGGAAGGAGGGGGACCGAGGGCCAGCAGCAAGGGCTCCAATGGCAGATGCTGTCCCTGCGCAAAGAAGAGCTTGTGCAAATCTAGCTGGAGGAGGACAAGGGCGGGAGCCACCAGCTGCAAGGGTTTGGCCGTCCTCACATGCAGCTACAGCAGGGAGAGTGGAGGGAGGAGTCACCAAGGGACCACCTACAGCAGCTCCTTGCCCACCAGCTGAAGGTTCACTGGACACCTTACCGAGGGGTACGAGGGCCAGCCTTGGGTGGAGGCGGCACTGGCCTACCCCGGTTGAGACATCTGGTTACATTGCATGAATGTGGTGGAGCCACTCCGCTACCATTTGATCATGAGGACCCGGGGAGTGCACCAGTCAGACGTGGCATTCCCGACCCGAGTGACCGCCGAGGAGGAGCGCATGGGGCGACACTTACGCGGACTAGCTGGCTCAGTGGACTGGATTGCTCTCGCGGAGGAGTAGATCCGAGACTGGGTGCGCCGCGAACGCGAGGTACGGGCCAGAGCTGACACGGATGAGGCCTACTTGAAGGCCTATGCATGATGCTACGGGGATCAGGTCTTTCACGGCACCCGACGACCGGTAAGAACCTCTGAACCTAGTGCTTTACCTATTATGCTGACATGTTGACACTTCTAAATGCAGCTTGACCCCCAGGGGCGCATTGTAGAGCTCCAGGGTTTACTCCACTCGATCGTACAACAGCGGGACAAGCTTCTGGGCTCACTGGATCTCCTGGTAAGCCTTTACTGCTTTTCTAGCAATTATGATATGAGCTTATGAGACTGACTTACTTCAATGTGCAGTGTGTCGAGGGAGTCCAGCGCCACGGATCAGATGCCTCTTCTTCCTCTACGCAGACGCCAGCAGACCGGGCCCAGCAAGATGCGGACTTTGCCAGGGCGGTTGCGCGGGCTGACGAGGCCGAGGCTTCACTTGCCGAGAGGGTGAGTAACACAGCCCCCTTCCCTTTCAATGATATTTCTATGAATTTGACTACTCACAAATGGAATGTATAATGCAGGCCAGGGAGTTAGAGGCCGCGATGCAGGAGATGGCCCGGCTACGGGAGGAGGCAGCGGCAGCGAGCCGCTATCGCGAGGAGGCAGAGCAGGCCCGACGACAGATCCACGACCTCAAGATTGAGATACGGACCAGGGAGCGGACGGTTCGTATGATAGGACGGGGCCCTGAGCGGAGCGCGTCCCAGAGCGGTGCATGCAGCAGTTCCTACAGAGACTACTTCACCAGCTCCTCCGGTCGTCGGAGGAATGAGGATGAGGAGAGGCGCCGGCGCCGCGAGGAGGGCAGCACAGCCATGGGTCCTCCGGAGAAGAGGCGAGAGGGCGGAGGAGAGAGTGAGGGACCTGGCGAGGGCCAGGCTTGATTATGCCTTGTTGTCTTTCCTTTTTGTTTTCTTCGCACCATACGTGTACATGGAGAATTTTAGTTTATATGATGCCATGTGTTTATTTCAACAAAATGTGAGTGCTTGTGTGTAACCATAGAACTTCCCAACCTACTAATGCATTACATGAATGACTCAAGAAGGAGAGAGAGAATGGTGCGGGGGACATGACTAAGAAAAGAAGGGGTATGCAGGTTTCAGGAATTCAGTCGCGGTTCTACAACAACCGCGACATGGAGTAGCGGTCAAATGCCAGACCACGTCCAGGTGATATAAACGTAAATGTAGAAGCACTGTCGCGGTCGCATGTTGACCGCTACCTATGATCACGGTCCGGCGACGGTCTGCGTCATGAAGAAAGCAAACCAACTTGACCAGGGTAAGAGATCTAAGGGGCACAGATGCAATGCTACACAACAGAAGGAACATAACTGACAACCACATATGCATGATTGGACAGACTCACGAGACAGAATAACACGCCCGAGACAAGGACATGCGAGGCCATGCAAGACGGGACGAGGGTAAGAGAGGTGACGAATACCTTACTCAATCGATCCCGAGAGCAGGTGAAGCAGAACCGCCGGGTTCATAACTATCCAATCAAGCCTTCTCATAAAGATATCGATCAAAAGCTGAGTAAAGTTGAGTAAGGTATGAGAAAGGCACAAGCTTCAGAATAGATCAAGAGACAGGATTGACGAAGAGGATAGATCGAGTGATGAGTGTGAATTGGAGACAAGGCGAAGGATGAAGAGCGAGGAAGCTTGAACACCTGCGATCTGCACACTTAGCAAACAAATTACGTACCTATCCTCAAGACCAAATGCATGAGAAGGAAAACAAAAAATTATTTTTGGATTTTTTTTTCTTGATTTTTTCTGGATTTTCCACAATATTTGATTTTTCTGGATTTTTGAAATTTTCGATTCTTCTAAAATTTTGAAGTATTTTTTTTGTTTGAAAACATCTATTTTTTGGAATTTTGACAATGTCTAATTTTTTCTTCATCCTTTTTTTCTTTTTCTTTTTGTTCTTCTTTTTTGTTAAGATAGCAGTCTGCAGTACCGAAGGCGTGCTCAAACTACTGGCCATGGATCGTCATTCCTCCCCTCTCATTAAAGAGCTCCCTTGAGCAGGGCGTGTATGTGAGGGTGGCCCACCGCAACCAACCGCCTCTAAAGAACGGTGCCCCTACTAAGGCCATACCCGGGATACAACCCGACCTAAGAGGGAGAAACAGAAGAAAATTAGGAGACAAGCTTTGTGCAGGATGTGAGACATCAGATTCGACTTCCTTCCAAGGCACTACCCCTCAAAGAGATAGCCTGTTGCGCCGGGGCTTTACGTCTTTAATTTTTAGACCCATAGTTATTAGGCATGCATGCGACCGGGCTCATGACGTCCCGCGGGGAACTGTACTGTCACTCTTGCCATGCCTTTGATTTTCATATTTTTCATCGGTTCATTTTCTCATTTTGGTAGCCCTTATTGGCCAGATATAGCAAGAAAACTCACTTTTGAGGGTCAAGAATGCCCCTATTTGATGCCTTCTCATATTAGCGAGCGTCTAGGTTGGTCGTCTTATCCATCAATCTCTTGCCCCTACACTTGGTCGAGCAGAGAAGAGAAAAGGCCTTCGTGCATATCCAAAGTATGGCCAAAGCAGCAACGGTGCGCCTTAAAGAGATAGGCTATGGCTCGCCGTGTAGTGTGTGAAAAATCCATACTCAAAGGTCACCCTCAACAATCAGGGAAAGAAACTAGACTCCTAACACGGAGTTATCACCAGCCTAAGGATGCTGCATAAGCTAACTTTTTTTTATTTGACACAAAGTTAAGATCTAATTAAACAAAGACTCCTAAAGCCACTCAATCATGTTAAGGAATCATGTGTAGAAACAATAGAAATAATGGAAATGAAAGTACTGGAGAGGGGGATTTCTGCAGCCCACTCAAAGAGCAGCCCAACAAGACCCAACAGGGTCCAACGAGGCAAGCTCACCTGAGTGACAGCCCACAGGGCCCACTTAGGAAAGAAAAGCCCAATGAACAAACACTCGAGGAACCAACTCTCCCCGGCGGCCCCTAGGCTAGGAGGGCCCGAGTAATGGTCAGGTCACAAGGAGGGTCCGGCCCAAGCCGTTTCCATGCCCGGGAGAGACAGGCATTCGCCGAGTTATCCAACCCCTCTTTCGCCGAGCTATGCTCATCGCCCGGACAGGGCTGGCGTTTTAGAAGCTCGGCCAGACCGGATATTATCCGTTCGTGCTGCCGTTAAGAGTCTCCAACGGACAGGGGAATCAAGAAGCCGCCGGACTTCGAGGCGATAACGTTCCCATGATAAGGCCATGAAAGCCCACGTTGAGGACGTAACTCCCGCCGGAAACCCCTCAGCTTGCGGGACTCCTGAAGGCGGCGTACTATTTAAACCAGGGATACCCTCCGGTGGAAGGTAAGGGCCATTAAGGCACTCATACACCCAAACTCCTGAGCACAATCTGCTTCACCCCTCTGGTGGAGAGGAATCTCGCGCACTAGTTTTTCTCCTCCCCATTGTTGCTTCCACCACAGCTCTACTGACTTAACCATCGGAGGGTTTTTCCCCAGGGAAACCCCCTGGGCCCTCTGATACATTTCCCTGTCTTGCAGTTCATCTTCTGGTGATCCACAGCCCGCTCAGGACACAGCGCGAGATCTCACCTCTTCATCTGGCGCCGTCTGTGGGAAACGCACGAAGAGCCAAGATGGTGAGAAGAAGCTCAGGGAGGAGGTCCGCCGGCGAGAGGGGTAAGGTGGCGGCAGGAGATGGCCCCTCTAGGGCCTCACAGAACCCTCCCTCCAACGCCAGCGTCCCCACCAACGAGCCGCCGCCCCCTGCGACGGCGAGAGGGGTACCACCCAACAGTGGCGACGAGGTCTTCCAGGCCCTCAATAAGAAGCTTGACGTCCTCGTGGAGCTCATGAGGGCCCGGGCGGCAAGGGATGCCAGGTCCCGCGCCCCGTCCGGAGCCCCCCCATCGAAGTGTGTCCCAGCATATCGCCGGGGGCCGCTTCACCCTCCGCGGTCAGTAGCTCATCCGCAACAACGTTGGAGGACCCTCGCAAGCTCCACCCCCGGAGCAAGAGGCTTCCTCCACGCCCAGAAAAGGGAAATAGGGGGCGAGGCCTCCGCGCCCGGGCGTTGACGTTCCTAAGGATCGCCACGACGCTCCCCCCAGTCCCACGGCACAACCGTAGCTGGAACTATCCCTCCGACTGAGGGATTTCGAAAGACGTTTTACAGAGCAAGAGCGCGCCCTCCGCGCCCTGCAGAAAACCTCTTCCCCGGAGGACGAGGAGAAATCCCCTTTCTCCGAATACATCTTGAAGGCAGAGGTGTCTCCCAGAACCTCCATTCTGACCTTCAAGCTCTATGATGGCCAGGGCGACCCAGCCGACCACTACGACAGCTTCAACGCCCTGGTAACTCTGCATGGAACGCCGGATCCTATCAAATGCCGAGCCTTTGCGGCCACCCTGGTCCAAGGCGCTCAGGCATGGTTCCGGGCCCTCGCCCCTGGGTCCATCCGGGACTTCAGGCAATTCGGGCGAGTCTTCAAGGAAAGTTTCGCCGGGAGCGCCCCCCCAAGGTCAGTAGCGGGGCTCCTGGCCCTCAAACAGGCGCAAGGGGAAAGGCTCCGGGCTTATGTCCACCGATTTAAATCGGAAGCCCTCAGAATTCCCCGCCTGGATGTGGCCTCGGCCACGACCGCTCTGACTGGGGGCACCTGGGACGAGAATCTCCGCCGCGAACTGGTCCTCCACCCTCCCTCGACCCTTGCCGAGCTAGTGACTCTGGCACTACGCCACGCCGAGTGCGAAGAAGTACTCAGCGCTTGCCGAGACACAACCGGCTCGGGTCGGGAGGGGGACAAGAAGCGGGCCTCCGAGCCAAATCCTGGCTCGGGCAAGAAGCGCGATCGGGAAGGAGAGCGCAAACGGAAGTATGAGCGATACACCCCGTTGACCGCGCCAGTCTACGAGATCTATGAAGACATCAAAGACTCGGGACTCCTCTGCCAGCCCGAACCAATGAGATCGAAGAACCGCAAGCGCGACAGGCATTGCATGTTCCACAGCGACCACGGGCACCACACCGGCGACTGTCACCAGCTCTAAGACGAGATCGAGTGTCTCATCAGTCAGGGGCACCTGGCCCGGTTTGCAGCCGGGCGCAAAGAAGACCGAGACGCCGCCGAGGAGATCGACAATGCCCCCTGAGGGGTCCACATCAACGTCATCTCCGGAGGAACGGCATCGGGCGGCGACACCAGTCGAGGAAGGAAGCATCATGCCGAACGGGCCAGCCAGGCCTTAGAGCCCTCCAGGGGCCCGCCGAGGGAGCCCCAGGTCATAGTCTTCTCCGACCAAGACCTGGAAGGGCTGAACACCCTGCATGATGATGCCCTCGTTATCTCGGCCACAATAAACCATTGTAACGTAGATAGAGTTCTGGTTGACAATGGGAGCGCCCCCGATGTATTATCTTATGACTGTTTCCTCAAGATGGGGGAAGACCCATCCAAACTCTGCCCGATCCGAACACCCCTTTGCGGGTTTAACGGCCTGGCCACCTACCCCGAGGGAGCCCTAAGCCTGCCAGTCACCATCGGCACCCCACCCAAAACCGTTACGGTCATGGTGGACTTCATAGTGATCAAGGGTATGATAGCGTACAACGCCATTTTCGGCCAGAAAATCCTCAGCCGAATAAAGGCCGTACCATCTACCTATCACCAGAAAATGAAGTTTCCCACCAAAAATGGGTTGGGGGAAGTCCGAGGTAACCAGGCCACGGCTAGAAGGTGCTACAACATCTCGGTGGAAGCCTCAAGGCCGGACGGGAAGGATAAGGGCCCCAAGGGAGTCGAAGGAAAGACCGTAACCACCGAGCCCGCAGGCGAATTGCTAACGGTATTCCTAAACGATGACCCGGCCCTCGGAGTAAGGATCGGAGCTGACCTACCACCTAAGGAACAGCAGCAATACAAGAAATTTCTTTTTGAGTACATTCAGGTCTTTGCTTGGTCCGATGATCAACTCCCTGGCATACCTGAGAAGACCGTGATGCACAAGCTCAACCTCGACCCCACCGTGAGGCCCGTACAGCAACGGAGAAGGAAGCATGCGCCCGAGAAGCAGGCGATCATCAAGGCGCAGGTCACCAAGGGACAAGAGACTGGCCTCTTCAGACCAGTCCGGTACCCAACGTGGCTAGCCAACGTCGTCCTGGTGCCCAAAACCACAGGCAAATGGCGAATGTGCGTGGACTTCACCGATCTGAATAAGGCTACCCCCAAGGACTGCTATCCGCTACCGAGCATCGACCAATTGGTTGATTCAACCTCGGGCAACGAGATACTCAGCTTCCTAGATGCCTATTCGGGTTATCACCAGATCAGAATGAATCCAGAAGACGTCGAGAAGACTGCCTTCATCACCGACTGCGGCGTGTATTGCTACACCCGGATGCCCTTCGGGTTGAAGAATGTCGGAGCCACATATCAGCGACTGGTAAATCACATGTTCGAGGGACAGCTAGGTCGGAACGTCGAGGCTTACATCGACGACATGCTCGTCAAGACCCCCAAGGCCCAAGACCACTTCACCGACCTTGCCGAAACCTTCGGCACCCTCCTGAAGTACAACATGAAGCTCAACCCCGCCAAGTGCGCCTTTGGAGTAAAATCCGGGAAGTTCCTGGGTTTCCTGGTCACTCAGCGCGGGATCGAAGCCAACCCCGACAAAGTCCAGGCCATCCTGGACATGCGCCCGCCCACGTGCGTTAAAGACGTCCAGCGTCTGACAGGGCGTGTCGCCGCTCTCAGCTGTTTCCTGTCCCGTGCGGCCGAACGATGCTTGCCCTTCTTCAAACTGACGAGGGGACCCAAGCTAGCATCTGCTATGTTCGTATGGGATGAGGAATGCCAGACAGCATTCGCCGAGCTTAAGAAGTTCCTGGCTTCGCCACCGGTGCTCTCCAAGCCCGTCCCAGGCGAAGTCTTGCTGCTCTACCTCTCGGTGACGCCATCCACGGTCAGCTCGGTCCTAGTCAGAAATGACTCAGGAATCGAAAGACCGGTCTACTACACCAGCAAGGTGCTCAATGAGGCCGAACGAAGGTACCCCGCAACCGAGAAACTCGTGCTAGCGTTGGTTACCTCCGCAAGGCGCCTCCGACCCTACTTCCAGGGGCACCCCATCACCGTGCTAACCAACGAGCCGTTGAAGAAGATTCTGGCCCACCCCGTGGCCTCAGGGTGACTCGTCAAATGGGCCATTATGCTCGGGGCCTATGTCATCTCGTACCGGCCACGATCAGCAATCAAAGGCCAAGCGCTCGCCGACTTCATTGCCGAAAGTACCATCCCGGCCGAAGACAGGCCTCCGACCACGACCGGGCCAACCTGGGAACTGTTCGTCGATGGATCATCCAATTCGGCAGGCAGCGGTGCGGGGATCCTCCTGAGGTCCCCCAAAGGGATAGAGCTACAGTACGCCTTGAAATTCAACTTCCAGGCATCCAACAATGCTTCCGAGTACGAGGCCCTTATCTCGGGAGCACGCATGGCCCGACGGTTGGGGGTCGAGCGAGTCAGGATCCACACCGACTCTCAGCTGGTCGCAGGTCAGGTCAACGGTGAGTATGAAGCTCGGGAGGCACCCATGATCAAATACCTTCAGTTGGTCCGGAGCCTGGCCCAACAGTTCGAGGAATTTGGGGTAGTCCGGATAGCTCGGGAGCAAAACTCTCGGGCGGACGCCCTCTCTCGATTGGCCTCCTCCCTAGACCCGGAAGGTACACGATCGGTCCTCCTAGAAGAGCTAGAGCGCCCGAGCATCGACACGGAGCTCCTCGCTGTTGACTCGGCCACTCCAAGTGACTGGCGCTCCCCCTACCTGTCCTGGCTACAGGACTCCCAAGAGCCCTCCGACCCTCGGGAAGCCCGCCGAATGAAATATCAAGCTCGGCGCTTCGTCGTCCTCGACAACACTCTCTACCGAAGATCGTTCTCCGGTCCCCTCCTGAAGTGCCTCGGTCCCGACGAAGCAAGCCGAGCCATCCAAGAGATTTACCAAGGCCTGTGCGGAGCGCATGCAGGAGGTCAGCCGCTAGCCAGGATCCTGCTACGGTAGGGGTACTGGTGGCCCACCCTGCAGCGCGACTGCACGGCTCACGCACGGCAGTGCGACCGTTGCCAGCGGTTCGACCATTTGGTCCATCAGCCGGCTACGGAACTTGTCACCCTAGCCGAGCCTTACCCTTTCGCTCGGTGGGTAATCGATATCCTTGGGCCATTCCCGACGGCCCAGTCCCAGAAGAAGTTCATCATCGTCTCCATCGACTACTTCACCAAGTGGATCGAGGCCGAGGCTACGGCAAGGATCACCGAGACAGTCGTTTGGGGCTTTGTTTGGAAATCGATCATTTGTCGCTTTGGCATCCCCCGAGTGATAGTAAGCGATAACGGTCGGCAATTCGACTCTCGATATTTCCGAGACAGATGCGCCGACCTAAATATCCGCAACCACTTCACTTCGGTCGCCCACCCTCAGGCCAACGGGCTGGTTGAAAATGCCAACAAGACTATCTTAAAAGGCATAAAAACCAGACTCGACAAGGCTAAGGGTAGCTAGCTCGAGGAATTGCCTAGCGTACTATGGTCGCACCGAACGACCCCCAGGACGGCAACCGGTGAAAGCCCTTTTCAGTTGGTATATGGCACCGAAGCCGTCGTTCCATTAGAGATCGCCAATCCGTCTCTCCGAGTGATCAGCTTCTCACCCGAGGCAAACGGGCAAAAGTTGCTCGAGAACCTCGACCGAGCAGACGAACTCCGAGAGATCGCGAACGTCCGAGCAACGGAGTACCAGCACCGCCTCACTCGATACTACAACGCCAAGGTCCGAGACAGACGTTTCCAACCTGGGGACTTCATCCTCAGGAAGGCCGAAGCCTCTCGACCACTGGAGGCGGCGGGCAAGCTATCCCCCAACTGGGAAGGCCCCTACCGAGTGATCGAGACGCTCGGGAAAGGTGCGTACATGCTAGCTACAATGGAAGGGGAACCCATTCCCCGGACATGGAATGCGACCACACTACGCAGATTCTATTTCTAAAGTTGTATAGCAAGATTGAATGAAATAAAATTCCCTCTCCATTCATTCAAACAATTGTTGGTACATCAGATAGGCAAATGCCAGTACATCACATAGCAAAAAGCAAAAATCCGTCTAACACCGCTTCAAGAGGCCATCGCTCGGCTGACTCGGTCTTGATCTCCTCGCGTCCAGCCACTGACTCTGCCTCGTGTGGAAACTGGCTCGGACAAGAGGTGGTCGAGCCAGTTGGCTCGGGTGGCCCGTGACAAAGGTGACAGAGGGACTACAGAAGGAATGCCACCTTTAAACGTTGAGGAAGGCTACCTCCCAAGTTGGCAACAACCAGGAAAAAGGAGCGCTGCGAAGGCCTCCCCTCTTCCAATCTGCCAACTTCTTGGAAGGAAGGAGAGAGCAAGCAGCCCCCGAAGAGTGAAAGAAATGAAGAACAGAAGAGGGAAAAAGAGGCTGCTGGGAGAGGTTAGGAGGGAACTTGAGTCGCCTCCTCCCCTCACACGGAGGGGAGTGGCGGCAGGCACCCCTAATCCCCCCATCCGCCCTCTGCCTCGGCGTCCACCCGGAAGCCTCGCCGGAGCTAAGAAGAGGCAAATGACGTGCTTCCACACGCCGAAGCCCTCCCCAGATCCGTGCGGCGACCGTCGGACCCGTCTCGTGCACGCGCGGCGACCGTGGGATCCGTTCAACATTCCAGGACAGCGGGAGCCCGCCGCTCCCCGTCGTCGGCAGCGTCACCCTCCGCGGGACCCTCCATGCTTAGATTACAGCGGCGTAACACAGAGTGAAGAAGAAGGAGTAAGGACAGATCATCGGCGAGAATCCTTAGCGTTAAGGAGGAAGGAGCGCCCTTCGGTCTCTCTTATAGGCCAAGGGAGGCCGCACGCCTTAAATGACTCCCCCCTTTAAAACACGCCAAGGGATCCCCCTGAATGGTCACCTCCAACTCCTCGATCCCCGCCCTAGCGGGATTCACGAAGCGGCCTGACATTCAAAGCGTGAAGGAACGAAAGGACGCCCCGTCAGAAGTCTACCAAATCAGCATGCGAAAACCGCGCAGAACATATCGGCACCTCCCAACTACTCCAGATACGCCAACCAAATCACGGCAAAGATGGTACTCAAACAGAGTAAGTCGTTCATTATCACACAAAAAGGAAACTCTCTAAAAAGAGGAAAGAGAGACAAAAAGGGAAAGAGGCGAAACAAGGCAAAATACATCAGGTCTCGGGGCCACTTTGACGCTCGAGAACGGCGGAAGGGGACGCGTCATCCCCGGCACCTTCGGTGACGGTCGGCTCGGACACTGACCTCGCCTGTGCGAGAACTGTCTCGGTCGTGAGCCCTCCCGAAACGCCCGGAGCCGGTGACCCCGATGGAGGCGACCCCTCCGAATCTTCCCCGACCGACGATGAGGAGCTAGAAACCGACTCATTCAAGTCATAACGCTGGCCAAAGGGGAACTCGATCTCAGAGTTTTGCTCATCGGCGTAATTTATCGCCCGGCGATAGCCCTGCTTGAACCCCTTTCGAGCGCCCCGGCGAAGTGCTACCTCGTAATAGGGTAGGGCGGCTTCCACCAGGTCGGCCGAGTAAGCATCCGAGCTCCTATAGCGCTCGATCGCCTCCGCCTCGATCTGCCCCGCCCTTCCGATGAGCTCGACCCGAGCCCGCTCCGCCTCGGCCGCACGCTCCTCCGCCCTCGCCAGACGCTCCTCTACCTCGACCATCCTCCGCTCGGCTTCGCTCGCACGCTCCTCCGCCCGGGCCCGGTCCACCTCAGCCTCAGAGCGGAGGCGCTCCGCCACCTCCGCCCGATCTAGCAGCTCGGCGCGTTCGAGCTCCCAGCGATTGTCTAGCTCGAGGCGACGCAGACGCTCCTCCTCCAGGGATCGGCTTGTCCTCTCAAGGGACTCTTGGGTCTTGGCGAGCTGTTCGGTCAGCACCCCGGCTTCCAATCGGCTCGCCCGCGCCACCTCCCGGAACGCGGAAAACTCCTTCCGGAGCCCCTCATGCTCCCCCTTGAGTCGAGCCAGTTTCCTCTCGCATCCCCCAAGGGCCCAGGCGAGGTTCGACCGCTCCGCCTCCGTCCGGGCGTGCGCCTCCGACATCAAAGCCGCTGACCGAGCTATGACTAGGCCGCCCTCCATCAGAACATCAAGGATCCCAGGGGGGTGTTGCGCCTTTCTCCCCCCTTCGTCCTTGCGGCAATCGACCGGCAGACCCGATACAGGTCGCCCGTAATACCGAGCCTTTCCAAGGGCTCCGGCAGAGGGAACCGCTCCGCCCTGGGCACCCCGCCAGAAGGCTCTGCTCGAGCGACGGAGCTGACCGCCTCGCGCACCACGGTCGGTTGGGGTTGCGACGCCTCCCCGGGCGAACCCCCAACCTCGACCGGCGCCGCGGGATCGACCGCACCGGGAACTTCAAGCACTTGGGGCTGCAACGCCCTCGCGGGCGAACCCCCAGCCCTGTCTATCTCGGCCCGCACCTCGCCGACCGAGACATCACCGACTCCGACCGATCCCCCGGTCTCAGCGTCAACTACTTCAACATCGGCCCCCTCTACCCCCGTGGGGGGGAGAGCCGACCCATCGCCGCCCTCTGAAGGTCCCCCGGTCTCCTCGGCCCCCTCTCACCTGGCAGGTGGGGGAGCTGGCCCCGAGAGGTCGGCCCCATCTTGCCCCCGAGAGGGGAGCGCCGTCGAGCCAGAGTCACCCCCGACGGTAGTAGGAAGACCTGCCTTCTTGGCCCGTTTCCTGGCCTTCGCGGCCTCCCGCAACTTTCCCGCTGTGGGATCCTTGCGCTTTGTACCAGTTGGTCGTGAAGATCCCTCGGGGGCCACCCCCTTGCCCTTATCTCGGGCTTGGGCGCGACCCGCAGAAGCATCTGGTTCGTCGGCCGCCGAGTCATCTCCCAGATCAATGACCTCAGCAGCTTCCTCCAGAGGTTCCCGCCTCACGTCTGCAACAAAGGAAGAAGACCCGGTCAGGAGAAAGAAAGTAACTACCACCCCAGGAGAAGAACCTCGAGAGCGGTACCTGTCGACGTCAACCGCGTAAGAAAACACCGTTCGATGTTCTCCGGCGTCACCAGCTCCTCGGTCGACTGGCGGTTATCCAGCAGACGAGCGGCCTGCCGCTCCACGTGGGGAGGGAACTCCTCCTGGCGAGGGGGAAGATTCGGATGAAAATTGGGCGAGACCAGACATCTCCAAGACTCGTCCGTCGCCTCCGCCTTCACCCAGAAGAATTGGGTCTTCCACCCCTTGTGCGAGGAGTCCTTCGCTGCGAGTGAGATGCAACTCCTGTTCCTCCTCGCCTGGATAAAGTAGAAGCCCTTCCCCGCCGACGGGTGCGCTTTCAACTCGAAAAAATAGTGAAAGAGGTCCAAGGAAGGAAAAATGTCGTGCTGACGACAGAGAATCCGAAAGGCGGAAAGAAGGAGATACGAGTTGGCCACCAACTGAATAGGCACCAACCGGAAAAACTCGAGAAGCTTAAGTACAAAAGGCTCGAAGGGAAGGCGGAACCCACTCTTCCAAGCCAGAAGAAAAGTGCAAATGTGCCCCGTACGGTTGTCCAGACTCGTCTCATACGGGGCGACGGCAGCAAAGCTGTACCTGAGAGGCAAGCGAAAATGATGCTCCAGCTTCCTCACCTCGGCTTCCCCCAACTCACTGCAATTGGGGATGGGCTCCCGCCTCACCTGCTCGATTTCCAAAGGTAGATCCGCCATCGAGCTGGAAGATGATACCTCGCGCGAGCTCGAAGACTCCGGGGGGGAAGGAAGTTGCCGGACCGCCTCCGCGGTTATCCTCGCCAACTCCTCAAACGCCGCCGCAAGACTTTGCGTCTCCACTGTGCTCTCACGGCGCATCAAGGAGCCCCAGAAGCAAAGAAACTAAGGAAAGCCTAAAACCCTGAGAAGCCTAGAACGACGAACAGCGCCCAACGCCTATAAAACCCTAGAGGAAGGCGGCGCGTCGTTCCGTGCTCCGAGAAAAGGGGGGCCCCTTCTTTTCAAATCCGTCAGGATCATCATTACGGGCCCAGGCGACCACTACACGTGGCTCCATAACGCCAAACAGAATTCCACCCACCTGAGCCACGCCGGTCCAAAGCCTCAAAAACTACTCGACCGAGCCTCCATGGCTCGGGAGTAGGAGGGGGACAAGTGGAGAGGGGGATTTCTGCAGCCCACTCAAAGAGCAGCCCAACAAGACCCAACAGGGTCCAACGAGGCAAGCTCACCTGAGTGACAGCCCACAGGGCCCACTTAGGAAAGGAAAGCCCAATGAACAAACACTCGAGGAACCAACTCTCCCCGGCGGCCCCCAGGCTCGGAGGGCCCGAGTAATGGTCAGGTCACAAGGAGGGTCCGGCCCAAGCCGTTTCCCCGCCCGGGAGAGACAGGCATTCGCCGAGCTATCCAACCCCTCTTTCGCCGAGCTATGCTCATCGCCCGGACAGGGCTGGCGTTTCAGAAGCTCGGCCAGACCGGATATTATCCGTTCGTGCTGCCGTTAAGAGTCCCCAACGGACAGGGGAATCAAGAAGCCGCCGAACTTTGAGGCGATAACGTTCCCACGATAAGGCCATGAAAGCCCACGTTGAGGACGTAACTCCCGCCGGAAACCCCTCAGCTTGCGGGACTCCTGAAGGCGACATACTATTTAAACACGGGATACCCTCCGGTGGAAGGTAAGGGCCATTAAGGCACTCATACACCCAAACTCCTGAGCACAATCCGCTTCACCCCTCTGGTGGAGAGGAATCTCGCGCACTAGTTTTTCTCCTCCCCATTGTTGCTTCCACCACAGCTCTACTGACTTAACCATCGGAGGGTTTTTCCCCAGGGAAACCCCCTGGGCCCTCTGATACGTTTCCATGTCTTGTAGTTCATCTTCTGGTGATCCACAGCCCGCTCAGGACACAGCGCGAGATTTCGCCTCTTCAAGTACGTTTCTTGCACAAAATAAAGATACCTTTGCAAATCCATGGCGTAGAAATCATCATCCTGAAGCGATCTCGATCATCAAGCTTTGAGGAGCGCGAGTCGCTTTGTATTCCTTGCTTGTCAGTATAAATGATGAAAGGAGGGTAGTGATTTGATTCCTCGACACAGAGGAGTGGTAGACATCATACTGGACGAAGAAGGGATAAAAAGGAAGAGAGACGAGGGCTAGAACTCCCTCGTTAAGGCACTGAGGCCCTGATAACAAAGAACCAGCTACAGAATAAATAGGGACTAACTGAGATCAAGACGGGCTAAAGCCTCGGAAATAGCATGAAAAGGGGTAATGATCCCGAAAGGGTGAGACAGAAAGAATAGACGAACCTGTTGGGTTACGTGCACCCCTCCTTGTCTTTGACAATAGTTTTGCTGATTCTAACATATTGTGTGTTTTATGCTTAATGGCATTTCGATGACAAACAAACTCAAACAAACTAACACGATGATCTTTTGCATTGCAGGATTGGAATCAAATGATGAATATCATTTTGGGAGTCAAATGGTTAATGGACAAGCTGCTTGCTATCCACAACTGATTTCTGTTTTACATGCCTCTCATGGATATTGATGTATTTGGTTTGAATAAGTTTCATGCATAGCAAATACATGGTCTATGAGTGAAAGACATTATTATGGTGCTTGATAGATAGCATATTGCATTTGATAATTGGATGAGGAAATCATGTTCCTAAGTAGATTTTTCACATGTGTTTCATATGACTTTACCATGGTTCAAACATGTATATTCCTCTTGAGAATGAGTTAAGTTCAAACTGGTTTTGATTGTGCTTAGATTGGAAATGATTCATATTCTCTTAATTGAGTTAAGTTGCTACTTGAGGAGTTAATGTTTTCAAAGTTCTTTATGCATGTCTTGAGGAGGTGTTAAAGATGAAAATGTGTTCAAAGCATTTATGTGCCTCATGCTTATGCTGTCATTTTCATATTTCATGTCATTTGGGTTTTGGTCGCAAAACTAGCTCATTATGCTAATGCATGACCCAAATATTTTGATCTCGATCTAACCATGTGTTTATTCATTGTTTCAGGTTAAAATATCATGGTTGATCATCATGAGACTTTGGTAACATCTAAATATTTATTTCCCCATGTTTTAACTGAGGTTTTTGAAGTGGCTTCTAGATGAAAATGCTTTCTCTAAATCTTGTGTAAACAAGTTTGTTTGATGCATGCATTTGTTGAAAACATGTATGAATTGGTGATTCAAACTTTGGCAAAAGATTTGGATTGATTTCATGGAGATATCTTTATGTTTGGTTTGAACTACTTTTATAACTCATGTTGACTCATGCGTGCTGTGCATGAGTTTTTACATATTGACTCATGCGTGCTGTGCATGAGTTTTTGGAGCCTTCAGGTGGATCATATTCATAGTGTTTTGATTGGGGTCAAAATCCCTTTTTCATGCACTTGACTTATATTGACTGCATTTCAAGTGGGAAGTTTGCTCTTATTGTGAAAATGATGTGTTTAATACTTACATTTGTTGAACGAGGTCTAAAAGTGCTAACATCTTGTTTTCAATGCATAGTCATTTGATTTACATGTTGAATGAGGAGGAATGATTTTTGGTTGGACATAAATTGATGTCATTCGGGTTTAGAATGAGTTCTCTTGCAAAATCATCATGACGATTTAGTTACATGCAAACCAATTTATTTAACTTGCTCTTAATCATTTAATTTCATGTTGAATGGTTGAATTCATTGGCTTGCATGTTTAGGTCATTAGATGACCTTTTGAAATCTCTTTTTCATGTCTCATGGCAAGTGGGTCGACCCCCCTCACTAGATGGGTCGACCCCTGTGCAGAAAATGGCCAAATAGGCTTCTAGAACAAAGTGGGTCGACCCCCCTCACAAAGTGGGTCGACTCCTATAAACCAGTTTGTAGAAATTGATTCTGGAGCAAAGTGGGACGTCCCACTTTGCTAGATGGGACGTCCCATCTACTGTTCACGCGTCCGTGCGTGAAAGTCGTGGGCCACCGTAGCCCATCCAAATGGACTCCGATTGGGGTGAAATTTTACCCTAATACCCTTGGGTTACTAATAAACATATTAGGGTGGTTTTGTTAGGGTTTTGCAAGGGTATTGTGGTCTTTTGCTCAACTTATCCTTATGATATATATAACATGCGAATTTGGAAGAAAAGAGGGGAGAAACTCTTACATGCTAATATTTCCTTGTTGTTTTGTAGGAAAAGAAAGAGAGAAAGGAGTGGAGCTGAAGAAAAATGTGGATATCATCTACATCCAGGAGGAGTTTGCAATTGTGATAGAAGGAAGAAAGGAGCGGAACGAAAAGACGAACGCGTGGACGTTCTCATCGTCGATATCCGGCTACCCTCCGACTTGGGGATAAGAGAAGATCTTCTACAACCTCTCTCTGCTCATGGAGAACTACTTCCACATCTTGTTTACATCTTCTTGAGTCATCTATTTTCGATTTTCAAGGGTTTCTATCCTTTTAGCTGAGCATAGATAAATATTTTGGGTGTTCATTGTATATCCTTTTATTTTATCAAACTCGGAAAGTCATAGTGTGTGGGCGGAGTTGTATCTCTGCATGTGTGGGTTTATTGTGGGGAAAGTTTCCCCGTGGATTGTTGTGTGTTGACGGAGCTGCGTCTCCTTGTGGATTTAGTGTCCGGGGCGTGCTCCCCGATTCGGTGTGTGGGTGTGTGTGCTGCGGTGGCAGCGTGTTGGGGATTTTCCCCGTGTGTGGATATTGCTGCGGAAGCAGCGTGTGTGTGTGGTTGGGGTTCGTCCCCGTGTTGCTACGAAAGTAGCGTGTAGTGAAGCCTCACCCGGTTGGGTGAGGGGTGGACGTAGGGAGCCCTCGTGGTCCCGAACCACCTAAAAATCTCTGTGTCCTTTGTGAATGCCTGTGCGATTATCTTTTTCTTCTATCTCCCTTCACAGGTTAATTTAATAGATTTTTACTCACTACACCACTGCACACTGCTACTTCTGTTTTCTATGTTAGGCATAATTTTGTCTAACGGTTGCATTGTGATTACGAGTGAGATCGGAAAGATCGAGAGAACCTGTTAATTCTCATGTTTGTTTAGGCTAATCAAACAGTTGATTTTAATTCCACCGTGGTCAGTTAAGAGAATTTTTTAAATCCGCCATCAAGGTCAAGGGGACAATTCAACCCCCCTTCTTGTCCGCCATCCAGTCTGGGCCAACAATTAGTATCAGAGCCCAGTCTCTGATTTTTTAGCGGACCTTGCGGTCTAGGAGAAACGATCTTTTTATGATGGCTAATCTGAACTCTGTTCCTGTCTTTGATGGTTTTAATTATATATCTTGGATTGAAAAATTTACTATTTGGATTTCTGATATTGATCCAAAACTCATGAAATTAATCTCTAATGGTCCACATGTCTTACCCAAAAATGAACTAAGGTGGACTGATGAACATAGGAAAATGAATTCTGATAATCTTTTTGCTTTGAAAGCTCTTAATGCTGCAATTGACTCTAACAAATTTCCGTGTGTTCTTGATTGTAGCTCGGCCAAAGAAATCATGGATCAACTGATCAAGGTTCATGAAGGAGGGCTAGTGGATGCTTGCATGATGGCTAATAGCAAGGATGATCATTCAAGCTTAGAGTCTAAGGAGGTAAGCTCTGACTCTGAACTTGATGAAATCTCATTTGAAGAATTCTTGGAAGCATATGATGAACTATCGAGTAAGTACAAGAGATTGAAATCTGAAAATAAGAATTTGAAAAAGAAAATTGAAAGCTGTCACGTTGATAATTCTTCATGTGAAAAATGCATTGAGTTTGAAAAGCTAGTTGAGTCACTTGTCTATGAGGTGGACAATCATAAAGAAACCATTTCATGTTTAACAACTGAAAACAAATCTTTAAAGACTGAAATTTTGGAACTTCAACAAATAAAAGAAGACAATGAAAAGCTGAAAATATTGAATTCCGCTATATCTGAAAAACTGCTTCTTTTGGAAAATGGAAAAGCTACTTTGAATGCTGAATCTGAAAAGTTGAAAGAACTAAGAAAGGAAATTGAAAGCCTCAGGAACATAAATGATAAATTTGAATGTGATAAAGCCTTGAACAAAATTGTTGGTGAAAATGTGAGTTTTCAAATGAGTGAACTTGAACACACCTCTATGAACACAAATTCATTTGAAAAATTCTAAAATGAAAATAGTGCTTTATTGTTTCAAATTTCATTGCTTGAAAGTAAATTGAAAAGTCTTGAAAAAGTTGAAAAAGGTAAATGTGTGATTTCTGATGATTGTGACAATTCGCATGGTCTTGAACAAGAAATTGAAAGTCACAAAGTTATCAATTCCTTGTTGAATGAGAAAATTGCATCTTGTGAAGAAGAATTGGCTAGTTCTGAAATCTATATTATGTCTTTGCAAAATGAAATCAAAGTTTTGACTGAATCATTGTCCGTGCATGATAAAGAAAATCAAAATCAGAAAATTGTTGATCATCGCTCTTGTATGCATGAAAAACATCCATCTGTTGAACATGCTTATGCATCAAGAAAAAGAAGGAATGTCTCATGTTACTATTGCGGCAATTTTGGCCATGATATGTACGAATGCTCTCTAATGCAATCTGATGATAATGAGGCAATAAAGTCACAACTAAAAGTTGTTGATGATTTTAAAATTCCTGAAAAACCAAAGAAGAAAAACCTCCATGTTCATTGCTATTATTGTGGTCTACATGGCCATGTTATGGAGGATTGTTTCATGAAGAAAGTTGATGATGAATGGTTTGCCAACAAGAATTTTTCATGTTATTATTGTGGTGAACAAGGACACATGATGGATAATTGTTTCTTAATGAAAAATGATGAGAAATTATCCATGAAAAGAATATCTTTCTACTGCTATTATTGTGGTGAGAATGGTCATTCTATGGATGATTGTTCCACAATGAAAATCGATGATGAGTGGTATGAAAGGAAAAACAAGAAAAATATATTTGTTCATGCTAGGACTAACCCCTCGGGACCCAAGATGGTTTGGGTACCCAAACATCCAACTTGAGAATCTGTTTTGCAGGGGTACCTTGAGGTCGAAGAAATTAATAAATATTGGGATCTAAGGTGAGGAACAAAAATGATTTGTTTTGAAACTTTGTCTCACTTGGTTCTCTTTAAAAAATCTGAAAAAGGTAAAATTTATGTTTTGAGAAAAATGCTTCCAACTTGGTTCACTGGTTATGGTATCTTTTGAAATCTTAGAATTTTTGAGTTCCATGTCAGAATGACTTGATCACTTCTATTTTCACTCCATGTGAATAAATTCTGTCTTCAAATACTTTACTCTTCTCATAAAGTGTTTTCACACTTATAATCAACTCTTGTAAATAAAATTTGGTTTGAATGCTTCTCATTGTGCATAGAGTTTTCAAACTCTTACTTACGTTTTGTAAATAATCACTCACTTGTGCATACATAGATCACATGCTTAAGTTGCATAAAACATGCTGCACATATCATATACATCCTCACTTGCATACATTTGCACTTGCTTGCATACATTTGCATATTCCTCATATTCGTGTGCTTGATTGCTATGATTTTTCGGTATATAAAAAATGGTGTTTGTGGAAGGTTGGATTATGTCTAGCCAGAAGCTTTCACTATGCGTGATGGTGATCTTCGACCTATGTTCCCCGCCGCGTACCGAAAATCACTTTGTTTGAATAGTTTGCTATATCCTTGCTTGAATGCATGTATATAATTTTAGAACACAATTCCTTACAAATCTTCTAAGACCTCACCTCCTTGCTATATAAAATGAAGTGATTTTAATCATTTGTGAAAAGTGACATATACAAAGGAGGATGATTCATTTCAACTGTGCATACATTTAGGGGGAGTCATAACTGTGTATAGGCAAATTCATCTTCTACATCCAAAGCAATTACCCATATATTATTCCAAAATGATGCATATGACTTTGATTGATAAGGATTTCAGAAATTCTTTTTAACACTTCATGGGAAACAAATTTCTACATGAAAATTGAGAGAATCGTGAGGAAAAAGCTGCTTACCACGCATGCTTAAATAAGTGGTATGTCTAACTGAGTAGCCGGGAATCTCCACTAAAATAAATGAGGAAACTCGCGTCGAAAGGTGAAACAAGATCCACATTTTGTGATGAATCCTAGTAAGCCGGGAAACCCCATTGAGACACATGAGGTGACTCGCGTCGAACAGTGAAATCCAATAAAATAAAAACAAAAAGGGGTTGAGCGAAGCTACCAATAGTCGAGGATCAAAATGGAAGTGTAGGAAGGAAATAACCCTCTAGTGTTTTCTAGAAACTCTGCTAATATCCATATAAACTTGAAGTTCATTGCTCATTTACATAAATTTCAATTGGGTATTTTTGTGATGATTGTATATCTTGAATTTATTCTTATCATGGCTTATGTAGTACCTTGCATATATGAATGCACTACCTTTTTTTTTATTATGGTTCATATTTCACATTTTAATTTTGAATGAACTGTTCTTTTGCTATCCCCTTACCCCATTAAGGGGGAGCTATAGTACTGTATGTGTGCTTAACTCCAATGCATGCTTGCTTGTTTGCTTGCTTGCATACTTCATTTCACATTTAAGTTTGCATAGATGCATCTTTAGGTTACATAATCCCATTGTCTGTTGGCTTTTGTTCTTGACAATTGGGGGAGAATAATGTGCTTTTTAGCATTATACACTGTGTGCATAGCTAGGTTTTATTTCTGCATATAGGTTAGTTAAATCACACACTTGTGAAAAATTAGTTTTACATATAATGAAAAATTCAAAATTCAAAAAAATTGACCATTTTGCATTGAATTCACATACCTGTTGATTGTATGTCAAATTCCAAACCTTTGCGTGGTTCATAGTTCATACTCTTCCCTTCACGGGAAGTTAATTGCTGGGTTCGTGTGCTCATTTTTTTTTAATTCATACTTACCCTTGCGTCCCCCACTTTTTGATAATGTCAAAGGGGGAGAGAGAGTTTGGTGGCCACAATATATTGTCATCATCAAAAAGGGGGAGATTGTTGGGTTACGTGCACCCCTCCTTGTCTTTGACAATGATTTTGATGATTCTAACATATTGTGTATTTTATGCTTAATGGCATTTCGATGACAAACAAACTCAAACAAACTAACACGATGATCTTTTGCATTGCAGGATTGGAATCAAATGATGAATATCATTTTGGGAGTCAAATGGCTAATGGACAAGCTGCTTGCTATCCACAACTGATTTCTGTTTTACATGCCTCTCATGGATATTGATGTATTTGGTTTGAATAAGTTTCATGCATAGCAAATACATGGTCTTTGAGTGAAAGACATTATTATGGTGCTTGATAGATAGCATATTGCATTTGATAATTGGATGAGGAAATCATGTTCCTAATTAGATTTTTCACATGTGTTTCATATGACTTTACCATGGTTCAAACATGTATATTCCTCTTGAGAATGAGTTAAGTTCAAACTGGTTTTGATTGTGCTTAGATTGGAAATGATTCATTGCTTATTCTCTTAATTGAGTTAAGTTGCTATTTGAGGAGTTAATGTTTTCAAAGTTCTTTATGCATGTCTTGAGGAGGTGTTAAAGATGAAAATGTGTTCAAAGCATTTATGTGCCTCATGCTTATGCTGTCATTTTCATATTTCATGTCATTTGGGTTTTGGTCGCAAAACTAGCTCATTATGCTTATGCATGACCCAAATATTTTGATCTCGATCTAACCATGTGTTTATTCATTATTTCAGGTTAAAATATCATGGTTGATCATCATGGGACTTTGGTAACATCTAAACATTTATTTCCCCATGTTTTAACTGAGGTTTTTGAAGTGGCTTCTAGATGAACATGCTTTCTCTAAATCTTGTGTAAACAAGTTTGTTTGATGCATGCATTTGTTGAAAACATGTATGAATTGGTGATTCAAACTTTGGCAAAAGATTTGGATTGATTTCATGGAGATATCTTTATGTTTGGTTTGAACTACTTTTATAACTCATGTTGACTCATGCGTGCTGTGCATGAGTTTTTGGATTGCCTTCAGGTGGATCATATTCATAGTGTTTTGATTGGGGTCAAAATCCCTTTTTCATGCACTTGACTTATATTGACTGCATTTCAAGTGGGAAGTTTGCTCTTATTGTGAAAATGATGTGTTTAATGCTTACATTTGTTGAACGAGGTCTAAAAATGCTAACATCCTATTTTCAATGCATAGTCATTTGATTTACATGCTGAATGAGGAGGAATGATTTTTGGTTGGACATAAATTGATGTCATTCGGGTTTAGAATGAGTTCTCTTGCAAAATCATCATGACGATTTAGTTACATGCAAACCAATTTATTTAACTTGCTCTTAATCATTTAATTTCATGTTGAATGGTTGAATTCATTGACTTGCATGTTTAGGTCATTAGATGACCTTTTAAAATCTCTTTTTCATGTCTCAAGGCAAGTGGGTCGACCCCCCTCACTAGATGGGTCAACCCCTGCACAGAAAATGGCCAAATAGGCTTCTGGAACAAAGTGGGTCGACCCCCCTCACAAAGTGGGTCGACCCCTGTAAACCAGTTTGCAGAAATTGATTCTGGAGCAAAGTGGGACGTCCCACTTTACTAGATGGGACGTCCCATCTACTGTTCACGCGTCCGTGCGTGAAAGTCGTGGGCCACCGTAGCCCATCCAAATGGACTCCGATTGGGGTGAAATTTTACCCTAATACCCTTGGGTTACTAATAAACATATTAGGGTGGTTTTGTTAGGGTTTTGCAAGGGTATTGTGGTCTTTTTCTCAACTTATCCTTATGATATATATAACATGCGAATTTGGAAGAAAAGAGGAGAGAAACTCTTACGTGCTAATATTTCCTTGTTGTCTTGTAGGAAAAGAAAGAGAGAAAGGAGTGGAGCTGAAGAAAAACGTGGATATCATCTACATCCAGGAGGAGTTTGCAATTGTGATAGAAGGAAGAAAGGAGTGGAACGAAAAGACGAACGCGTGGACGTTCTCATCGTCGACATCTGGCTACCCTCCGACTTGGGGATAAGAGAAGATCTTCTACAACCTCTCTCTACTCATGGAGAACTACTTCCACATCTTGTTTACATCTTCTTGAGTCATCTATTTTCAATTTTCAAGGGTTTCTATCCTTTTAGCTGAGCATAGATAAATATTTTGGGTGTTCATTGTATATCCTTTTATTTTATCAAACTCGGAAAGTCATAGTGTGTGGGCGGAGTTGTATCTCCGCATGTGTGGGCTTATTGTGGGGAAAGTTTCCCCGTGGATTGTTGTGTGTTGACGGAGCTGCGTCTCCTTATGGATTTAGTGTCCGGGGCGTGCTCCACGATTTGGTGTGCGGGTGTGTGTGCTGCGGTGGCAGCGTGTTGGGGATTTTCCCCGTGTGTGGATATTGCTGCGGAAGCAGCGTGTGTGTGTGGTTGGGGTTCGTCCCCGTGTTGCTACGAAAGTAGCGTGTAGTGAAGCCTCACCCGGTTGGGTGAGGGGTGGACGTAGGGAGCCCTCGTGGTCCCGAACCACCTAAAAATCTCCGTGTCCTTTGTGAATGCCTGTGCGATTGTCTTTTTCTTCTATCTCCCTTCACAGGTTAATTTAATAGATTTTTACTCACTACACCACTGCACACTGCTACTTCTGTTTTCTGTGTTAGGCATAATTTTATCTAACGGTTGCATTGTGATTACGAGTGAGATCGGAAAGATCGAGAGAACCTGTTAATTCTCATGTTTGTTTAGGCTAATCAAATAGTTGATTTTAATTCCACCGTGGTCAGTTAAGAGAATTTTTTAAATCCGCCATCAAGGTCAAGGGGACAATTCAACCCCCCTTCTTGTCCGCCATCCAGTCGGGGCCAACAGAACCATAAGAAGATTGTGGCAAAGATAAGGGGGAAGAGGAGTGATCATCCGACGTGGTCGGAGAAAAGGAATTAGAATCACCCGACAGGGTCGGGGAAGGAGAATGAGAATCATCCTCCAACGACGGGGAAAGAAAATGATAGTCACCCAATATGATGGAAGAATAATGGTCACCCGACAGGGCCGGGGGAGAAAAAGGATAATCACCCGGCGTGGTCGGGGAGAGAGAACGTGGACTAGAATCAGGGGATAGCCGGAGAGTGGAATCAGAGGAAGACGCTAGCCGAGGCCGAGACTGGCGAGGAGATGGAGAGTTCGGAGGCTCCGGATAAGAAAAGGGTGAACAGGGATTCGCGGATTCGAGATGGGAGAAGAGAATTGTGGAGAGAGAATTAGGAGAAGGAAGATACACCACCCAGGGGTGGGAACCGAGCAGAAGAAATGATGAGTGAGATGAAGAAGAAGGAAGGAAAGTGGACCCCTGAGTGCACAACTGACGGCCCCTATACTTGCTCTGTCGCCTCTTCCTGGCCGAAATCTGTTTGCAACAACTCCGGCTGATGCGAGCTCGGGCCTTTAAGCATCTCAACCTAGCATGTCTTCTCAAGTAACGGGTCCACCTAGCAGACGGCCTTGCCTGACTATGCACATGCTATCTTGTTGGGACAGTTGCCCCTAGTCGTGCGGTGCTAACCATGAAAGGACATTCTTGAATAAACAACTCCTCAACTGGACAAAGATCGACAAACCAGGATGTCTTGTTGCTTGGCATCAATGGCCTGAGATTAGGCCTCTCGACTCGGTAATCGGGCCAGAAGTGTGATTCCCTCGTCAAAAGTGCAGGGTGAAACTAAGGGAGGATGATGCATGGCGTTGACGTGGCCGGCACACTAATAAACCGAGGGAGGTTAGACAATGAGTGTCGAATGCCCCTTGACAGTCCTGAAGATACGGCCAATTGCCCGTTGAATACAGACCTCATTAAACTCTCGGCGGCCGTATGGGTCAGCATAATCTGGGTAAAGAACTTTTTTGGGCCAGTGAACTGAAGGGCAATCAAGCGAGAGGTGATAACAACATCAATAGTGAATTCTCCGACGAGCAAAGAGATTGCCATCGGCCTCGCCTGCGAAGAAACTAGCACTAGCATCGAGGAGCCTCTCCCGACCACCGTCTTCGAACATGAATGCCCCTGGTCCCTAAGGTAGCCAAGAATCCAGACTCGGATTGGCATGCAACAAATGAACTGTCGAACCTTGGCATGTATGATCAAAGCCTGACCTAACTTATCACATCCCCTGATTCCGAGGGGCACCGGGGGTAATGGGCACCTGCTCCGCGAGGTGAGAAGTGGTAATGCAAGCGATGGTGGAATAGTGATGGTGATGGACATGGGTGGAGGTAAAGGCAAAGGTGTGGGTGTGGGTTTGGGCTCTGCCTGCTCAGGCTCGGATGTCGATGGCGAAAGGGGAAGTGAAGGGGGTGGAGAAGGTGGTGGCGGTGAAGAGGACGGTAAAGGTGGTGGAGATGGTGAAGAGGATGATGAAGGTAATGAAAGTGGCGAAGGGGGTAATGTGGTTGATGGAGGTGGTGAAGGCGAAGGAGAAGGAAGTGAAGATAATGAAGGTAGGGATGGAGGTGATGTGGCCAAGAGGGGTGATAAAAATGAAGGAGGAGGAGAGGAAAGTAGTGGCGTAGTGGGGAAAGTGGCAGGTGACGGCACTCTTCGGCGTACCTTTACAACACGTCGAGAGGCGTTGGGGATAGGTATGGTGGCGGAAACGGAGGGCGGTAGAGAGGTTGCCTAAGCAGAGGCTGAGGTAGGTGAAGGTTGTGGGGGAGATGGGATGGGGGAAGAAGGTGTGGGTAACGGAGCAGGTACCTTATCAACTGAAGAAACACCAGGATGCCCCGAGTCTTGAAGTGGAGATGGCTGCATAGGCGGCACGGCTTACTGCTGCTATCGTTTGTTGTGAAGATCCAAAATAACTTGGCGCACGACAGCCCAATCAATCATCTTCTTTCCTTCCAAACTGTAGACAAGTTCCCGGAACTCGGGGCAGTCCTCGACCAAATGCCTCTGCTAACAATGAAACTCACAAAAATGGGGTAAATTCCCGACCACAGGCAGGCAAGACATAACAAGAGGGAGTTGCAACGCGTGGGTGGCCATCAACGCCCTGAACACATCCGTAAAAGATTCCGGCAATGGAGGAGTACGAACCTGTTTCAGGCAAGGTGGATGCCAAGGGGTGTGGAAAGGTAGTGGTGATGGGAGTGGAGGTTGCGTAGGCAAGGGGAATTGCATAGGTGAAGGCAGAGGGCTAGTGAGTGAATGAGGTGGAGGTGTGAAGGGAGCAAAAATGTAATGGACGACATCCACCCGTGCTGGGTGTGACTTTCCTTGACCAGAAGGGGAGGGGTGTGGGGAGATAAAATAGCGGAGGGCTGACTCGTGAAGGGATATGAAGTGGAGGGACATGGGGAGGTATGTGGGTAAGTGGGAGCAGAAGGGCGACTCGTGGAGGCTGGTGGAGGGATGGTGTATGTGGAAAACGAAGGTGGAGGAGACTCGTTGTCAAGGAAAACTGGGAGCTGTTGGCTAATGAAGCGGGCTCGACTATATAGTTGCTGCCAGGAGGTAATATCGTTCAGAGATAAGATGCATTTGAGCTTGGGCGTTGCATTGGAAATAATAATTTTAATCTGCTCGCCCTCCGGAATATGCCCTGGAACTTGCCCGGCCAGGCGACGCCAGCGGTCGGCAAATGCAGAGAATTCCTCGCCGGGCTTCATCTTCTCCTGGGCCAAATCAAACATGGAGTACTTAGGCCCCACCTGGTCTCGATACTGCTGAATGAACCTTTGTTGCAAAGCTTGAAAATTGACCACCTGCTCTTGCGGCAACGTGAAGAACCAATCCTTGGACGAGCCCTCTAAAGCTAGACCAAACAAATAGGCCATCAGGTGTTGGTCGTGCTAAAATTGGGCCGACTCATATAAAAACTCCTTCAAATGCACATACGGGTCACCAACTCCATCGTAACGACGATATGTCAGAATCTGGGAGCGTGGTGGAAGCTGAAGACCCTGAAAGGAAAATGGAATATCCAAGGAGGTTGAAGGATTAATTTGACGTTGCAATTCATCAAGTTGGCGTTGGGTCTGAATGATCATCTCCTCGGTGGGAAGGGTCCGAGAATAATATGGGCCAGCCTGAGCGAGAGAGGGTGGATTTAGACCAGGATAATGATGATGGGCTGCATAAGGAGATCCGGCCGGAGATGAAGATAAGCCCCTTCCAGGAATGGAAGAAAGTATGGGCCTGGGAGGATCATAAGTGTGGGAATGAGGACCGATTGGGCCCACAGCAGTACGGGCAGGATAAGAAGGCACGTTAAAGGAATAGGGTCCATTTGAGGAATAGGGAGATGGGCCCGCATGGGAAGAGGAATCCGCACGGGGGTAAGAGGATGGAGAAGTATAGGATGGAGGAGAGAAATGCTCCATGAGGGAATGGAGACTTTATACACTGAACTTCAAAGAATTACAAGGATGGAAATGAACCCAAGACGAATGCAACTAAATGAAGGGACGCACAAAAATGAGTAAGCCTAAATGGGTCTAATCGAAAAAGGATATGGATGCACCACACAATGGGCTCACACAAACCCAAGGTTTCATTGGCAGAACGATGTGGACACAACACACAATGGAGGGGAGAGATTAGAGAAGAATCAACCAATTACACAATCAAGTTATGAATGATGCACGAAATTTTTTTATAAATTCCCTTTTAGGACCTTAGTGGATTAATTAAGCCATGAATTCACTCAGCCACAAGGTACCTAACCAGGGCGGGGGACGGGAAACTGATAGACTCTAAAAGACTCTCTCTCTCATGGATGCAGACCCTAGACTGGGGGGTGGTACAGTACAACCTGCCTGGCGTCCGCGTGGGAATCCACGGCTCACGGGGACTTACGGAGGTCCTTGGCAAGGTTGCCTAGTCGGCTCCAAGGAGTATGGAGACGAGAGGAAACCCTACCTCGGTAGGAATGCAACTAAAGGTGAATGAAATGCATGAACCCTATGTGCACCGGAGTGCATGCAAGAGTCTAGCCTAGAAACTATCATTCAATATGAAAGCATTAGCATGAACAAGTATCATAATAGAGAAGGGGACAAACAGCACTCAGGATCCCAGAATATGATGAAATAATAATCTGCAAAGGGATGTCTCGGGGTACGTACCTGAGCAGTCTGTCGCGATCGTATGAGGACTGCTATAACATATAAGCGGTCAATCTTGGACAGCCTTCAGTCAGGGAGTAGAAAACAGCAAGAATAGAAACGGAAAAACCCGAAAGGAAGCCCGAGCAACCGATGAAATAACAGATGGAATAACCTAAACAACCTTAGGAGAACCGATAGACAATGTAAAGAAAACCCCAGGATATGATAAATAATGGGCTGCAAGAGGGCGTTTTGGTGTGCGCACCTGAGTGACAATAGCGGTCTCCCTCAGGCCACTATAAAGTGGACGCGGTAGTTACTCGACCGCCTTAATCCAGAGAATAGAAACAACCAGAACAAAAATAGGAAACCCAACAATGACCCTCAACAATGACATGAAAATAGTGAACAGCAGGTAATACAGCACATAACACGATTGGCACTAGCGTCCCACCGTGATCACCAAAAAAGGGTGTAGATATGGATTTTACTATTCTACCTCCCCACCCCAAACTTATGAATGCATACACATGCCTTTAAACATGAAGTTGCATGAAGAGCCAAGGGCGATGAGGAATAGAACCCTAACCGTGATGAAGCATGATGTAGATAAGTCAATCTACCCCTCCCCTTCTTACTAGGAAGTGAACCTTTATGAACATGCAACACGAACAATGGAAACAAAGGGGTAGGAGGGATAAAAAACTGACCATGATTGCCACCAAGATTAGTAACTCAGAAAGATCAAGCTACGAACCTTGGAAAGAACGAACACCTACCGGCACTCGCAAGCGGGGATGACTAGCACAGGACACGGTCGATCGCCGTCCGCGTACGCCTGGACACGATCGATCCTTGACCGTGACAACTACCCAGAAGAACGGACTGTGGGCTCAATCCTCCCTCTCTTTCAGCCGGCCAAGAGAGAGGGGCCTCGTGTTGGATGTGCTGTAAACCTGCAAGGGAAAGTGAAAACACAAGGAAAATAAACCCAATTAGATCTAAAGATAGTGCATTATCTATCAAACTATAATGACCAAAACACATAAATGGGAGGTGAAATACCTGGGGTTGGTGGTTTTTAACCCCTGTGGGGCGTGATAAACAATGGGTAGAGAAGTTTAAAAATGCAATGAATGATTGAAACACAATGGAACGGCATAAAATGATGAGAGAGCAATGATGCAATGTAAAGAAATGGAGGAGAAAGGGATGAGACTTGGTTGATGAAATCTAAATACTCCCTGGACCGAGCATGCTTAGGACATGGAAAGCAGGGTTCCCTGACTGAAGATCACTCCACCAACTGGCAGCGTTCCGGCGTGAACGTCCAAAAGTCCCCCCCCCTTTGGCCGGCCAAAAGCTAACCCTTTTATATGGACCACCTAGAAAACCCTAGGTCGAGTTGAGATTCTCGGCCGCCAATTCTGGGGTTTTCCAAGAGATAATATCATGAAAAAAATGAAGGATAATCATCCAAAAGAGTCCCCAAGCCCCCTGGGGCGACAACTCCTCCGAAGATAGAGTCCTAACGCGTTCCCGGCCGAAGAAAATGGAGCCCGGACGGAACTGGCCTTGGGTGGCGAACGCGGTCTATCGCGCGACCGCGACCCATAAACACGGTCCAGGGGCGACCGCGACAGCACGTGATAAGGTCGGTTGACCAAGTCAGCGCCAACGGCCATGGCAGAAGGATAGAAGTAGTCTTTAAATGACCGTGACAATTGAATAGCGGTCCACTGGAGTCCGCGTCAATGAAAAAACATGCCAAGGAAAGGTAGACCCCAAACAAACCTCGTCCAAGGAGTAAGAGGCTCGATAATGAAAGAAATAAGCTCATAACACCATCACGAGAAGTTCTCAAGCCGTGGATGACTTGGGACATCATTATGTGGATGAGAGAAAAGGCTCGACTTGTGGGTATAAAACGGGTGTCAACAAACGGCTGGTCATGTGGTAAGATAAGAGTGATAAATATGTAGTAAGGGTGACAAATAGCCCGTATGACTGACAAATGGACGATAAGCGTGTAAATTAGCCAGTAAGGCTGACAAATGGGCTGAAAGGGTGAATCACAGGCTCAATGTGTCTGGCACACGCTCAACTCGAAGGTCAGGCTTTGCACGTGATCCGAGGCTACTCTGTCAGAGATATATTCTCTCTCATGGGATAAGGATATTCTCATATTTTAGCCTGATCATCTATTATTCACCCTTCGTCACCTTTTTTACACTAGTAAGGCCTATTTTTCACCATTGGCCACCTATTTGTCACCCTTAAAGCGTAGCCAATGCCCTTTTCATCCAGCGGGTTGTAGACGCCTAATTTCGGACATCCCGCGGATCCCCAATGGACCTTCGTGTGAATGATGCTTAATTGTTGTACTCGTTTTACCGGTGTTTGAGTTAAGCCCAACCCCTGGCCTTTTAGCTATTGGGCCTCGCCCACTTAGGGGCCCAAGGAGCATGGTCCGGGTGGCCAAAGGCCTGGCCGCCCCCAGTCCTGGGCGACCAGGGCGATGGCCGCCCTCCTCCTCAAGGTGGCCAAAAGTTTGGCCGCCTTCCTCTGTTTACCCAGTCAGAGAACGTGGCCTGGCTCATGGGCACGTCCGTTCCCTCGTTCTGCACTATCTTCCCCACGATTTGAAACTCGGTGTTGGATACACAAAACCGTCACTCTCCAGTGCGAGAGGGGGGACGGAGGCCATTTTCGGAGGAAGGATCGAGGTAGAATCCAGGGAGGAAACCCGGAGGAATTGGGCATCAAAGAAGAGCCGCGCCGGTCATCTTCCTCCTACTTTCTTTGCTTCGGTTTGAACCCCATAGCTCCTACTCCCTACTTGCATCACGGCTTCTAGGTAAGTATGTAACATTGCATGTAGTGTCCCTTAGCCCCTAAACTTAAGAGGTTTCTTCCTAAAAAACAACGGGAAGGTGGGTGGTCGAAAGTCTCGGCCATCCCTCCTTCCCACCACCCCCAGGTAAAATTGCCACCATCATTCCCATTTTCATTCATTCCATTAGAGTAGATATTACACTCATTTCTTTACTCATGGCTTGTTATATTCTTTTCTTTTGAGCTACGTTGCAGGACTTCAGCACAAGGGACAAGCAGGGCTCCTTGCCCTTGGCCGGCTGAGGATGAGGAAGAGGGAACCCATCATCTCCCCATCTAGAATCATCTCCCCGTGATCATCACCCCTGTGAGGTTCAGGTAAACACCTCTAGCGATCACATTCTAGCGTTCTCTTCTTGTTCCTCTATAGGTACTCCAGATACATCCATCCGTACGTTCCAACCAACACAACACCCCCCCCTAAAACAATGCCGATCCCAGGCACCTACAAGCGAAGTGGCGATCACGACGGGACCCTCTACTGCCTACTGTAAGTCCCTAATGCTTGAAGTCAAGGATTAATGAAACCATGCCTTTACATTAGTTCAATTTTCGTAGCCCTATTTTTCATTTTCTGAAAGTTGGACAGAAGGAGGCCAGACTCTTGGCCGCCTAGGCCCCTGGGCGACCAACCCAGTGGCCGCCTACGCCATCTCCTGGGTGACCAATACCCTGGCCCCCTGGACCCCAGGTGACCATCGACCTGGCTGCCCTCTCCCCTTGTTAGAAGGCCACTACTCTGGCAGCCTTCCCTTCTGGGCGGCCTTCGACCTTGCCGCCCAGGTTTGTGGACGACCAACACCTCGGCCGCCCTCTGTCTTGTTCCTGTATTCTCCCGTAACAGTGTTCTGTCTTGGTTAAACATTGTTCCTCTCCATTAGTTTGTGTGCTTGCATATTGTGTGGCTAATTTCTACAGGTTAAAGCTACGTGGTTGGGTTTAGGAAGAGCCGGCATCACCCTTGTAGGAAACCCTCCCGTTGGAATTGGACCCTTCACCTGAGGATTTCCACTCGTGTGCAATTGGTCTAGTCCATTCGGGAACCTCCGTGAGTCCTCGTGAACCGTGAATTCCCACACAGTCGCCAGGCAGGTTGTACCATCGGAAGGCCCATTAGATCACCCTGGGTTTTTTTAGTAAGGTTTCCGCTAGCCTCCCAGAGTTCATCATACACCTTTAGTTCCCTTCTCTCCTCCGAGTGAACAAAGAAAAGCAAAAAAAAAGTGGAAAAAGAAGAAGAAAAATGAATTGGGATGTTGCTTGTGCTTACACTTGGCTGTGTTTGGAAATATTCCCCCCTACACCTTTTATTTTCTTTATTCTAAACCAATTGATAATTGGTTTAGGATGGAGAAAGTTTATTCAAATCCGGGTTATGAGGAGGAATTTCCTCCCCAATTTGACTCCGAAATTAGGGGCAATCCTCTATTTCAAATAGAGGATAATGGTTTGGATGCCTTCGTAGGCATGTTTTCGGCCACACCAAATGAGGCCGTCCACGCCGATTCGGCTTCTTCTTCCCCGAGCGACCATGGTCATGGTAGCCCGCGGGCTCCAACATTCTCTCCGCATGAAGATCATGAATTGATTAGCGTGCTATCCCGTTATTCTCCCATGGATTTAGCCACGATGGCTTCTCGCGGGAAGGCCCCGGCCGTCCCATACATGTCTCCACATGTCACATCTTCTCGTGCTCAAATTCCCTTCCAAGGGTCCACGAGCTAACCCATTCCCGAAAGCCCAATCCAATTCAGCTATCCAGCACCTCCACAAAGGGTTCCTTCACCCCCAACTCCACCAACCATGGGTGCCCCTTTGAAAGGGATGGACCCATCACTCCGGCAGGAGATTCAAAGCTACATTCGGCAGGCGGTTGCTGAGAGTATGCCAAATTCACGTCCCCACTCACTAGCCCAGTATTGTAAGCTCCCTAATGCTTATTTCCCACCCGGATTTAAGGCTCCAAAGTATGATGGTACCACCGACCCTCACTATCACCTTTCGGGTTTCCTTATGGATTCCCATCAATGGCTCCACGATAGGGTTTTATTGGTCCATCTATTTCAAAAATCTCTTGAGGGTGAGGCCCTACGTTGGTTTGCATCCTTGCCAGCTATCGATCTCGTTAACTTTGATATAGTCTCCGAGCGGTTCCTCGCTCACTTTGGTCACATGTCATCTATTTCCCCCACATTGTTTGACCTAGTCATGGAGAAAATGAAGCCCGACGAGGACTTCATTAGCTTTGCAAACCGATGGAGGATCATGGCTGCTAGGATGGAGGTTCCTATTCCCGAATCCCAGGCTGTCACCATGCTAGTGAACAACGCCACCCCACAGCTTAGGGCCATCCTAATGCTTAATGAACTCCACACCTTTCACCAACTCTACAACCGAGCTCGGATAGTTCAAGCCCAGGTAAGGGACTCTACCTTGCCTCCTTTCTTCGAGCCTCACACCAAGGGTAGAAAGACCCCGGCTGTCCCCACCATCGAGGGTGTCACAGTAAATGAGCAGGTCAATGCAGTTGGCCAGTCCTTCAAGACCAACAATCGCCAGGCCTCCCATCCCACTCAGGCTACGGCTAGCCAGGGGCAAGGTAATTCCAAGCCTTATTCTAACGTCCCTCCACCTCAAAGCTATGGCCCCCCTAGACCAAAAAGGGCTACTTATCCTCCGTTGCCTGAAACTTTAGGTGACATCTTCTTTGCCCTTATGTCCTCAGATTCTATTCAGCTTCCCCCTCAACGAGATCGGGTCTATCCCAACGCCGACACCTCCAAGTATTGCCCATATCACCGAACTCCCGGCCATGATATATTCAACTGCTTCCAATTCCGGGATTGGGTATATGACATGAATGATGAGGGGAGAATCAATTGGGCAGATATGAAGCTAGCTATTGCCAACCTCAAGAAGCCTAACAGGGACCTCGGCATTATGCATAACCCATTGCTAACTCATCAACCAACTAAAGATCCAGCCACCTCAAGGCAGCATGAGCAGTTGAACACTATGATTGGAATGGAACCCCGAGTTCTCAGAAGGACTCAGATGTGGGGCGTAGAAGGCTTCTTGGGTTGGTACGGGAAAATAGAAGTAGAAGCTCATGAACCCTGGGCGGACATGAACATGTTCACTCAATCTTGAAACCTGATCTCGCCACCCAGTCAGTCTCCAAGTGTTACCCAAAATCCACTCACTCTAATCAACCCTCCTCAAATGCCACGTCAAGAGCCCTATGTCTTTCCAAAAGCTCAGCCGGTGCAGGAGCGCCCCTTGGTCCTCCTAAAGCCACCTCAACCAAAATCAGTCCCTCCTCCTTCTCCTGTCGAATCTGGAGACGATTCAGCCTCTCTCTCATGCATATTTGGATCTCCAGCTCCCTTACAGCTCATTCGCCCAAAACCTTTGGAACAGAATGACCCGAAGGAAGCTTCGGTCAATGTCACTCTTTGGAACCGCATCATTCCCCCATCCCAAAGGCAGTCTCAGCTGGAGGAAGGGTTAATTCTCAAAGCCTTCCCGTGGAGTATGACATTCTCTAGCATCTGGACAGGACCCCTGCTAAGGTTTCTATCCTAGAGCTCCTTAGGAAATCCCCGTCACACCAAGCCACTTTACTTCAATTCCTCCAGAAAATCATGGTCAATGAAGACCTCCCAGCAAGTGGTGTGACCGAGGCTATCATGGCCCTTACATGCGGACCATCCATCTCATTCTCTGATAAAGACCTTGCTTTGCCAGAAAGCAGGTCACTCCCGTTATGCCTCACCGTCTCTCTCAACGGAGTCAAGGTTGACTCCGCCCTCATTGACACGGGAGCTTCGATTAATGTGTGTCCCATGAAGACCATCAAGAAGATTGGCCTCCAGGAAGAAAATCTAGAAGAGGTATGCACCACCATCTTAGCTTACGATAATTCAAAAAGGTGCGCAAAAGGGAAGGCAACCCTACAACTTGGTTTAGGACCAATGGCTATGACATCGGACTTCTTTGTCCTGGATGACGACCCTGCATATAAGGCCATCTTAGGACGGCCTTGGATTGAGCAAACCCTTGGGATTCCATCAACAGCCCACCAGTGCTTTAAATTTCCTTACAATGGTAGGGTAATCAAGATCAAGAGTATCCCGCTAGTGGAAACTCTCAATGCCATCATTTCCGAACAGATCCCCTTCATGACCATTCCAGATAAGGGCAAGAAGTCCGTCCTCTCCATAGTGGGCGTGGTGGGACCTTCCACTTTAGGTCCACCCGATTCCCCTTTCCTTCCTCAGCCAATCACACATTCCAACATCCCTCCTGGAAAAGGATGGGAGATCATGGCCAGGATGGGCTTCACCATGGGTAAAGGTCTAGGTGAGCTTGAACAAGGGCCCATGCATAGAAGAAAACTCTGGGTTTCTAAAAGTCGCGCAGGTTTGGGTTACTCTCCAGAAGAGCCATCTAAGGCCACTCAGGGTAGAGATTTGGTGTATGGTCGCTTTGTCATAGGACCATATCAGCCAGGAACTCAGCAGGAGCCGAGTGAAAAATTTGAAGTTGTCCAGAGAAAAGAAATCCCACTCGTCTCACCACTCGAGGAAGACTTCGGTCTCCTCTCCTTCTTCCATCTAGATAAACCCCCCGACAAGGTTTCCTCCTCGTGTATCTTCCTCGCTTCGAATAGGCCCGCGCCTGTTCTCTTTATCCCCTTCCTATTCCATCCACCTTTTCCTCCGCTCCTCACTTATCCAGTCATAGAGCACCCCACCCATCGGGTGTGTAGCTTCACTCATGACCACTAAAAAAAATGCAAATCCTCGAATGTGGGCCTGCGAGCTCACTATTGAGGAAACGGCCTCCTTGGAAAATGGTTCCCTCGGCCAAGGGCCAACTTTTTCCACCTTGAACTCCCTTCCAGAGCTTCTCCTGTACATAGTAGGGTAGAGTCTAGGTTAAGTCAAGGTTTGTACATAGCGTCTTTCCCTTCCAAAAAGTCTAGTGTCCGTCAGGTTCCCACGCGTTATATGGCCAGCTGGCCGATAAATGCGCACAGCTTTGTCAGGTCTCTGAATTCACTTCCACTATCATTTCCCTAGGGGCAGTCGAACTAGACGGATCTCCAGCATATGACGGTCTAGGGGTGTACATTTTAGAAGAAGAGGATGCCACAGAAGAAGAAGAGCCATTAGAAGATGGTAGTGATCCAATAGCTTCCTTCGTCGATGGAACCAAGAGATTTGATGAGCCTAATGTTTCCATTGATGAATCCACCAAGGAAATCAATCTCGGCACCAAGGATGATCCAAAGATTATATTAATAAGTGCCAATTTGACTGATGAGGAGGAAGTTGCTCTTGTGATGGTTCTCAAAGAACTTCCTGATGCTTTCGCTTGGTCCTACGAGGACATGTCGGGTCTGGACCCGTCCTTAGTTGAACACCATCTGGTCTTGAAGCCCGACGCTCAAGCTGTCAAACAGAAGTTAAGGCGACTTCACCTGAAGCTCGCACTCAAAGTCAAAGAATAACTGGACAAGCTCCATAAGGCCAAGTTCAGCAGGGTAGTTTTGTATCCGTAATGGGTAGCTAACATCGTCCCTGTTATGAAGAAGGACGGTAGGGTCTGCATCTGCATAGATTTTCGTGACCTTAATCGTACTTGTCCAAAGGATGATTTTTCTCTTCCACACATAGATGTCTTTGTGGACAACACCACCGGCTATGAGATGCTCTCCTTCATGGATGGCTTCTCAGGTATAACCAAATCCGCTTAGCGGAAGAAGATAAGGAGAAAACATCTTTCACCACTCAATGGGGGACCTACTGCTATGTCGTCATGCCCTTCGGTCTTAAGAACGCAGGGGCAAACTATCAAAGGGCAATGATGGCTATCTTCCATGACATGATACATATTTACATGGAAGTTTATGTGGATGACATTCTAGTTAAATCCAGAACCAGGAGTGGCCATGCAGAAGTCCTCCGTGCAGTTCTCCAACGGTCGCGGGAGCACCAACATAAAATGACCCCCAAGAAATGTGTTTTCGGGGTCTCATCAGGCAAGCTTTTAGGGTTCATTGTCAGTAAGAGAGGAATTGAGATCGACCCTAAGAAAGCTAAGGCCATTGCCGAGATGCCTCCTCCCAAGAACATCAAAGAGGTCCGTGGTTTGATCGGGCGTTTACAATTCATTAGGAGATTTATATCTCACCATTCTCAGCGATGCAAGCCCTTCTACGACATGTTAAAAGGAGAGGCTAAATTTGATTGGAATGACAAATGTCAAAAGGCCTTCGATGACCTAAAGAGCTATCTTTTAAATCCTCCCGTTCTGGCACCCCCGGTCCCGGGTCAGCCTTTATCGCTCTATGTTTCTACCACTAATGAATCCATTGGAGCAGTATTGGCCCAATATGACGATGCCAAAAGAGAACGCGCAATCTACTATTTGTCCAAAATGTTCAATGAAGCCGAGCAGAAGTACACTCCTATGGAGAGGACTTGTGCGGCCGTCGTCTGGGTCGCCCAAAAGCTAAAACATTATTTTCTTGCACATGAAGTTAAGCTCTTGGCGCGAATGGACCCTATCAAGTACTTGCTGAAAAAGCCTGCCCTAACTGATCGTTTGGTAAGATGGCAGAGTTTTCTCACTCAATTCGATATCACCTACGTCAAACAGAAGGCGGTCAAAGGGCACGCCATTGTCGAGCACATTGCCCATCATCCACTCCCTACATTCTCCCTTGTCGATGAGAGTTTCTCGGACGAAGAGTTAAGAGCCATTATAGATGGTGAGCCTTCGTGGATTCTCTACTTCGATGGTGCATTCAATTCCAAGGGCTGTGGAGTCGGAGCTATTCTCCAGTCCCTGGAAGGTGTCATTATTCCCCGTGCTTGTCAGCTAACCTTCCCTGCTACAAAGAATGTGGCTGAATATGAGGCAATCCTCATGGGCTTAAAGGTGGCACTGGCACTCGGAGTTAAAGAGCTCCGGATCATCGGAGATTCTTAGCTCATACTCTGGCAATCCCTCAGCATGTACCAAACTTGGGACCCAAAATTGAAACCCTACCAAGACCTGGTTGGTAGGGTAGTTCGGAGGTTTAGGAAGCTCACCCTGGTGCACACCCCTAGGGCTCAAAACATTCTAGCCGATGCCCTGGCATCTTTGGCATCTTCTCTTCCAATCCCCGGCAAAAAGCCGTCATCCACTGTCATCGTGCAAAGAATGCACACCCCTTCACATTCTGATCCCTGGTTCCAGCAATTCTCTGAGCCCTCTTCTCAAGTCCACGTCATCTCCCATGAGCCTGTGATCGACCTTGAAGACGGCACCACTGGTTCTTCGACATCGAGAACTATCTCAGGGATCGCTCCATCCCCGATTATGCTACAGCTCCCGATCGGCATGCCATTCGCCGAGCCGCGGAGCATTTTGCCATTATAGGTGGTCTCTTGTATCGTAAATCTCTCAGTGGAGTTTGCCTCCGCTGCCTCGGTGAGACCGAATCTCGAGCTGTTGTCGAAGCTGCACATTCCAACGAATGCGGTGGCCATGTAAATGGTCGCATGCTTGCTTAGAAACTCCTTCGTCAATACTATTGGCCTACCATGAACAAGGATTGTGCCCGGTTTGTCCGACATTGCGCTAAATGTCAACTCCATGCGGACAAGGTCCACGCTCCTTTGTCCTCACTTCATCCTCTTATAGCTCCTTGGCCTTTCGCCATGTAGGCGTTTGACGTAGTGGGTCCCCTGGAGGATAGAACCGGAGAAATCCGAAGAAAATCCTTCATCCTCACCGCTACGGAATACTTCACGAAATGGGCAGAAGCTGAGGCATTCACGGAAGTCAAAACATCAACGGTGGTGAAGTTTATCAAGCGCAACATCCTTGCAAGGCTCGGCGTTCCCCGTGACATCGTCACCGACAACGGACCGCAGTTCACATCCCAGGAACTCCGCGATATGTGTGGTAAATATGGCATCAATTTGCATCATTCATCTCCATACTACCCACAAGGAAAGGGACAAGCTAAAGCTACAAATAAAACTCTCATTAGAATCATCAAGAAAACTTGCAAATCTCACCATTATTCAGACTGGCCAGATCGCCTCATTGAGGCCCTCTGGGCTTACCGCACTTCTGTTCGTACTCCCACGGGTCAAACCCGTTACACACTTACTTTTGGGACAGATGCGGTACTCCCATATGAAATATTTGTTCCCTCACTAAGAGTGCAGCTGGATCCCGAGCTCGATCCTGAGCAACGTCGAGAAAACCTATTGGCCCCGCTAGAACTATTAAATGAGAAACGAATGATCGCGGCCGATCATGCTCAAATATATCGCAAAAGAATTGCACGTTATTATGCCAAGAAAGTTCTGGAGAGAAAATTCAGGGTAGGTGAACTGGTTTTAAAAAGGAAAATCACTAAAACCACCGGTTTAAAAGCAAAATTTCAAGAAAATTGGGAAGGCCCTTTTGTTATCAAAGAAGTCTACTCAGGTAATGCTTACAAATTGGTAGACTCCGAAGGAGTAGAGCTCACATAACCATGGAATGTGATGTATCTCAAGAAATTCTATTCATGAGACATTGTACATAACTATTCAAAAACAAACAAAAGAACGAAAAATTTTAAAATAAACAAAACAAACAAACAAACAAATAAAAAAATCAACGTCTGGTGATCGCCACGCAGTCCAAACTCATTGCATCAACCGTTCATGCTAGATAGGGACCGTCAAGATGTGGTAAGTATCGGGTCTTGGTCTGCCAGAACCATGGAGATCCCTGTCCGGCCACGTCGACTAATGTTTATAAGAATGAAAAATAACTTGCACACACTTACGTGTTTTATCCAAAATGGGTAGCACCACCTATGATGAGGCCTCACCCGAAGGTCTCCAGATAAGCTACACTCGTTTGTTCTTCTTCTCTTCGACCAAATGAGACAGCCGGCGCCCTTAAAACGCTGAGCGTTAGAGGACCGAAGCACAAGATCCTTAAGGCGAGAGTAGGACTCACCCCCTCGAGCCCGGGTCAGAGCACGAGAAGAGGGCAGTGTCCCCGCAGGCATGAAAAGGGGAATTCCAAAACAAAATGATAATATTCTTCTCCCCGAGAAAAAAGAAAGAAAAATTATGATATGTGACAAAGTCACATGAAAAGGCCTGGTCGTGACCGTGCCTGACCTTAGCGGATGAAACCCCTCCTATTCAAAAAAATCAAATCAAAGTTTTCCACAGTAGGGGCATCTAACGTCATAATGCTCGGGGTATGGTCTGAAATTGCCCGAAAGGAGAAAGTTGAGTAGGCCTTTAACTAGCTCGCCGGGTTAACGGCTTTACCAGGTCCTCTTAGGAGGTTTACCCCCTACATTCTTCCTTCTCCCCTCAAAAGATGTAAAGCTTGATGGAGGTCCTGAAGGATGAACCCTGTCTAGGTTGCAACCTTATTTAACAAAATATATTTATGGTTGTCCACTTCGAAATAACAGAAGCCATTGCTGCGACGGGGTCTCTGTGTTTCTGACTAGTCAAGACCTCTATTTATCACCCTTAATGCTATCTCATGTTACCTCGGGCTTAGGTCAATCCAAGCACGTCACCTATGGGTGCGACGGCGTCCGATTCCGGGTCAGCATCGCCCCGTTGACCATTAGGGTTCCAAGGTGTTCCATCATATACCATCTAGAGTTGTGAGGAAATAGACCTGGGATGGGCAAATCATTTACCTCGAACGTTTTTTGGGTGTATCCCTGTGGTTGGAAGCAATTGGGAGCCTAAGCTTGGCATGACGGCATTGTCATCAGGATAAGACTTAACCGGCGGGACCATCATTTGAGGAGTCTAGAGGCCCAAATCAACCTAGATGTGCGCTCAGGACACTACAAGAAAAGGCGCTGTTAGCGACGGGAATTTCAGACGGAATTATTTGAGTCTCAATATCCGTCTGAATTTCAGACGGATAGATTACGTCAGAAATTCCATCTCTATTTCAGACAGATAATTATCTGTCGCACTATCCGTCTCAATTTGAGACTTATATTCAGACGGAAACTAATATTATTCGTCTGAAATGCCATCTAAAATGCCATCTGAAAAGCAAGAAATCCCCCACCCAAATTGGCCCCTCTTCGCCACTACCTGCCACTCACTTCCCCCCACTCTCCCTTTCATATTCTCTTTCATCCATCTCCCTACCGCCATCGCCGCCGCTACCGTCGTCACCGTCCTCCCCGTCACCGCCAACCGCGGTCGTCCTCGCCGTCGTCGTCTTCGTCCTCGATCACCGGTCGAAACTCGCCGTCACCGTCCTCACTTCGGTAGGTAAACCCTCTCGATTCCTCTTCCTCTCTCTCTCTCTCTCTCTGTAACACTCTCCCTCTCCCCCTCTTAGTCTCCCTCACTCCCTCTCCCTCTCCCCCTCTTAGTCTCCCTCACTCCCTCTCCCTCTCCCGCTTCATCACTCCCTCTCACACACACACTCGGCAGAGGAGGCGCTCACCCGGCAGAGGAGGCACCGGCCGGGGGTGGTCGACCCCCTCCCTCTCCCTCTCCCATTCTCCCTCCCCCTCTCACAGTCTTGTCCCTCTCCCTCTCTGTGTTGGCAGCCCCCCGCCCCCTCCCTCGCCCTCTCTCCCTCTCCAGTTGGCCCCCCTCCCCCTCACAGACACACGCACACACAGACACAGACACACGCTCCGTTGGGCCCCCTCCCCCTCCCTGCTCCCGCCCTCTCTCCCTCTCCCGTTGGCCTCCCTCCCCCTCCCTGCTCCCGCCCTCTCTCACGCTCACTGTGTGAATTAGATAAATTTATTTTATTTTATTTAATATATTTTTTATTCATTGTAGGATAATCGGTCGAGAGGATGGGAACGAAAGAATCAAAGTTTTTTTGCGAATAAATAATAAGTAAAAATTTGGTTTTATTTTTATATGTTGTTTCAATTTATTTTAATTTATGTAATCTTAAATAAATTTATTGTTAGGGTGATGGGAGGGGCAAATAAAGCATGTAAATTAATTTATTAATTAGATTTTCTGGTAGTGTTATATCAATGTTAATCAAATGTAGGTATTCTTTGGATTCAGGAAAAGATGGTTTTTTTTATGACGAGAAATCTAGCGGAGTAGTTGGGCGATGAATAACGGTGGCTCTAGGGAGGATAGCTAGTGGGCGGGCCGATTCAATGAACTTTCATATTCGAGTACTAATACTTTCTGCAATGCTCAACAACTTCAAATCTCAATATAGGTGTGATCTTTTAACTCCGCTTAATACATAACACATACATCTAATTGTACGAACCCAGATTAATTATAGTACATACTACATTCATCGAATTCGCACAACCGTAGATTAATAAAAGTGGAGTATGAAAGAGGACACGGTACAAGTACACACGATGATATATGCAGCAAGTATTTCTCAAATGTAGTTAAGATCCAATGTTTGTGGAGTATATATCCACCTTCAAATCTAGTTAATTTTTTTATCATTCTCCCTTTCCCCCCTTCACTGACGTCCCATCCTCTATCTCACTTACTCAGTCTCTTTTTTATAAATACCTTAATTACACACACTCAAGTCTCTCTCTCTCTCTCTCTATATATATATATATACTCGCCTGAATTATACTCTCTCTCTCTCTCGAGTTCATTGCTGTGATGAGAGAAGATTCCCCACCCTTCTATAGGTAGGTAAATGAGAGTGTTACATTTTTTTCTTTGAATGTTATTTAATATATAAGTTAGATGTAAGATGAGGTATGTCTTTATGGGAGGTTTTCATATGTAGAAAATCACCTCAAGAATAATGCTCATTAGTTTGTAAGCGTTGATAATATACATGTAAGAAAAACTTTGCATTTAGGGTCAATAGTGATTTGCACATGCGGGTAGCTTCTTACGCACACAGAGAGAGAAAATAAAGTCGAATTTAAGTATATATAGCACTTTAGATTCAGAGCTTGAGTGATTAAAGTAGTAGTTTGGTTTTACATATTTTAATAGTTTATTCGTTACAGTTGGAATGAGAACTAATTAAAGATGTCCCGTTTCCAGACGCCCGGGACAAGTGTCGACTCTTGGAGTCGACTCTTGTTCACGGGTGTTCTGTCAAAGAACAAAATATGAACACATATTTCCAGAACTGAAAAAGGTCTTAAGCAATTCTCTTAAACTTCTCATATTTCCCAAAGTATCCTAGAAGTTTTTTCTATCTGGGACTCAGACACAATAGCACAGTGAAATCAATGTGTCCTGGCAACTCATCCAAGAATTCGCCTTTGTAGTAGTGCAAGACATCTCCGGTCATCTCCCGAAGGTCCTTTATGATAGAAATTCTCAATTTACAATGATCTTTGTTTTGCAATGTTTCTTCCACTATATCAAAGAAAGCTGCCTCTGCATCACCTTTCAGGTGCCTCCTACTGCCACGTGATATAAATGCTCTACTCAAGATACTTTCGTCTCATGGCATCTTGTGATGAGTCTAATGGCATCTCGTGATGGTATATCTTGGGAGCTACACATTGGCAAGTAGAAGAACTTCCTTTGTATGACTTCTACTCTGTTAAGGCTGACAATAGATCTCAGCAGCTTGATGTTCTCAAAAATGGGAGGAGAACATGAGTATTCTTTTCTTGGGCTATAAGCAGTTTTCTAGAATTGTGTGCGATGTAGGAGATGAGATAGGGGCTGCCTGTCAGGAGAGGTTAGTTAAGGTCCCTAGCCTTCTCATTTTAGATGAAGGCCATACTCCCAGAAATGAAGACACAAATAGTCTTTCTACGCTAGAAAAGGTGTAAACTCCCCGCAAGGTGGTCCTTTCATAGACACTATTTCAGAATCATGTCAAAGAAGTTTTTAATATATTGAATCTAGTGTGTCGTAAGTTTTCCTGAACATGGACTCATCATGACAAGCACGTGCCGAGTCTATGTTCTCAAACTTACGACGCACTAGATTTAATGTATTAAAAACTTCTTTGACATGATTCTGAAATAGTGTCCCTGAAAGGACCATCTTACGGGGAGTTTGCACCTTTTCTAGCATAGAAAGAATATTTGTGTCTTCATTTCTGGGAGTATGGCCTTCATTTAAAATGAGAAGGCTAGGGACCTTTAGTAATCTCTCCTGACATGTAGCCCCTATCTCGTCTCTTACATCGCACACAATTCTAGAAAACTACTTATAGCCCAAGAAAAGAATACTCCTATTCTCCTCCTATTTTTGAAGAACATCAAGCTGCTGAGATCTATTGTCAGCCTTAACAGAGTAGAAGTCATACAGAGGAAGTTCTTCTACTTGCCAATGATGGAACTCTCTTTCACGTTGGCAGAATTCCTTTAGGAATAATGATATTTAGCCAAAAAACTCTGAAGAATGCTAATGAGCATGAAAGTATTTCCTGACCCTGGTGCATGTGCCAAAATGCAGCCTCCAGGATTATCACCCACTAGGTATCTCACCAAGAAATTGAAGCCCTCTATCTGATGTGGCTTCATTTGTTTATTTTATCTTATTTATCTTATTTATCTTTGATGTTGATTTGACTAAAAAAATGTGGATTATTTCGCTTTGATGTTCTTCATTTGAAATTTTTAACAATTGAATGTCATTTAACTTGTTATATGCATAATGATAATTACCTTATTATTTAATTTTATGTTATATAAATACATGGGGTATTCACTGTGAGATGAGGTGCGTGGGTGCGGCCTAACATTACACGCACTTCAGGAGAGCGTGTTAAAATTGTATCAATGAACCTTCCCGTTCAAGACTTTGGGATTGATGTGTATGTTCTCATTTCTTTACGAGAATGTATATATCTACCTCAAAGTCTTGAATTATCCCGTTAGGACAGTCTGTGAATGTTTGATCGCACTTAGGCAGTCATTTACTATATGTGTTTGTATGGTTTGTTGAGAATTTCGGTTGCGTCTCCTCACTCTTCTCTGATATACCATTATTGATTTTGAGTGTTTTCTTAACCACTTACTTGTAAGTGTTTAAGAAAATTTCAAAATCAATAAATATTTTTGGTATATCGGAGAAGTGTGGGGAGATGCTCCCGAAATTTTTAGCAAATCGTACAACAAATATAGTAAGTGATTGTGCGATCAAACCTTCATGGATGGGTTAAAAAGTGATAATCTAATTAATAGTTCTCTTCCAACTGCAAATGGTCTATGGCGAACGATGTGAGAAAATGGTTGTGAATATTTTTAGAAGTAATGATTTCAAAGTTAGGATGTGTATTAACATTTATTGGGTGCAGGCAAAATGATGACAGATCGTTCATGGATGTATCGTAGAATAGTTGATCAGGTGGTGTCGGATGACTTTAAGCATGGAGTTGAGAGTTTCGTTGAATTTGCATTGGGGAATCCCAATGCAGCAACAGACCGTGAAGGTCACATTCGATGCCCTTGTTCAAATTGTAGAAACTTGAGGTGGCATTCACCATGGGATGTGCAACATCATTTGTACACGAAAGGGTTCGTGGATGGTTATACGAATTGGACGTGTCATGGTGAGGAATACTTAAGGTATGAGCCCGACAATATTGCAGGCACAAGTGGGTACGTGGATATGGTTGTAGATGCTGCTGGTCCTAGTTTTAATGTTGATGCGGAACATGCATACATGGAAGAAGCGTCGAATCAGACAGCCGGAAGATTTTATCAACTACTTAGGGATGCTGATGAGCCGCTGTAGGATGGTTGTGAAAAGCACACTCGGTTGTCTGCAGTGTCACAATTGTTGAATTTGAAATCTGAATTTCACATCAGTGAGACTTGTTTTGACCGTCTCCTCCTCTTGATCAAGAGTTTGTTGCCTCGAGACGAAAAGTTGCCAGAAACTTATTACCGTGCTAAAAAGATGGTTAATGAGCTAGGGCTTGGATATGTGAAAATAGATGCATGCCCGAATCACTGTATGTTATATTACAAAGATGATGCATATAAGATATCATGTTCTATTTGTCACCATGACAGATTCAAACCTAAGAGAGGGGGCAATTCAAAGTAAAAAGATGTACCTTATAATGCATTGCGATACTTCTCTCTTGTGCCTAGGCTGCAGCAGCTGTATATGTCTTCAAAGACGGCTCGACATATGACATGGCACACCGTAAGAGTATGACGTGCCGATGATATAATCAGTCATCCTGCCGATGGTGAAGCTTGGACGCACTTTAGTCGTACTCATGTTACTTTCTCAAAGGAGCCACGTAATGTTCGATTGGGTTTATGCACAGATGGTTTTAATCCATTCGGTGGTTCAGTGGCATCTTATTCTTGTTGGCCAGTGTTCATGACACTGTACAACCTTTCGTCGGACATGTGCATGAAGCGACAAAATCTATTTTTGTCCTTAGTAATTCCTGGTCCAAAAAGTCCTGGAAAAAATTTGGACATATATCTCAGGCCGTTGATTGATGAGCTCAATTTATTATGGATTGATGGAGCTGTTACTTATGATGCATGTAGGAAGTAAAATTTTGTAATGAAGGCTGCATTGATGTGGACAATAAGTGACTTCCCTGCATATGAAATGCTATCTAGTTAGAGCACACATGGGAGGTTAGCATGTCCTTACTGCATGGAAGATACCAAATCATTTGTATTGAAACATAGTGGGAAAGCATGCTGGTTTGATTGCCATCGGCGGTTGCTACCAACTGACCATCCTTTTTGAAGGCAAAAAGACTCCTTTAAAAAAATACAGTTGAAATGGATGAAGCAGACTTGCAAAGGGTGTTGGGTCGACATATGGCGACACGGGTGCAAAATTTACCAGATGTAGTACAATTGTCTGGTAGCATACGCCAACTCCCTGGCTTTGGAAAGGATCACAACTGGAACAAGAAAAGTATTTTCTGGGAATTGTCTTATTGGTCAACTCTTCTTGTACGACACAATCTGGATGTTATGCATACCGAGAAGAATTTTTTTGATAATGTGTTCAATACGATCATGAATGTTAAAGGTAAAACAAAGGACAACGCCAAAGTGCGTATGGACTTAAAGATGCTTTGTAAACTTCCAGAACTGGAATTACAACACGTAAATGGAAAAAATGTGCATCCTAAAGCAACTTACGTGCTTAATGATACACAGATCAAGGAAGTGTGCTAGTGGTTGAAACAGTTGAGATTCCCAGATGGATATGCATCCAACATAGCCCGTTGTGTGAATGTTAATGAGAGAAAATATATGGTCTAAAAGTTATGACTGTCATGTGTTCATGGAGAGACTTCTGCCCATTGCATTCCGTGACATATTGCCAAAGCCTATATGGGGAGCACTGACCGAGCTGAATCAGTTTTTCAAGATTTTATGTGCATTAGAACTGGATGTACAAAGTATCGAAGAAAATGTGGTCACAACCGTTTGCAAGCTCGAGAAGATATTTCCTCCGGCATTCTTTGATTCGATGGAGCACCTGGTCGTCCATTTGCCATACGAGGCTATTGTCGGAGGACCAGTACAATTTCGATGGATGCATCCATTTGAGAGGTATGTCAAAATTTTTGTTAAGTTACATGTCGTCCATGGTTGGTACATTTCATTGCCATCTAACTTGTTCTTGTAGGTGCATACATGAATTAAAAATGAAAGTTCGCAACAAGGCGAAGGTGGAGGGTTCGATTGCTGAGGCATATATTCTTGAAGAAATATCGAACTTCTGTTCCATGTACTTTGAGCCAGAGATTCTAACGCATCGTACTCGACCTCCACGTAATGATGATGGGGGAGTTGATGATTCGTCCGACCGGCTCTCTATATTTAAGCATCTTGGACGTGCGTTCGGACGTTGCTCGACGCGCACGCTCGAAGATAGAGAGTTGTATGCCGCTGAGATATATATATTCTTCAGAATTGTATCGAGATTGAACCTTATGTTGAGTAAGTTCTTAACTCACATTTCCAGCGATGTCCATAAGTTGTTCATTCTTGTTCTGCAGTTCATTTAAAGTAGTAGTGTATTTATATTGCAGATAATTTGATTCAGAATTAGCACAAAAATGTCCACATATCCAGGACGTGGAGATTGAAAAAGAACGCGAGAAGTTTTTTGCCAAATGGCTAAGACATCGGGTTAGTGTCGATCATTGAATATATATGTTTGTATTTATGTATGTTGAGTAGATTGAACCTTATTATAACTAGTCAGAATTTACATATAGGTTGAACAAGGTCTCATTACTGATCAAAGAGTACAACAGATCAGTTATGGCCCCTCGACGGTTGCACGTGCCTATCCAGGATATATTGTGAATGGATACAGATTTCATACGAGGGATTATGGACGAAGTAAGTCTACGATGAACAGCGGCGTATCTGTTAAGGGAAGTTTATACAACGAAGTGGAATTGGACTACTACTGTCTTCTTGACGAAGTCTTAGAACTTCAGTATTTGGGACGAGACAATCACGTATATATATTTAAGTGTCATTAGTTTGATCCTAATTCTGTTCGACATGACACAACTTATGGGATTGTCGATGTCAAACATAGGTCTAAACTTAATACCTATGAACAATTCATTTTAGCCGCACAAGCCCAACAAGTGTATTATTCAAGCTACCCATCATCCAAGAATAAAGATTGGTGGGTAGTTTGCAGGGTTAAATCAAAACTCTTTCCCACTTATGAGTTAAATATGAGTGAAAATCCCTCAGAAGTTACCAGTGCTGAATATTTTCAATCAGACGAAGTTGGTGTTGTCGGCCGCACGCATATTAATCTGGATGAATCTGATGAGCCACTGTCATTACGTAACGGAGATGAAGTGGAAGAAGTAGATCCGATGGAGCTAAATGTTGATGTTAGAGGGGAGGAGGAATCGAATGAAGAGGAAGAGTTCGAGTCTGATGAGGCAACTATGGATGACGAAGATGATGATGAGTTAGATATATCATCATCATGGTCGAGGGAGACATATTTTGATAATTCTGTAAGATAACTGTTCATTTTTGCATAATTTTTAATAACATTGGTCTAGCCTTATCTAATTGAGTATTAATATGTATTAATTATTTTGTTAGTAATAAAGAAATAGTCTGAGGAGGCCGTACTGGGAGTGGGAGGAGACAGGGCAGTGACAAGGGCTCTACTCCCTCCTCTTTGGCGTCTTCTTCGGGTACAGGTATATCTATTAAAATAGTTAGCTATATAAATGTTATAATCATTTACTAGCTTAAAAAAATGTTCTTATAGGTCCAAGTGTCGGCTCATGATCACCTATTGTACAGACGCCACCCCCACCACCTCCCGCTACAGGTATGTATGTTATAATTTTCAGCAAAAAATTCGTTTTACTTATGTTTATTAATTCTTACAGGTCCCAATACCCTCCCAGTTGTTTTATAGACGCCATCCCCGTGACCTCCCGCTATAGGTATGTATGATTTAATTTTCAGAAAAATATTCATTTTTCTTATGTTTATTAATTCTCACAGGTCCCAATACCCTCCCACCTATTGTACAGACGCCATCCCCACTAGCTCCCGCTACAGGTATGTATGTTTTAATTTTGAGCAGAATATTTTATTTTTTTTAGAAAGCCCTACTGTAATTCATAACCATATTTGATTTTCAGTAAAATACCCGTCTGGTAACACTCTGCACAAGGATATTTGAATCACATTCAATGAGGGCTGGCTGGCTATTGATAGTTTGAAGATATTTAACTCCATCTAATGAGTTCTCTGGCTTCGGCTATGATGCTGTTAGAGAAACCTTCTGATATGATTTGAATAAAGCTTCTCAAATGGTTTGTGAATTCATGTCTATCTGTCTTGGAATAAATCTACTGATCTGACTGAAATTGGTTCATGATTTGTCTGTCTGAAAATCCATGTTTAAATAATTTATCTGAATTGCCTTATTAGTTTCAATTCACTGACCTGAATAAATGACCTGATATGGTTAAGAATGATTTTATGATTGACTGTTCCTTGCTTCTGAATAAAGATTTAGACCTTGTCTTGTGAATACTTGATTGACATCATACATTTGTTATCTTGATTTCAGAGGTATATCAAATTATATGAGATGGAAGGATAAATTCTGTTTGTCTGAAAGTCCATATCATGTGTTGAGGATTAACCTCCACCTAGTACCCTGAATCAAGAGGTTGTCTCAGTACTACATCTAGGGTGGTTAAGGGACAACCCAAGGACCAGATCCATCAATCATGGCTTGTCCCAAGGACTTTGGAATTAAACAAACCAAGGATAATATCTCTTCTCGTCCATGGGAAAGAAGTCAAAGATTGCTGCCTCGGGGCGGCCGGTCGACCGGACCCACAGGGGCGGTCGACCAGAAATTCTCAGACAGGGAGCTGGCAATTCCGGTCGACCGGGACTGATCCGGCGGTCGACCGTCAATGTCACAGGGCTGAGAGAATTGCTCTCTGGCAATTCCGGTCGACGTGCCCAGTGGCAGCGGTCGACCGAAAGGTGACATGGGCTGAAAAAAAAGGATAAATGGGCCATGGGCCCAACATAGCATACACAAAAGAATAGTAGAAGGAAGGCATATTTGAGTTTGTTTGAATACGAGAAATATGCTGCTCATCCCGACATAGCATAGAGAAATCCAATGATCCTTTCCAAAAAACCCAAATATGGGCCATAGAATCATTTATATCGCTTTACCTATGTTTATTAATTCTTACAGGTCCCAGTGCCCTCCCACATGTTGTTTTACGCACGCCATCTCCACCAGCTCCCGCTACAGGTATGTATGTTTTAATTTTCAGCAAAATATTCATTTTACTTATGTTTATTAATTCTTACAGGTCCCAGTGCCATCCCACCTGTTGTACAGAGGCCACCCCCACCACCTCCCACTGTAGGTATGTATGTTTTAATTTTCTACAATATATTCTTTTTACTTATGTTTATTAATTCTTACAGTTCCAGTATTTTCCTAATTCTGTATATTTTAATTTTCAGCAAAATATTCATTTTACTTATGATATTTAATTCTTATAGTTCACAGTCCCCTCCCCCTTGTCTTTAAACAGGGCACACCCCCACCACTCAGCCACTTGACGATGTCGACAGTCGTCACGAGGGAGGCACGACCCACGATGGACGTCGCCCGTGCTGGATCTCTGGGTAAATTTATAAGGTTATTACATTCATTATTTAGCCTTAAACTGTCTAATATGAATATTTTGACATTTGTAATTGCAGTAAGAAATTTGAACCTCACGAGGCTGTCCATCATTCCAACTCTCTAGTAATGGCACATGTGCCCGGCCCAGCAACGTCTTTCAAAGAATTTCCAGTGGAAGTCCGCGACAACTTATGGGACATGTTCTCAGTACGTAATTACATCATTTAATTCAAGTATTTTCCAAACTCAATTCCCAACAGTATACTAAGTGTGAAACTTAATTTATTTACAACGGACTTATCAATTCACGTGTGGAAATGACGCGGCGAGATGTCTGAGGGCCTGGGAGAAGACTATGAAGGACAATTTCGAAGGAAAGTACATGAGGCCCGAGCACACGCTAAAACAGCGGCTGGTGGGAGTGAAGACCGACAGCTGTGGAAGAGCACCGCCCTCTATGGATGAGGAAGGAGGATTGGGAGATAGCATGTGACAAATTTGCCGATCCCAGCTGGATAGCAAAGTCCCAAAAAGCCAAAGCAAACAGGGCGTCAAAACCGGGCGTAAATTTGCATACGAGTGGGTGCATCTCTTTCGCGGCTCATAAACAAAAAATGGTAAGTAATGTTTCAATTTATCTTCTTACATTTTGTTAATATATATGACATTTTTTTGCTATGAATTGTATAACAGGCTGTGGAGCTTAATCGAGCTCCGTCGTTCCTCGAGGTGTTCGATAGAACACACAAAAAGAAGGGGACAGATCAATTTGTGAGTGAGAGAGCTCACTCAGTAGCGGTAAGTTTATCTACATATGCAACTTCTACCGTTCATTTAAATCGGATTGATTCATATGAAATTGACTAGTCAAGCTATTCAATTTGTAGGAAACATATAGCAGAGCTATGACAGAGAAGTACAGGGAGGGAGACACGCAGCAGCTGGAGTTCGATCCGGCGGAATGGGTGGCAGCAGCTGGCGTACCGAAGAAAGGCCGGCTATATGGTTTTGGGGAGAGCCTAGACTCTAGCGTGGTGATATCATCGTGTGCGAGTTCAGGCTCTGCCCAAACCTGTAGCAGTGCATTCAGTGTACCTCCACCTACCCCCAGTTCCCAAGCCAGCGACGTCATAGACATCGTCCAAAGAAGGATTTCTGATTTGCAGCAGCAGATGTCGCGGCAGATCGAGAGGAGATATCTAGCCAGCAGGCAACCATGTTGCAGGCAATCAGTGGCCTCCTCTCCCAAGCGAGAATTCTCCATCATGGATCCACCACCACCACGGCACAGGTCCATCAGGTTCGTGTTTATTATATTTTTATTTTGACATAATTACTCAATTATATTCATAATTAATTTAGAAAACTAAGTTAGTTTTCAAAAGTAACTTAGTTTAGAAGAATTGGAAAAATTCGGGGTTCGGGGGTCCAAAATATAAAATACTGGCCTGATCGGCGTGCCGATCGTTCCAACACGACTTGCGAGGTAGACGTGAGTTGTGAGAGCTGAGTCAGTTGACGGATTACAAATCGGATATCCGGTTTGACCCTGACGCTTAAATAACTCAATTCAAAACTAAGTGTGTTTTCAAAACTAACTTAGTTTAGAAGAATTCATTTAATTCAGGGTTTTGGGGGTCTAAAATTCGAAATGCCGGTCTGATCGGCGTGTCGATCAATCCAACAGGACCTGGGAGATGAAAGTGACTTGTCAAAACTGACGGAATCCAAATCGAATATCTGGTTTGGGCCCGACGCTCAAAAGTGTATTTTGTAAATGTGCTTAGTTTAAAATTAAAGGCGTCGGATCCGGGGGTCTAAAATCTGAAATACCGGTCTGATCGATGTGCCGATCATTCCAACAGGACCTGGGAGATGAAAGTGACTTGTGAGCACTGACGGAATCCAAATTGGATACCCGGTTTGGCCCCAGCGCTCAAATGTGCATTTTGTAAATAAACTTAGTTTAAAATTAAAGACGTCGGATCCAGGGGTCTAAAACTTGAAATACCGATCTGATCGACGTGCCGATTATTCCAACAGGACCTGAGAGATAAAAGTGACTTGTGAGAACTGGCGGAATCTAAATCAGATACCTGGTTTGGCCCCAGCGCTCAAAAGTGTATTTTGTAAATGCACTTAGTTTAAAATTAAAGACGTTGGGTTTCAAGGGTCTAAAATCTGAAATACCGGTCTGATTGGCGTGCCGATCGTTCCAACAGGACTTAGGAGATGAAAGTGACTTGTGAGAATTGGCAGAATCCAAATCGGATACCCGATTTAGCCACAACGCTCAAAAGTGCATTTTGTAAATACACTTAGTTTAAAATTAAAGAAGTCAGGGTCCAGGGGTCTAAAATATGAAATACCAGTCAGATCGGCGTGCCGATTGTTCCAACAGGACCTGGGAGATAAAAGTGACTTGTGAGAACTGGCGGAATACAAATCGGATACCCGGTTTGGGCCCAACGCTCAAAAGTATAGTCTCTAAATGCAATTAATTTAAATTACTGGTGACAGCTAGGTTAGTTGGGGTCTATAAAATCTATGCAGTTATCGATTTGATATTATGTTTGATTTCAATTTATCCAATGTAATAAAATATTTAATTTATCTTCGCACTAATTTTTTTTATCTATGAATGAATGTTATTATTTTGTTAATGTAGGAGGATCCTTCTGCGGGCGGCAACAGAGGAGATGAGCAGGGCAGGGACGAGGATATGGACGATGTGGAGGATGATATTTGATCAGCATATTTTTTTATCTATGAATATTGAGTTTCTTATTTATGTGTTTTATTTTTAGTCATTGGTTTGAATTTTAACATGTTTTTTAAAATAATTTTATATTTTTAAAAAAATTAATGGAAGTTATTTCAAACAGATTTTCATACGGATCCGTCTGAAATTTTAGACGGATAGCAGACAGTATTTCAGACGACATTTTTCCGTCTGAACGTACTCGTACGTCTGCGTCTGAAATTTCAGACTGATTTTAGCGCATACGTCTGAAATGTACATCTGAAATTTCAGACGGATATTGGAACGGTATTTGGGACGGATAATTTCAGACAGTAATTCACACGGAATATTTTCTGTGTGAAATTTCAGACGGAATAAATTTCAGACGGTATTTCAAACAGAACATTTTCCGTGTCAAATTTCAGACGACATTTGTGACTGATATTAATCTGTCCGAAAGTTGTATTTACAGACGGGATTTCACACGGAATATTTCCGTTTGAAATTTCAGACGGAATTTGTGACAGATAATAAATCTATCCGAAATTTGTAACTAAGAATATGAGACGGCCTCCTTCCGTCTGAAATTCGTCTGAAATCCGTTACAAAAGTCCCTTCCCACAGAATTTCAGACGGATTACAGACGGAAGCTGGCCATCTGAAATCCCGCCTTTTCTAGTAGTGGGATACCTGGGAGGTAATTTAGAAAACCCCTGTCTTCATATAGGTCAGGTGCCATATGGGTGGTCACCAGGCGTTCCAAAAATAAAAAAATCCAAAATCCAAAAAAATCAATATATTCAAATCCCAAAAAAATTTAAAAATTCATAACTCCAAAAAATATATATAATCACAAAACACTAAAAAAAATAAAAAAAACAAAATCCAAAAATATGTTTTGCATCCGCATGAGCATTGCATGATCATGTTTCCATTTCTGCTTACATTTTCGCTTCCTTGCATGCTCATATCATGTTTCCTTTTTTCTAAATTTTGTTAATAAGATTTAGCCCTCTGACCCTGCATTGAGAAAGGTATTATCTGCTTTTGACAGGGGGCTAAAAACATACTACACTAACCTTTTCCCGTTAGTGTGGTTGAAACAAGTAAAAAGGGAAGACGACGTCAAGCCAAATCGAGACAAGTACACTGAAGAAAGCTCATTTCATTGCCAAATATGTTCATCACATTCTAGTGATACAACATCCTAGGGGCATACCCCCAGTGTACAAAAGGGGCAGCTACTACCCAGCTGCGTCTCTCTCTCTCTCTCTATCTCCTCCTAATCTGCACCAGTGCGAGGTCAACTCCGCCGACTGTTAGCCTCGTCCCCGTCACCGCCTCCCGTGCCTCGCTGTCATGATGGCCACGAAGCTCTCGAACCTGACGCGGCTGGCTGAACCGCTCCTTGCTCCATAGGAGATGGCACCATGCCCATAAGCTCCTCTATCGTGAAATGCACATCTCCTAGGGACCGGAGTGACTCAGAAGGAGTCACAGGCCTAGCTCCCTCTCCTGGGGCATCTCTGCCCTGGTACCTCCGCAGCACCCATCGTCACAAGGTCTCTAGCTGATCGAGAGCCTGCTGCTCCTGAACCGCCATCGCCATCTCTCGAGCACGCGCCTCGGCTTCTCTTTCCTTCACCTCGACAAGGCGACCCTCGATCCTCTCAATGGAGCTCAGCTCTCCAAGACGGCATGTCAACTCCTCTATCCGTGCATCCTGCTCTCGCCAGACGGCCAGGCTGGCCGCCAGCTCCTTCCTCTGTAGAAAACGAACAATCATGTAAAACAGGCAAAGATGACAAAGAAGAGAAATGATTTCAACTTGAGTGCTAGGTTCTTACCACCTCAGCTAGCTCGGCCTCTCGCTCCTCGGCTCGCTCGATAGCCCCGGCCAGGCGATCCTCCAGCTCCTCTCCGGCGTCGACTCGGGACGAAGGGCCAGCCTCTCCACCTGCCCTCACCCGCACGTAGGCCAATTCCCATCGCTGGCAAGGCAAGGGGCAAGCAGTTAGTCAAACTCAATCAATTCCAAATTCCAAATCAATCAATTTGTTTTGACTTACCATCTCTCGGATCTCATGTCGCAAGTTCACGATCGTCTGGTTAAGGACACCTATCCGATCCTTGAGTATTTTCACAGCCTGAGTCTCTGACATTTGCACACCACATCCTCAAGCTCACTTAGCTCATTGCTTAAACAAGAACATCACAATTGAGAGCTAAAAGAGCTACTCACCTCTTGGGTGTCGAGACGAAGCCGTCTAGCATATCGGTCCTGATAATCCGCCAGGTAAATCTCGCTACTCCTCACGGTCCGGTCATGCTCCAGTGAGGGGCCTTCCTGTAGTGCCTCTGCTTCTCTGTAGTAGCGGGAGGCCCAGTCCTGATCGCTCGCTGAAGTCCGTCGGTGTCCCCGGTCCGACTCATGCTCGGCTGGAATCGCCACTGACAGCTGATCCCACCCCAGTGTCCTCTGCACTAGGCGAAGGAAGAGCGGCTCCCTCAAGTTCACGCAGAATAGCACGGTATCTCTAGGGAACCAAGCTCGCCCCTCCCTCACCCAAGGCTGAGTGGTGGTATCCTCCGTCGCATAAGGAGTCCAAATCACCTGCCACACATCAACAGAAAAGATGAATGTTTTTGCTAATTGAGTACATAAAAAATGCTGCAACATTTCACAACTCTTTTAACCAAAACACTCACCTGGTAGGGAGGGTACTCATATAAAGCTATCCTAAGATCAGTGAGTCTAGTGGCCACCAAACGCCGGTCCCGGACTATCTCCCATCTAGCCATTAGAGGGACCATCTGCATTAGGGCTCGCGGGATCTTGCCGCGACCTAGTGGGAACCGAGTGTACCCCCAAATCTGAAAACACAAGAAAATAAACAATTAATCAATCAATCAATTTAGAATCAACATGCCTAAAAGGGGGTAGACTTATACCTGTAAGAAGGGCGTGAAGCCACCCAGGTTTCCTGAACCTAGGTGCACTGGATCCAAGTGGGCAAAGAGGTGCGCCAGCATCGCTCTCCCCCACGCAAGCTGGGGTCCCTACTCTAGATCCCGCACCAGCAAGAGATACTTCAGATTCACCTTGTTTGAGGCAGTAGCAAATAGCAGCCTCCCAAAGAAGTACAGGAAGAAAAGCCACAACTCCTGCTGCTAGCTCCTCCCCTGAGTCTCTGTCTCACTCGCCCCGAGTACACATCCAGATCCTCTAGCGGCCTGCGTGTCATCCTCGCGAGCCCCATCGCAGCACTGATCTTCCCAGGCGGAAGATTGGTCACTGGTCTCCTAGATCGAACCAGCTGAGGCCCGAGCAAGTCCTCTACCTCCTCACGATAATCTTTCAGCCCTCGGCCGAGCATCGGGACCCCTGCCACTGGCAATCCCGTCAAAAAGGCCACATTCTCAAGGGTGGGGATCATATGCCCCCACGGCATCACAAATGCTCTGCAGCTATCCACCCATCTCTCTCGCACCGCCGTTAGGAAGGTGGCGTCCACCTGGAAGGGTCGGATCCTGAAGAACGGGCCGAATCCCATTCTATCCACCCTCTCCCGTTGCCCAGGAGGTAGGGCATGATACCAAGCCCACACCAAGTCCCATGTGACTCGGGCTCTTATCCTTTGAGGACCCTGCACACATTAGAAAGAAAACACAAAGAATTCATTAGATATTCCAATCCACCCCACATTCTTCCCATTTTTCAAGACTTCACAAGCCCTGGGAGTAGGGCGGCCAAAGGCCTAGCCGCCCAAGCCCACCTAAGGGCTACCAACGACCTGGCCATCGAGATCAGTGGGCGACCACCACCCTGGCCGCCCACAGGTTCATCCCCCTCAATCCACAAACCGACCTTCATCTCTCCATTAAACACACATCCACATACTGATCTAATGAATGAAAAGCAAGGCAGGAGCACGAAGCTTACCTTCCTGAGCTGCCCTCCCTTCCCTTGGTCAGGCTCACCACCATCCAAACCCTCACTATCTTCACCTTCATCTCCATCATCACCTTCGGCCGGACCCTTGTCGGGGATAGCCTCTCCTCCATCAATTCCATCATCTCTACTCTCCTCCAAGTTTGCAGAAACTGTGGCTGAAGAAGACGAGCACACCGTAGCTTCTACTCCCTCTTGCTCTTCACTCGAGGAAGAGGGATCGGGTGCAATGTCAAGGCGAGCCCTCCTTCTCCCCATCGCTTGATCTAGAAGATTCAAGTGGCTAGAACCTCACTCAAGCGAGAACAACACTCCCTCAAGTTCTCTAGCTCTCAAGGCGTCCACAACAAGGGCCGCCCAAATGGGGAGGGCGGCCACCCTTTTAACTAACCCTCAAAGTAGAGGGTGACCAAAGGTCTGGCCGCCCTGCTCTTAGTGAAGGCGGCCAGGACCCTGGCCGCCCTCATCCTTGTTCAGTGAAAAAATATACAAAAATGGAAAATCAATAAAAATTGATGCAAGTCCAGTCGTCTAAATGTGTTCACATAATTTCATTCACATCTACAAAGTTCCACAACCATCAATCACTCATTGTCTAAACCAAAAGAAAAAACACAAATATATATGTATAGTCCTTCTATCTTAACATAACTATAAATAAAAAATAATGAACAAACTCCAATCAGGTACGCCTCCTCAAGAAAAATTCATTCACGGCTAGCCTGAATGATGAGGGCATCTCACGACACTCCCTCTAGCTTTGGTCGTCTATACACTCTTGATATGGATTGATCATGGTCTCCACTTGTTATCTTCATTTTCCCAGGTCTATTTTATGTATTTTCTTTTTATTGAGTCCTATCTTATGTATTTTCTTTTATTGAGTCATGTGGTTCTAGTCCATTTCCTTTATTTTGCTTAATTGGGCCTTATTTCCTTAGTTATGGGCCCATAGGATTGAGTCTAGGTTATGCTCGGTCTTTTGTCCTATTGTCAGGGACATTTTGGTCATGTAAAGAGTGGTTGTCTATATATAGGCCCCATCTCTCCACTTGTACTCACTCTTGATGAATATTGAAAAAACCACTTCCTTTTACCTCTTAAATCTCTCTCTCTTACTCTCTTTCCCTCACTCTCTCTCTCACTCTCTCTCTCTCCCAAGGGGAGTTCGACCCTCCCTCTCTCTCCTCCTTCCCCCTCACTTACTCCAACCCCCAACCACCTCCACTACCTCACCCACTTCCATTAAGGCCCTCCTCTTCCCCATAACCCCTCATTTACTCCCCCTCCTTGTCCCAAAGTAACTCTTCCACCTCCCAACACAATCCCCCCACTTCCCCACACAAATCCCACCCCTCCCAAGGCCAAATTTCGAATTTGAACCTTCCCTCCACTACCTAGGCTGCCCCATACCCCTCCCCCTCAAGCCAAGTTCGCCCCCACCTTCTCCCTCCCACACCCTCTCTCTTGTGCACACCCACCTCTCCACCTCCACCTCCAGCAGCTTCAGCCCCCTCTCCATCCATCCCTTCCCCACTAGGACCCCTTGGGAGCCCTAACCACATCCCTCCCCCTCCCCAAATCCTCAGCCAACACCCCTAGCTGTGCTACTCCCCTTACCCCTCCCCTTGTTCTTGCAAAGATTGAAGCTTCAAGTAGCAGGTCGCAGGCAGCAGAAGGAGGCTCTGAAGTCGCGTCTTCCCCGGCCTCTCCCTGCTCCTCCTGGTGTCAAGGCCTACATCTCTGGAAAGGTCTTCCAGATAGCTTTCAAGGCGAGGTGGTTTCGTCGGCATCCGAGCTCTGTGCTGTCCGCAATCACCATTCTTCTCCGACTGTGCAGAACTTCTCAGACCAGAAGCCAGAGCGAAAGAGAAAGCTCTCCCACGATGAACCTTGAAGGAGTCAGCCTTCAGGGTCTTCTACAAAGTTCTTCCTCCCCCTGTCAGCGTCCAGGAACAGAAGGTGGAATCCCATTCGGCGTCCGACAACCAGAGATACCAATTTTCTACCACAACCATGCCGGTCTGCCTCCTCACAGTCTGCCCCGACCACCGTCCACTTCTCTGGACACCCAGCTCATCTCCGACATCAGAAGACTTCCCCGTTTATTTTTATGCAAAGTATACTCGTATACAATTCCAACGAGTCCAGCGGTGCCAGATTTGGAGCTCAGGAGCGACAGTGCCCGCTTCTGCAACCTGCTGTTTCAGATTGAGCTCGGCCAGAGACCAGAGCTGCATCCATCTTCCAGTCGCCGGAGCAGTCAGCCCCCAAATCAGAACGTCATCCAAAAATTCAAGCCGCACCCCTCTCCGGTTAGCAATCTTTTGGCGCAAGTCTCATCAGATTCTGAGCTTGGTGGATTTATTGACTGCATCAACATCGACTCCCTGTCCAGAATTACAGAAGCTAGACAGAATCGACGAAGCTCGGAAACTCGGTTTCCTTTGCATCTCTCCCCACCCCGCTTGGCCGGCTGAAGGCCCCTCCCTATGTGGAGGTAGTTTTGAATGTATTAAGCATAACCCCCACCCCAAGATCACCCCTCCTGCGTGAGGAGTAGTGCTGTACCGTTTGCAATTTCAGGTCAAGCTACATCGCCGCGGCGATCGGGTGCATACCCTCGCCTTCCGGCGGCCCTCGTCTCCGATCGGGATCGGTGTCTTCACACCGATCAGGTGAGCTTCTGATACTATCCTTAGTAGCCTTATTCCTGCTAGTTTAGTATTGCTTTGATTGTTCGTCGGCGGTGAGAAGAGGGCTCGAACTTGCATGCTAGTTTGTTGGTGTCCACCGCGGATCGTGAGTGAGTGCCACCAAGCCCCCGCCTTGCGGGCCAGCCACCCACAAAGTTGGGTATCCTAGACTCATTTGGGGTCAGCCCTAGCATTGTAAGTCCATTAGAACAATTGGGTCCCGCCCCGGACCATCATCATTATCTCCCGGACCCACCGGGTGAACGTGTGAATCGGGTGAGCAAAAATCGTCATTGTGAGAATCATTGAGCGCTTGTATGCTTGCGGGTCTAAGTCCTAGGGTCATCTCATCATATTTAGTGGTCTTTGGGCTGTGCCACATCAAGTGGTATCAGAGCGGTCATAGGCTTGTCCTTACAAGTCTAGTCTTGGGTCACACTAAGTCTTTCTTAGGTGCATTCGCACACCCTTGCATAGCCCACCCAACCTTGCATGATCACCCGTAGTGGAACTCATTATCAAGGCAATCCATCTTCTTCCAATAACACCATGAATCCCAATCCCCAAGGAAATCCCCCTCACAATGAGCATGAGCTTCCCGACCAAATGAGGTTTCTTGTGGACTACATGACCGAAATTATGGGAAGGCTTGACGGTATTACGGCCCGGCTTGAACAACTTGAGGAAAATAGACCTATTCCAAGGGAAGGAGATAGGAGAGATCCCCCTCCACATGTGGAGCCAGCCATAGGAGGACTCAACCTTGACCCCCCTCCCGAACCGGAAAGGGACCCACCCCCTAGAAGGAATGATAGGCCTCCCCGGGACAACCCGGATGACCAACTAATGAGACTTGTGAAAGTCGATGCTCCCACTTTTGATGGATCTCATCATCCGAGCATCTACTTAGATTGGGAGGCAGTCATGGATCAATATTTTGATTGGTACCCAATGACCGAGGATAGGAAAGTCCGACTTGCAAAGATGCAATTAACCAAACTTGCCAAGACTCATTGTATGAATGTTGAAGCCTTAAGGATAGTTAGGAGGGAAGTTCCAATCACCACATGGGGGACCATGAAAGACCAACTCAAACTCAAATATGTCCCACCCTCCTACCATCAAAGCCTCCTAGATGAATGGCAAGCCTTGACTCAAGAAGGAAAGACCGTTATGGAATACATTGAAAAGTTTGACTACTACCTCCTCAAATGTGGAGTCCAAGAGGACCCCTCCGTCACACTCTCCCGCTTTAGGAATGGGCTTCAATTACATATCAAAAAGGAACTATTCATGCGTCAAGTAACAACTTTAGAGCAAGCCTACCAAGTAGCTCGGGATGCCGAGAAATTCTCTCGGTACACGCGAATGGCTCCCCCTCGGGGAATGGACCCTAGAGCCATGGCACCTCGGGGCAACCCCCCACCACCCCAAAGAGGTCTCCTTCCTACACCCATGGGAACTCCTCCCACACGGGTCACCCCTCCTAATGCCAATCCACCATTCCGCCCCGCAAGTGGGCCCCTAAACACAACTCCCAATAGGCCCAATTCGACACCCACTCTCCCTCACACTAAGGTGACCCCAAACCATCAAAGTGGGCAACAATGCTTTAGGTGTTATGGGTATGGACACTTTGCCAATCAATGCCCCACCAAGGGAGCATCAAACTTACTCATAGAGGAGACCAACCCCCAACCCCAAGTTGAATTTGAAGAAGAAGTTGAGGTATATGAACCCTCTCATGAATGGGAGGAGGAGTATGAGAACAACTACATGGAGAGCAACCAAGAACAACCTCCTCCACCCACCGACTCCCACCTCGGAGTGGTTAGATGCACCCTCACTCAAACCCAAGAGCATGATTGGAGGAGAAACACCATATTCCATACCTACATACGGATAGGGAGCCATGTTAGGAAGGTCATCTTGGACAATGGAAGTAGTGTGAATGTGGTGTCACCCGACACCGTCAAACTTTTGGGCCTTACCACCTCCCCACATCCCCACCCATATCGGGTAGCATGGATTGATACCACCTCCATACCCGTTAGTGCTCGTTGCCTTATCCCCATTGCATTCCAATCTTATCAAAGCCAAGTGTGGTGTGACATCCTACCTATGGAAGTTGGGAGTATACTTCTAGGACGACCTTGGATCTACGATGTAGATGCCACCTTTCTAGGAAAGACAAACACTTGTATCTTCATTCATGAAGGGAAGAAGATCCAACTCAACCCCTCTCCACCTCGCCCCCTTCCCAAGAAGGCATCTCCCTCCCTTGAGGGATCCCCTACCCCTCCAACTATTCCAAACCCACCAAACCCCACCCCACCAAGCCCTAACCCTAGTATGGTCAACAAGCCTCCTAGGAGCCTACACCTCATCACTAGGAAAGAGCTTGAAGAAGAAGTCAACCAAGGGGAACATGTGTGTGCCATTGTTATTTGCCTTGGGGAATCCACCCCAACCGACCCACACCCAATAGAAATTCAACAACTCTTGGAGGACTTCCATGATGTGTTTCCCGAGGAGCTTCCGGACAAGCTACCACCCATGCGCGATGTGCAACATGCCATCGACCTTGTGCCCGGAGCTACCTTACCCAACCTCCCACACTACCGCCTCAACCCCACCGAGCATGCCGAGCTAAGGAGGCAAATTGAGGAACTCATCAAGAAGGGCTTCCTCCGAATTAGCAAAAGCCCTTGTGCCGTCCCGGCTCTTCTTACACCCAAAAAGGATGGGACTTGGCGCATGTGTGTAGATAGCCGAGCCGTCAACAAGATAACGGTCAAATATAGGTTCCCCATCCCTCGGCTTGATGACATGCTAGCGGGAGCCACCATCTTCTCCAAAATTGACCTCAAAAGTGGCTACCATCAAGTCCGCATTAGGCCCGGGGATGAGTGGAAAACCGTCTTTAAAACTAAGGACGGTCTCTATGAATGGCTTGTTATGCCTTTTGGCCTTTCTAATGCACCAAGCACCTTCGTGCGCCTCATGACTGAGGTCCTCCGGCCCTTCATTGGCATCTTTCTAGTTGTCTACTTTGACGACATCCTCATATATAGCCAATCCAAGGAAGCCCACCTCGATCACCTCAAACAAGTGTGCACCATTCTTAGGAAGGAGAGTCTCTTTGCCAACCCCGGGAAGTGTCATTTCTTGACCAATCAACTAGCCTTCCTAGGATTTATTGTCTCATCCCAAGGAGTATCCATGGACCCCGAAAAGGTCCAAGCTATTCTTGAGTGGCCCGAACCCAAGACCCTTCATGAGGCCCGAAGCTTTCACGGGCTAGCTACCTTCTATAGGAGATTCATCCGTGGATTTAGCACTATCACCACTCCTATCACGGATTGCCTCAAGAAAGGCACATTTGTTTGGACTAGGGCAGCCTCCAAAGCCTTCCTAGAGCTTAAAGAGAAAATGACCCAAGCCCCGGTCCTTTGCCTACCCGACTTTTCAAAGGTCTTTGAGGTCACATGTGATGCTTCCGGGGTAGGGATTGGAGGTATCCTTAGCCAAGAGGGTCACCCGGTAGCCTACTTTAGTGAAAAACTTTATGAGGCTAGGACGAGATACTCCACATATGACAAAGAGCTTTATGCCGTGGTTCAATCCCTCCGGCACTGGAGGCACTATCTCCTACCCAAAGAATTTGTGATCTTCTCGGACCATGAGGCTTTGAAATATCTCAACACTCAACAAAAGCTCAATGCCCGTCATGCCCGATGGGTAGAATATATTCAAGCCTACACCTTTGTCCTCAAGTATAAGATGGGTAGTGAGAACCGCGCCGCTGATGCACTAAGTAGGCGGGTAGCCTTACTCTCCACCGTCCAAGTGGAGGTAACCGGATTTGAGAGAATCAAAGGGGAATACCCACATTGCCCCGACTTTGGGACTCACTACAACACCCTTTCCACCCAGCCACTCAAGGAGTATAAGGGGTTCATACTTCAAGATGGATATCTGTTCAAAGGGAATAGGCTTTGCATACCTAGGACTTCACTTAGGGACTTCCTAGTTTGGGAGTTACATAGTGGTGGCCTAGCTGGTCACTTTGGGGTACACAAAACCATAGAGTTGGTTGAGAGGCAATTCCACTGGCCCAGTATCAAGAAGGATGCGGCCCACATTGTGGGACAATGCCGCATATGTGCATCCGCCAAGCAAGTAAGACAAAACACCGGGCTTTACACACCACTACCCATACCCGACCAACCATGGGAGGATTTGAGCATGGATTTCATTCTTGGCCTACCAAAGACCTTGCGCAAACATGATTCCATCTTTGTAGTGGTTGACAGGTTCTCAAAGATGGCCCACTTTATCCCCTGCTCCAAGACCTCTGATGCCTCTAGGATCGCCCGGTTATTCTTTGATGAGGTAGTCCGACTCCATGGGTTACCTAAGACTATTGTGTCCACTAGAGATGTGAAGTTCACTAGTTATTTTTGGAAGACTCTATGGCACTTGATGGGGACCCTCCTCAAATTCTCCACTGCCTATCATCCTCAAACCGATGGCCAAACTGAGGTCGTCAACCGAAGCCTCGGGAACTTGCTCCGATGCCTTGTAGGGGATCACCCTGGGAATTGGGATCTCCTCTTATCTCAAGCCGAATTTGCCTACAATGATTCTGTCAATAGGTCCATAGGCAAGAGTCCATTTGAGGTAGTACATGGTTTTAGGCCTAGAAAGCCCTCGGATCTCATTCCCCTTCCCCCACATGCTAGAGTGTCAGTCTCAGCTGAGTCCTTTGCACAGCATATCAAAGAGTTGCATGATGATATCCGCAAGCATATAGGTAAAAACAATGAGGCTTACAAAAGACGGGCCGATGCTCACCGACGCCACTGTGAATTCTAAGTGGGGGACCCGGTGATGGTGAGGACGGAGCGGCTCCTTCCCGGGCCTGCCTCCAAGTTGAGGGCACGAGGGTCGGTACCTTTTCGAGTTCTACAATGACTTGGCAGCAATGCTTATGAGCTTGACCTACCAGAGAGCTATGGGGTACACCCTACCTTTAACGTGGCAGACCTGGTACCCTACAAAGGCCCCGCGGTGGAACCTAGTGAGGAGCTTGAGCCTTTACCCCCCCTTATGAGAGACACCCCCGGAGGGACTCCACTTTCTAGCTTGAGGGACCGACAAGAGCAGGTAGAGGCAATACTGGATGAGCAGAGTATCATTACAAGGCACAAGGTGTATCAGCGCTATCTGGTTAGGTGGAAGAACCGTCCCCCGACCGAGGATGCATGGGTGAGTCGGGAGGATTTGATGCGCCTGGACCCCGACATGATGGAGCAGTACGACAGTCAGGCAGACCCATACTCGACAGGGTCGAGTTCTCCCCACCCCGGGGGATTTGATGAGGGCATCTCACGACACTCCCTCAAGCTTTGGTCGTCTATACACTCTTGATATGAATTGATCATGGTCTCCACTTGTTATCTTCATTTTCCCAGGTCTATTTTATGTATTTTCTTTTATTGAGTCATGTGGTTCTAGTCCATTTCCTTTATTTTGCTTAATTGGGCCTTATTTCCTTAGTTATGGGCCCATAGGATTGAGTCTAGGTTATGCTCGGTCTTTTGTCCTATTGTCAGGGACATTTTGGTCATGTAAAGAGTGGTTGCCTATATATAGGCCCCATCTCTCCACTTGTACTCACTCTTGATGAATATTGAAAAAACCACTTCCTTTTACCTCTTAAATCTCTCTCTCTTACTCTCTTTCCCTCACTCTCTCTCTCTCCCAAGGGGAGTTCGACCCTCCCTCTCTCTCCTCCTTCCCCCTCACTTACTCCAACCCCCAACCACCTCCACTACCTCACCCACTTCCATTAAGGCCCTCCTCTTCCCCATAACCCCTCATTTACTCCCCCTCCTTGTCCCAAAGCAACTCTTCCACCTCCCAACACAATCCCCCCACTTCCCCACACAAATCCCACCCCTCCCAAGGCCAAATTTCGAATTTGAACCTTCCCTCCACTACCTAGGCCGCCCCATACCCCTCCCCCTCAAGCCAAGTTCGCCTCCACCTTCTCCCTCCCACACCCTCTCTCTTGTGCACACCCACCTCTCCACCTCCACCTCCAGCAGCTTCAGCCCCCTCTCCATCCATCCCTTCCCCACTAGGACCCCTTGGGAGCCCTAACCACATCCCTCCCCCTCCCCAAATCCTCAGCCAACACCCCTAGCTGTGCTACTCCCCTTACCCCTCCCCTTGTTCTTGCAAAGATTGAAGCTTCAAGTAGCAGGTCGCAGGCAGCAGAAGGAGGCTCTGAAGTCGCGTCTTCCCCAGCCTCTCCCTGCTCCTCCTGGTGTCAAGGCCTACATCTCTGGAAAGGTCTTCCAGAGAGCTTTCAAGGCGAGGTGGTTTCGTCGGCATCCGAGCTCGGTGCTGTCCGCAATCACCATTCTTCTCCGACTGTGCAGAACTTCTCAGACCAGAAGCCAGAGCGAAAGAGAAAGCTCTCCCACGATGAACCTTGAAGGATTCAGCCTTCAGGGTCTTCTACAAAGTTCTTCCTCCCCCTGTCAGCATCCAGGAACAGAAGGCGGAATCCCGTTCGGCATCCGACAACCAGAGATACCAATTTTCTACCACAACCATGCCGGTCTGCCTCCTCACAGTCTGCCCCGACCACCGTCCACTTCTCTGGACACCCAGCTCATCTCCGACATCAGAAGACTTCCCCGTTTGTTTTTCTGCAAAGTAGACTCATATACGATTCCAACGAGTCCAGCGGTGCCAGATTTGGAGCTCAGGAGCGACCGTGCCCGCTTCTGCAACCTGCTGTTTCAGATTGAGCTTGGCCAGAGACCAGAGCTGCATCCATCTTCCAGTCGCCGGAGCAGTCAGCCCCCAGATCAGAACGTCGTCCAAAAATTCAAGCCACACCCCTATCCGGTCAGCAATCTTTTGGCGCAAGTCTCATCAGATTCTGAGCTTGGTGGATTTATTGGCTGCATCAACATCGACTCCCTGTCCAGAATTACAGAAGCTAGACAGAATCGACGAAGCTCGGAAACTCGGTTTCCTTTGCATCTCTCCCCACCCCGCTTGGCCGGCTGAAGGCCCCTCCCTACGTGGAGGTAGTTTTAAATGTATTAAGCATAACCCCCACCCCAAGATCACCCCTCCTGCGTGAGGAGTAGTGCTGTACCGTTTGCAATTTCAGGTCAAGCTACATCGCCGCGGCGATCGGGTGCATACCCTCGCCTTCCGGCGCGCCCTCGTCTCCGATCGGGATCGGTGTCTTCACACCGATCAGGTGAGCTTCTGATACTATCCTTAGTATCCTTATTCCTGCTAGTTTAGTATTGCTTTGATTGCTCGTCGGCGGTGAGAAGAGGGCTCGAACTTGCATGCTAGTTTGTTGGTGTCCACCGCGGATCGTGAGTGAGTGCCACCAAGCCCCCGCCTTGCGGGCCAGCCGCCCACAAAGTTGGGTATCCTAGACTCATTTGGGGTCAGCCCTAGCATTGTAAGTCCATTAGAACAATTGGGTCCCGCCCCGGACCATCATCATTATCTCCCGGACCCACCGGGTGAACGTGTGAATCGGGTGAGCAAAAATCGTCATTGTGAGAATCATTGAGCGCTTGTATGCTTGCGGGTCTAAGTCCTAGGGTCATCTCATCATATTTAGTGGTCTTTGGGCTGTGCCACATCACTGAAGCTTTGTAGGTAACCCACATAGTGCCTCAAGTCATCTTTGTCCCCCTCTATGTCCACTTTGGCCTTCACCGTGGCGGCATGGCGTCTCCACGCCTTCCCGATCCTGTCTAGTCGCCGTCGATCCGCGTCGGTCCCCAGAAGGCGCTTTGCAATCAATCCTCCCTTTGAAGCTGCCCATGGGATCCGTCTGGGTAATCCCATCTGGCGATGGCAGCGGTGTCCCTGGTACAACACCAAGTCCTCAGCCCCCACAAGCCATAATTCCTACTCTGACGATCCACAGACTTTAAATTCCTCATGTCGATACATCATCGGCACGAACACGAAATCATCCTCAGGCAGGAAATTTAGGTAGTCACGCCAGTCATCTCTGGTCTTCAGTAATGTCGTCTTGCATATCACCCGATCCTCAGGACCAAAGATAGCCCTCGCGGGGTATATGGCGCTCTTCTCAAAGATCCTGGAAGTATTGGTCGGGGTGAAGTTATGCTTAACTGATTATATATGGTTTGCCATGATAGTTTAATGGTTCATTAAATGAAATGTGTTTATTGTTCTATTCCTATTATCATTGATGAACTTTACTGATGTGTGCTAATGCAGCTGCAGGTCTCCACATCTATGGGACCAAAAGGCGATAAGGCCATGTTACCTTGCTTCGTAGGTAGAATGCCGGAGGCTAATAGCTTCGGGCGTATAAACTCCGAGTTCCTCTCTAAAAAAAATCATGAAGAGTTTATACTCCTTAAGCTATTCGATGGCCACCTGCTGCCTAACACGGGATGACGGACTTCCTGAATTCTCGACTATGCTTAAGTACAATGTGGAGCGATGGACCCCCATCGAGATCAGGACCACGTCTGTCGCCAAGCATAGGATGACAGACTTCTCGAACTCTTGATCGATTAGTTCGGAGGCAGGCAAATAAATCCTCCGACTTTGCATTAGATAGGTTTTTCATTTAAACCAAGCATGCATCATATAGGTCTTTTTTTAGCCTCGTTTGAAAGAAAATCCAAAAAAAGATATATGCAGAAAAAAGGAAACAAAAATGCATACATCTCATCTGGAAGCCGTGACATAAAGAAGGGAGGCCACGTTGATCTGACCAACCCATGGTCCTCTGGTCCCCGTATCTGGTTTTCCGAGTCCCTCGATTTTTGCCAAATTTGCACGAATAAGTCTATGTGATTCCACTCTGATTTGACCAGTAGAAAATATGTTTTATGTAAGGCCGTTTTGAGTATCTCGCGATTCAATGAGTCATTGTATTCCCATATCCTGATCTTTTTACTTGACTTTGTTTAGGTCTTGTATCTCCTTGAGCATCAGATGCGATCGTCCCCTCAAGTTCCGCACAGCGCCATGCTAGGGGGCCCCACGTGGCCGCAGATACAAGCCTCTTAGATTAATTGTCCTTCCTTACCTTTGCCAATGACTTACTTGATTACTTGATGCTCATGCGACCCTGCATGAAGCTTGTTTTCCGCTCAAGAATCTCCTTGAGCGTATTGCCCTCATTAGGCTTGTTTCTTTGCCGAAACACCCATTTATCAGTCTGCCGGGCTCCCTTGCAAAACGGGCGTTCCGGAGGGGCATTTGTAGATGCCTAATTTTGAACATCCCGCAGATCCCCAATGGACCTTTGTGTGAATGACGCTTAATTGTTGTACTCATTTTACCGGTGTTTGAGTTTTTAAGCCCAGCCCCTGGCCTTTTAGCTATTGGGCCTCGCCCACTTAGAGGCCCAAAGAGCATGGTCTGGGTGGCCAAAGGACTGGCTGCCCCCTGTCTTGGGCGACCAGGGTGATGGCCGCCCTCCCCAGCTGGGTGGCCAGCCTCTTGGCCACCCTCCTCCTTAAGGTGGCCAAAAGCTTGGCCGCCTTCCTCTGTTTACCCAGTCAGAGAACGTGGCCCGGATCATGGGCACGTCCGTTCCCTCGTTCTACACAATCTTCCCCACGATTTGAAACTCGGTGCTGGATACACAAAACCATCGCTCTCCAGTGCGAGAGGGGGGACAGAGGCCATTTTCGGAGGAAGGATCGAGGTAGAATCCAGGGAGGAAACCCGGAGGAATTGGGCATCGGAGAAGAGCCGCGCCGGTCATCTTCCTCCTACTTCCTTTTCTTCGGTTTGAACCCCATAGCTCCTACTCACTACTTGCATCACGGCTTCCAGGTAAGTACGTAACATTGCATGTAGTGTCCCTTAGCCCCTAAACTTAAGAGGTTTCTTCCTAAAAAATAAAGGGAAGGTGGGTGGTCGAAAGTCTCGGCCATCTCTCCTTCCCACCTCCCCCAAGTAAAATTGCCACCATCATTCCCGTTTTCATTCATTCCATTAGAGTAGATATTACACTCATTTCTTTACTCATGGCTTGTTATATTCTTTTCTTTTGAGCTACGTTGCAGGACTTCAGCACAAGGGACAAGCAGGGCTCTTTGCCCTTGGCCGACCGAGGACGAGGAAGAGGGAACCCATCATCTCCCCATCTGGAATCATCTCCCCGCGATCATCACCCCTGTGAGGTTCAGGTAAACACCTCTGGCCATCACGTTCTAACGTTCTCTTCTTGTTCCTCTATAGGTACTCAGTATACGTCCATCTGTACGTTCCAACCAACACAACACCCCCCCCCCAAAACAACGCCGATCCCGGGCGCCTACACGGGTGACTTGGGTTTTTCTCTTCAACAGTCTGAACTGGAGTCGGCTCCACGGTCGACTCTAGTTGACACTTGTGCAAGTAAAGCCTTCATATTTTCATACTTCAGCCCAATTCCTTAACCAAACTTGAATCTGTCTTCAGAAAACTCATTGATATTCATGAATTAACATTATCAAGCACACACATTAACAGCATTAAAACATATGAAACTTTGAAGATCAAAATGTATGACAAAAGAAATATCAATCAAGACAGGTATGCCACATTCTGAGGTTTGAGACGTGAAATTGTTTAAGATCTTCTAGTTCCAAAGTTAATGAATTGGGCCCCAAAGTGGGCTCTAAACATATTACAATCACCCTCATTAAATGTCCATGATGTCTCCCTCTTCCTTGACAATTCATCAACATATTTCAGTACATAAATGGCACAGTTGAGGCTTCCATCTGCCTGTTGGGGACATTCATTGTCGAATACAAGATCTCATTTCTTAACTCCCTCGAATGTCCCATAGACCTTCAGAAACCCCCGTACAACTGTAGCCTGCAAATGAAATATTTAAAATTATTAAGGAATAATTAAAAGACATTATAAATATCTTTGATTTCAGGTACATGGATAAGAAAAGATACCCAATTTCTTGTAGTGGCATCATGGATGGCCATGCCTCTCATGGAATTGTATGAGACAAAGCGACGATTCTCTGTGTCAACGGCAAGTAGATGCCAGTGATTTCCATAGTGTAACACGAAGAATAAATATTTGTTCTTCTGCAGTTCTGATAATTCAACATTCTCGTAGGCGCACTCCAACAATTCGTTGGATTTTTCTTAGTTGGCTATTGTCCTGCCGTTTATGTGATTCACTAAAATGGTGGGAAAACAAACTCACTGATGAAAGATGTCAGATTCATTGCATCGTGAGTGGAGGAGATACATCATGGCGTTGATCACCTACAAATGAACAATCACGATTCTATTAGCAGTAGAAACACAAGTTCAGGGTAGGGCGAGGCGTAAAATTTAACAATTAATGAAAGAAAGTACCGTATCATCTATCATCTGGTTGTATAATAGATCAATGACATGACGCCGTTTCAAAACAATCCCGTTCTGTAGGACAAAATTTGGGCCACTATATTGGACAAAAAATTTCATGGTAGTCAGAGTAAGGCGAATCAGGATAATTATAGAAACTATAAAAGGACAACTTACTCAATATCCCCCGAGGCACAAGCATCAATGAATTCATTCACAATCGTGTTATCTGTCGGCTTCAGTCGGCCTTTACAGATCCAATCAGTACTCTGTAGGAGCTTTTTGATCGGGTCGGCTTCATCTCCCTTCTCCATTTATGCCAATATACCAATCTTAGATTCTATACTGTAAGAAGTAGGAACAACGCAGACTCACCTTCTTCTTCCCTCTCTTAACGCTTTTCTTTGCAGGTGCCCTTGGTCTCGTCACGGGCTTCTCGTCCCGTTGATGAAGGGACTGAGAAAAGACACCTTGACGATGGTCACCATGCCCATTGGTCGCCTCCATCTGAGCTTGGATATCGCCTTGCACATCCTCTTCAGGGGCTACCTTAGATGGCACAGTATCATCCGTACTTTGTTGAAGGGGCCTTGGAGGTGGGACATCGGTGGCAATGTCCGTTTGAGAGGTTTGACATATACTTTGCTCAACATTTTCAGCCCCTTGCACTTCCTTGACAGGGGCTGTCGGAGGTGGCATGGCATCATCCGTCACCTGTTCGACGGGCCTAGGAGGTGCTGCATCAGTGGCAATGTTTTCCAAACTAGGATGTATATGTTCTGCAACATTGTGAGCCCCTTCCACCCTAGTCAGAAAGAAGGCCCTCATTTCTTCAAGTAGCCACTACTAGATCTTCAATGTAGCGGCAATATCCTGTAGCATAGGCATGTATGGAGCTAATGAGGACGTCTCCTGAGCACTGGGTCGGGTCATCATCTGACCACCGTACACCGTGTCCCTTTCACTTGGCTCATCAAGGAGCTGTTTGATCACCTGCATTTCAAACCACATCACTTCGGTTATTCATTAATGTTGAATGACAAAGAAGAAATTTTTAGTACTCATAATACATGTTGGCCTCGCAGGGATCCAATGGAGAATTTTAATTTCCTATCTAGAAATGACCCCCACCTAAATAGTCAGCGGAATGCCACCTGCCTTAGTGGCTGCCGCACTCGCGTGTGCTCAAAAAACCAGACCTGTAATATGAAATATATCAAGTTATTTTACAATGCAATAGAATTAATGATTGACACATTAATTATTACATAACAAAAATAAAAAAACTTACAACAAGTGCGGCAGAACAACCAAATATAAATGTATAGGCCTGGGATGCAACCCTGGCTCTTCTCTTAGCACAGTTAATTGTACCTGACCGTCATTTCTGGACCGCCCACACTAATTGCTCAAACTTGTGCATCGTTACCTATTGCACGGCGGCTACCCAATTGTAATCTAAAACTCTGTCAATGTCATCTAAGCATGACAGCATCTGTTGTGAACAAGAATGCGTCGACCGTGGGCAAAGGAAAGTGGACAGTAAGAGTACAATCCACAGTCGGACAGTGTCGGCCACATCCTGCTCTTCATCGGACCCAACAATGTGCTGGATGAGAGAGCACACTTTCTTCCGGTCAAATGTTGATGCAAATCCAAATCGATGCTGCAACTTCGATTTCTGTTTCGCGGATCCATAATGTTGAACCGGCTGACCGGAGCAAGATAATCCTAAAATTATGCCCACATCTTCTACACTGAATGTGACCTCCTTACGACCCATACGGAAGTAATTTCCTTCACTATGGGCGCAAATAATCTCCTCCAATAGTGTCATGGTGAACGTGACGGGAGAAGCATTGTCAACATATGGACCAAAGGGTGTGGTCCTCATCAATGACTTGTGGCATTCCCGAAATGCCATCTGATCCCTATCCTTCATGTAAATGTCCATAGAACATCGGGCGGAGATGACATTTATGCTCACTAGATTCAAAAAAAATGTGTAAACAAGAAATTTAGTTAATTGATTGATCAAGAAATACAAAAAATATTAAGAGTAAGACAAGGGTGACAAATGTATAGACAAGGGAGTTTAGGTGTGACAAATAGGTGCTTAAGGGTGACAAATGTATGAAATTTGGAGATAGGTAGGTCTAAATCTGACACAAATAGATAGATGTAAGCGTGACAAATAAATAGGTCGATAAGGGGGGCAAATAGCTATGTAAGGGAGATAAGGAACCACACTACCTTTAACTTATCGTCCTGAAGTGGAGGCCTTAGAAATCCTAGGCTCCTCAGACGTTTCTTGTTCGGCCGTAGGAACCAGTACAATTTCCTGAGATGCAGGTGGGACATCCAGTTTAAGGCGGACGGAGCGTTGCATGGGTGTCTCCTTCGGCTCCATGTCTATCAGTGATGAAAGAGAGCTCACAAATCAGGAGTGATCGAATAGCAAATGACGGAGAGGTCGGAAATGGCACTGCGAGGAAGATGAGACGCTGAGCACGATAGAGAGACAAACCGGCTTCTGGTAGGTTTCGTAAGAGCCAAGACATGGCGGGAAGGGTAAATAAGGACTTGGGGATTTTTAATTTTGAGGATCCAATTTGGCGTCATCATTTCTGTTGATGTGGCCTGCGGCGTTGGATCGGCGGCAATACGCGAACAACACCCACGCGTGGCCGACATGTCCCATTTTCTACGTGGACCAATTGGAGCTTAAGGGCGACAAATATGTCTACACGGGTGACAAATGCTTTAGCAAAGGTGAAAATACCATACTAACGGTGAGAAATAGGGCTCAATAGAGACAAGGCTGATGCACGGCTTTCAAGGCAGTGTAAGAGTAAGGGCGACACCTTGTGGACTTTGGTGGAGACAATTAGGTGAGTATGGGTGACAAATGCTCAACTGGAGTAACAAATAACTTCACATTGGTAACAAGTGAGAAGGAAGCTGAAGGTGAAAAATAATAGAAGAAAGAGGAAGTGGAGGAGAGAGAGACGTACTCACTAGAAGACAAAGGACCTACAGTGCTCACAAGAAGACAAATGTGAACAGTGATCCTAAGGTCTCTAAAGCAATCTGAAGAACAAGCGAGGGCTGACCACAGTCGTCAAAGTCAATGCCAGGAGAAGGAAGGATCTACTCAACTTCAACTTTATGTTGACCCAATGCACCAATAGTCCAGGCAAAGTCAATAGTCAAAGTCAAGCTTTTGCAACTTCTGAAGTCCAATCAAAGCCAGGTCAAGCTTCAGCCAGCGACAGTGGACACAGAAAATGACGAACGTGGAAGAACAACAGAAGAAGACTAAAGGTAACAAATACTCTCCTAAGGATGACAAATGAAGATTTAGCGGTGACAAAGAGATATATAAGGGTGACAAATAGATGTTAAGGGTGACAAATGTGGAAACAACGGTGAAAATTTTCAAGGCAGCAGGGAATGTTGCAGCAGAGAAAAATGTTGTAGTAGGGAAAATGCCAAGGCGACGACTATCAGCCGTAAGGGTGACAAATAGATTTTAAGTCTAACAAATAGCCGTTAAGGCTACAAAATGGGTTCGTAAGGGTGAATAATCGCTCAGCACGTGAGACATCGAGCGGGGGACTTGACTAAGTTCTTTAAGTGTATCGCTGTTAATCGTGAGGTGCCAGGTTCGAAACAAAGTTCTGCCGTGTTTTCATTTACATTTTTGAATAAGTAATATTAAAAAAATTTAAGGAAACCTTAAGGTAAAGCTAAGATTCGAATCCGGAGAAACCCGTTCAAATGGCAGAATAATTAACCAAATGTACAACATGTCATTTCAAATAGTTTATTCCATTATATATATATATATTATAGTTTTTCGTATTGGTACGCAATGTACCATCCCGTCTCGAGTCGTGGCCGGGATGACCGGTTCGGCAGGGACGGCCACACCTGCCCTGAAAGATGTGCACGTGACTCAAGGATGACGTTGGCATAAGATCCGAGTGCTTCCACGTGACATTCCCCGCGAGGAGCACTAGCTCCCAAAAATTCATTATAGACGTGACGGTAAATTCAAAACACATGATTTGAGGGGGGCACGGAACAATAAGGAAATGGTCAACATGTGACCGATACGCTTCTGAATACCTTTTCGCACCCCGATATGGGCCTTTCAAGGTAGCTATGCTTTTCAACATGCTATCTCTTCTTTTATAGGAATCGACTTATCGGCCATGCATCCCCATTGCTTGGCAATTAATCAAGCGTTTTCCCCTCTTATCGCCATGATCGACCTTTATGGCATGGCGGGTCGTCAGTCCCGACCCGATGCCCACCATCGTCTGCTTAGTGATCAAAAGGAGCGCACCTTCGGTTAGTCCAGACCATCTTAGTCTTGGAACCTGAACACATTGTCACACACGTGATTGGCACGCCCTATCGTGAGTAAAATCGATAAAAGATACAATGATACTTGATTATTATCCTGAGTGCTTCCACGTGACATTCCCCGCGAGGAGCCCTAGCTCCCAAAAATTCATTATAGACGTGATAATAAATTCAAAACACATGAGTTTGAGGGGGGCACGGAACAATAAGGAAATGGTCAACATGTGACCGATACGCCTCTGAATACCTTTTTGCACCCCGATGTGGGCCTTTCAAGTAGGGTTTGACGTCCCGCTCTGGGATGCCTCGACCCGCACGTCCCGACCCGACCCAAGTGGTGGGCGGGACGCCTGGGTCGTGGGTCATGATCGGGATGCTTCATTATTTTAATATTTTATTTTATATATATTATATATATAAAGAGTCTTTTTTTATTTTATTGTATTATTTTATATATATTATATATAGAGAGAGAGTCTTTTTTTATTTTAACATTTTACGAGATGGACCGAGACGGAGCGAGACGGGACCGACCCGACCCGTCCCGGGCCGTGACCGAGACGGGCGGGTCGGTCGAGACGGCAAACCCTGCTTTCAAGGTAGTTAGGCTTTTCAACACGCTCTCTCTTCTTTTTGTAGGAATCGACTTATCGGCCATAAAAAAAGTTAAAACTTTCTAAATTACAGATCTCAAAATAATAAATAATATTTTTTTAGATGTAATGATATTTTTTACTGAGAGAGATTTTATCCTATTAGAAGAAATGAATGAATGACAAAAAATCACGAATGAATGAATGAAAACATGGCGCCAAATGAAAATAAGGCGCCAAATAAAAAGAGATAAGAATTAGAAAAAATGTCCCCTCTCCTATCCTCCTTAGTCCTTCCCCCTTCCTCCTCCTTCAACCACTGCATCCCTTTCCTCTCTCACGATTGTACCCCCCTCTCAATCTCTCATTGGCGGGCGACGGAGTGGCGAGGGCGGGCGGGCGTGGCGGAGCTACCCAGGGACGCCGGTGAGGGGCGAGCGGAGGCGGCACCGGCAGCGAGGGCGCAGCAGCGGCGGTGAGCTCTAGCAGCGGCGGCGGTCAAATTCTTTCCAGCGGACACCCCCCCACCGCATGTATTCCCCTCTCTCCCTCTCCCGCTGGCCCCCCTCCCTGCTCCCGCCCTCTCTCACTCTCACACACACAGACACAGGCAAAGGGAGGGGGAGGGGCTCCGTTGCCACCAAAACTAAAACCAGTTGGTACAAAATATCCTGATGTAAAGATTTTACATTCTCAGTTGCCAACAAATGGGTCCTTCCCTTTTGGATTCACCACCTGACAATCCTGTTCTCGTGGATACTTTAGCAGATTCTGTTATCCATATTACCACGACTGAGTTGCAACATCATGACCCTTTTACTGTGACGATGAAGGATTTTGGAGATAAGGCTCGTTAAAGAGAGACTAATGCAATTGTTGAAATATTTGAGGATGGAAAACCAGTAAACATTGTGCAACTAGAAAGGCCATACCAAGAGTGGGCTCTGCAAATGCATGATCAATAGGACGAAGAAATAGATGACGGCGAGGACGAACCAGTCCTTGTTGATTGTCCATCCAATAAAAAAAGGGGCTTGGAATTTCATCTGATGTTGTAAGAGTACACTAGGTGAAAAGGAGTAAAGGTTCATCTTGGAGATCAGGCATGAAGGTTAAAATTCTCAAAGGAGCAATTGGTTTTCTTAAAAGTAAACTCTATGCAACTCTTGAGTACATATTACCCCCTAAGTAATATGTACTCAAGAGTTGCATAGAGATTACTTTGAAGAAAACCAACTGCTCCTTTGAGAATTTTAACATTCATGCCTAATCTACAAGACGAACCTTTTCTCCTTATCACCTGGTGTACTCTTACAACATCAGATGAAATTCCAAACCCATGTTTTTATTGGGAGGGTGGGAAGAGGGATGTGGATATAAATGTGTGTAGGTAAATGTGGATATGACCCTTTTTTTCATGTTTGTCCGTTCAAGAATTTTGTTGTGATATATGTGATTAGTATGCTTAGATGTGAATTAAATTTGTAGACAAGTGTGGATGCCGATATGTGAGAAAATGTGTATGTGCATGCGAGTATGATAATGATGTTTTCCAAAAGATGATGTCGATGTCAACCACGGTGTGTGAATATGGAAGTGAAAGTGAATGTAGATATGGATGTATATGTGACCAAACAGGATGTACAAGTGCGAAAAATAGTTAATATTTAGGGGAGATGTTGTCAATTTTTTCTTAGATGTAGTGATAAGACATATTGATATGAATTTTTAAATTCGTTAGCTAAATATGGCTGGAATTGATCGTTCATGGATGAATCGCAGAGTAGTTGACGGAGTGGTGTCAGAGGAGTTTAAGGATGGAATTAATAGTTTTATTCAGTTTATATTGGGGCATTCAACAGCAGTGGACCAACGTGGTAACATCTGATGTCCTTGTTTACATTGTAAAAATAAGAGATTTCATTCATTATGGGATATGCAAGTTCATTTATACAGGAAAGGGTTCACAAAAGGTTATATGAATTGGGTGTGTCATGGTGAGGACTTCTGGTCGTATGAGCCTGGCAATGTTGCAGGCACAAGTACCTATACAGACATGGTAATCGATGCTGCTGGCCCTAACTTTAATGTACAAGAGAAACACGTGCACAATGAAGAACCACCAAACAAGTCGGCTGAAAGATTTTATCAGTTACTTCGGGATGCTGATGAGCTGCTGTGAGATGGTTGTAAAAATCACACTCGGTTGTCTACTATCTCACAGTTGTTGAATTTGAAATCCGAATTTCACCTTAGTGAGAGTTGTTTTGACCGTATGCTCCTCCTTATCAAGAGTATGCTGTCTCGAGATGAGAAGCTGCCTGAAAATTTTTACCGTGCAAAGAAGATGGTCAATGAGTTAGGGCTTGGATACCAAAAAATAGATGCATGCCATAATCACTGTATGCTATATTATGAAGATAATGTAGATAAAAGATCATATGATATTTGTCATCATGACATATTTAAACCTAAGAGAGGGGATAATTCAAAGCAGAAGGATATGCCTTACAAGTCACTGCGATACTTCCCACTCACGCCCAGATTGCAGCGGATGTATATGTCATCAAAGACAGCTCGGTATATGATATGGCACACGGAAAGAGTACGTTGTGTAGATGATATAATCAGTCATCCTGCCGACGGTGAAGCTTAGGCTCATTTCAATCATACCTATACTGCTTTTGCTCACGAGCCACGCAATGTTAGGTTAAGTTTATGCACAGACGGCTTCAACCCATTTGGAGGTTCAGTGGCGTCTTACTCATGTTGGCCAGTGTTCATGACGCCGTACAACCTTCCACCGGGCATGTGCATGAAGCGAGAGAACCTTTTCTTAACTTTGTCTAGGTCCAAAAAATCCAGGAAAAAATTTGGACATATATCTCAAGCCACTGATTGATGAGTTGAAAAGATTATGGAATGATGGAGTTGTTACTTATGATGCATATAGAAAATAAAATTTCACTATGAAGGCAGCATTGATGTGGACAATAAGTGGCTTCCCTGCATATGGAATGCTATCTGGCTGGAGCACACATGGGAGGTTGGCATGCCCTTACTGTATGGCTGATACCAAATCATTTGTCCTGAAATATGATAAAAAATCATGCTGGTTCAATTATTATCGATGGTTTCTACCAATTGACCATCCTTTTCGAAGGCAAAAGGACTCATTCATTAAGAACACAGTTGAAATGGATGAAGCAGACTTGGAACGGATGTCTAGTCGATAAATGGCGACACAGGTGCAAAACTTACCAGATCTGAAGTTCAGACTTTAAGTGAAGAATGTACAGACTTCGTGGAAGTGCTTGCACTAAGACAATGTATGGACTTTGAAATGATGCACATATGCACTGAGTTAATCACGTGCAGCAACACTCGTTGTACAGACTTTCTATGCCTGCAACAAGACGATGTATAGACTTATATGTGCGACCAGACAATGTATAGATTTGTGTGTGCGTGCATGCTACAAGGTAATGTATAGACTTGTGTATGCAGCGATGTATAGACTTAATGAACTGGCGCATGAACATAACAGCAAAGGATGTATAGACTTGTATGTGTGTGACCAGACAATGTATAGACTTTATGTGCAATGTACAAGACGATGTACAGACTTTAAATCAAAGGATGCACTGGCTGTACAGACTTTGCATATGCATGTGAATGTATAGACTTTGTGAGCAAGAGGCAAGGCTAACGGATGTATAGACTCTGAATGCATGGAACACACAGACAATCTGATAAAGACAATTTTATCAAAATATGAACAGTTGCCAATCAATCAAAACAAGCTGTTGCCAATGAAGTAAGGCTTATTGTCAACATCATCAACAGAGGAGTCACAACAATCTCCCCCTTTTAGATGATGGCAACACCCTATCATATAGAATGGCAACACCCTGTCATACCCTATATGACCTTACAATGTAAAATATATTTTGATGAAAGATATGATTTGTTAGTCAGATTTGTCATGCAGATGCTATGAATGCATGCTGAGAAATGAAAACTAACTCCCTGCTAACAAGATCTCCCCCTTTGTCATAACATGATGCATACACTCCCCCTTTGCCATAACAATGTATACACTCCCCCTGGAATTCATCAAACAGACAATATATTCTCCCACTTTGCCATCAACAAAGAGGAGGGAAAGAAAGTGTAAGGGAAGAAGGATATCTAACTGGCATTCTGAGCAAGTAGTTCAGGAATTAAGCATTTTAAAGCACAGAGCCTTCAGTCATATGAATTTAGAAACTGCTTAGAGATTGCATTCTGGTTTGAAGGTTACAAAAATTAGAGTTCATGCACTACAATCATTGAATGAGTTTGCTGTGCATGATAATAGCAATAAACCAGAATCACATTTGAGCATGAGAGATTCAGTTTCAAAGTATCTTACATTCTTAGACTCAGTAAAATTTGTTAAGAGATACCATGTCATGTATTGAAATTAAACAATTTGACATACCTGAATTTTCTTTTTGAAGGAACAGCATTTTTAATTTTATTTCATTAAGGGCATTCAGGTACCATTTGTCTTTTTGCGTAAGGGTACACGTTTATCAGACGCCAGTACCCCTAGATACTCAACATGATGGACCATTCTGCCTATGATCAAATTCAACAGGACTGATTTGCACCTTTTTGTGTGAGGGTACACGTTTATGAGACACAGGTACCCCCTTGTACTTAGTGAAACCACCCTACTGTTTTGATCATTTTTACAAAGATAACTGATACACATCATGACATAAGTGTTATCCATTTCTTTGATGGATCACTCAGTTTCTCAGTGCTTTACCAGTCATTGCTCTGCCAACATTATTTTTTAATTATTTTTCAAGGTTTTTCAATATTTTTCTTAGTTGTCCTTTATTTGTTTCAGAATGACTTGTTTAAGTACAATACATATACTTAGCCTTCTCTAACAGGATTTCAGGTGAGTTTTCAGATTTCAGATACAGTTAACTTTGTCTGACATGTAATGAAATAAGGGTTGAGAGCTTTATCAATTATCAGCATTCTTATTTACTGATTGCAATCTTTAAACTCTAAAGTTTATAAAATTTAAACCATTAAGTCAGTCTTTAAGCAATTAAAATTCTTATAAAGAAAGAAGTCTGTTTTCTATTGCTTAAGAATTAAAACTGACTAATAGATTGTCATATTGTCAGACTCAACTCATTCAGGGTCAAGGGGTTTAATGAAATCAAGAGAGAAAAGAATTTGAGTTTCAATGAAGTTGATGACCTCTCTGAATTACATACAACACTCTCCCTGTCTATATGCATGTGGTTTTGCAAATGAATGGGAAGAATTAGAGGAGAGAGAGCTTAGACATAGTCATGGCTGAATGATATGCAATGAGGATCATGACTGTGATGCCAATTGATATGTCATGAAGAATATGAATGTTCTGCATGCATGGTCTGGTCCAACATTCAACAACCACAGAGTTTTATTTAGACAATCAGATTTAAATCCAGATCAGAATTTTATTCAAACCAGCTAAAATTTTATTCATCATGCTGAAACTTACATAAGCCAAGTTCTCTTCTAAGAAATTTGAACCTTTCATTCCCTAGTGGCTTAGTAAAGAAATCAGCAATTTATTTTTCTGTTTCAATAAAATTCAATTCAATTTTCCTTTTATCACATGACTGGCTGATACTAAGTAAATTATATGCTAAAACTTCAACCAGCATGACATCTTCAATGCAACAGGTAGTACACTTACCTACCTTACCTGACCCGATAATTTTACCCTTTGTGTTGCTACCAAAGGTGACAAGGCCTCCATGTTTCTCTGTCAGCATGCAGAACTTGGCCTTATCTTATGTCATATGCCTGGAGCAGCCACTATCCAATTACCACAGATTGTTCTTGGCTGCCATGCATACCTGCACACACAATTAGGGAGAGAATTTTGGAACCCAAGTCTGTTTGGGCTCCAGAGCAGATGAAATACAGGTAAAACATGAAAGTAAACTTTTAGGAATCCACATTTGTTTAAAAGAATTCTGTTCATTGGATTTTCTAGATTTCTTTCTGTTATTATTCCTCTTCTTTTTGTTGTTTTTCTTCTTGTTGGCACCAGCATGATTATTGATAGATTTGTTGCTTCTGTGCCAGTGCCTTGGCCATGGTGCATTCGTGAAATTGTGGCCATAGTAGTTTCTGGGCTGGCTGAAGAAATGCAGGTTCCTAGGTGTCCAAGTGCCATACCCACCAATCCAATTTTGAGCGTAAGGTCTGTAAAACCGTGTAGCCTGATATGCATGACCTGTGTACCTCCCCGGAGTCCTAGTCCACCCTGATCTATTGGAATAGTTTGACTGTGCAGTGTAGTGTTGGGTCTTCTTCTGAGATGGTGGTGATGGTGGAGACTTGGTGGCCTTACCATGGGGTTTATATGCATGTGTAGGTTGACCCCTAACCTGAGACTGAGCTTTAGGATTTGACTTGGATGTACCAGCTCTACTAGGCTCACCAATCTTTTGTTTGCCCTTCTCCTCAGCACTGGGCTTCTTCAGGTTCACAGTTTTATTCACAGAGTTGTCTAAATTCATGTTAATGAGAGGTCTTTTCTCTTTCTGTGCAACAAATGATATAGTCTTCATTGCAAAGATTTTAGTTGCACTAGAATTAAATCCAAGACCCTCTCTCCTGAAATTGACTTTTGACCCTAACAAGGCGTTTAAGTTCTCTGAACCTTGGGTCATTTTCTCTATTGTTCTCAGCTTGTCCTCATTATCTTTCTGAACATTTTCAACAGATTTCTTCAGTTCAGTGTTCACACTTAGGACAGCTTCATACTTTTCATTTACAATCTTGATTTCACTCTCATATTTTTGTATTCTCAATTTCCATTCATCAATTGCATTTTCTAGCCTCTCATTCTCTTCCTTAGAAATTTTTAGCTCATGCTTGATTTCTTCAATTTCTGAGCATGTGAGTTTCAACTTAGCATTTTCATATTCGAGGCATGCAATTTTATCAGTCCATGTTTTGTCATTTTACATGGAATTTATTTTTCTTCTTAGATGCCTATTTTCTTTTCTAATATCATCTACTATATCAGCAATATTATGATAGGCATCTACCCAATCAGAAATGGAAAAATTATCAAATCGAGAGGATACCTCATCAGAATCTTCCTCTCTGTCTTCAGAACTGGTTGCCATGAGGCAAATGGGCTTTTCATATTCTTCCTCACTGTCCGAGCTGCTGCTCAAGGTACCTTCGTCCTCATCACTCCAGGTACTTACCATGGCTTTCCCTTTAGTGTTCTTTCTCTTGGACTTGTCTTTGTGCTTCTGATTCTCTGGACAATCAGCTTTCAGATGGCCGGACTTCCTGCATTGGTAACACACATTAGTTTCAATTTTCCTTACAGGATTAGATTTATACCTTGTATCCCGTCGGCCACCACTAAGGTTCCTTCGGCTGAATCGCCTTCCTTCTTTCCTGAGGAACCGTCTGAATTCCCTGGTGATCATTCCTATCTCATCACCTTCTATTTCTTCTCCAGACAGGCTCTCCTCGGATGATGATCCATTATAGCTGGATCGGATGGATTTGCTGGCACCAACTTTCAGAGCAATCGATTTTTTCTTCTTCTCAGCTTCCTCTATCTTTGGCAGATGTATTTCATAAGCCATCAGCGATCCAATCAACTCATCTGCCCTGGTATTGTGCAGATCCCTTGACTCTTCCATTACAGTAGCTTTAGTGTGCCAGATAGGATTCAGGGAACGTAGGATTTTCCTTACAATCTCATATTCTGAATATGTCTTTTCAAGACCTCTGAGACCGTTTGTGATGATTGTCAGTCGAGCGTACATCTCCTTGATGGTCTCATTGGGCTTCATCCTGAAAGCTTCATACTCTGACACCAGGAGGTTTGCCTTCGTCTCTTTGACCTGAGAGGTCCCTTCGTAGATAGCCTCCAACTTATTCCACATCTCTTTGGCTGAAGTGCAAGACGATACACGAGAGAACTCTATGGGGTGCAGGGCGCACTGAATCGCATTGATGGCACTCCAATTCAGAGTGGACCTTCAGATCTCTTCCTTGGTCCAGACATCCTCGTTCGGGGACAGCTCAAAAGGTCCCTTACTCACCACCTTCCAAGTCTCATAATCCTTCGTCCTCAAGAAGACTTGCATACGGTTCTTCTAGTATGCATAATTTGATCCATCAAAGTAAGGGGGCTTGGTGGTAGAATGTCCTTCAGCGATCAACCCTCTTGCATCCATCTGTACCTTCCTCTTCGGGCTGTAAGTCCCTGTAGAAGAGTTAGGCTCTGATACCAACTGTTGTGTTAGATGGAAGCACTCTGTCACCACGAAGTGTGGATCTAGAGGGGGGTGAATAGATCAATAGCCTAATATAACAGTTCAATAAGGCTCTAATGCGGAATTTCAACAGATCTACAAGATTACTAACTAGAGTGTTGGATCTGATCAGAAACGAAGCGATCTGAGAAGCGAATTAGGAAACGCAGCCACACATCAGATCAAAAGCAATCACACAAACACATAGAGCACCAGATTTTTAGGTGGTTCGGTCAGCAGACCTCCGTCCATCCCACACTCAAACCCAAGTGTGGCTTACTACTGCACAACACAGCTTGCGTCCACTGGGCAATACAGCTTAGCCTACAACCGCTGAGCTTCACAGCTTGCTGTCCGAGACCAAGTCTCGCCCGCTGAGGAATTACAGCTTCACCTGTCCAGAGGCTACACCTCTGCAAACCGCTGGGGACTACAGCTTGACCCGTCCAGAGGTTACACCTCTGCAAAGCTTGACACACAGCTTGAAGATAAAGTTTCGGAAAGTAAAATAGAAGCAGACGAAAAATAAGAAAATCCCAACAGGGAATATAGCTCGCAATGAGCAAACACAGCTCTGGTATCTAAACCAAGAGACTGAGGAACAATATCTCAATAAACTCTCTGAAATCAATCTTCTCAATCTTCTCTTCTCTCTCTTTTTCTTCTCTGCTCTTCTCTTATCTCTCTTTTTCTTCTCTGCTCTCGGTGGCTCTCTGCTGCTTCACTTTCTCTGCTCGAGCTTCACCATGCACTTCTCCAGATGAAGAAGTGTTCCTTTTATACCAACAGCAATTAGGAGGGCATGTGGCTTTCAGATTCCTGCCCAGAGAGCCTTGACCACGTGGCAGCATCTCAGCAGGCTTCAATACACATGTCACGATCCTGGCACTTTATCCATTCTTGGATCACGTGCCCTTCTCAATTCCCTCATCCAGTAGTCCTGTCAGATCAGGCTTGATAATCAGTTCGAATTGATCGGAAGAACAAGAAAGAAGATACATTGAGTAAGTTTGAGAATGTACAGACTTAATGGCGTGGAGTTCTGTATACATATGAGAAAGTATATACATTGACGATGAGTGCTCAGACATGCCACCAATCGAGTGTACACACTTTGTGTGCAATATATAAGCGATGTGAAGACTTGCTATAATGATGCACACACATAGCGACAATGTATAGACTTAGAAGAGATGCACGAGCAGGCGACAATGTATAGACTTGGCAAGTGATACACGAACAGGCTGCAATGTATAGACTTGGCAAGTGATGTGTGCGAAGCTCATCAATGTATAGACTGTACATATGCATGAAGAGCACTGACGATGTACAGACTTGCTCGATTATCAACAGATGAATGTATAGACTTTGCATATGCATGAAGAGCACTGATGATGTACAGACTTTAAATGCATGAAGCACACGATGTTCCGACTTGACATATGTAAAGTGCACGCAATGTACAGACTTGCTGAACTTCAGCATGTATAGACTTGCACAGTTGTCAAAACAAACAAGTGCTCATTAGTATATAGACTTGCTACGGCATTAAAGCAACCATGTTCAGACTTTAAGTGAAGAATGTACAGACTTCGTGGAAGTGCTTGCACTAAGACAATGTATGGACTTTGAAATGATGCACATATGCATTGAGTTGATCACGTGCAGCAACACACGTTGTACAGACTTTCTATGCCTGCAACAAGACGATGTATAGACTTATATGTGCGACCAGACAATGTATAGACTTGTGTGTGCGTGCATGCTACAAGGTAATGTATAGACTTGTGTATGCAGCAATGTATAGACTTGATGAACTGGCGCATGGACATAACAGTAAAGGATGTATAGACTTGTGTGTGTGCGACCAGACAATGTATAGACTTTATGTGCAATGTACAAGACGATGTACAGACTTTAAATCAAAGGATGCACTGGCTGTACAGACTTTGCATATGCATGTGAATGTATAGACTTTGTGAGCAAGAGGCAAGGCTAATGGATGTATAGACTCTGAATGCATGGAACACACAGACAATCTGATAAAGACAATTTCATCAAAATATGAATAGTTGTCAATCAATCAAAACAAGCTGTTGCCAATGAAGTAAGGCTTATTGTCAACATCATCAACAGAGGAGTCACAACAATAGTGTAATTGTCGGGTAGTACACGACATCTTCATGGATTTGGAGAGGATCACAATTGGGTGAAGAAAAATATCTTCTGGGAATTGTCTTATTGGTCAGCCCTTTTGATACGGCATAACCTGGACATCATGCATGTTGAGAAGAATATCTTTGATAATGTATTCAACACCGTCATGAACGTGAAAGCCAAAACAAAGGACAATGCCAAGGCGCGAGCGGACTTGAAGATACTTTGCAAACGACCAAAGTTGGAATTGCGGACGGTACGGGGTAAAGTTATGCAACCTAAAGTAGCTTACGTGTTGAAAGACACACAGATCAATGAACTGTGCCAGTGGATGAAGCAATTAAGATTCCCTGATGGATATGTGTCTAACATAGCCTGTTGTATGAATGTCAATGAGGGAAAAATATATGGATTGAAAAGTCATGACTTCCATGTGTTCATGGAGAGACTTCTGTCCATTGCAATCCGTGACATATTGCTAAAGCCTATATGGGGAGCATTGACTAAGTTGAGTCAGTTTTTTAGGATTCTATGTGCATCAGAACTCAAATTTGGGGACGTGCAAACTATGGGACAGAATGTGGTCACGATGGTATGCAAGTTGGAGAAGATATTTCCCACTGCGTTCTTGAATTCTATGGAGCACCGGATTATCCATTTGCCATACGAGGCCAAAGTTGGAGGACTGGTACAATTTCGATGGATGTATCCATTTGAGAGGTAATCAGTATGTATTTACTGATTATTTGACAGTAGTTACATGTGTCTATCATTGTCACTATATGTCATTGTCATATGAATTGTTGTCATAGGTGTATGCATGACCTGAAAATGAAAGTTTACAACAAGGCTAAAGTAGAGGGTTCGATTACCGGGGCATATATTATTGAAGAAATTTTAAACTTCTGTCCGATGTACTTCAAACCCAAAATTCAAACTCGCCGCAATCGACCTCCACGTAATGATGATGGCGGAGAGGTGGGTCCATCCGACCGATTGTCCATATTAAAATATCCAGGACGTGCATTCGGACGTTGTTCGAATCGCATATTAGAGGATAGAGAGTTATTGGCCGCAGAGATATATGTTCTCCTGAACTGTGCTGAGATTGAACCTTATGTTGAGTGAGTCCTCGACTCCGAAGGTGCTAAAATTTATAAGCATCGTGACGTTCTTCCTCCCATTTACGGTGATGTTACATTCATCATTGCAGGCAATTTGATTCAGAATTAATTACTCAATGTCCACGCCTCAATGACATGGAGGTTCAAAATGAACGAGAGAGATCTTTTGCCAGATGGCTTAAAGGTCAAGTAAGTGTCAATCTACCAATTCCACAAAGCTTGAGGTGTATGCAAGTTCAATTTAAAGTAACGTGGTGTATATTCATAGGTTGAAGAAGGTTATGTTACTGATGAAAGAGTCCGGGTGATAAGTTATGGACCTTCGAAGGTCTTGCATGCATATCCATGATTTTTTGTGAATGGTTATACATTTCACACCAGAGATTATAGACGGAATAAGTCTATGATGAATAGCAACGTATGCGTGAAAGGTAGTACATATAATGAAAATGATCTTGATTACTATGGTATTCTTGAGGAGGTCATAGAATTACAGTATCTCGGACAAGACAAGCATATATTCCTTTTTAAGTGTCATTGGTTTGATCCTAATTCAGTTCGAAACGACGCAATATATGAGATTGTCGATGTCAAACATATATCAAAAATGAATACCTTTGAGCCATTCATTTTGGCCGCACAAGCCCAGCAAGTGTATTATTCAAGTTATTCATCGTCCAAGAATAATGATTGGTGGGCAGTTTGTAGGGTAAAACCGAGGCTTGTGCCTAATGATGAGTTAGATCTGATTGAAACTGTCTCAGAGGATACTAGTGCCGAATTTTTTCAATCAGACGAGGGTGACACTGCAGAGTTGGTTGCTTCTAATCTTCATCTGATCGAATCTGACGATCCACTTCGGTTGTCTATAGAGGACGAAGTGGAAGAAGTCGATTCAACTGAACTAAATGAAGCAATTGTTGGGCAGGAGGAGTCCTCTAAGGAGGAAGTGTATGAATCTAGTGAGAATAAGGAAGATGACGAAGATGACAATGAGTTTGATATATCTTCAGCGTCTGAAGATGAAATAGATACAGATTGAATATTTTGTAAGAAATTTAACATATATACACTTCTTATCATTATTACTTACCACCTCTCCTTGTAATTAGTTGTGGACTAATATGCACTACTTTAATTGTTGTCAATAATTAGATGATTCCAGGTCGTACCGGATCTTCGAGGAGAGGTGATTCCGGGAGGGGTTCTACTGGTATGTTTATTTAAATTCTTAGATAAATGAGTAGTGAATATATGCACTTTATTTTGGTAATGATATTTTATGTCTCTGCACCATGTACATAGAGTACACAGCCCCCACCACCTGCTGCGGGTATGTTTATTTAAATTCTTAGATAAATGAGTAGTGAATATGCACTTTGTTTTGGTAATGATAGTTTATGTCGCTGGACCAGGTACACAGATTACACCGCCCCCACCACCTGCTGCGGGTATGTTTATTTATATTTTTAGATAAATGAGTAGTGAATATGCACTTCGTTTTGGTAATGATATTTTATGTCTCTGCACCAGGTACACAGATTACACCACACCCACCACCTACCGCGGGTATGTTTATTTATATTCTTAAATAAATGAGTAGTGAATATGCACTTTATTTTGGTAATGATATTTTATGTCTCTGCACCAGGTACATAGAGTACACCGCCCCCACCACGTGCTACGGGTATGTTTATTTAAATTCTTAGATAAATGAGTAGTGACTTAGCACTTTGTTTTGGTAATGATAGTTTATGTCTCTGCACCAGGTACATAGATTACACCTCCCCCACCACCTACTCCGGGTATGTTTATTTATATTCTTAGATAAATGAGTAGTGAATATGCACTTCATTTTGGTAATGATATTTTATGTCTCTGCACTAGGTACACATAGTGCACCACCCCCACCACGTGCTGCGGGTATATTTATTTAAATTCTTAGATAAATGAGTAGTGACTTAGCACTTTGTTTTGCTCACGATATTTTATGTCTCCGCACCAGGTACACAGAGTGCACCGCCCCCACCAACTGCTGCGGGTATGTTTATTTAAATTCTTAGTGTTGTGTCCATGTGTTTTGATGCTGTCAAAATTTAGAGTCATGTATACTCTTCATATGGATAGTCAATGTGTTTTGTTGATGTAGAATCATCCATGGAACTATAATGATTTTGTGTGTGTAGTTTACTTCTAAATATATTGCACAAAGAACATGTTGACAGTTGCACATAGAACAGGTTGAAAGCCAATTATTTTCTCAAGAATTGAAGAAAAGTCAACATGGTAACGAAGTCAACGCACAGTCAATGGAGCTAAGACAATAGTCAACCCAAGTCTGTGCAGTCAAAGTCTTCATTCTTTAGAAATGATGAACAAATCTATTAAGATTCATATAAGGGAAGGCAGGAAGATAAGGCAGACAAATGACTCATTAGTGATGACAAATAGGCAGGTAAGGCTGAAAAATAGCTCTCTACGGGTGAAAAATAGGTTGTAGCACTGAATATGTGTGAAGTGTTGATGCTGCATGAAGGGGAAGTCCACTTGTGTTTACCCGCCAGCAGAAGAAGCTAAGGACGACAAATGCACACATAAGGCTGACAAATAGACTGCTGTGGGTGACATATACCCTCTTAAGGGTGAAAAATAGGTTTCAACAGAGATATTAGCTTAAGTGCTTAAGTGTTCGACGTATGCTCTATGCAAACTCTTGTTAACATATTGTTCATTCTGTTTTAAAATTAGGTAGCGCCAAATTTTTTATTTTAATTTGGGCATAATTTTTAATCGGGGGATATATTCACCCCCCCCTCTATATCCTATCCTTCCACACATCACTTAGATGAATGAGTAGTGAATATGCACTTTATTTTACTCACGATATTTTATGTCTCCGCACCAGGTACACAGAGTGCACCGCCCACACCAACAACTACGGGTATGTTTATTTAAATTCTTAGATAAATGAGTAGTGAATATGCACTTTATTTTGCTCACGATATTTTATGTCTCCGCATCAGGTACACAGAGTGCACCACCCACACCAACAATTGCGGGTATGTTTATTTAAATTCTTAGATAAATGAGTAGTGAATATGCACTTTGTTTTGCTCAAGATATTTTATGTTTACAGGTTTGAGTGCCTCTACATCAGGTCTACAGAGTACACTGCTTCCATCACATTCTACTGCTATGTTTATTTAAATTCTTAATTAAATGATAAGAATTCTATATATTTACTTATTGAATTTTTTTAATAATGAGCTAAATTTTGATTAACTACTTCTATTTTACAGGTACGTCAGGCACACCACCTGCGATAGTTGGCTCATCCGCCAACCTGGGCATACAACATGCAGACGATGCTATTAGCCATCACGAGGGCGAGCAGGTGGTGTTGCAAGAGGGACGCAAGCCATGTTGGGTCTCTGGGTAAATATTTAAACTCATGAATTATGTTCGTTATCTATCCATCAACTATATAATTGTTGGCTATCATTTTAACATCCGTAATTGCAGGGATAAAGTAGAGCCCAATGATGCTTCTCGTTTTATTACCAACATTATTGAGTGACATGTGACCGGCCCATATAAGTCATTTCGACAGTTTCCTCAGGATATCTACGATCGATTGTACGACGAGTTCCTGGTATACAATTTAATCTTTTAAATTACATATTTCCCAACTCTGCAATTTCAATTGACAACTTATAAAATTTGAATTCTTCATAGCAAGGATTTCAGTTTGTGAGGCGAGCTGACGCCGGACGAGCTCAACGTGCATGGGAGGCCACAGCAACTGTAAATTATAAGCATCAATTACACAGCTGTCGGGACCGTGCCAAGGCTCTAGTCGGGGAGAGCGAGGACCGTGGCCTTTGGAAGTCACACGGCCCTACATGGATGAGGAGGGAGCACTGGGAGGACCTCTGTGATAAATAGGCCAAGCCTAATTGGATGGCCAAATCCACAAAAGTCAAAGCCGCACGTGTGACACATCCAGACGTGCATCTCCATACTTCTAGATTTGTTTCCTTCGCGACCCAAAAGGAGAGATTGGTAAGTAATAATCTTAATTTTATTATATTTTATTTATTATATGTCCTTATTTATTCTCTATAACATGTATAACAGGAAAAGAAGAGGTGTGGTACAGTCTCGTACCGCGATTTATTTGCTACAGTTCACCAGAAGAAGGGGACCGATCAGTATGTGAGCGAGAGAGCTCGCTCGGTAGCGGTAAGATTATACACATACATATTTATTTTCTATTTCAATTTTTAAATATGATTGATTAATCTAAAATTTATAATATTTTTTATTCAATTTGCAAGAGTCATATGACATGCATATAACTGAAAAGTACGGGGAGGAAGAGACACAGCGGCCGCAGCTAGATCATGACGCATGGGTAGCAGCAGTCGGCCCACCGAAGAAAGGACGAGTATACGATTTTAGGCAGAGCTTGGACACTAGCCTGATTCTAGCATCTTCTCCGGGCTCAGCTTTGTCCTACCCCGGTAGCAGTTCCTTCTCTACTCCCTCCATTGGCACTTCTACGAACTAGATTACATCTATCGTCGAACATGCGGTAGACCCAATCGAGGCACGCATGGAGGCACGCTTTACTCAGGTGGTTGCTACCCTCCTGGCCCAGGCGGGGATTTTGACTCAGGGAGCACCCTCGAGCACACCATAGCCCTCTCATGTGAGTATTTAATTTAATTTTTAATTTCGTAGACTTTAGAGTTATAATAGAGGAGTATCTGTGATACCAATGTTGTGTGCTCTATAGGCAAAGCCGGAAGCAAGTATATGATAATGTGTGCACAGCAGGATCTAGAGGGGGGATGAATAGATCCTATAAAAATTTTAACCTCAATTTTTAAGCCTAAGACAATTTAACACTCAGCTATCAAATCACGAGCTCAGATGATATCTGTGAGAATAATATAAATGAAAGTGACAAGAATGCACTAACTAAGAGAATGCTATCTCATAGAATCCACTCAGATCAGACAGATCTAACAGAATGCAACACAACCACTTAGCGTATAGGGAAGATCAGTTCATACGCAAACTTGTGACTGGAGGAAGATGATAAGGGCCAATCACACCAATGCAAATCACGGCACACAGAATTTTTAGGTGATTCGATCTGCCACGCAGATCTACGTCCACCCCACACTCAAACCTGAGTGTGGCTTCCCCTTGCAACAGCAATAACCGCAGACTCAGTCTGTAAACAAACATTGACTTATAGCTTGACCTAGAAGAACACTCTCCTCTCTTCTTCAGATCAAATTAAAAGGAACAGTGAGTAACACCCAGTTACCCACAACCAGAGGACCAGTCCTCTCTTCCTCTGAAGCACAGAGGGAACCCCGTGAGCAACATCAAGTTACCCACAACCTGGACATCAAGATCTCCCTTCCTCTGATACCACAGAGGGGATGACGGAGGAAACACCTCCACACACTCTGGTTACCCAGAGTAACACACAAACAGTACTTGTGAGCAAACACCTTGAGTGCGCTGGGCACTACAAGGCAAGGAACACAAACCGAACTAAAACGAGAAAGAACAAAACAAAAGGTAAAATGTCGAGCACAATCGACACAATGCTCATAGATTTGTATGCAAGCCATGGCTCCATAAGTCATCCAAACAGCCATAGCAGAATGTTGTATGACTGGAGTGCAGCTTCAACTAAACCCAACAAGAACACGGCGCCATGTTCAATGATTTCACCATTGAAGGCCAGGAGAACTGAAGTCCAAGTCAGTTTCTTGACTTTAAACAAGGATCATCAGGGTCGTTTGATGCTCAATGATTCTCCAGAATCATCATGGGGAAGCTGGGGACCTCATGGACAATCATTCTCTTCAACCAGTTTGATCATTCTTCAAATGTCATAGCCATGAGCCACTTTACACCACTGAACAGCCATTTGACACTGCTATACAGCCATTTGTCTGCTTTGTCCACCTATTTTTCACCCTTAATCCGCAGCTAAAAAGTCTTCTTTCATTCTGTGATTTCTTCTGTCAGAAGTCGACTTGTAAGCCCTTCTGAGTCACTCCCCTTCTTGGTTTTCAACTGTTTCACACCTGCTGCCTACTATTCACCTTTGCACTGCTATTTGTCACCCTTGTTGTCTATTATTCACCAAGTCCATCTATTTTTTACCCTTAAGGTAGTGTTTGTCACCCGTAATGCACATTTGTCAGCCTTAAGGGATATTTTTCACCCTTATTCTTCAGCGGCTACAAAGTCTATCTTAAGGTGATATATCAGCTTGTTTCTTCAGCGATTTAAGGAAGCTTCTTCTGCAGAGTTACTTCTAGGGCTGCTATGACACTGTCATGCTTATGCTTAGCTGAATTATTCAGATATTACAGTTCTTCAAGCATACAGACATAACAGTTCAAGCATTCATAGCATTGACATTACAACTCTTCAAGCCTTCATATGAAAATGTTGTTCAAGACATTAGCAAACATATGGACATTAGCCAGCACACATCAAATTCATGATATCAAAAACTATGATCATAATATGATTCATAGTGTTATACATCATCAAAACCATAGGGCATAACAATAATATTACTACTTAGTTCAAAGAATTCAACTTTGAGAGTCAAATAAATCATCTTCATGTTATCTACTTTCGAATTTAAAAAATTAAAAAGATATTTAACTAGATTTATTATTAATTATTTTAATTTAAATCTATTTATTATTATTTTTTGTGATGTAAGATCATCCTACAGCCGGTGATGGTGGAGATGCTACGAATGACGAATGAGGATGATGCAACGGATATCTCTTGATTTTTTTAATGATATTGTAAAAAAATGACGCATTTCAATTAATGTAACTATAACTTTTTTTTATTCATTGAGTTATGTGTCGTGGACGTTCTTTATTGTAATGGTCGACGCATTTTATCCTATTGTGTGTTGTATATGTTGTTTATTGCGTGTTTTATGTTGAGTTGTGTAGATTGTAGTGTATAATTGTAGCTTTAAACAAGTTTTTAAATTTTTAAAATATATATAAAAAATTGTGGAGAAAGTTTTCGATGAAATTTTGACCAACTAACATTAACGACACAATTATATAAAAAAATATGTTTTTATTCATTCATGACCCACTTATTTCTGACGTATTAATTTTTCGGTGCAAATACGTCGAAAGGTTCAGACATATTTTTGACCAACTAAAAGTTCGTCGGATCTAATTTGAGCCACATGAGTTCCGACATATTAATTATCCATCTTAAATACGTCGAACATTAACGCCGTATTTTCGACCAAAGGTAGGTTCGTCGGAACTAATTTGATCCACATTAGTTCCGACGTATTAATTGTCTGTCCCAAATATGTCCAAATTTAATGATGTATTTTCGACACATTAACAGTTTGTCGGAACTAATTTGACCCACAGGTTTCCAACGTATTAATTATCCGCTTCAAATATGTCAAAAATTAACGACGTATTTCCGCCTAAATTAACTTTCATCGGAACTAATTTAACCCAAAGGTTTGCGATGAAATAATGTTTATGTCGCAAATGTTGTGACTCCTCTGTGTTGATGATGTTGACATATGCTTTTATTCATTGGCAACACCTTGTTTTGATTGATTGGCAACTGTTTATGTTTTGATGAAATTATTTTATCAGATTGTCTGTGTGTTCTATGCATTTTCACAAGTCTACACATTGCACACACACACAAGTCTACACACTCAGCATAATCTATACATCGTGTTGTGTTTGTGCATTGTTGAGAACATAAGTCAATACATCCATGCACAGTCTGGACAGTAGTGGGTCGACCCCCTTCCTAGATGGGTCGACTCTCTCAGAACATTCAAGTCTATACACTATCCATCTTCTTAGTGTCTCATGCAGCGTCAACGCAGTAAGTGTGTACATTGCATTGGCTAAGTCTGCAGCGTCAACGCAGCATGTCTATACATTGCATCGTGGCGTTTGTGCTCTAAGTCTATACACTGTATGGCGAGCCCAAAGTCTATACATTGCATTGGCTAAAGTCTGTACAACGTCCGTCTCATTTAGAGTCTAAGGCAATGTCTATACACTGGACTTGAAGTGTGTACATTGAGCGTCTCATGAAAGTCTATACAGTGGTTCAGGCTAAGTGTGTACATCGTCCGTCTTGTTTGAAGTCCATACATTACATTGCATTGGCTAAGTATGTACACTGTCCGTCTGACTTAGCGTCTTGTGCATTGAGCGAAGTCCATACATTGCAGCTCGCACATTCAGCAAGTCTATACAGTGGTTCATGCTAAGTCTGTACATCGGACTGTGTTAGGCGAAGTATGTACAACGGACTGTTCATGCATCAACATTCAAAGTCCATACATTGGACTGTAGCATGCACGAAGCTAAGTCCATAAATTAGACTGTAGCATGCATCAGTGAAGTCTGTACAGCGTCATGCATTGTTCTTCAAGTCCATACACTGCACTACAGATTGCTCGAGGTGAAGTATGTACATCCATCAGTGATCTTGCAAGTCTATACATCGGTAGCTTTACCGACGTTGCACTCGAAGTCTATACACTGATAGCTTTACCGTCGTTTTCCTTGGCAAGTCTATACATCGTAGTTGAGTGGAAGTCTGTACAGCCCAAGTCTGTACATTGCATCATGTGCTTCATGCAATTCTATACATTCGTTTGTCTTGCATCGTTCATCAAGTCTGTGCAGCCTTATCTTTGGCAAGTCTGCACATCGTGAAGTCTATACATTGAGCTGAAGGATGCCTAAGTCTATACGTTGGCTACTGAATGTTCTGCAGAGTCTGTACATTGCATTCGACAAGTTCACAAAGTCCATACAGTGAAGTCCATACATCGTCAGTTGTCTGTCCAAGGCTTTACATTACCTAAGTCTGTACAGCCGTTGCCTTCTTATATGAAGTCTACACATTGGGCAGAGTCTGTACATTGCATTCCCATTCACGAAGTCTATACAATGTATTCGAGTTCACAAAGTCCATACAGTGAAGCATATACAATGCATTGCATCTCACAAAGTCTGTACAGGGTTCTAAACTTACAACTGATAATATGATACTCTGTCTGACAGGGATTCTTTACAGAGATTGGTGACTTGGCTCGTGATCCAAAGAGGATGAGGTGCTGTGATGGTGACACGTGGAAGCAGCCCATCCCAGGATGCTGCCATGTGGATGAAATGTCCTCGGTTCTGGCAAGTTCTATGGGCGGAAAATGTGGAAGCCACGCGCCCTTATCCAACCTACTGCTGATATAAAAGAGTGTCTTCATCTTCAGATGGAGGCTGATCGATCAAGTGGCAAAGTATATACAGTGAGGCTGAAAGACTGAAGCAACAGAGAGCCACTGATCCACAGTGAGAAGAAAAACAGAGAAGAAGAAAAAGAGAGAAGAGAAGATCGAGAGAGATGAGTTGAGAGAGCTTGATTGAGAGAGTGAGATTGTGAGAGTTTTGTTTGAAAGGTTGTATCTCAGTCTCTTGGTTCAGAAACCAGAGCTGAGCTTTGCTCATTCGAGCTACATTCCCATTTGGGCTTTCCATTTTCGTTTTGCTTCTGTCTTTAAATTTCTGAACACTTGTTTCTTCAAGCTGTGAGTCAGCTGTTAGCAGAGGTGCTGCCTCTGGACGGGTAAGCTGTAAACCCCAACAGTTGCAGTGGAGGATTCCACTGGACAGGTGAAGCTGTAATCCTCAGCAGGCGAGACTTGTCTCGGACAGCAAGCTGTGTTGCTCAGCGGTTTGTAGGCCAAGCTGTAGTGCCTAGCAAACGCAAGCTGTACTGCGCAGCAGTAAGCCATACTCGGTTGAGTGTGGGGTGGAGTAGGTCTTTGACCGAACCACCTAAAATTCCTCTGATACCAAGTGTTATGTTAGATGGACACAGTCTATCTCCACGAAGTGTGGATCTAGAGGGGGGTGAATAGATCTACTGCCTAATTAAAAACCAGTAAGAGGTTCTAATGCGGAATATAGGCAGAACTACTGAATCACTAACCCAATGCCACACCTTATTCCTATCAAATTGATTGAACTCCTAATGCATGGCATTAATCCAATGCACATCTTTGAGAGCACAGTCAATGGACTTGGGTTCAACATTTGAAACAAAAGCATAAGCATTCAATTCATTTTGAATTCTCAAGTGGCCTCTAGTCCTAAGGGGATCATGCAGATTTCCAATTACATTATCTACAGGATGATCTTTAAGATATCTAATGTTAACAATTGGATTGTCATGAGTTTGATTTACCTCCCCCTGAGCTGTAGGCTCTTCTTCATTAGGCTCTTCATTTCCTTCCTCATTTTTGGATTGGTCTGCAGAATTTCCTTCCTTCAGAATATCACCACTGTCTTCATTCCTGCATTGACCAACATCAGTCTTTAATAAGGATTCATCAAAAACTATATGTGGAGATTCTTCAACAGTTTTGAAATTTAGATTATACACTCTATATGCTCGGGTATTTTCAGAATAACCAAGAAAGATTCCTGGTTCACCTTTAGGTTCAAATTTGTCAAGGTCTCTTTTATCATTTATATAAATGAAACATTTACAACCAAAAACCTTGAAATGAGCAATAGAAGGTTTCTTACCCTTTAAGATCTCATAAGGTGTTTTCTGGGTAGAAGGTCTTACCATGGCTCTGTTAATTACATAACAGGCAGTATTTACTGCTTCAGTCCAAAACTTCCTTGGTAGACCACCTTCAACCAAGAGTGTACGACCCATCTCCACTAGGGTTCTGTTCCTTCTCTCCACTACTCCATTCTGCTCAGGTGTCCTTGGTGAGGAGTACTTATAGTTAATTCCATTTGACCTGCAGAATTCATCAAACTGTGAGTTTTCAAACTCATCTCCATGATCAGTCAAGATATTTTCAATTTTCTGATTTATTTTAACATAGAACTCCTGAAATTCTGAGAATGCATCACTCTTATGAGATAAAAAATAAACCCAAGTATATCTAGAAAAGTCATCTACCATGCAAACACATACTTCCTCCCTGATAAGCTGACAGATCTGGTTGGCCCAAAAAGGTCCATGTGTATCAGCTCATAGGGTTTAGAAGATAGATTTTCTGTTCTAGACTTAAATGACTTTCTAGTTATCTTTGACTGAGTGCATGCATCATAGATTTTATTTTCTTTCTTTAAGAAAACTTCAGGAAGTCCTCTAACCATGCCATGCTTATTCAGTTTATGCAAAATAGTATAACTAGCATGACCTAACCTACGATGCCATAAAAATGCTAAGTCTTCTCTACTAGCAGTAAGGCATAGGTTAGAATGTTGAATATCATCTAAATCTATCATGTATGTATTATTTATTCTTTTTCTAGAAAATTTGACAATTTCAGAATCAGGTTCAAAAACCTTGCAGCATTGAGAATCAAATAAAACTTTATATCCTTTATCACACAACTGGCTGATACTAAGTAAATTATAAGCTAACCCTTCAACCAGCATAACATCATCAATGCAGCAGGTAGAGCACTTACTTACCTTACCTGATCCAATAATCCTTGTGTTACTTCCAAAGGTGACAAGGCCTCCTAGTTTCTCAGTCAGCATGCAGAACTTGGCCTTATCTCCTGTCATATGCCTGGAGCAGCCACTGTCCAGGTACCACAAGTTGCTCTTGGTTGTCAGGCATACCTGCATACACAATTACGTAGAGAGGTTTGGAACCCAAGACTGATTGGGCTCCAGAACAGATGAAATAGAAGCAAAGCAAGAAAGCAGACTTTTCGGAATCCACATTTGTTTAAAAGAACTTTGTTCAATGGATTTTGCAGTTTTCCTTTTATTATTCTTTCTCTTATTTTTGTTGTTTTTCTTCTTATTAGCACCAATAGAATTATTCACAAAATTATTGTTGTTATGTCACTGCAACTGTTGGGGTTTACAGCTTACCCGTCAAGAGGCAGCCTCCTGGGTTTGAATGCTTAGACTTCCCCAATCATGTTTATAAACTCAAAAAGGCTCTCTATAGTTTAAAGCAAGCTCCTAGAGCTTGGTATGACAAGTTGAGCAAATTCCTCACTGACAAGAACTTCACAAGAGGTGTAGTTGATCAAACATTATTTACCAAGGTGAGTCATTCAGATGTTCTTATCATTCAAATTTATGTGGATGACATTGTGTTTGGGTCAACTAACCCCAAATTGTGTGAGGAATTCTCTCAGATAATGACTAATGAGTTTGAAATGAGCTCAATGGGCGAGCTCAAATTGTTTCTTGGACTGTAGGTTATACAAACAAAGGATGGAACTTTTATCTCTCAGTCCAAGTACATAAAGAATTTATTGAAGAAGTACAAAATGGACAACCTCAAGGAAATAGCTGCTCCAATGGGTACCTCAACCAGTTTGGATGAAGATCCTAAAGGTAAACTAGTGGATCAAAGGCTATATAGAGGTATGATCGGATCCCTTCTATATCTTATAGCATCTAGGCCTGATATTCAATTTTCAGTGTGTTTATGCTCTAGATTTCAGGCTAATCCTAAAGAATCACATCTTAAATCAGTGAAAATAATTTTTAGGTATTTACTAGGCACCCAAGAGTTAGGTTTGTGGTATCCTGCCAAATGTGAGTTAGAACTTCTAGCTTACACTGATGCAGACTATGCTGGGTGTCGAGTAGATAGAAAAAGTACTAGTGGCTATTGTCAATTCCTTGGTGGGTGTCTAGTATCTTGGGCATCTAAGAAGTAACACACTGGAGCCTTGTCTACAGCTGAAGCTGAATATGTTGCTGCAGGTAATTGTGCTGCCCAAGTACTATGGATCAAGCACCAACTGGATGATTATCTGATAAAATTGGGATGTATTCCAATGTTATGTGATAATACTAGTGCTATATGCCTTGCTAAAAATCCTGTTCATCATTCTAGGACTAAGCATATAGAGATAAAACACCATTTTCTGAGAGATGTTGTAAATAAAAATGAAATTGAAATGAACTTCATTGAAACTGAAAAATAAATTGCTGATATTTTTACTAAGCCTCTTGGGAATGAAAGGTTCAAATTTCTTAGAAGAGAACTTGGCTTGTGTAAATTTCAGCATGATGAATAATTTTTTCAGCTGCTTTGAATAAAATTTCTGATTTGGACTTGCATCTGATAGCTTGAATAAAACTCTGTGATTGTTGAATGTTAGACTAGACCATGCATGCATGACATATTTTTTCATGACATATTATTCATTACATATCATTTAGTTATGATTGTGTCTAAGCTTTCTCTCATCTACAACCACATGCATATAGAACAGAGCAGAGTAATGCATATTATAACAGTTGGTATCAAATTCTTGCCATTCATTTGCAAAACTGCATGCATATAGACATGGGGAGTATTTTTAGAAATTCAGAGTGATCATCAACTTTCTTGAATTCATTCATTCTTTGGCCCTGAATGAGTTGAATCTGACATATGGCAATCTGTTAGTCAGTTCTGATTTCCAAGCAATAGAAAACGGACTTCTTCAATTATAAGAATTTCAATTGCTTAAAGACTGACTTAATGGTTTAAATTTTATAATTTTTGGAGTTTAAAGATTGCAATCAGTAAATAAGAAAGTTGAAAATTGATAAAACTTTCAACCCTTTTCTTATTTCATATCAGACAAAGCTACTTATATCTGAAATCTGAAAACTCATCTGAAATTATGTTAGAGAAGCCTAGCATGTGTGTTGTTCTTAAACAAGTCATTCTGAAACAAATAAAGGACAGCTAAGATAATGTTGAAAATCTTGAAAACTACTTGAAAAATAACATTGGCATAGCAATGACTGGTAAATCACTGAGCAACTAAGTGATCCATCAAAGAAGTGGACAACACTCATGTCATGAGGTGTATCAGCTATCTCTGTATAAAATGATCAAAACTGTATGTTGGTTTCACTGAGTACCTGGGGGTAACTGGCGTCTGATAAACGTGTACCCTCACACAAAAAGGTGTAAATCAGTTTTATTGTGTTTGATCATAGGCAGAATGGTCCATGATGTTGAGTATCTAGGGGTTTTGGCGTCTGATAAACGTATACCCTTACGTAAAAAGGTAAATGGTACCTGAATGCCCTAAATGAACTCATATTGAAAATGCTGTTCCTTCACAAGAAATTTCTTAGATGTCAATTTGTTTATTTTCAATACATGACCTGGTATCTCTTAATCATCTTTTTAATGAGTCTATGAAAGTAAGATATTTTGAAATTGAATCTCTCATGCAAATGTGATTCTGGTTTATTGTTTTATCATGCACAGAAAACTTATCCATTGATTGTAGTGCATGAACTCAAAATTTTATAGTCTTTAAACCAGAACTCTATCTGAAAGTAGTTTATAACTTCATATGACTGAAGACTCTGTGCTTTAGAATGCTTATTCATGAACTACTTGTTCAGAATGTCAGTCAGATGATATCTCTTGTTCCTTCCCTTGTACTCACTTTCCCTCCTCTTTGTTGATGGCAAAGGGGGATAATATTGTATGAATTCTGAATTCATTCCAGGGGGAGATTTTGTTAGCAGGGAGTTGCTTACATTTCGTAGCATGCATGCATATCATTTGCATGACAATCAGAATAACAAATCATGTCTCTCATCATCTGTATGACAGGTCATTGCTATTCTATATGATAGGTTGTTGCCATCATCAAAAAGGGGGAGATTGTTGTGACTCCTCTGTGTTGATGATGTTGACATATGCTTTATTTCATTGGCAACACCTTGTTTTGATTGATTGGCAACTGTTTATGTTTTGATGAAATTATTTTATCAGATTGTCTGTGTGTTCTATGCATTTTCACAAGTCTACACATTGCACACACACACAAGTCTACACACTCAGTATAATCTATACATCATGTTGTGTTTGTGCATTGTTGAGAACGTAAGTCAATACATCCATGCACAGTCTGGATAGTAGTGGGTCGACCCCCTTCCTAGATGGGTCGACTCCCTCAGAACATTCAAGTCTATACACTGTCCATCTTCTTAGTGTCTCATGCAACGTCAACGCAGTAAGTGTGTACATTGCATTGGCTAAGTCTGCAGCGTCAACGCAGCATGTCTATACATTGCATCGTGGTGTTTGTGCTCTAAGTCTATACACTGCATGGCGAGCCCAAAGTCTATACATTGCATTGGCTAAAGTCTGCACAACGTCTGTCTCATTTAGAGTCTAAGGCAATGTCTATACACTGGACTTGAAGTGTGTACATTGAGCGTCTCATTGAGCGTCTCATGAAAGTCTATACAGTGGTTCAGGCTAAGTGTGTACATCGTCCGTCTTGTTTGAAGTCCATACAATGCATTGCATTGGCTAAGTATGTACACTGTCCGTCTGACTTAGCGTCTTGTGCATTGAGCGAAGTCCATACATTGCAGCTCGCACATTCAGCAAGTCTATACAGTGGTTCAGGCTAAGTCTGTACATCGGACTGTGTTAGGCGAAGTATGTACAACAGACTATTCATGCATCAACATTCAAAGTCCATACATTGGACTGTAGCATGCACGAAGCTAAGTCCATACATTGGACTGTAGCATGCATCAGTGAAGTCTGTACAACGTCATGCATTGTTCTTCAAGTCCATACACTGCACTATAGATTGCTCGAGGTGAAGTCTGTACATCCATCAGTGATCTTGCAAGTCTATACATCGGTAGCTTTACCGACGTTGCACTCGAAGTCTATACACTGATAGCTTTACCGTCGTTTCCCTTGGCAAGTCTATACATCGCAGTTGAGTGGAAGTCTGTACAGCCCAAGTCTATACATTGCATCATGTGCTTCATGCAAGTCTATACATTCGTTTGTCTTGCATCGTTCATCAAGTCTGTACAGCCTTGTCTTTGGCAAGTCTGCACATCGTGAAGTCTATACATTGAGCTGAAGGATGCCTAAGTCTATACGTTGGCTACTGAATGTTCTGCAGAGTCTGTAGATTGCATTCGACGAGTTCACAAAGTCCATACAGTGAAGTCCATACATCGTCAGTTGTCTGTCCAAGGCTTTACATTACCTAAGTCTGTACAGCCGTTGCCTTCTTATATGAAGTCTAAACATTGGGCAGAGTCTGTACATTACATTCCCATTCACGAAGTCTATACAATACATTCGAGTTCACAAAGTCCATACAGTGAAGCATATACAATGCATTGCATCTCACAAAGTCTGTACAGGGTTCTAAACTTACAACTGATAATCCGATACTCTGTCTGACAGTGATTCTTTACAGAGATTGGTGACTTGGCTCGTGATCCAAGGAGGATGAGGTGCTGTGATGGTGACACGTGGAAGCAGCCCATCCCAGGATGCTGCCATGTGGATGAAATGTCCTCGGTTCTGGCGAATTCTATGGGCGGGAAATGTGGAAGCCACGCGCCCTTATCCAACATGCTGCTGATATAAAAGAGTGTCTTCGTCTTCAGATGGAGGCTGATCGATCAAGTGGCAAAGTATATACATTGAGGCTGAAAGACTGAAGCAGCAGAGAGCCACCGATCCAAAGTGAGAAGAAAAAGAGAGAAGAGAAGATCGAGAGAGATGAGTTGAGAGAGCTTGATTGAGAGAGTGAGATTGTGAGAGTTTTGTTTGAAAGGTTGTATCTCAGTCTCTTGGTTCAGAAACCAGAGCTGAGCTTTGCTCATTCGAGCTACATTCCCATTTGGGCTTTCCATTTTCATTTTGCTTCTGTCTTTAAATTTCCGAACACTTGTTTCTTCAAGCTGTGAGTCATATGTTAGCAGAGGTGCTGCCTCTGGACGGGTAAGCTGTAAACCCCAGCAGTTGCAGTGGAGGATTCCACTGGACAGGTGAAGCTGTAATCCTCCGCAGACGAGACTTGTCTCGGACAGCAAGCTGTGTTGCTCAGCGGTTTGTAGGCCAAGCTGTAGTGCCCAGCAGACGCAAGCTGTACTGCGCAGCAGTAAGCCATACTCGGTTGAGTGTGGGGTGGACGTAGGTATTTGACCGAACCACCTAAAATTCCTGTGTGCCTTGTGTTTGTGTGATTGTCCATGAATTGTGTGCGACTGGATCTCGTGTTTATCTTCACAGCTTGATTCGCTTCTGTTCAATTCTAGTATTCGGGTTAGTGATTCAGTAGTTCTGCCTATATTTCGCATTAGAACCTCTTACTGGTTTTTAATTAGGCAGTAGATCTATTCACCCCCCTCTAGATCCACACTTCGTGGAGATAGACTGCGTCCATCTAACATAACAGCAAATACGTTGGTAATTTCTGGCTCGTCGGAAATATTATTGCCCATTATTTTTCGACAGAATAAGTTTTAGTCAGAAATACATCGAAAATTTTAGACGTATTTTCAACTAAATTATGTTCCGTCGCAAATATTAATTAATTTCTGTATTATTAATTACCAACATAAATATCCACGATAATTTTGACGGTATATTTTTGTCGGTAATTTCAGACGAATTGGCGACGCTATTGTATTACGTAGGAAATTTACGACGTAAGCGTTCCAACGTCCATATTCCATCGCAAATACGTCTGAAATCCGTCGAAAATTCACTTTGCGATGTATTTTCGACGTATTTGTGATGGAATATGGACATCGGAATAACATATTTTCCTTGTAGTGTACATGACTCAATGCTTGCGCATATAGGGCCCGATCTGGTCCTGGGAGGAGCACCCAAAAGTATTTGTGTCCATGGGAGTTGATTAATCACGGTGTGGCATTGCACCGAAGTGCATAACTTTCTAGATTTGACATTTCCACGACTCGTACTTGACTTGACTTGACATGACTTGCGTGGCCCGGGACGGGTATTTACTTGCTTGATATTATAATAGCCAATTCTCATGACTTGTTATTACATGCTTGACTATCTTGATATACATCACATGGTTATCTTGAAATCTTATTAGTCCATCTATATTACTTCATGTTATTCCGCTCTCGTCATTTTCATGCGTACATGCATAGCTAGACTTGCATTTATGTAACATGTAATTTACTTAAAGTAAGCTTATACTTGAGATATAATTCCTACTGAGCGTTCGCTCACCTAGTGTTTTTCCCTATTTTTTAGGTAATTCCGATGACGAGAATCAATCAGATGGGAACGGGAGCGAGTAAAGAGCGTAGAGCCACCCAATCACGAAAGTGTCTATCTAGCCGTGTCTTTTTCCTATTTCTTGAGTCAATCATTATAATTTTCTTTTATTGAGTCTAGATTGTCCTTTAGTACTCTTTTCTAAAGAGGAGATTATGTAATGGAATTACCTTAATGGATATTATGAATAAATTAGATTTGGTTATCTTGCAATTTGCGCATCTCTATCTATAAGGTCAAATTCCTTATGCTCTGATTGACATGAATGATATAAAATCGTCACGCGTACCGGGTTCCTTCTGCACTCGGGACGTGACAGCAAGGACACAGTACAATCTTGCTTGATCATGTTCTCATATTTACTTGAAATATAATCTTGCTATAATTATCTTGATACTTGTTGTTACTTTAGTTTTATTTCACATGTTTTATCACATTTTCATTATTTCCCTTTTTCCTATAGAGCTAAAATGTTAATTACTTTAACATTGTCATCATGTTGATACGAAGATATCTACTGGGCGAGTGCATTCATTCCCTACTTTTCTAATTTTTTCAGGAAGTTCTGGTGGCTCGGAGTCGGAGTACTCTAGTGGTGATTCCGAGAGCGAGTAAAGTTCAAGAAAAGCCTTAGAGGATTAAAGTGCCATGAGTTTGTTATATTAGTTGAAAGTCAGTTTGATGTAATTTTCCATTTTATTGAGTTTGGAGGGTTGTTGTGTCAACAAGAGTCAAATGTTACTTGTAAACGTTGGATTATTATTATTCAATAAAGTTGAGATTTTGAGTATATGATATTGTGCATTCATTCTTCTATGTGGAAGTGTTTAGCACTCTGATTGACTTGCTAGCTTGAGACTTTATTTGCCAGTTGTTCACGTTCCCAATTTAATTCCGCTGCATATCTCGGGACGTGACAATATAAAGGCTGGGGGAGAAAGAAAAGAGATAGCACAGAAGAGGGACGGCCGAAGAAGGCAAAAAAAGAAGAGAGTAACGGAGAAAAAGAGAGAGATCCACAAGGGGGCTGGGCTAGGCTGAAGAGATTCACAGAGGTGATCTGAAGAGAACGCGAGCCACCTGGAAGTCGATGAGAAGAAGCCGCAGAGCGAAAGAGAGGAAACGAGAGGTGTACACACCCATTTTCGGCCCATGAGCTAAGCCTTTTTCTTGTTCTCTTAAATTGATGCCCCAATTGATCTTTAATTGGTGGACATTCTGGTCTATTTGTGAGATATTTCTGTCCCTTTTCAGCCCTTGAATTCAACCTTTGTGCCCTGGATATCGATCCGAGGCCTTGGCGAGCTCATTAAGAACGCGCTCATCCATGACGTCGCGTTTATCATTATCGCGGAATAAGGTACCACCGCGTTAATGAAAACCACTCCGAGGTGACTGACGTAATCTAATGAATGCTCACAAAGCCGCCATTTCTTTACAAATTAAATTCATTTAATTTAGCGTCAAGCACCTTGTCGTTAAATCTTTTCTGATATTTCCATAACGCGACGTATCGTATTACCGTGATGGTAATTGTCGCGGTCAAAGCTTAGGGTGCGTTCTTTAGGGCTTTGACCCGTTGACCGACCGACTTTGACTAGTTAGCGTCTGTCGCAGATGATCGCGGGGGCGCGTTAAATCTAGATCGCGGTGCTCACCTAGACCGCATTCTCAATCGGAAACCCTGTCCGACCGAAACTTGCCCTTTCCGATTTTTGATCCCCTTTTGGTTAGGTTTCGGAGCTCGAACCAGTCATGGAAGGTTCCCAATCCTTCTAGGAATTTTTCCCTCTCAATAATCGGTAGGATTACCCAATTTTGGGCCTCCAATTCCTTGGATCTCTTGGATTCTGGCCTAGGGTTTCTAGGTTCTTTTTCTTCTATAATTCGACCCATGGCTGTCGATTCAAAAGGATTCAACTCAGAGGACTCGGCCACAAGGGGAGGGCGAGGCCATACTTTGTTGAGGATCCACAATCCCTCGCCCTTCTCTCGATTCAGGGAGTATTTTAGGGCTTTTGTTTTGTTCTTCCTCGTTCTTCACTTCTCCCCCTTTTAGTGTCTTTTAATTCATTTTAATCTTTGCATTGCATCACATCTCCTCTTCAAGTTATCTCCTTTTATCAAATACACGCATACACACACACACCAAACTTTTTTTTTTTGCCCTCCATAGGGGTTAAAAACCACCAAACCCCCAAGTGATCTAGCCCTCTTTTTATATGCCTTTATTAAAAATAAGGATAGATTCTGCACTTAATCACGTTCTAATGGGCTTTCTCTTGGTGGTTCTCGTTGTTTTGCAAGCATAAGAAGAAGAAGACGTGAGGCCCTTGCACCTTGGCTGGCCTCGGAGCAAGGAAGAAACGGATCTACACACCCTACTGTTGTTCTGATAACGCGACCATCAGTTATACCGTGTTTCTCAAGAACGTGACCCAACGAAGCGGTGCGTTAATCATCAGGCCCTCCTTCGGCCTCTTCTCAATTTCGAGGTAAGTAGCATGCCCCTCTTCTTAGTTTTACACTGTTTGGCATGCTATAGGCTTCGGTGGTGCTCACGGTCTTTATTTACATATCTTTCATTGCATGTGCCCCACCCCCTATCATTATTACTATGACACTTTTTACATCATTATTCATCATTACTTTTTAGGGTGGTCGATTTTTCGATCTACAAGAGGGAGAGGAAAGGGTTTTCTGTGAGCGATTCCCTATAGGTGGGTTCCATTGCTTCTTATGCCCGATTGAGGGCCACACGTTATATTTTATTTTCTTCTTGGCAATAAAAGCGTTCGATGATTTGATCTCGTCTCTGGGTTAGTTTAGCCTCTTGCAGATTTTATTTCCTTTCTTTTCTTTTCTTTTATGCAATGAATGTTTCCCCTCCCTCACCAATGATATATTGCCCGTTCATGCGATCATAGAACCTACTCCTAGGCATCTTCCCCCGAGGTTTGCTCAGAGTAGTGAGCAGGACCCTGGGGTATATAATGCCTGAAACCCCTTCCGTCCCCATCAATTTACAATGCTCTATTTTCCGTTTTCGTGAACCGGCACGCCTGGATCAAGCGATCCGGCGTGGTTTCAATGCGTAGCCCCATGGGTCATTGATCCCCTTTCCTCCCCCACTACAGCCCATCAGTGGAAGGGAGAATTTCCAGGGGTCTGGCTTTAATAGCCCACGTGATCATCTTCCTCGTTGGCCCTTCACAATGCAGTTTCCATGAGCTATTACGGTGCTCTATTCTTGGTTCTGGTGAAACAGCGCACTTGAAATAGGTGATCTGGCGTGGCTATAGCATGAAGTTTGAGGTGCCATTAACCCCCCTTATCCCCCCTTTGTAGTCCATCAGTGGGAGGGAAAAGTTGCTAGAAATCTGGGCCTTGAAGTCCATATATTTCTTTCCTTCCATGGACCTTCATAGCTTTACTTATAAGGAAGAATACGATGCTTTGTTTCTTGAATCGGTGATACGGCAAGCTATTGCCAAGTGAGCCGGCACATCATTAATATGTGATCCGGCGCACTGTAGCATCAAGTGAATCGGCAGAAGCTTTCCACCCCTTTTATGATTTATTTATTACTGCCACTATTCATTAAACACACTTTTCTCTTCGTTGGACCGTTGTTTGGCTTCGTACCGCCGATCTGTCAGTCCCAAGGCTAAAGCCAACGATCTCCGACACCCTACCATGAGGAGGGGTCATTCTGGCCACCGCATGACCTGATATTGGCAAAAATGCTAGCACTTATGAATAGTAACATTTAATTATTCACTTTAGTCCCCAGAAGAATTAATTTTGATTTTCTTAACCCAGTGCCTGTTGGTGACAAAAATACATATATAAAATCTTGGGAGGATTTTGATCGAAGAATCAGCGACCAACACAGTGGCCGCTAATTCTTCAATTAGCGCCTCCTGCACGGATGCCATTTCTACAAGAATTCACCCAAAAAAATGGCACCTTTTATGAAGACGCAGATTCACGGATCATAAGGGTGAAAAATGGCCGATAAGGGTGAAAAATAGCTCTGCAGAGCTGACAAATGAACACCCGAAGAATTAGCGCTCGGCTTCTGGTCCCCGATTCTTTCAGGTCGACTCAACGCCCGAACAGGTCGACCCATGGAGTGAGCGCCCCTCCACATGGACGCCATTTCGGAAATGAGCGCCCTCTCACGGTGATGCCAATTCTTGGCACTACTGGATTTTCTGAAATTTTAGATTTTTGTAATCCGAAGAATGGGCGCCCCTTCAGACGGACGTGAATTCATTAATGAGCGCCCTTTTGAGTGGTCACCAGTTCTTGGCGACATTCTAGATTGGTGAAATTATACAAGACAAAGAATCAACGTCCGTTACACGGACGTGAATTGAAGAATAGGTGGCAGACATGATGGACGCCATTTCACCGTGTTTTTCACTATTATCTTACCCGCGGTGCTGACTTCGCGTGAAACCCGTGGCGTGCCCATCCCGTCAAACGGCCACTCCCTTACGTGGCTTATGCTAGAGGCGCCACCGAAGGGGCCTCTACACCCCAGGCCTATCCCTGCCACATCGTAGCTGCGGCAACAATGACGTCGACGGTAGCGGCGGGCGACAGCACACGGCAGCAATGGCGACAACAGAAGAAAGAAGAAAATAAAAAGAAAAGAAGAAAAAGCACATCGGTGCTTTCCCTCCGAATGGTTGGGTCTCCTCCCCCTATAAAAGGCCCATGGTGGTGAACCTTGAAGCTTCTTCGGCAACTGTGGAAGCTCGAAGAGAAGAAGTCTCCGAAGCCCGCATCCCTGCGAAGAAGAAGAGGAGTAGGGAGAGAGAGCCCGAAAACTGAAAGAGAAGCAGAGTAAGAGGGAGTGTGGGGTGAGGTAATCATCTGTAAACAAGGTATGTTGGTTTCCCTGTTGTTTCTTATGGTTTCTTCCCCCTTTTCTCACACCTCTACAGTGCATGAGGCTCTAATGCCCGATATGTAATCTCCCCTCTTTTAGAGAAGAATGAATGAAGCCAGTGGCGGGGCTTTTAACCCTGATATCCTCCTTTTCTGCATTTATTGATATGCTTCCCGATAGCATGCATGTATATATATGTATGATATATTTGTTCCTCTTTGCTGTCCCCTCCCCGATACATACTTATATATATACATACCTTGATTCCGGTGGCCACCGGTCCGGAGTCTATCCGAAGTTGATGGATATGACCCCGAGGCTTCCAACCACCGGCATCATATCAAAGCTTTCTCTCCGTTCATCTTTTTGAAACAATTCTTCTTCTTCTCTTCTCAAAACCCCATTTTAGAACTTGGACCGATCCGATGGCCATGGTTCTAAGGGGGTGAGGATCATGGGATTTAATCCCAAATTAATAAGTTTTCTTGCAAATTCTCATTCGGGTTCCTAATCGCTCATGGACCCCCGGGGGCTCGTTACTTCTTAATGTGGACCCCGGGTGGCTTTCCTTTGAGGAGTGAACATCGATAGCCATCTACGGCGATAGCTCAAAGTCCACATCTTGGCGACGAGTTTGTGGCGACCCATGGGTCGGCGGGGTCCTTTGTAACCTAGCCCTCGAGATCTTTGTGCCCAAAATGGGTGACGGGATGTTGCCGCTTCCGTGTGCATCCCTATTTGTTTTGGGGCCATGTCGGAGTTTCTCCGTAGGTGCGTCCCCTATTTACACCCCCCGACGTTCCGGGTCTAGGGGAGGTGCTGTCGAATTTTTGCCATGACGATGATGACATAATGACAAATTAGACTGAGCTTAAGAACTTTATGAACCAAACCATTGAATGCAAAGAAATTGAACTAATGCATAATATGCATGAAAATGAACACTTCATCATACGCTCACCCGGTGCCCTCGGGTATATCAAATGGTGTGGGAAAGAAGTTTGGGTTATGCTCGGGCAGAAGCCCTCACTATGCGTGAGTTTTAAACTCCGCCTCGTACCGGGGACACTCTCGTGAAAGACGATTAATTTTCTTAAGTGCCATGAACACATCCGTATACAAAAGAATGATCAAAAGGTGTTAAAATGAACCCAAGAATCTGACGAAACAAGCTAAGCTAAAGCCCACAGAGGAGCCTCTGTTGATGGTCCCAGCCACAGAATCGGCGTCCACCCCAGACGCCACCAATTCCAATAATCAACGACCACGTTAATAGTCGCCCATTAATGAACGACCTTCTGGGAAGACGCCAATTCCAAAATATAAGAATTTGCCATAAGAAAATGAATTTGTAATTAACGACCACCTAAAAGTCGCTAATTAATGAACGACCTTCTAGGAAAGCGCCAATTCTCAGAATTAAGAATTTCACAAAAAAAGATTAAACTCAGAATGAACGACCGTGTAAAAGGTCGCTAATTAATTAATGGCCGTGTAAACAGATGCTAATCCCTCTAAAAAAGAAAAGGAAGAAAGAAGAAACTCTTAATTTGCGCCCAAGCCCAAGGCGCTAATTTAATTAAACGCATGTTCAGCAGGCGCTATTTCCTTGATCTAACAGAAGAAACTGTGCCCATGTTCAGGGCGTTAATTAATTAAGCACCTGTTTAACAGCTGCCAATTCCTTAAAAATGGTTTAAAATAAAAAAAATTGAGAATCTGTGCTCGTGAGGTGGACGCCAATTCTTAAAACTCTGAAAAATGATGAAAAAGGATACATGAAACGAATGGTAGTGGTAAGGCATTGATTTAATACAAAAGAAAAAAGAAGAAAGAGAAGAAAAGAAGAGAAATAGCACTATAATGAAAGAAATGCCACGAAAACAATATAATAAAGGAAATGAACTTAAAATTAGTGGTGATTTGTCCCGGTGCTCTCCCCCTTTGACCCCGTATGTGGGGAAATATCAAAGTTTCCCTCGCAAGATAAGCCCGGCCATCCTCTCATGGTCATGGCTTGACTTGGTATCAGGCCAATATCCTACGATGTTTTTTTTACCGTTCGACTGGGATCTAACCGTAATTCCTCATTTCGTGAGATATCGAATTTGCCGCATCCCGGCATACATCCGTCCCAGTATTGTACGTATACTTGGGACGTCCATAATCCGGACTCCTGTCCGAACATGAAATGGTTGACATGAGACTATCATAATTTTTGAATACCGTCTTGCACCCAAATGAAGGGGATTTTAAAATTTGGCCCCCCCCTATCTTGGCGATTAATAAGAGGTTTTTCCCTCTCCGAGGGGATGTAATTAATATTGTGACCTTTATGGCACAGTGGGTCTTCAGTCCCAACCCGATACCCACAATCGTCTGGTTAGTGAGACAGAGCGAACCCTGGGCTTCGGACGACTCTAGTCTCGAAGCCCGAACATTTTTGTCACACATGTGACCGGCACGCCCTCGCACTTGATAAACTGATAAACCGATGAACGATACCCCGATATTACGATAATACCACCGAATATAGAGTGCGTCCAACAAGTTGGCACGCCCGGTGGGACTGAGATCTCCTCTCATATCTTCGCTAGGATTAGGGGCCCGACAGCCTTTTTCGAAATTCTAACTGCCGCATTTTGATATTGCAGGAAGGAGGATTTAGTTCTGAAGAAACCAATGGCCATCTCCTTCAGCCCGTTGGTTGTAGCGAGCAATGCGGAGCATGGTTACTCGGCTGTGCCGATTCAATTCGGTGATTTCCCCCCGGTAGTTGGGTTCCCCAACTTCTTGGGGGTCTTGTTCGTGGATCTCTTGGATGCCCAGGAGGCCGACCCCGTCGTCCCCGGGGAGGCAACACCCGAAGCCGTGAAGGCTGTGGGCTGCTTCGTCCACCACGTTGACACAAGGAAGAAGCGCACTCCAACTGCCAGGAGAGCGGTAAGAAGACTGCCGGTACGCTGCAAGGCCAGCTCTCACTCTCGGGCAAATCCGTCATGATCGGAGGAGTCCGAGTTTACCTGAACGGCCGCCAGGCCACGATCCCGCCCGACAGGGTGATACCAACCGTGCCGGTGCATAACCATTTTCAAGCATTGGCCCGGGAACGTGAGGACCACCCTAGGTCCAAGACGAAGGGAGGGCCGGCCCCAAAGCCGACCAAATTCAAACAGATGTGGGTGCCCAAGCGGCGGGCCCCAGCCCCAATTCAACACGAGCCCGTCGAGACTTATTTTTTTGACGTCATCCCACCCCCAACCTAATCGATTCTTGACATTCAAAATTAAATAATACATTTTCTTTAGATTTTTTTACCGATTCATCAAATTTTCTATTGAGTAACCTAACTTTGTCTTGTCATTGAAAACTTTAATTGTGTGTCTCCATGCATCTCTTGTGAAATTTCCATTGACAAAGCCGTCATTATTAACACGATGTTCTACCAACAGGTCTACGAAGACTTTGTCAGCATCATTGCTCCAATTTGCCACCCTAGTCTTTTCTTTGGATACACTCATAATAATTTCTTAAATAAATGAACATAATATAACGTTAGCAGGAAAGAGGTTAGAGTAATCCAAATACAACACATGACCATGAATAATTTATGATGATATAAAACATGTTTTTTACTTACAAGCACTGACCATGACATGGTTGAAAAAAATCAAACTCCAAAAACACAATGTAATACAGTAATGACTCGGACATTAATACAATATTAAGGAAAATAGTAATGTGAAGCATATTGTTCCCATTCACATTAAATTTTCAAATAATATGAACAACATTGGATCTGCATAATAGCCTTAACAGAAATCTCAAACAACAGTATCCCGGGTAAATCGCACAAGACCCCCACTTAAATCAGACATTGTAATTGGGGTGATTCTAAAAAAACTCTAAAAATACAATCTAATACATCATTTCAGATTAACATTAATATAATAATCAGGGAAACATATACACAAGTATAATGTGCTCGTCTAAAGAATTCAGATTTTATGAATAAGATTGGATCTGCATATAACAGACAAGAGAAAGAACAATATGTAAAATCACACAAGGAATGTACTAAAACCACCATTGAGCAAGCCTATATGTAGGATGCCAAATTTCACATTAAATCACACAACAAGGAATGTAGTATGACCTACAGAAAAATGACTTAACAAATCCCAATCAGGCATGACCTGCAGAAAATTTCACATTCATCTGAAACACAGGCACAAGAACATCCATCCTGTGTAAAAACACTCACATGACTACGTACCATTATATTCTGGTTAAGCATAATATGAAGATCGAGCATCATACTAACAAATTCATATGGAAAGGAGCAACATCCCACACTGATGAGGGGTAGCAGTAGCCATGATCGCTTAAATCAGAACACAATAGACTTACACGAGGGAAGGAGCAGCCAACACGGTGATGAGGAGAAAGGAGCACCCACTCATTGAAGGGGGAAGAAGGTTCACGTCGTCAGCTCACAGAAGGAAGGACCACCACACAGAGGTGAAGGGGAAGGAGTACCCCACGGAGTGAACCTACACAAACCGGATGATATATCACATAAAACCATCATAGGAGAGTAGAGGGAAGGATTCCCACACGACATCACCTCTCACAGCATGTGAAGAAGGAATGATGTTTGTAGAAGATGTTGCTGCCAGACAAGATTCTCACACGACAGATACGGTGGGTACCCAGCTCCGTCCGTAGACGTACCACCAGCGACGCGATCACACGGTGAACCCTCACACAGGACAGAAAGGGGCAATAGATGCGAAAGGAGAAAGAGGACTGGGTCGTTGTCGCAGAGTACCAGAGGAGACGATCGCACCGTAGTTGCCGGGGTCTTCATTGTAAAGGGAAGGAGAAAGATGCACAGGGCATCATTGCCGTAAAGTATCACCGGTGACGCGCAGAGTACCACCGGAGACGATCGCGACCGAAAGGGCAACAGATGGGGAAGGAGAAAGACGCTTTGACGTCGTTGCCGCAGACAACCACCAGAGACGACAGCGAGGGCCCATGGGCATTTGGTTGGAGAAGGAGAAGGACGCAAAGGCATCGTTGCCGCAGACGATGACCAGAGGGCGATCGAAGCCGGAGCGGTGCGTTCGGCGGAGCAGGAGGGCAGAAGCGGGGAGGGTAGGAACAGCCGAACGAGGCGAAAAATGGGGTTACGGGAGTTGGGATATGTCATTCCACCATTTCGGTGGAATGGTTTAACCCCGTTTGTAATCCCGATATCTCTCGTAACCCCATTCCAGCTAACCCCTTTATTCCGGTGCAAAAAAATTGAACCAAATGTGAAATGGAGATAAATCAGGGATATCTGGAGCCTAACCCCCAACCAAATGTGGCCCAAGGATCTCGAGGTAGAAATGGTTTTGTAACATACACATTTTAAAAACATCAAATATATTCTCAACAAGTCAACCATCTAATTAATAAATAATAATAATTGTATCTTTATATATGACAAATTTGAAATATATTGTTTTTAATATTTTAAAAATAATTTCATAGTAAGAATATAACATTCAAAATAACTAACTAATCTAACACGTCAACCAAAAGAAGCGGCACTCAGTTAATACAGGAGTGGACACCAACCAACCTCTTTCCCAAGAATGAAATTTTTTATAGCAAACGGGCATCCATCTAACGCGAGCTGCCATTATCGGGTCTTTTTTATTGAAAAAAATTGTAAAAGTAACCCTCTTACGTCAATAATTGTAGAATTATCATACTCACGTTACAATGCAATGATTATAGAGGAGGGTAAATCCGACTTGACCCAAGGTCGATCTAATAACGATGGGTCTAGTCCAACCTCGCTTCTACAGCTTATCCAAGAGACACCTAAACAGTCGCGGCCCATCGAGGTGCGGCCCAATCCGACTTGGCATCGGATTCTACAGCGCGTAAAAGCTACGGCCCAGACGCAGTGATCGCCGAAGGACCATTCGACAGCTGAACGTTACCCCCCATGACGTCAGCCTTAACCCCATAACGAGCGAGCACGTCCCACGAGCGCCGTGAGACTCGTCTCGGGACCAGCCGACGCCGGGGTAATTACCCTCCAACGGGAAACTCCCGCCACTAAAGCGAGAAAGCGTTACTCCACTACTCACGTCTTGCCCTATCAAGGGATAAGGCTTCCCACTCTAGGACAACCCCTATAAGAAGGGCATCACTAGAGAAGACGGACACGGTGGATAATTCTGCCAAAGCGCTACATCAGAGAATAGAGCCACTAGCCCTGCTACATAGAGAGAGAACAGCGACAACAGTCCACACTCAAAGGAAGGTCCCCTCCGGCGACCTTACTGCCCAGCGAGCACTCATCAAGTGAGCGCTGGGAGCGGCGAGCACTCGTCCATGGGATTTACACGGTTCCTCCGCCTCCTACTAAGATCTCCCTTTCTCTCTCTCTTGCTCTTCTCTGCTCTTCATTAATACATTGTTGACTTATGCATCGGAGGGTTGTCCCCTGGGGTAACACTCGGGACTCCTTCTGACGTCCCTTATTTCTTGGTGCTTGCAGGTCTCCACAGGTGCGGGACAATTTCCCCGTTCAATAAATAGAGAAGGTGATACGTAGCATAGAATCTAATTTTCTGCCTCTACAATTATAAATAACCTCCCTATATTACATTAAGTGTAAACATATCTGTGTAATCACTTGCTGTTAATCTTTGTGGGTTCAAATTTCTCTTTCGCAATACGTAGGGAAGTGGACATCTCTCTCAAAGATAAATCCAAAAACTCTAAGGGTCGATTTTTTTCGAGTTAAGATAGTGAAATCGATACGAGAGAGCGGTGGACCCACATCACTCTCTCACACACAAAGATGTTAACCGGATGGGGTTACCCCACCCGGTTAGCAAACAGGACCTAAAGTCTAATAAATGTTTCCACATGTGACGATCGACATAGTGTCATGTGGGCTCACCACTCTCTCATCTCACACAGATACGAACGCTAACCTCACCCGATTAACAAACATGGCCTAAAATCTAATAAATGCTTCCACATATGCTGATCGACACGGTGCCGTGCATGCCAGCGAATTACGTACAATGGGCATGCACGTATAAGATGCAATATATAAACAGAGGGAGACCCATCTGTGGTGTTTGTGATTGGAGCATGATGATCCGCAGCCTAAACTTAACTTCACCCACCAGATCTGAGTTAGCATAAATTAAGGAGAATGGCACTATACATTATTAATTCTTCATATCCCTATTGACCTATCGATTCGAGCTGCGGTGTCTTAAGGCATCCTTATTTGATAATTTTTAGGGGCGCTGCGTCGTCATCACTTGTGCCCCGTTTTATTTCGGACTTATTTTAAGGATAAATTCACTTAAGTCTAAATTTATCTCATTTTATTTTGTCAAGAGTGGATTAAATAAATTTGAGTTAATCTGAATTAATCTATCTCATCTCAATAATTGGAATAATTAAATTTATTGATTATTAAAATAAAATGAAATAAATTTGAATTAAATCAACTCGCTCCCCGTTTAATCGAGGATAAGATTAAGTTATTGTCAAAGAAAGACTAAATGTTCCCAAACGAGTTAAAATTCCCTATGCTCTCGTGCTTTGCGAAATTGGACCGGACACTTTGTAAGAGAAATGTGACCCCCGGGACACTTTCTGAGAGGACGAACTGATTTTTTGTACAAAAGAGGTAGTCCATTTCTCCCCTCCTTTACCATCCTCTTTTACTTCTATCAACTCCCTCTCTCTCTCTCTCTCTCCCTCTCATGGTTGATCTACTCTTATGTTATTGATGCTGAGTTAAGTTGACTTATATAGTAACCATGGGTTATAATACTATATTAAAATTTATTGATTGGGTTATATAACTCAATATTAATTAAGATGTTAAATGAAATATTACACTAATATAAACACATTATACTTTAACAAGTCTTCAATATGGGATTACTCTAACACATTTAATGGAGTGCATGTACTCTCATCCTCTATGAAATCTGACATTATATTAAAATTTATTAGATTGAGTCGTACAACTTAAAATATTACAGTGTCGAATGAATAGAGCTACATTAATATAAATGCATTATATTTTAAGTTTTTTGCATGAAAATTATTATTAAAGGTTAATTTATAAAAAAAATATTCATGAACATGCATTAACATGTATATATGTCACTGTGTAAATCTGAATTATGCAAAAATGTCATATTTATTTGCATGCATATCATTTCTATTTATCAACAACTTACAAAAAAATCATGTTTAAATGGCATTTATGCACTATTTGAATTAACCCAGTGATATATCTGCTAATATATTTTTAGGAATAATTTTTTTAAATTCACCTTTAAGAATGATTTTCATGCAAAAATCCCTATATTTTATTTATTTTCTAATAATAGACTACTCTAACACATCTAATGGAGTGTGTAGAGGCCGAAGAAGGAGGCTCAAAAGATCTCATATTAGAAACTACAAAGACGAGCATGTGCTTATAAATAATATCTAAGTCTTCTCCTTTGAGGGTCACTCCCTTTTTCATCTATTCCCTATCGCATGCATGCGTCCTAGAGTACGCCCATTTAATTTATCGTAAAATACTATATATCGTATTTTTATTATCATATAAATATAAAACTTTATAGCATTTTAAGATGCCCTAATCAGATGACCTCGTTAATTTAGTACATACTGCCAAGACTAATTAACCCCCGCATGCATCTCATTGATAACGGGGTTCGTCAGCGCTGACCTGGCGGTCAACCTCATCTTCCAGCATGGAAATATATTCGAAGAATACTGTAATGCCCCGGGTTTTTCAGATATTTTTGGATCTGGATCCGTGGGTTTCGGATCAGTTTTAGAGGTCCCGGAATGTGTTTCGCGGTTTACACGTATTTTTGTCTGTCGGACCTTCGGAACTCCATGTAGGTGAACCGTTGGATTCTCCGACTCCGGGGCGTTACCACGACGTTGTGCGTTTTCCGAGGATCGTGGGGAGTATTTTTTTCCTATTTTTAATATTTTTTAGAATTTCCAAATTTTCCTATAAATAAACCCTTTAATCCTCTCTCTCTCTCCCCATTCGCTCTTTCTCACCCTCTCTCATCTCTTTCTTTCCCCCTCTCCCCCGGGCGACCGACGGTGGCGGAAGAGGGCAAGACGGCGATGGTGGGAGGCAAGGAACGAGAAACGGGTCGAGGATCAAGGGCCGGTGGCGCGTGGAAGCTCAGGTGCGAGTTCATGAACCGGCGAGGGTTTCGTGGCGTTATCTTCGCGGATCGGCGTCCACGGCGCGTGAAATCTTCGGTGGAGGTAGGAGATGGATCCCCAGCTCATGCACTTCCTTTCCCGCGATTTTGGTAGGCCGTGGTGAGCCGAGAGGGCTTATTTGAGCTTTTTGGGGAAAAATCATATTTTTGGGGAGTGAGCCGGATCTAGCATTTTAATACGCTATTCGTGGTTTGATGGCGTCTTTGGATGCCTTGGGCTTGGGGAAGGGTTCCCCTTTGTTTCCCCTTCACGTGGGCGTGAACGGGGCGTGGAACGGAGTTTTCCACCGAACTCGCTGTTTTCGGGTTGCCGGAATAGAAACGGTCTTAACAGGAACCGCCTATAGGTGAAGAGGTCCCCAGGGAGACCGTTACTTGTCCGTCTCACCGTGCTTTGGGACTGTGGTCCTGCAATAGACGGCTATGCCTGCCTTAGCGGTCTAAGGTAGACCGTTTTCTTGGCAGGGCGGTCATGGTCTGGCCGCCACTTGCCCCCTTATGTCGGTTGGCTGAACGGTTGCGCGATAGACCGCCTGACGAGTTCAGCGGTCTGGTGTGGACCGCCTGGCACTATGAAGCGGCCAGGGACAGACCGTTTTTCCTCTGGGGGTCAGCGTGACTCCTGAGGATGCGTTTGACCATTGAACGAGTCCTGTCGTTTTGCGGTCACAAGATGACTGCCATATTACCTGTGCGGTCCTAGAGTGACCGTTTATCCCTTTTCAGTGCTGCATAGTGGTGCGGCCTGGAGGTAGACGGTTTTATCCCTGAGCGGTCTGGGAGTGACCGCCTAGGTTCTAGAGGCACCCAGGGCTATGCGGTCCTGGTTGGACCGCTAGACTAGGCTGTGCGGTCCTAGCCATACCGCCTAGTTCCGGTGCGGCCCATGAGAGACCGTTTTTCTTTTCCCAGTGGTCCAGGGTTTCATCGCCTTTGTCTTAGACGGTCTAGGGAGGACCGCCTATTGGTTTTTGTGCCGTTTAGCTTCGTGTTGGTCTCCGGTCGACCCGGTCGTGACCCAGTGGTCGACCATCGGCCTCGTGAGTGTCCCGGACACCCAATGGGTTCCGTGTCCGTGTGTCTGCGGTGTCGTGGACACTAAAAAATTCTCACCCTATGTTTAGGTGTAGGGGAATAAAGAAGAGGAGAAAAGAGAAGAGAAGATGAGAAGAAGAAAGAAGAAAAGGAAGCCCCTCAAGTGCCCATCAACGGCACACCCTCAAGTGCCCTTCAACGACAGAGCAACCTACAAGCCCTCCAGCGGCACACTCATGGTGCCCCACCAGTGGCACACTATCAAGACCCTTCCGAACGGTGCAACCTAAGTGCCCCTTGGATGGCACACCCGCCAAACATTCCACCTGGTGCAGCATTACCTCCTTCGCACCTGGTGCAGCGTTCCAACCTTTAGACCGGTACCAACCAGCGGCAAACACACCGGTCACTATGTGTGACCCTCGGTGCGCAGCATGATCACCTCGGAGATAGCTAGCGCTCTACCATGGTGTCACCCCCTGATTCGAGCATGAGAACTTCGATCTGACGAGGATGGGACCGGAGGCAACCTCAGACGTAAGTGTCATCATGAGACCCCCGTCAACGTCGGAGGTATAAAAGCCCCGCCGAAGAAGAAGAGAACAGTGGACAATAGAGAGAGGAGACACACAACACAGAGAAGGGTACAGCAAGAGAAGAAGAAGAAGAAGAGAAGAAGAACGAGAAGAAGGAGGTAGAAGAGGGTTAGAGGAGAGGGAGAGAGTGTGGTGAATGTAGCAGGAGGGGATGGGGTAGAGAAGGGAGCTTTTACCCTTCCTTACTTCGGCCCTCTCCTCGGTTTTCTTTGCTCTTTCTTTGTTCTTTCTTGTTTCTCCTTCCCTGCTGTTTGGTTGCATTACCCTATATTCATCCCCTTGGGCATGGCGAGTGCTACTCCATTTTCTATAAATGAAGATATCAGCTTCTTTTTGTTGTTCTGGTTAGTCCCCACTCTACGTTGCATTTCATGGCTTGATTTCTCTTCCCCTTTGGTTTTCTTGCCACTTGGGTTGCTTGTTCGCTAGAATGTCATAGAGTCTACCTGACTCAGTGAGTGGTGGCTCTGGTATGATGGCAGTGGGTTGGTCTTGTTTCAATGGTTTTTTGCAGTAGAATCATCCCCCTCCCCTTAGTGGTCCTCTCCGCGAGCTGAACTCCCAAGCTCCCCACCTGATCTCTTGTGACAAGAGAAACCCCCCTATCTTAGCACCTTTGGACTCCTCCCTTGAACAGATTGAGCATGTTGCCACCACTCCATACCCTGATCCTCCCCATGGGCCAAAAAACGTTTCCCAGCCTGTCTTGGTCGGCACACACCAATGCCCTCAGCCACCGGCCGGTACACCCCCAATCAGGCCGCCCACCGGCACACTCCCATCTGCCTTTGCCTGGCGCACCCCTGGCCCTCTCGCCCGGCACACTCCTTGGCTTGTGCCGTGGTCGGCACACCCCCCTAGCCTACGTAGCCCGGTGCACCCTTTGGCCTGTGCCTTGGCCGGCACACCCCCCTGGCCTTCGACTGACACACTCAGCCGTGCCTTCAACCGGCACACCCCAACCGTGCCCCACCCAGCACACTCCAGCCGTGCCTTGCCCTGCACACCGTAGTCGTGTCCAACCCGGCACACCGCTGGCCAGTCCAACCCGGTACACCCTAGTCATTTCTTGCCCGGTGCACCCGCAACCTGTGTCAGCCCAGTGTCTCTCGTTCGCTGTTTTCCCCGAGTTTTTCGAAGCTTTCTTAAAGGTGTTGTTGCCTTGGCACGCACCTCGAGTTGTTGGGTCACGCCACTCCTTATGGTCGTGTTTCCCTTACATCTCCTTTAGCATCCGGGTCAAGGGGAGATGCTGCCGAATTTTTGTCAGAAATAACAACACATTAAAAGACAAAAGGAAGCAACAAACAAATGAAACGAGCAATAATAAAACACTCCAACCAAGACAAGTGAACCGTGGAAGACCCGAAGAACTGGACTGAACACTACCGAGGTAGACTGTTGAACATGACTGTGGACTTAATCACATAACGAAGGGAATTGAAGCTTGCCATTTAAGGCCCTCCACCTGAATTTCATGAACAAGGGAACCTCCCCTCAGACCTTACCCCACCTACATAGACTTTGTCATGGCTGCCTTAGCCCTAAAACCAGCCCGATACATCGCAACCGATGCACTCCTAATCCAACTAGTCCGGCACATGTCAACCCCTGTTTGCCCAGCACACCCTAGCTTGCCCTTCACTCAGTGCACTTGCACCCTCCTCCAGCGGTACACCCTCGCCCGGTGCACTCCTTGGCCTACATGTGCACAGACCCTACCCCATGTGCACACACCTCAAACCCAAATGTGCACAGACCTCAGCCCCAACATGCTCAGACCTCAGCCCAAAACATGCTCTGACCTCAGCTCCGACATGCATAGACATCATCCTAAGCTTGCACACACCCTGCCCTATGTGCACTGACCTTAAACCCTCACGTGCACCGACCTTCCTTCAGCCCTTTGCCCATGTGTACCGACCTTTAATTAGCTTGGGCAAACCTGCACCGACGTTAGGGCAGACCTGGACCGACCTTTCTTGTAATATCCCAGACCCTTCGGAACCTCCTTCTCGGGTCTCGGATTTATTTTCTCGGAGAATTTATTCTCATTATGCCCGGAATTATTTTTCGGACACCTTTCGGGTTCGGATCCGTGTATTTCGGAGGTCCCGGAACGTGTTCCACGGTTTCGGCGTGTTTTTCTCCGGTAAACCTACGGAACCCCGTAGCGAGCGAACCGAGTCGTTCACCTAATCCGGGACGTGTTCCGAGGATCGCAAAAATATATTTTTCTATTTTTTTTCGTATTTTTTAGAAAATCCAGATTTTCTATAAATATCCCATTTTGTTTTCTTTTTCTATGCTTCTTCTTCCTCCCTTCTCTCCCGTGAGCGCCCGCGACCGGCTCTCTCTTCCCCTCTCCCGTTCGACGATGCACCGACCCTCTCCCCGACTGCAGACGCGGCGAGGTGACGGCTCGGCGATGACGGTGGCGGTGTGGCAATCGCGGCGGCGTGCGTGGTTCGTGAAAGCTCGTGGTAGAATGAGGGTTTCAAGCGGTATTTTGAAGATCGATGGCGATCTGTCGCGTTTCAGGCGATTCCGAGGTTGGGTGACGATCCTTAGCTCGGCATTTACCTTCCCATGATTTCTAGGCCGAGGCGAGGTCGAGAGAGGGCTATTTTGAGCCGGGAAGGGAAAATCATGTTTTGGGGATCGAGTGCCCGATCTAGCGTTTTAACGCGTTTAATTGTGGTTTGAGGGCATCAAATGATGCTCAGGGGCTAGGGGAAAGGTTTCCCCTTTGTTTCCCCTTCACCCGGGGGTGAATGGGCGTGGAATGGTGATTTTGGGGTTTTCCCGCCGTTCTCGGGTTTCTGGAAGGCTGGCGGTCCTTCCAGTGACCGCTTCTTCTCATTAGCGGTCGCCATGCGATCGTTTTCAGCGCCCCGTATGTGGGTTGGGCCTGGCGGTCACCCGATAGACCGCTAGAGCCCAAGCAACGGCCTATCGGCTGACCGCTAGCGTCGCTGGCCAGCATGGACTTCGAGGCATTTTTGACCGTTGGGCCTTTGACCGTTGGAGGTCTTGGGATTTGGCGGTTGCAGGGACGACCATTTTCTTCCCCTTAACGGTCCAAGATAGGACCGTTTTCGGCTCCAAAGCCCATGGTGTGGCGGTCCATCAGGAGACCGCCAACCCCTTGTGGCGGTCTAGCGCTAGACCGCTAGCCCATGTTGTAGTCCAAAGGTGGACCGCCAGCGGTTTATGTCCGACCGGAGTTCGTGTTTGGCTGATTCTAGTCCCGGGCGAGTGTACCTCGATCCACGTGCTGACCAGTTGTCCGACTGATGCTAGGCATCATGTGGGGGCCACATGTTAGGGTGCCGTGGGATCCCGGGAGGTGGTGTTCTCAGCTTGTGTCACCGTGAGTAGGTGTCTGTACGAGGAGCGGACCTCGTACTTTGCCCGGTTTAGACGTTACTTTCTGTTGGCTAGAGAGTCTACTCCTTCAGTGACCCTCCACTAGTCGTAGCCTTCCGACACGCGAGTGGTCCCACCAGGGAGTGGTGGCGAGGCTACCCCGAGAGACAGTTTTTAGACTGGTTTCCATAGGGCCCCACGTTTGACGCCAGAGTCCGACTGAGGGAAAAATCAGTCAGAGGGCCTGACCTAGGACATACGGTCTGTGTGTGCACACGTGGTCGGGGGTAGCGGACCCGCGCTGACAAGCGCGACCCCGACCAGTCCTTGTTCTGTGGTTACCAGTACGGTGTCCTCGATCCACCAGGGGTCGAGGGGGACACCTGAGGCGCGGTCTAAGTCATCAGTGGATGCATCCAACCTTGATTCTAGTGGACGGTACTCCTGTCTTTGTTTGATAGCGACTCTTGGGTTTTTGACGAGTTGTCTCGATTTTCATGTCGTACGTTCGGTACTAGACGTAGTAGAGCTTTTCCATTTATTTATTCTTGCAGCTCCCCGTTCTATGTCTTGCTAGCGATAGCTTTTTAGCTGCTTTTCGCGTGGGTTCTCAGTTTGCGAGGTGGGGACCGAATGATCCCTACTGAGCCTTTTATTTTAAGGCTCATTCACTGCGTGTTTTTCGCGTTTCAGGTGAGACGAGGCTTCAGGGGAGCGCTTCCGAGGCTCCACGTGGTTCAGGTGCCCAGGGTTAGTTGCCAGGCCGGGGTATGCCCCGTGTAATTGTACCTTCTTTTTCTGTGTTGTACTAGTTGTGGACTACTGTTATATTTTTAGACTGCTGTTATATTGTGGACCATGTAATTTGCTTAATGTTAATTATTAATTTCCTGTTTATTCATGTAAAATGTGTTGTTCTGCAATTATTTTAAATTCTTGTGTATTTCCACACAATCCCTTTTAACCCTTCCGAGTCTTCGCGCTCGTGGGTGGCGGTTCGGGATTTGGGTTATCGGGCCTCTCCCGGTATTCGGATCATGGATCGTTACAGCTGGTATCAGAGCAGTGGTTATGGATATATATAAGAATTATAAATATTTGTAGTGGTCCACTAGTCCACAATGATGATGTACAGTCAGCACTGGTTTAGGGCATCGTGTGTTTTATTGATTTTGTCATTTTTCGTGTCATCTGTCTTTTTGCAGTAGGCGAGTATGGCGCCGAGGCGGAGGCCTCGCTCTCAGCAGGGATAGTCGACAGAGGAGCAGGAGGAGCAGAGCAGAGTGCCACCACCTGCCACTGAGGCAGGGGATCCTGCGAGAGTTCCGGGGGCAGAGGATTTCTTTCGGGGCATGTTTCAGTACATGACTCAGCAGTTCGGTGGAGATGCCGGTGAGGGCTCGTCGTCCAAAGGTGGACCCAGTCGTGCAGTGCGGGACTTTTTACAGTTCCATCCACCCTACTATGGCGGCCAGCAGATCCGGATATGGCTAGAGGTTGGCTTGATGAGATGGAGAGAGTGTTCAGTTCCATGCGCTGTGCCGAGGAGGACACGGTGATGTTGGCTTGTAACCAGTTGCAGGGTACAGCTCGATCTTGGTGGTCTTCGGAGTGGAAGATGTCCTTTCAGTCACGTTCCCTCCAGCTGATCATGTGGAAGGACTTTATTACGGTATTCGAGCGTACTTACTGTCCATCCTATGTCGGTACGTAAAAGATGCGTCAGTTTCTGGAGCTGGTGCAGGGCAACATGTCAGTGTTGCAGTACAGGGCTCGATTTGTTGAGTTAGGCCATTATGTGCCCCATATCATAGAGCATGAGGGGTTGAAGATCGAGCAATTTGTTTAGGGTTTGAGGCAGGATCTGAGGCACCTTCTGATGGTGAACGCTGCTACTGATTTGGAGACGGCATCTCGTGTGGCGGCATCTTTGGAGCTGGATATGCAGAAGATCCGAGGACAGGTTGGCTAGGGGCAAACCTAGTCAGGCCGCAGTTAGCAGATGGCTACCCAGCAACAGGGCACCTTTCAGCACACTACAGGTAGTTCGGGAGCGTCGGCACCGGCGGCGTCACTGACATACAAGATCTGCGTCTTTCGGCACCAAGGTTAAGATGTTCTTCAGGAAGAACTTTGGAAAGAAGCGCAAGGATCAAAGGCAGGCGTCTTCAGGTAGTGTTCAGCAGCCGATTCCCTATCAGAGTCAGGGATCAGTTGGTGGATCGCGGGGATCGTGTCCCTGGTGTGGTGAGTCGCATCCAGGCAGGCAGTGCACGGCGCCAGTGATTTGTTTCAGATGTGACCAGCCGGGGCACATGGCGTGTGATTATCCTCAGAGGCCGCGTCAGCCACTGCAGCAGCATCCTCAGCAGCGACAACAGCAGTACCCTTCGCAGTAATAGTTTTAGCCCCAGCAGTATCCTCAGCAGCCGCATCAGCAGCAGGGGCAGTATCCGCCACTACCCAGGTCAGCGAGTGTGGGGGGCAGGCAGAGGTCCGGAGGCCAGATTACACACATGACTAGGGCAGAGGCAGAGGCGTCGCAGCTTGTGGAAGGTACCGTTATGATTTTGGGTTGTGTGGCTCGAGTTTTGTTTGATTCTGGCACGTCGCATTCATTTATTTTATAGGATTTCACGCTGAGTATTAAGGAGCCGGTGACCCAGTTGTCCTATGATTTGACTGTGGAGTGGCCTTCTGGTGGTTTTATGATCACTCTATATTATTTTGAGGAGGTTCCAGTGTGGGTGGAAGGGCGGAGTTTACCGGCCATGCTTTATGCGTTGCCACTTCAGGACTTTGATGTGATTTTGGACATAGATTGGCTCGAGGCCCATCATGCCTTGGTGGATTGTGGCTCGAAGAAGGTTTATTTCCGGCGACTTCATGGACCTACCTTCTATTTCTAAGGTATCAGGTCTTCCTCTTCCCGCTTTCTCATTTTGGCTCTTAGGGCTCGTCGATTGCTTGATGCCGGTTGTCAGGGTTTCCTTGCTTCTGTGGTCGCGATAGACCAATCGGAACCGGGTGTGGAGGATATTCTGGTGGTGTGCGAGTTTTTCAATATTTTTCCTGAGGATTTGTCTGGATTACCTCCGCAGCGGGAGATTGATTTTGTTATCGAGATTATGCCCGGTACGGGGCCTCTGTCGAAGGCTCCTTATCGCATGGCTCCCGCCGAGTTGAGGGAATTGAGGGCGCAGTTGTAGGAGTTACTCGCCAAGGGGTACATTCGTCCTAGCTTTTCCCCTTGGGGTGCGCCAGTATTGTTTGTGAAGAAGAATGATGATAGTCTAAGGTTGTGCATTGACTACCGACAGCTGAACGAGGTGACCGTTAAGAACAAGAATCTGTTGCCATGGATCGATGATTTGTTTGACCAGCTTCAGTCTACTCGAGTGTTCTCACGGATTGATTTGCGGTCTGGTTATTATCAGTTGCGGATTCGAGAGCTGATGTGGAAAAGACGGCGTTCAGCTCGAGATATGGGCATTATGAGTTTCTGGTGATGCCGTTTGGGCTCACCAATGCCCTCGCAGCCTTCATGGATTTGATGCAGAGGGTGTTTCATCCCTACCTGGACCAGTTCATGGTCGTGTTTGTAGACGACATCCTTACTTATTCGCAGTCTGCAAAGGACCATGCGTATCATTTGAGGGTCATGTTGCAGACTTTGCAAGATCACCAGTTGTATGCGAAGCTCAGCAAGTGTGAGGTTTGGCTTCACGAGGTGCACTTTTTAGGGCACGTGATTTCTAGTGATGGTATTTCCGTGGACCCAGCCAAGGTCGAGGTAGTGATGCAGTGGCCGAGGCCAAGGTCCGTGATGGAGATTCTGAGTTTCTTGGGGCTTGCAGGTTATTATAGGAGATTCATTCAGGATTTTGCTCGTATTGTAGCCCCGATGACCAGGCTTACGCGGAAGGATGTGCCGTTTGTCTGGACTGTTGAGTGTGAGCAGAGCTTTATGGAGCTGAAGAGGTTGCTCACATCGGCACCGGTGTTGGTGTTGTCTCCTGGATCAGGAGGTTTTGTATTGTGTACATATGCTTCCAGGGTCAGTTTGGGTGCTGTGTTGATGCAGCATGGTAGAGTAGTGGCGTACGCATCACAGCAGTTGAAGTCACATGAGGAGAACTACCCTACCCATGACCTTGAGTTGGCGACTGTGATCTTTGCGTTGAATATTTGGATGCATTATCTGTGCGGCGAGAAGTTTGAGGTGTTCACAGACCATCAGAGTTTGAGGTATGTGTTCACTCAGAAGGACCTTAACCTCGGGCAGAGGCGGTGGATGGAGTATATGAAGGATTATGACTTCACCCTGTCCTATCAGCCAGGCAGGATGAATGTCGTTGTCGATGTCTTGAGCAGAAAGGTTGTGGTCAGTGCCATGATGATGAGGAAGTGGAGGCTCTGGGAACAGGTGCCAGCCATGACATTTAGGCTTAAGGTTCCCCAAGAGCCAGGGTCAGCTGTTCTTGCGAGCTTGACTGTCATGCCTGCCATTCGTCATCAGGTGACAGATGCTCAGCGTGCAGACCCTGGGTTGCCCCAGATTTTGGCTTTGGCTAATGTGGAGTTCGGCGAGGATGAAGCTATGAGATTCCGTGGTAGGCTATACGTCCCGGCCGAAGAGCAGGTGGGGCATGCAGTGTTGCTGGAGGCTCATGGGAGTTTGTACACTGTACACCCAGGTGCGACGAAGATGTATCAGAACTTGAAGAGACAATTCTGGTGGCCTGGCATGAAGAGAGATATTATCGAGTTTGTGGCCAGGTGCTTGACTTGTCAGCAGGTGAAGGCGGAGCATCAGGGACCAGGAGGTACGCTTCAGCCCTTGGAGGTTCCGGCGTGGAAATGGGACCACGTGACCACTGATTTTGTGGTGGGATTGCCGAGGACTCCGAGTGGGCAGGATAGTATTTGGTTGCTGGTGGATAGGCTGATGAAGACGGCTCAGTTATTACCAGTCAAAGTCAGCTGGAGTGTGCCCAAGTTGGCTCGTCTTTATGTGGAGCGGATCGTACCTTTGCATGGGATTCCCATTTCCATTGTGTCAGATCGAGATCCGCATTTCACTTCTAGATTCTGGAGGAGTTTCCAGCGAGCTCTTGGCACTAAGTTAGCTTTTAGCTCAGCATATCATCCTCAGTCAGATGGTCAGTCGGAGAGGACCATCAAGACGCAAGAGGACATGTTGAGATCGTGTTGCCTGGAATGGCATGGGAGTTGGATTCACCATCTTCCATTGGTGGAGTTTGCCTACAACAACAGCTATCATTCGAGCATTGGGATGGCTCCTTATGAGACGTTGTACTTACGACCATGTCGGACTCCGCTCGATTGGTTCGAGGTTGGTGAGCATGTTATGACGGGACCAGAGTTGGTGCAGCAGTGTGTTGATGTGGTGCATCTGGTTCGTCGGAACATGTTGGCGGCTCAGAGTCAGCAGAAGAGCTATGCCGATCGGAGAAGGCAGCCCCTCAGTTTCGAGGTCGGTGACCGAGTATTTTTGAGGGTTTCTCCTATGAAGGGAGTGATGCACTTTGGCCGGCGTGGGAAATTGAGTCCCCGCTATGTTGGCCCTTTCTTCATTGTTGAGCGCATTGGCGAAGTTGCTTATCGGTTGCAGCTTCCTCAGGAGCTATCTTCTGTGCATGATGTGTTTCATGTCACCATGCTGAGGAAGTATATGCCCGATGATTCTCATGTGTTGGAGGATTCTGTTTGGCCCGAGGTGACTCTCGATCTATCTCTACTGGAGTTCCCCATCCGTATTGAGGATCGGCGAGATCAGCACCTATGAAACAAGGTTATTCCCATGGTCAAGGTGGTGTGGCAGCGGCACTCCGGCGAAGAAGCGTCTTGGGAGCGTGAGGACGAGATGCGTCAGCAGCTCCCTTACCTCTTCGAGTGAGTTTCTCCCTTTTTCCCTGTGCTTTATTTTAAATTTCAAGGATGAAATTTGTTTAAGGGGGGAGGGCTGTAATATCCCGGACCCTTCGGATCCTCCTTCTCGAGTCTCGGATTTATTTTCTCAGAGAATTTATTTTCATTATGCCCGGAATTATTTTTCAGACATCTTTCGGGTTCGGATCCGTGTGTTTCGGATCAGTTTCGGAGGTCTCGGAACGTGTTCCGCGGTTTCTGAGTGTTTTTCTTCGGTAAACCTACGGAACCTCGTAGCGGGGCGAACCGAGTCGTTCACCTACTCCGGGATGGTACTGGTGCGATCGGCGTGTTCCGAGGATCGCAGAAATATATTTTTCTATTTTTTTCATATTTTTCAAACAATTCAGATTTTCTATAAATATCCCATTTTCTTTTCTTTTTATATTCTTCTTCCTCCCTTCTCTCCCGTGAGCGCCCGCGGCCGGCTCTCTCTTCCCCTCTCCCATTCGACGACGCGGCGACCCTCTCCCCGGCTGCAGACGCGGCGAGGTGATGGCACGGCGACGGCGGTGTGGCAATCGCGGCGGCGTGCGTGGTTCGTGGGAGCTCCTGGAAGAACGAGGGTTTCAAGCAGTATTTTTAAGATCGGCGGCAATCCGCCGCGTTTCGGGCAATTCTGAGGTGGGGTGACGATCCTTAGCTCGGCATTTACCTTCCCCGTGATTTCTAGGCCGAGGCAAGGTCGAGAGAGGGCTATTTTGAGCCGGGAAGGGAAAATCATGTTCTGGGGATCGAGTGCCCGATCTAGCGTTTTAACGCGTTTAATTATGGTTTGAGGGCATCAAATGATGCTCAGGGGCTATGGGAAAGGTTTCCCCTTTGTTTCCCCTTCACCCGAGGGTGAATGGGGCGTGGAATGGCGATTTTGGGGTTTTCCCGCCGTTCTCGGGTTTCTGGAAGGCTGGCGGTCCTTCCACTGACCGCATCTTCCTGTTAGCAGTCGCCATGCGACCGTTTTCAGCGCCTCGCATGTGGGTTGGGCCTGGCGATCACCCAAAAGACTGTTGGAGCCCAAGCGGCGGCCTATCGGCCGACCGCTAGCATCGCGGGCCAGCGTGGACTTCGAGCCATTTTTGACCGTTGTGCTTTTGACCGTTGGAGGTCTTGGGATTTGGCAGTCGCAGGGACGACCATTTTCTTCCCCTTAACGGTCCAAGATAGGACCGTTTTCGGCTCCACAGCCCGTGGTGTGGCGGTCCATCAGGAGACCGCCAACCCCTTGTGGCAGTCAAGCGCTAGACCGCTAGCCCATGTGGCGGTCCAAAGGTGGACCGCCAGCAGTTTATGTCCGATCGGAGTTCGTGTTTGGCCGATTCGAGTCCCGGGCGAGTGGACCTCGATCCACGTACTGACCACTGGTCCGACTGATGCTAGGCATCATGTGGGGGCCACATGTTAGGGTGCCGTGGGATCCCAGGAGGTGGTGTTCTCGGCTTGTGTCACCGTGAGTAGGTGTCTGTACGAGGAGTGGACCTCGTACTTTGCCCGATTTAGACGTTGTTTTCCGTTGGCTAGAGAGTCTACTCCTTCAGTGACCCTTCACTAGTCGTAGCCTTCCGACAAGCGAGTGGTCCCACCAAGGAGTGGTGGCGAGGCTACCCCGCGAGACGGTTTTTAGACTGGTTTCCGTAGGGCCCTACGTTTGACGCCAGAGTCCGGCTGAGGGGAAAACCAGTCAGAGGGCCTGACCTAGGACATACGGTCTGTGTGTGCACACGTGGTTGGGGGCAGCGGACCCGCGCTGACGAGCGCGACCCCGACCAGTCCTTGTTCTGTGGTTACTAGTACGGTGTCCCCGTTCCACCATGGGTCGAGGGGGACACCTGAGGTGCGGTCTATACGTGTTTTCCACGTTTCAGGTGAGACGAGGCTTCAGGGGAGCGCTTCTGAGGCTCCACGTGGTTCAGGTGCCTAGGGTTAGTTGCCAGTTGCCAGGCCGGGATATGCCCTGTGTAGTTGTACCTTCTTTTTCTGCGCAGTACTAGTTGTGGACTACTGTTATATTTTTAGACTGTTGTTATATTGTGGACCATGTAATTTGCTTAGTGTTAATTATTAATTTCCTATTTATTCATGTAAAATGTGTAGTTCTGCAATTATTTTAAATTCTTGTGTATTTCCACACCATCCCTTTTAACCCTTCCGAGTCTTCGGGCTCGTGGGTGGCGGTTCGAGATTCGGGTTATCGGGCCTCTCCCGGTAATCGGATCACAGGTCGTTACATTTCCTTAGCCTGGGCAGACCCGCACCGACCTTAGAGCAAACTTTGCACCAACCTCACCCCTTGCCTGGCTGCACGGCTGCACCGACCTCAATACGCCTAGCTGTAGGCTGCACCGACCTTGCCCTTGTGCGGTTCAAGGCTGCACCGACCTTGCCCTTGTGCGGTTGAAGGCTGCACCGACCTCGCCCCTGCACGGCTGCACGCATGCACCGACCTTGCCCCTGCATGGCTGCACAGCTGCACTGACCTCCCCCCCCTGCGTGGCTGCACGGCTGCACCGACCTCCCCCCCCCGCGCGGTTGCACGGCTGCACCGACCTCGGCATGCATATGCACCGACCTCAGCCTGCACGTGCTCCAACCCCTTGAAGCGCAGTGTTCATGTGCTCCGACCTCAACCTGTATGTGCACCGACCTAATCTTCATGTGCTCTGACCTTAGTTGTTCATATGCTCTGACTTTAGGTGTTCATATGCATCGACCTACCTCCAGCATTGATTTCATTAAGGTCAACTTGTCTTCGGGACAGGTCAACCTCTCTTCAGCCCTTTTGGCTCATCCTTCCACACACGCTCCAAATGTAATAAAATAATAATAATAATAATAATAATAATAATAAATAATAATAATAAAAAGGAATAAAAAGGAATAAATAACAAAAAAATAGTAATAATAACAAACTCACCATCAAAAAATAATAATAAAATAATAAAAAATCAAATAATAATAATATGGTGAAACCTGCTCTGTGGCCTCGTTTCTCCTCAAGACCCGGTGTAAAGGGAACATTAACGCCGCCCCTCCAAGTCGGGTTTGGACCTTGGGGACCATCCCGACATGGCCGTAATCTGACATTGCTCTGGGCTGATAGTTCGTCAAACTAGACTCGTTCCCACTGGAATTCGTTTTCGCTCTTTTATTGAAATTGCCGTAAATTTGACATACATTTGTACGGGTTTATTTCCGTTTCCGTCGTACCTTCAATACGGACCTTTGTCCGAACATAAAGGGGTCCATGGGTGATCGAAAAAATCTGAATGTTCGTATCCCGATGCGGGCTTTTAGCATAATTCGACCTTTCCTATCTTCTTACATTAATGTTAATTTTTCTGGCCATGAGGCCCTTATTCCTGGCGATTAATCAAGGGTGTTCCCCTCTCCGAGGGGATGTAAATAACATCATGACCTTTATGGCACGGCGGATTTTGGTCCCGACACGAATTACACAATTGTCTGACCGAGTCAGATCGCGCGCACCTAGGGTTTCCACGAAGCCCGAATAAATCGTCACTTCGTGAATGACACGCCCTCGCACTAAATAAATGAATCAACCATCTAAATAAACGAATAGATAATTTTCGAAATAAAGTGGGTCCACAAGTCTGGCATGCCCGGTGGGACCTAAACCACCCTTCATCTCTTCGCCGGGATTAAGGGCCTCATGGCCTCCTAATGAACGATGTTTATCTACTTTGATGAATTATAGGTGCTATCTTTGTCAGCCCTATGGGGAGAAAAGCCGGACTAGGCGCAATTGTCTTTGTGGCCTCGAGGACGCTACTCCGAGGCACATGCGGCTTTCAGGAATCATGAAGGCCGCTAAAAAAAAAGAAGAGAAAGAGAGAAGAAGGGAGGGGAAATCAAACCCCCTTTCCCTGAGAAGAAAAAGAAGAAAAGAAAGAAGCAAAAAAAGAGAAGAGAGAGAATTGGCGAGAGAGGGTTGTACGGCCATATCCGTCGACACCCGTGCTGGACAAAGATTACCACTGTGGGATTGATCAGGTGGAGCGAACCACACATCCCCTCCTTGAGGGGGTGAGCGCTCTCCTGCGCACCTGCCTTGGTCTATTACACAAAAAAAAGAAGAGAAGAAAAGAAAGGACAAAAAGAAAAGTTGGCAAGCATCGCTGACCAAAAGGACAAGAAGAAGGCTAGCATCCCGCCCGACTCTAGGAGGGTCCATGTCCGTGGTGCAATGCCCCAGTCCATTCCACCTTCCTGCTGCCTCTATCCGACACAAGTCGGTCCCTCGAGTGGCTGTTAGAAGATCTAACAAGCTGCAACTGTAGCTTGATGAATTCTTGTCTGCTGTGGGGGATGCTTTATAGCAAAGAGGCCAAGCACGGCCACCACTCCCGAAGAGAGCATGCATATACCCCGCCATGGGGGATAAGAAGAAGAAATAACATCGCCATGGGGGCATAAGAGGCAAGAAAGAATACACCCCACTCCTGGGGGCACATGAAGAGAATACACCCCGACTCGGGGGCACGTGAGAAGAATCTACCCCGACCTGGGGGCATAAGAAGAAACAGAGTTGCACCCCGACTTAGGGGCATTTGAAGAAGAAATGTACCCCGCCATGGGGGCGTATGAAGCAAAAGAAACACGCCCCGCATGGGGGGCATGAAAACAAGAAGTTACACCCCACCTGGGGGCATAGAAGCCATAAAGGGTATACCCCCGCCATGGGGGCACATGAAGAGAATCCACCCCGACTCGGGTGCACATAAAGCAAAAGTTACACCCTGGTTTAGGGGCATTCGACGAAGAAATGTACCCCCGCCATGGAGGCATAAGCAGCAATAGAGTTTCACCCCGATCTAGGGGCATAAAGAGCAAAAGAATACACCCTGGCTTAGAGGCTTTTGAAGAAGAAACATACCCCGCCATGGGGGTATAAAAAGTAGAAGACACACCTCGGCTTAGGGGCATATGAAGAGAAGTATACCTCGCTCCGGGGCATAAGAAGTTGCAGAATCCACCCCTGCCATGGGGGCATAAGAAGCAACACACCCCGCCCTGGGGGGGGGCGCAAGAAGCAGAAGAGCTCACCCCAGCTTGGGGGCACACAAATAAAAAACACACACCCCGGCCTAGGGGCATACCAAGAAAGAAACACACTCTGCCCGGGGTGCACGACACACCCCGACTCGGGGGACATATGAGACAAAGAATACATCCCGGCTTAGGGGCTTTTGAGGAAGAAATATACCCCGATATGGGGGCATAAGAAGCAAAAGACACACCCCACCATGGGGGCGTAAGAAGCCAAGACTCTACCCAGCCATGGGGGCATAAGGAGCCAAGACTCCACCCCGCCGTGGGGGCATAAGAAGCAAAGACTCTACCCCGTATGGGGGCATACGAAACAAAAAGAATACACCCCATCTTAGAGGAATACGAAGAGAAATATATCCCACTCTAGGGCAGAAGAAGCAGAAGAATCTACCCCGACCTGGGGGCGCAACAAGCAACAGAGTTACACCCTGATCTAGGGGCACATGAAGAGAAATACATCCCACCATAGGGACATATAAAAGAAAAGAGAGCAAGAATACACCCCGGTCTGGGGGCATAGAAGTAAAGAGACATACATCCCGACTTGGGAGCATATGAAGAAAGGTATACCCTACCTAAGGGGCATTTGAAGAAGCAATATACCCCGCCACGGGGGCATGGAAGCCGTGAAGAATTCACCCCAGCTTAGGGGTATTCGAAAAAAAATCTACCACAGTTTTGGGGCATTTGAAGAATAACTACACCCCGCTATGGGGGCATGAGAAGCAAAGACTATACCCCGCCTAGGGGCACACAAAGAGAGAAACTTACCCCGGCTTAGGGGCATTTGAAGAAGAAATGTACCCCGCCATGGGGGGCACATGAAGCAACATACACCTCATCCCAGGGGCATCTGAAGCAGGACAAACAACATTCCCCGAGTCCCTGGGGCACACAAAGAAAGAAACACACCCCACCCTGAGTGCACAAGAAGCAAACATGCCCCAGTGTGTCGGGACAGAAGAAGCGGAGTACACCCCGCCATGGGGGTATAAGAAGCAAAAGGCACGCCCCGGTTTAGGGGCATTCAAAGAGAAACATACCCCGCTTCGGGATATAAGAAGCAGAAGTTACACCCTGTCTGGGCGCCTAGAAGCCATGAAAGATACACCCCGCTTGGGGGCACAGAAGAAAAGTTACACCCCAACCTAGGGGCACATCAAGAGAAATACACCCCAGTCCGGGGGCATTAATGAGAAAGGAAGAGTGAAACCAAAAAGAACAGTCATGAGGTGGACGTGGTCTTTGAACCCGTCTCTTCACAATAAAAAGAAGAGCAGAAAAGAAAAGAACAGTCATCAGGTAGACGTGGTCTTTCCACTCGCTCCTCCACATAAAAAAAGAAGAGAAGAAAAGAAAGTGAGCCTTGAGGCAGACATGGTCTTTCACCCTCTACCTTCAGCCTGTTGTGTCCCTGAAGTCATTTGAGTCATTCTGTGGTCACTTGGGTCATTCGACATCATTCTATGGTCATATGCATTCTGTGGTATTCTTGGTTCTGATAATGGCTAAACACTATTAGTCATTGTTATTTTTCACTCTTATATGACTGACATATGTGCTGTTGTGTTCATGACAGATATGCAAATGAAGGCTCAATGTTGCGCCCCTTGCGGGGGTTTCCGGGGGCGAAGCCCGCGGAACAAAAATTTGATTGAAGACTCAATAATAAAATCTTCAAGACTATCAAGGGTGATGCCACAAACATGCACGGGCTGCTAATGGAGTTGAACGACGGAGTTCAAGACTTAACGGACCGACCCGGGCAAGCCCGGGTTCTGCCCAACTGGCGGTCGACCGCCAGCACAGGGGCGATCGACCGCCCCAGCCAGGGATCGCCAGTCTACATGTGTTTCAGCTGGCGGTCGACCGCCAGCCAGTGGCGATCGACCGGAAATCCCAGGGACCACCCGTTTGCAGGTTTCACAGTAGCGGTCGACCGCCAGGAGCTGCAGGTCGACCGCCAGCCCCGATGCAGCCTTGTTTGACTTCGAATTCCACCTCGTGGCCAGCCCCTTTCCATGGATTTGTTTAATCAAACCTTACCTAATCTTCCATGATTTATGGATCTGGTCTGGAGGGTGTCTATGGACCATTCAAGGTCTATAAAACTCTCACTTGAGGGATTAGAAACCCTAATGCTTCAAGGCTTCAAGAGAGATCAAGGGAGGCCATTTTCGAGGCACTGTAGCACCTCCGTGAACAATTTTTCGGGAAGGAGTTCTTCATCCATTCCAAGGCATTCAAGTCCAGATCTAAAGCCATCTCAACCTCCAAGGAAGAAGAAGCAATCAAGGGGTTCAAAGGTGATCTAAACTGCATCCTTCTTCCTCTTCATCAACTCAAGAGGATCAAAAGGAAGATCAAAGCTACATCCAATAGTCTCTCCATCAACTCAAGGTGATTCAAGTTCATATCTCAATCCAGCAACCTCCAAGGAAGAGTAGAAACAAGAAAGGCTAATAAGGGAGATCAAAGGAGGCTGCAAGGGTGTGTTCAAGGGAGAGGAGTTCGAGTACTGTAGCTATGAACAGTACTCCGGGAAGAAGTTCTTCATCATATCTCCAAGTGATTCAAGCTACTTCAAGAGGAGATCAACTCCAAGCCAAGTGAAGCATCAGATTCAAGCTCCAGCAAACTCAGACAAGATCTTTTCTCTTTGAATATATTTCATATCTTGTTTGAGTATTTTCATACTTGTTCTTTTCCATTTCATTCAAACATTTAGAACTGAAGATCGTCCCTACCGGTGGTTAGTAGGAAGGCAATCGGAAGTTGTCCGATCTGCGGTGTTGACGTCCCTACCGGCGGTTAGTAGGAAGGCAATCGATGATCTTTCCGATTTGCGGTTCAGTGCGTGGCACTAGTGGAGCCTCACCGGATTTGGTGAGGGGTGGACGTAGGACTGGGGATTCAATCCGAACCACCTTAAAATCTCGTGTGTTGTGGTTTGTTTGTGTGATTGTTTCGTTCTAGATGCATGCTTAAGTTCTAATCGATATAATAGTAATCATCTTGCTAAGCAAATCGTTGTGTCCTTCATTTAGCTAGTTATATTCCGCTGCGATTTGTTCTATCTAGCTATTTAGAGGGTTCCATTGCGAAAAGAGGGGCAGATCTATTCACCCCTCCCCTCTAGATCCGCTGTCCACTTCACAACACAGCCATCCAACAAATAGACTTCTCATGTGGTCGGGGTCACGACCTTTCATCTAAGCCGACAAACATTCAGCCATCAAGGCTTCAATCCGACAGATGTTCCGTCATCAGGGCGTTAAACTGAAAGATATTCAACCATCGGGGCTTCAAGCCGACAGATATTCAACCATTGGGGCTTCAATCCGACAGATGTTCAGCCATCGGGGCTTCAAGCAGACAGATATTCAGCCATCGGGGCTTCAAGCCGACAGATATTCAACCATCGGGGCTTCAAGCCGACAGATATTCAGCCATCGGGGTTTCAATCCGACAGATATTCAGCCATCGGGGCTTCAAGTCGACAAATATTCAGCCATCGGGGTTTCAAGTAGACAAATATTCAGCCATCGGGGCTTTAAGTCGATAGATATTCAGCCATCGGGGCTTCAAGCCGACAGATGTTCAGTCATTGGGGCTTCAACCAAAAGATATCCAATCATCGGCCCTGAGCCGACATATATTCAATTATCAGCCTCTGAGCCGACATCTATTCAATTATCAGCCTCTGAGTTGACAACTATTCAATCATCGGCCTCTGAGCCGACAACTATTCAAGTATCGGCTTTTAAGCCGACAGCTCCCCAATCATCGGCCTCTGAGCCGACAGCTATTCAATTATCGGCTTTTAAGTCGACAGCTCCCCAATCATCGGCCTCTGAGCCGACAGCTATCCAACTATCAGCTTTTAAGCCGACAGCTCCTCAATCATCGGCCTTTGAGCCGACAGCTATTCAACTATCAGCTTTTAAGCCGACAGCTCCCCAATCATCGGCCTCTGAGCCGACAGCTTCTCAACCATCGGCATTCAAGCTGACAGATGTCGAGCCAACAAGCAACTCCACCTGCGACCTTTGGCCACCCAACAAAATCAAGAGACCCTTTCACTTTGGTTCAGATCCTTCCCCGGCCAGAGAATTAAAAAGAGACCCTTCCATTTTGGTTCGGATCCTTCTGCGGCGAGAGAATTAAAAAAGAGACCCCTTCACTTTGGTTCGAATCCTTCCCCGGCCAGAGAATTAAAAAGAGACCCTTCCACTTTGGTTCGAATCTTTCTCAGGCCAGAGAATTAAAAAAAGAGACCCCTTCCACTTTGGTTCAGATCCTTCCCCGGCCAGAGAATTAAAGAATAAACCTTCCACTTTGGTTCGGATCCTTCCCTGGCCAGAGAATCAAAGAATAAACCTTCCACTTTGGTTTGGATCCTTCCCCGGCCAGAGAATTAAATAAGAAACCTTCCACTTTGGTTCGGATCCTTCCCCAGCCAGAGAATTAAGAAGAACCCTTCCACTTTGGTTCGGATCCTTCCCCGGCCAAAGAATTAAAAAGAGACCTTCCATTTTGGTTCGGATCCTTAGACCTTCCATTTTGGTTCGGATCCTTCCCTGACCAGAGAATTAAATAAGAAACTCATCCACTTTGGTTCGGATCCTTCCCTGGCCAGAGAATTAAAAAGAGACCTTTCACTTTGGTTCGGGTCCTTCCCCGGCCAGAGAATTACAGAAGAGACCTCTCACCTTAGTTCGGATCCTCCCCCGGCCAGAGAACAAAAGAATAGACCTCTCACTTTGGTTCGGACCCTTCCCCCGGCCAGAGAACAAAAAGGGACCCTTCTCTTCAGCTCTCATATCCCGCTACCCGACGCCCTTCGGCTCAGCCATTTTGGCCAAGACCCACTATTAGGATTAATCCATCCGTCCCACTGCGCTCTCTAATAACTTTCAGCTTTATAGCCGACTTCTAACATCTCTCAACTTGTTAGCTCGCTCCCAATATCTCTTGACTTTTTAGCCTACTTTTCAATATCCCAACTTCGGCTCTTTACAGCCCGCTTCTCAGCTTCGGCTGTTATAGCCTGCTTCCTAGCTTCGGCCTTCACGGCCCGCTTCCCAATCTTTGGCTTTATAGCCTGCTTCCCCAACCTCTAGCTTTTGTATCCTGCTTCCCCAACATCTTAGACCTTGGTCGCCTGCTTCCCATAACTTCAGCTCTTGCAGCCCGCTTCCTAATACCTTTGGCTCTTGTAGCCTGCTTCCCAGACTTCGGCCCTAGCAGCCCGCTTCCCAATACCTTTGGCTCTTGTAGCCTGCTTCCCAGAATTCGGCCTTCACAACCCGCTTCCCATAACTTCGGCTCTTGCAGCCCGCTTCCCAATACCCTTGGCTCTCGTAGCCTGCTTCCCAGAATTCGGCCTTCACTGCCCGCTTCCCAGAATTTGGCCTTCACGGCCCGCTTCCCATAACTTCGGCTCTTGCAACCCGTTTCCCAATACCCTTGGCTCTCGTAACCTGCTTCCCAGAATTCGGCCTTCAAGGCCCGCTTTCCATAACTTCGGCTCCTGCAGCCCGCTTCCCAAAACCTTTGGCTCTCGTAGCCTGCTTCCTAGAATTCGGCTCTCACAGTCTGCTTACCCAGCTCAGGCTTTCACAGCCCGCTTCCCAATATCTCTGGCTCTTGTAGCCTACTTCCCAGATCTTGGCTCTTACAGCCTGCAGCCCAACTTTGGCTCTTGCAGCCTGCTTCCCAGAATTTGGCTCCCGTAGCCCGCTCTCCTCAATTTTGGCTATTGTAGCCCACTTCCAATGTCACGCCCCGACGCAGAATATCGGGACTGGCAGTAGAAACGATTAATAACAATATATTGATTTACAGACATGCTATACTAAAGCTAAAGAATCACCACCACACCATGAATGAAAATAACTCCAACTAACATCAAAAGCTCTATAATCCAATTACATCATCCAACATCCAACTTAGAAAAACTTACATAACAATATTCACTTGACACTATTGCAATTGCTGACTCCAACTACAACTCTGACAAGACACATTTTCAATAACATAACTAGACACAAAACAACTATAACGACTCTTCGGGTTCGTCCAACAGGTTCGCTCCAAGGTCGTCACTCTTGCCCATCCCCATCAGTTTGTAAATCCTCACCTGAGCTACCTGAAAAGGGGGAAACAACTGGGTGAGCGAACGCTCAGTAGGTAATAACAGGAAAGTTTAAGTAATTAACCAATTTATTGCATTTATACGCACGAAAATAAAGAACAGAATGAAATGACGATATGACAAAGTAACATAATAAAAAGAAGACGAGATCATGAACATAGTGTAACTGGAAATCGGCCAACAAGCAAGAATTAATCAAGTCAAGAAGATTTAAGTGAGAGATTATGTCGTAGACATCACGCTAGTCATGCACTCGGTGCAATGCCTCACCATGTCATTCAAACTCTCCGGGACACGAGTACTTTTTGGGCGCTCCTCCCAGGACCAGACCGAGCCCTTATGATGCGTTGGCATTGATTTTAATGGATCCAAGATCCCAAGTTATGTCTAGGCATTAATCAAGTTAAATGGCCAATAATATCAAGGTATAACTTACCTCGGAAAACCCAAGGATAAGTTGAAGAGATACTTTAACTAGAAAGTTCAAGTTATCAAGAACTAACAGGTCCTTGCATTCAAACACGAAGAACCAACGAAATCATTTTCTGGAAGATACACGGTCCATATCGAGACGTTCAGAGGAATGGACGGTCGCTAGCTGGACCGCGCTAAAAGGATCGGGCTTAAAGAACAGCCTAACAGAAGCCAAAGATAAACGGTCTACTATGGGCCGCTCAACCTAAAGGACGGTCACAAGTGGGCCTTTCAATAGGTACGAACGGTCTATACTGGGCCGTTCACGATGGGAAGATCAGAAGCCCACGACAACAGTAAGTGGTTTGGATTGGGCCGCTTAGTAACTGGACGGTCCACAATGATCTGCTCGAAAGAATGAGCGGTCCTATACTATCCGTTCAATTGATGGGCCTAACTGGCAACTAGAATCCACCCAAAATGGGCTCTGGGCTGTCATAAGTGGGGCAAAACTGAAGCAGGGTCCAGCCCACTATCCACTGGCCAACCTAGGGCTCAGTGGGTCGATCAAATCATGATTAGGTCGAAGGTGAAACAAGGTTAATCGACCCACAAGAAATGGCATTAGCCAGGAATGCACGGTTCATTATGGGCCGCCTATTGAGTTAAATGGTCTGATTCCAGTCGTTCAAAACTCAGTCAGTCCAAATTGAGTCGTGACTCAACACAGTAAACCAAGCGGTTCGATCACGTGAACAGGTTCAGGTCTTGGTGGTACAACCTGTCCGGCGTCCTAGTGGGAATCCCAGGCTCGCGGGGGCTTACGGAGGTCCTGTAATGAAGGTCCTAATCCGACGGAAGGAGTATCCGGCAGAGAGTCCCAACCATTACAAGGAATAGAGGCTTAGCAATCATCGGAAACCAAGTATAGCGGTCAGTCCATCCTACCAGAGTAGAATGACTGTTAAACAAACCTAATAACAATTTCATTTCTTAAGGATCATAATTAATATTAACTTCATCGGAGAAGATGAATCAAGATCAAGTGAAGACAAACTAACAAAATTTCATTATGTTTATTTCCAAAATATCCAATTTATCATGTGGGTTACTAAATTATCAATTAACCACTAATCTACTAAGATAAATCATGCTAACATGAAAATAAGCAGTTCTGTATAATTGGGCGGTTCGTTCATAACCGTCCCCATGCCTCAGCGGTCGCACGACAGGCCGTTCACTCTCTCTCAGGTCCGGAGGCTTGCTGGAGATGGACGGTCTGTAGAGTGCCGTTGGGGAAGAAGAACGGTCTGTAGATGGCCGCCTGATTGACAAGGCGGTTAGGGGTTTGCCGCTCAATCCATGAAACACATCGAAAAAATAAAACACATGAACGGTCAAGCACCGGCCGCCTATCTAATATGGACGGTCTATCGAGAGGCCGCGCAAGTCAGGGGGCTTCTGCTACCTTGGCCTTGCCCGCCTCCGGTGAGTCCGGCTAGGGTTAGCTAAAACAGTGAAATACACGAAACATAGAGCATGAAATTTAGGGCTTTTACTATCAATAGAACGAGCATGAAACGTTATACAAGATAGCATGATCAATTGAATGTTTAGTGCTTGAAATCCCTACCTAAATCGAGGTGGAACATAGTTAACCCTAGTTCTAGCATGCTTCCACTAAAACTCAAAATCCTAGCAGGATACTAGATAAAATTTAGGGCTTTTTAGACTAAAAGAAAGAGGACAGGACGATGCTTCTATCCATATATGATACTTAGGGTTTGGCTTGCTATCACCTACCTTAATCGAAGGATGAAGGAAGAAGAGGAATGCCGATCGCGCTAGGTACACACCGTCGGTAATCATCAGAATTCTCTCCCGTCCGAGGTCCTCGCCGGCCGCCACCGCATCTAAACGATTCTATGGTTGCTAAGGTTCATTTTTATAGGTCCTATAGGGTCTGGAGAGTTCTAATCGTGGAGATAGAGTCCACGCAACGCAGGCGTGCGCGAATCATGCAGGATAGGGTCAATCCGCCACTCTGCCGCCAAATTCCTCTCCTAGGGTTAGGTTTTCGGTGAATAACCAGAGGGGAAACGATGAGTTGATCCTAGCTATTCATTCGAATCTGGTTTGAGCTTAAATGATTTAATATTGGGCTCAAATTTCCCATTTTAAGGTCCGACTAGACTAAGTGTGGATTTAGGCCTTAATCTGCTAATTCGACTTGATTAAGAATTTTATTTGGGCTGGTCGTAGAAGACAATTTTATTAAACGTTTTATCCTCTACAAGATTCTAATTTTTCCAGATTTTTATAAAATAGTTGAAATTTTACTTATCCTTTTTCTTAAGAAATTTCTTATAAAATTCTCGTAAATTTTTATTCGTTTATTATACCGGGGTGCTACCTCCTCCCCCACTTTAAGGAATTTGGTCCTCCAAATTTACTGCACTTAATACAATGGGGAGTAAGATAACGTACCTAGAATAAGTCGGGATACTGCTTCTGCATGGTATCTTCTGACTCCCAAGTAGCCTCTTCAGTTCCACGCCGACTCCATTGTACTTTAACCATAGGTATGGAACGATTCCTGAGTTGTTGCTACTTACGATCCAATATCTTGATAGGTCTTTCTTCATAAGTCAAATCTTCCTTCAGCTCCAAATCCGCATGCTGATTGGCATGAGTGGGGTCATACACATATTTCCGCAGCATTGACATGTGAAAGACGTTGTGTACTCCTGATAATTAAGGTGGTAGTGCTAAACGGTAAGCAACCTCTCCCACTCTCTCCAGAATCTCGAATGGACCAACATATCTCGGACTCAGCTTGCCTTGAATACTAAACCTGCGAATCCCTCTCATGGGAGAAACTTTTAAGAACACATGTTCACCAACCTGAAATTACAAGGCTCTCCTTCTGTTGTCTGCATAACTCTTCTGTCTTGATTGTGCTACTTGCAACCGATCTCTGATAATACGGATATTCTTGGATGATTCTGAAATAAGATCTGGTCCCAGCCATTGCTTCTCACCTATCTCATTCCAACATAACAGGGATCGACAACTTTTCCCATACAGAGCTTCAAACGGAGCCATCTAAATGCTGGACTGATAACTGTTGCTGTAGGTGAATTCAATCAAAGCCAAGTGATCACTCCAACTACCTCCGAAATCAATCATGCAGGCACTAAGCATATCTTCCACAATCTGGTTGGTTCTTTCAGTCCATCCGTCTGTTTGTAGATGAAAAGCAGTACTGAAATTCAGACGGGTTCCCAAAGATTCTTGCAATCCCTTCCAAAAATGTGAAGTGAATCTAGGATCTCTATCAAACACAATGCTGGCAGGAATACCATGGAGTCTTACAACTTCTTTCATATACAGAGCCGCCAAGACGTCCACTGTCCACTTAGACTTCATGGACAAGAAGTGAGCAGACTTTGTCAATCTGTCGATGATCACCCATATTGCATCAAATCCACCGCGAGTCCTAGGTAGACCCATGATAAAATCCATGCCAATACTCTCCCACTTCCATTGAGGTATATCAAGTGGTTTCAATTTCCATGCATGTCTGAAATGCTCAGCCTTCACTTGCTGACACACCAGGCATCTACTCACAAATTCTGTAATTTTCTTTTTCATATGTGGCCACCAAAAGGATCTTTTCAAATCCTTGAACATCTTAGTACCTCCAGGATGAATAGTGTACCTGGATCTATGAGCTTCTTCAAGAATCTTATTCTTTATTTCAGCTACATCAGAAACATAGGTCCTTCCCTGAAATAACAATCTGCCATCATCAGCTACCATGAAATCAGGTCTGTTACTCAAACTCTCCTTGACCTCTGCCAACTCCGCGTCATTATCTTGCAGGGACTTGATTTCTATCAAGAATTCTTGTTTAAGCTGAATCTGAGAGATCATAACTTGGTCCTTGTCAATATTGAGATCCAAACTTGCTAACTGCTCCAGCAGTCTCCATTCTTGCAACATGAGATGCGATAACTTAGCTGTTGGCTTGCGGCTCAAAGCGTCCGCCACTAAATTACCCTTTCCGGGATGATACTCTATGGAGAAATCAAAGTCCTTTAAATACTCAAGCCATCTCCTCTGCCTCATATTGAGTTCCTTCTGAGAAAATAAATACTTCAGACTCTTATGATCTGAGAACATTGTAAATGTCTCTCCATACAAGTAGTGCCTCCATATCTTCAAGGCGAACACCACAGCTGCTAGTTCTAAATCATGAACAGGGTAGTTCTCTTCATGTTTCCTCAACTGCCTAGAAGAATAGGCTATCACTTTCCCGTGCTGCATAAGCACACAACCTAGAGCAATACTTGAAGCATCAGTGTACACTACAAAATCTCCTTCTCTAGATGGTAAAGCCAAAACAGGGGCAGTAGTTAGACAATTCTTCAAGTTCTGAAAGCTTTTCTCGCAATCCTCGGACCAATCAAATTTGTTCTCCTTGCGGGTTAATCTTGTTAAGGGCACCGCAATCTTGGAGAAATCCTTAATAAACCTTCAGTAATAACCTGCTAGGCCTAGAAAACTTCTAACTTCAGTTACATTAGTAGGTCTGTCCCAATTCTTCACTGCCTCTACCTCCGAGGGATCAACAGAAATACCCTCCTTTATAATAATATGCCCTAGGAAGGACACATCTTGCAGTCAGAATTCGCACTTACTAAACTTGGCGTATAGCTGATGGTCTCTCAATAATTACAACGCCATCCTCAAATGTTTAGCATGCTCCTTCTCACTCTTAGAATAAATCAGAATGTCATCAATAAACACCACGACCCATAGATCAAGATAGGACCGGAACACATTGTTCATCAACTGCATGAAAGCTGCAGGTGCATTCGTTAGTCTAAAAGGCATTACTACAAATTCAAAGTGCCCATACCTGCTACGGAAGGTCGTCTTATAGATACCTTCTTCCTTAATCCGCAACTGATGGTATCCTGACCGAAGATCAATCTTATAAAAATACTGAGCTCCTGCTATCTGATCAAATAATTCGTCAATCCTCGGCAATGGATATTTGTTCCTGATAGTCAGCTGGTTCAATTGCCGATAATCGATGCACAACCTCATCAAACCATCCTTCTTCCGGACGAACAATATTGGGGCTCCCCATGGGGATGTACTTGGACGAATGAACCTCTTCTCAAGTAATTCCATTAACTGTTGCTTCAATTCTCTCAGCTCTACGGGGGACATACGATAAGGAGCTTTGGAAATAGGGGTCGCGCCAGGAATTAAATCAATAGAAAAGGCAACCTCTCTCTCCGGCAGAAGTCCTGGCAATTCCTCAGGAAAGACATCCGAAAAATCTCGAACGGCAAAAATATCCTTTATCTCAATCTTCTTCTCAAGGGTCACATAAACAAAGGCTAGAAAAGCCTGACATCCTTTCCTCATCAACTTATCAACTCGAAGGGCCGAAATAAGTGGCACGGACTTATGGTGCCTAACCCCTATAAAAGAAAGTCCAGGGTGTCTAGAAAAAGACAAAGAACTAGAACTACAATGAACATTGGCTTCATGCTTAGCCAACCAATCCGCTCCTAGAATTACATCATAATCATTCATATCCATGCAAACTAAGTCAGCTGACAAGTTCTGTTCATTAATCATAACCTTACTAGAAGGATAGAAATACTTAATTGCTGAACGGGAACCAATAGGGGTTGAGATCTCTAACGGAGCATTCATCAAAACTGGCTCCACAGCTAAAGACTTAGCAAATTTCTGAGATACAAAAGAATGAGTGGCACCAGTATCAAAGAGAACACATGCTGGCTTATCATGTATAATAAGAGTACCTTCAACGAGTCCACCTTCCTCGGTGGTTCCTGCATCATCTTCCTATAGGGCTTGGAGCTTGCCCTACTGCTTCCTATTCCCTTGTGGCTTAGTCGGGGTAGCTTGGTCAGATAAAAGGGGACACTCAGGAATACGATGGTCCCTGCTTCCACAGCGTAGACAGGCGCCCAGCTTGTGCCAGCACTCTTCCATCTTGTGACCTGGACGGTCATAATACTTGCATACGCCCTTGAATGGTACAACAGGGCCAGGCTTCTTGTCATCATTCTTCGGCATTTTACCCTTCCATGATCCAGACCCGCCATTGGGCCTCTTCTTGCCATTACTGGGTTTGACACTCCCGGAACCAGTAGGTTGTTCCTTCTTAACATTCTTCCCACGAATTCTTTCTGTCATCTCTAAGGTGTCTTCCAAGACTTAAGCCTTCCTTACCATCTCCGCATAAGTCTAAATTTCTAGGGGCGCTAACTGGTTGATATACTGCAACTTCAGCCCGTTGAGGAAATGCTTAGCCTTCATCTTTTCTGTAGATATCAAGTGAGTGGCATAACAAGATAACCAAGAGAACTGAGCTTCATACTCCGCTACAGATAGATTCCACTGCTTCAAAGCAGCAAACTCAACCGCTTTCTTTTCTTGCACTCGATCAGAGAAATATTTGATATTAAAGAGTTCCTCGAACTCCTTCTAGGAAACTTGTCTATCTCCAAGGGTACCCTTCACTGCATCCCACCATGTCCTTGCATCACGTTCCAGCTGGAAGGTCATTAAAAGAACATGCTCATGATCGTTACATTGCATTACTTCAAAGACCCTCTCCATCTCTTTCAGCCAGTGCTCGGCTTCTTCGGGATCGGTCGAGCCTCCAAAACACGGGGGATTCATCCCATGAAAATTTCGGTGAAGATCGCTAGCACCGTGGTTCGCTGCTCCTCCTTGGGCCACTTACTGCAAGGCCCGAGTAAGTCCTTGAACCATTCGCTGCATATCTCGCCATTGCGCACGCTCGACTGCCATTAGTACGTCCTACACGTAGGATAAATTATTTTAAAATCATTTAGAAGGAAGTTTTAGAATTAGACTATTAGCTCAACCCGAGTCTCTACCCCAATCTCACTAGGTTGGGTTCTTAGACTTATAACAAGATTATAGGTTCTACAACATCACTTAGGAACTTGGGACTTAGAAATCCTAGGAATATTAGAACCTAGGCTCTGATACCACCTAACTGTCACGCCCTGACGCAGAATATTGGGACTGGCAGTAGAAATGATTAATAACAATATATTAATTTACAGACATGCTATACCAAAGCTAAAGAATCACCACCACACCATGAACGAAAATAACTCCAACTAACATCAAAAGCTCTATAATCCAATTACATCATCCAACATCCAACTTAGAAAAACTTACATAACAATATTCACTTGACACTATTATAATTGCTGACTCCAACTACAACTCTGACAAGACACATTTTCAATAACATAACTAGACACAAAACAACTATAACGACTCTTCGGGTTCGTCCAACAGGTTCGCTCCAGGGTCGTCACTCTTGCCCATCCCCATCAGTTTGCGAATCCTTACCTGAGCTACCTGAAAAGGGGGAAACAACTGGGTGAGCGAACACTCAGTAGGTAATAACAGACAAGTTTAAGTAATTAACCAATTTATTGCATTTATACGCGCGAAAATAAAGAACGGAATGAAATGACGATATGACAAAGTAACATAATAAAAAGAAGGCGAGATCATGAACATAGTGTAACTGGAAATTGGCCAATAAGCAAGAATTAATCAAGTCAAGAAGATTTAAGTGAGAGATTATGTCATAGACATCACGCTAGTCATGCACTCGGTGCAATGCCTCACCATGTCATTCAAACTCCCCGGGACACAAGTACTTTTCGAGCGCTCCTCCCAGGACCAGACCAGGCCCTTATGATGCGTTGGCATTGATTTTAATGCATCCAAGATCCCAAATTATGTCTAGACATTAATCAATTTAAATGGCCAATAATGTCAAGGTATAACTTACCTCGGAAAACCCAAGGATAAGTTGAAGAGATACTTTGACCAGAAAGTTCAAGTTATCAAGAACCAACAGGTCCTTGCATTCAAACACGAAGAACCATGGAAATCATTTTCTGGAAGATACACGGTCCATCTCGGGCCGTTCAGAGGAATGGACGGTCGCTAGCTGGACCGCGCTAAAAGGATCGGGCTGAAAGAACAGCCTAACAAAAGCCAAAGATAAACGGTCTACTATGGGCCGCTCAACCTAAAGGATGGTAACAAGTGGGCCTTTCAATAGGTACGAACTGTCTATACTGGGCCGTTCACGATGGGAAGATCTGAAGCCCACGACAACAGTAAGCGGTTTGGATTGGGCTGCTTAGTAACTGGACGGTCCACAATGATCCGCTCGAAAGAATGAGCGGTCCTATACTATCCGTTCAATTGCTGGGCCTAACTGGCAACTAGAATTCACCCAAATTGGGCTCCGGGATGTCATAAGTGGGGCAGAACTGAACCAGGGTCCAGCCCACTATCCACTGGCCAACCTAGGGCTTACTGGGTCGATCACATCATGATTGGGTCGAAGGTGAAACAAGGTTAATCGACCAACAAGAAATGGCATTAGCCAGGAATGCACAGTTCATAATGGGCTGCCTATTGAGTTAAACGGTCTGATTCGAGCCGTTCAAAACTCAGTCAGTCCAAATTGATCCGTGACTCAACATAGTAAACCAAGCGGTTCGATCACGTGAACAGGTTCAGGTCTTGGTGGTACAACCTGTCCGGCGTCCTAGTGGGAATCCCAGGCTTGTGGGGGCTTACAGAGGTCCCGTAATGAAGGTCCTAGTCCGACGGAAGGAGTATCCGGTGGAGAGTCTCAACCATTACAAGGAATAGAGGCTTAGCAATCATCGGAAACCAAGTATAGCGGTCAGTCCATCCTACCGGAGTAGAATGACTGTTAAACAAACCTAATAACAATTTCATTTCTCAAGGATCATAATTAATATTAACTTCATCAGAGAAGATGAATCAAGATCAAGTGAAGACAAACTAACAAAAATTCATAATATTTACTTCCAAAATTTCTAGTTTATCATGTGGGTTGCTAAATTATCAATTAACCACTAATCTACTAAGATAAATCATGCTAACATGAAAATAAGTAGTTCTGTATAATTGGGCGGTTCGTTCAGAACCGTCCCCATGCCTTGGCGGTCGCACGACAGGCCGTTAACTCTCTCTCAGGTCCGGAGGCCTGCTGGAGATGGACAGTCTGTAGAGTGCTGCTGGGGAAGAAGAATGGTCTATAGATGGCCGCCTGATTGACAGGGCGGTTAGGGGTGTTGAACCCCGTGCATAACCATGTCTGAAGGAATTTTGATGATGAACTAAATACCATGTGACTGCCCTCCATGTAAACCATTTGCACATGTTGTTGTGGATTTGAAATGAACTAAGCAAACTCTATTTTGAATGAATGGACTAGTGTATGTCACGGCCAACTGATTTGATGAAGTTGACTGACAAGTAATTTGATATGCTTACAGGAGCTAGTGAAAAAGAATAGTCTCCGACTGAACTAGGTGAAACTCTTCTAACTCTTCCCTATTTGATTCACTTAACGGTTGTGAAGCAGGATCTTAAGTGTGAAATTAAGTGAATACTGAGAGATAGAATTCAATGTTTTGAAATTGAGTGATATGGAAGACTAACTTCCATTATGCAATATGACAGGTGTGCCGAACAAGCATTGAATATAAAGACCAATTGGAAACCTTCCAATTGGATCTTCACATGCATGTGGACCGACACAAGGATCTCAAGTGTGAATTGAAGGGTAAGTTGCTTTGGTTGAATGGTAGGAGGAGGTTAATTGTGAGAAATGGATGGACATCTCTCAAGGTGATTCCCTAACTATCTCTAGTTGGTATATCCATGATTTGGGGTACTTTATACCCATTTCTCTCTTGCATGCATTCATATTCATTGTTTCATCCTTTTTGAATTACCCATATGCATGTTTTATTTAGTTTGCATTTTGTCAGGAAAAGTGTCGACCCCATGGGTCGACACTTTATACATGGGTCTGGTTTTCCTAGCCGGCCCTCTTATGTCTTCAAATGTGGGGATAAAAAGTCGACCCCAAGGGTCGACCTTTTTATCACCAGGTTCTGTCTGGGTTCATTTTTCAGAACCCTGGACATAAGTGTCGACCCACAAGGTCGACACTTATTCCGGGTCAATCTGCCGTGGCTTGTTTCTATGCCACAGGTAGAAAGTGTCGACCCCAAGGGTTGACACTTTCCTCGCTGGGTTCTGTTCGAGCCTTGTTCTATTTTGCCCGATCGTGAGTGTCGACCCCTAAGGTCGACACTTTCCGGCGATCGGGCTAATCACCGGTTCTCGCGGCGGCGGGTGCCCTAGCTCGATCTATTCTTTTTGTGCCCCCTTGTGATTGGCCCTTGGAGGATAATGTCCTCCACGTGTCCCCTCCATCCCAAGTGGTATATATGTTATATGATAGGGTTTCCTAACAACAAGAATGAGAATGCATCGAATGAGAAATTCATTTTTGGGGTTTTGCAGGGAATGAGGCCGGAGCAGTGATGAAGCTTCTACACAGGTCGTGCTAAGCTCGAATCAAGGCTGAAGAAGATCGTCTTCCACTTCCTAGAAGCCGTCTTGTTGAGGAAGAAGGCTAAATGAACCTGCTGAAGCATCAACCTTCATCTTCCTTCCAAAGTCTAGTCCGCCTCAGTTATTAAAGAAGCCAAGGGCATCGTCCTCCAGCCAGGAGTTCTCTCAACTCGTCCTTTTTTTTACTTGCTGTAGTTTAGTGCTTAGTTGATGTCCAGTGAGATTGCTTTGAAGATTTGTCGCTATTGAGCTTGCATATGTACATCTGTGTCCATCTCTTAAACTGAAGAAAACTGTGTGTGTGTTCGGAGAGGTGTCTCCGAGTGTGGATTGACTGTTAGGGTGCGTTCCCCGTCTTGGTGTGTGTGTGTGTGGTGCTAAGCACCGTGTTGAGGGTTCGCCCTCGAGTGTGTGTGGTTTGCTTCCATCGAGCAGCATGTGGTGTATTGGGGTTCGTCCCCGTGTGCTACCTCTTGTAGTGTTTTAGTGAAGCCTCACCGAGGTGGTGAGGGGTGGATGTAGGGTACCCGTCGTGGTCCCGAACCACCTAAAAATCTTTGTGCGTGTGTGATTTGTTGTGTGATTGTTCCTTATCCTCTACCACCATTCACCGGATGGATTATGAACTGCGTTGCATATCGATGCTAAATTTGTCAATGTATACGGCTAGTTCAAATTGCTAAATCTCGGTGTGTGATCTTGTCACCTGCATGTTTGATAAGGTTTGATTGAGAAGCCTTTCAAGTTATTTTAATTGGTCTAAATTTTTACAGAGAGATCTATTCACCCCCTTCTAGATCCGTGCCATTACACTGTGGGACCCAACAATTGGTATCAGAGCCCGGCTCTGTTATATTAGATCAAACGATCTTCAGAGAGATCCTAGTATAGTTTTGAATGATGAATGCTTCTTCAGATATTGCTTCTTTGACTTCTTTACCTGTTTATAATGGTGATGACTTTAATTCATGGCTGGGAAGAATGTGTAGGACCATAAACTCAATTGATCCAAATTTATGGAAATTAGTTAATGATGGTCCTCATAAGTTGCCTCGTGATGAGACCAAGTGGTCCAACCAAGATAGACTAAAGAGTCATGAAAATGCTACAATTCTAAGGTTAATGAAAAATTTTGTCAATGCTAGCAGGTTCACGTTTGTCTCTTCTTGCAGAACCGCCAAAGAACTTATCGACAAATTGATGCAAGCTCAAGAGAAGCAAGGACTAAAGGGATTAATGGCTGATGATATCTATGAAACCTGTGATGAAAGTGCTGAGGAGGTAAGCTCTAAATCAGATGAAGATGAAGTATCTTTCGAAGATTTAGTAGATGCCTATGAAGAACTGTCAGAAAAATATCAAAAGGTGAAACATGAAAACAAAGCACTGAAGAAAAGGTCTAATGAAAATATCCATGATAATTTTCCTTGTGTGAAATGCATTGATCTAAGCTCAAAAATTGAAGAACTGGAAAAAGAAAATGAACTCTTGGCATGTAAAGTCACATTGCTTAAGGAAACCGAAGAAAGTCTGAGGAGCAAGTTAGATTCTCTATCCGATGATGAAAAACTGTTTGAGAAACTACTTGACTCTGAAACAGATACCAAATCACTTCTAGATAATAATGAGAAATTAAAAGGGGAAATGATGCCTTACTTATTCAAGTCTCTTTACTTGAGGGCAGATTGAAGTGCTTCGAAAAATTTGAAACAGAAAATGAACTGCTGAGCTCTGAACTTGAAAAGGTTAAAATGTTGAATATGACCATGTCAGAAAGACTTTTGACTTTTGAAAAGGGCAAGTCAATGATTGGACAAGAAAGTGATGATGTGAGTCTTCTAAAACAAGAAATAGAATCTCACAAAACCATAAACTCCACTCTGAATGAGAAAGTCATTTCTTGTGAAAATGAAATTTTAACTTGTGAGCTTCAAATTGCTTCACTCCAGGAAGAAATTGTTGACTTGAATAAGACATTGGGTAAATTTGTAAGTGGGGAGGAGAATTTGAACAAACTTCTAAGAACTAAGGTTAATTTTCAACGGGAAGGTCTAGGATACAATACTAGCAAGAAGGAAGCTTTTAATCTGAAAACCAAGACCTCCCTTATGCATGCTTCCTACTCCTCCAGTACATCAAACATTCCTACCCATGTCAAACAAAAGCCAAACATGCATGCAAAGAAATCTAAAGTGGAACACCAAGCTCCAAAATAAAACAATGCTTCATGTCACTATTGTGGTGAGCTTGGACATCTAATGCATGACTGTAGTTTGATGAAAGAGGATGATTTGAATGCTTGTAGGATGCATGACAGTAAATTTCAAGTTCATCAGAAAAAGAAGGTTGAATGTTTTCATTGTGAGAAAATAGGTCATACTATGAAATTTTGTTGGTTGTTAAATGTTGAACCTAAATTTCATACTCAAAATAATAGACCCCCCAGACAAGCTCAAAAGCCCAATGCCTACGTCCAATCAAAGAAATTGAATCAACGCGTGTATTGTCATTACTGTGGTCATGTGGGACATCTTATGGATGATTGTTCTATATTGCACCTTGACGATCTGAATGCAAGGAAAATGTGGAAAGCTGTCAGTCGTGGTGCAGCTAACCATCAGGGACCCAAGATGGCTTGGGTTCCCAAAACCTCAAAATGACAATCTTGTTTTGCAGGGATGCCTTGTGATGGAAGAAGCTTCAATAGAATAAAATTCCTCCAAGGCAAGAAATTTGATGAGCTATTGTGGTAATACATTCCACTTTTACTTCCAAGTTTGAATAACAATCTTTAGCAATTGTTCATAGAGTTTGTTAGCTTTCACTCATGTTTTCTTGTGTGAATAACTATAATTTTGTAGTTGTTCACAGAGTTGTCTATAGCTACACTCGTCTCTTTTTGTGGATAATAGTTGAGCTTTACACATAGAGCACACACACTTTATATCTTATACATATTACATCTATTTGAACACTTGTGAATATAAATAAAAATCAGTCATCTGTCACGTTGATGTACAGACTTGCATAAACCTCATATTCGTGTGCATGAATGCCATGATTCACCGGTATATAAAATGGTGTCAGTGGAAAGGTAGATTAAGTCCACCTGGAAGCTTTCATCATGCGTGAGTGTGGTCTTCGGACCTACGTACTTCGCCACGTACCGGCAATCAACTTGCTTGAATACATCATTTTGACATGCTTGAATGTATATAATTTACATCCGTTTCTTTTTGAACTCCTCTACGACCAAGCAACCTTGTTAAATAAACTTGCATTGATTCAGGCATGAATGGCTCATGACACATCTTAACAAGGTCTTTTTGGTTTTTCAACCGTGCATACACTTAGGGGGAGACAAAACCTTGAAAAGGCTAATTCATGTTCTACTATCTGTGCAATCACTCACTTCATATGGAACCTTGATACAACTGACTGCATTCAATAAGGATCCATGTTATTCCACTAAACACTTTTAAGGATTCTTAAACCCCTACATTAAAGTCAACAGACTCGTGAGGAAAAAGCTGTCAGTCCCTCCAAAAATTGAATAAGTGTGATTTGACATCGAGTACATCGGGAATCCCCCCTGAAATAAAGGAGGAAACTTGCATCAGAAAGTGTCTTATCCACATTATCATAAATGACGATACCCAATAACCGGGAATTGCCCCTGAAACAAAGGGCATGCCTCGTGTCAAAAGGCTAGTCATGTTGCTATTTAAAATAAATACAAAATTGTATGGGACTGTGCGAAGCTACCAAAAGCTGAGCATTTTGTATTGAAATGTAGGGAGGAGAGATTCTTGTTAGTGTTACTTAGAACACATGGTCATCCATATTGCTTTGAAAGTCATTATTCATTGTTCACATGTTGAATCTGAGCTTGATTGTTTGAATGTATTTCCTGAATTAGTTGATCATCAATGGTCAAGCAGTACGTCTAATTGTAAGCACAACCATGTTAATATGGTTCATGGACATGTTTGCTCAAATCTATTGCATTCTTCCTATACCCGTCCCTGAGGGACCTTCTGCTTGATTTTATACCTATGTATGCTTGTTTGTATGCATGCATGCTTAAATTGCATAATAATAACTCAATTGTTGAACCCCCACAATTGTTGTACATAACTCTCTTTGAATCTGCAATCGCACTCATATTCCCTGAACTTCCTCTAAAATGGATTTTGTTGAAGAGAAAACCATGTCGGTTTGATTGTTGAATTGAGTCGGTTAGAAACACTCCCATGTGACCAACTGAAAACTGTGATGGGTAAAAGGAATACAAATTCTAATTGAAATTTTTTTGTGCGTTGAGTCACGACTCTGACATTGTGTCAATTCCTCAGATTTTATCTCATAATTCATTGACCACGAGTTCTAATGCACAGGGTTATTAGATGGCACTTGGTGACCATAAAATGTTTTAATCTTCAGTTCCGTGAAGTGCTCAGAAGGAAGGAGATAAGGTTAGCAATCCTGGCTTTACTACTATTCATGAGGATGAAGCGTGCTCAACTGAAATTTGGTCTATTCTGTGCAACATTTCAGTTTCAATGATTTGTGTTGGTTATTAGAAATGAAAGGTTGCATGTTTAATTGATTTGATCATCCAAGTGTGGGTGTTTGATTTCTCGTGTCCAAAATCTACTTCTCTCAGTTGAGCAACCCACATTTTGCCCATTTTGTGTTTATCATTTAGTGGATATCATGTTTGGTTAAATTGGCCTTCAATTCACTGCATTTCTCTTGATTTTTCATAGTGCAGAAAAAGTGTCGACCCCCAAGGTCGACACTCTTATCGCGTGTCCTTCTGTTTCTCGCCAGACAGAAACGTCTCCAAAATGTGTCGACCCACGAGGTCGACACTTTTGTTTCGGAACCCGATTCGTGAACCAGACCACAGGGTTCACTCTTCACACCGGTTGCTCTCCTGGTTCGAACCCAAGTTCACTTGGGTCTCTCTTCTGGTCGAACCCCATCGAACCAAAACCCCCTTTCTCTTCTCCTTAAACCCTTTCATCACCCATCCTCTCCTGCCATATCGTTCCATCCGCACACCCCACGGTCGATCCCCCACTTCCCAAGCCTCCGCGGCTCTTCCTCTCCACTACTCCTCCAACCCTAGTTTCTCTCCGTCCACCCCATCTCTTCCAAGAGCATCCTCCAGCGAGCGGTGGCATTCGCCCCTCCTTCTTCCTCTTGAAGCTATCGCGGCGCCCTCCTTGAAGCACAGCCGGTTGAAGAAGGAGCTGCTTATGGTGTGAACTCAAGCTGTTCAGAGGTAGCCTTCCAGCTGCTCGAGGATCTCACTGCTGCGTTTACATCCTCCATCTGCTATTCAAGCTGCACATATGGCACCCAAGAAGAGGTCGGTCCTAGAAAGGGAGGAAGCCCGCATCCTAAAAGAGGTACGGCGCAAGGACAAGGAAGCCCAGGTTGAAAGAAGGAAAAGAGCCTCTGAGATGAAAATGCTGGCTGAAAGGAAAGTATTGCGCCCTCGTGCGGTTTATTTCAGGAGCATTGAAAAGAATCTGCCAAGGTTAGTCGAGCTCTTAAGGAAGCAGCCAAATTTGATTTTCTTTTATGTCAGATCACCAGAGAGTTTATCATTCCCTAGTTCATCAATTCTATGCAAATATGGTTGTCAAAAATGATGAACTGTACACTGAGGTCAATGGGCATTCTGTTCCTTTAACTCCTCAGTTGATAGGAAAAGCCCTAAATCTGCCTTGGGATAGTGGGATGTTATATGGAGAAGCCATTTATTCTGAAGAACTTGCATATGAACTCATGACAGATAAAGTAGCAACACCAGGGTGTGTACCCAAGCTCAATGCACATGAATTCCCATCCCTTCAGAGAATTTTGCATCACATGATGACCACTATTCTATTGCCAAGATCAGGGTCTAGGGAACAAGTGACCGACATGCACAAATTCCTATTTGTTCAATTCATGAGTGGAGAACCCGTCAACTTTCCAGTGGTGATAATGGAGTACATAACCAGCTGCAGGAAGTCCAAGAACCGAAATTTACCTTATGGAGCTGCTTTAACACCAATATTTCAGTCCTTGCATATTGACTTGAGTCAGCAGGTCAGTCATCCAGTTAAGGATGGCGACATCTATACTATCCCATCCATCTGCACCAACATGGGATATGAATTGAAAAATGGTGTTCTTGTTCGCACACTTCCATCAAGGAAAGGCAAGGCCCCAGTAGCAGAATCTGACCAAAGTGAAGGTGAAGATCATGAAGAACCCATCAGTAGACATGCTACAACCAGGATGTCACAGGCTACATCCTCAGCAGATACATCAATGAACACCAAATTTGATGAACTAGCTGATGAAGTGTGCAATGTTAAAGAATCTGTGGATGCACTCACAAGGGAAGTCAAGGAACTGAAGCTTCACCATGATACTTATCTTCAGAAGTTCGCTGCCATGGCCAACTCCATTGATTCCCTTCATACTGCTATTGACATTCAAAACTCCAAGCTTGACGATCTCTCTGATTTTCTCCGGTGTCCACGCACACCTCCTGCCTCTCCTTGAGGCTTTGATCTCTAGCACCATACTTCTATTGCCCAAGCTAATTAATTTTCCCCCCTCTATCACTCCTTTTTGTTGATGACAAAGGGGGAGATGAAATGTGCTATATGTGTGTGGATGTTATGTGGTTGTGTCTTGTATGTGGACATTTTGTCGTTTATGTTTATGTTTTAGTTATGGTTATGTGTCTGTGGACACCGAAAATTGCACATCCAAAATGTCATGCTCAGCCCAGCATCAACAACGGCGCCGAGTGAAGAAACCCCCGGGGAAATCAAGCACAAAAGGCCCCACAGCCCGTGGGCCTCGAAGAAAATCAAATGGGCCACAACTCATGCTCACAATGGGCTCAAAATTGCCCATTTAGCCCTTCAGCGGCACGCCCAGTTGAGGCCTCAGCGGCACGCCCTGGCAGAACCCTCCAGCGGCACGCTCCCTTCAACGGCACACCCTGCCACGGCCCTCGCCGGCACACCCCTATGGGGGTTCACCGGCACACCCCCAAGGGGTTCACCGGCACACCCCCAAGGGGGTTTCAACGGCACACCCCCATGGGGGGGTCTTCAACGGCACACCCCCCCATGGGGGGGTCTTCAGCGGCACGGCCCCTTGGGGCCTCAGCGGCACGCCCTCAGTAGGCCTCAGCGGCACGCCCTCAGCAGCTTCAGCGGCACGCCCTCAGCAGGCTTCAGCGGCACGGCCCTTTGGGGCTTCAGCGGCACGGCCCTTTGGGGTCTTCAGCGGCACGCCCTTCAGGCCGTTCAGCGGCACGCCCATCCGGGGCTCCAGCGGTACGCCCTTTTGGCACTACAGCGGCACGCTTGTTCAGCCCTTCAACGGCACAGCGTGAGTCACTTTCAACGGCCGACGTGAAGCCCATGCCCTACGCCTCCTTGGCGCGCAGTGGAGCCGTCCGAAGTGGCAGCTGGTCGTTGGGCCACGTAGCCTACCCCACTGACAGCCAGGACGGGCGAGGTCAAACTCCATCATCACAAGGTCACTTCCCGCCTCCGGTTGCTCGGACTATAAAGAGGCCTCCTCCTTCGAGAACGAGGAAGGAGAGGACAGAGAAAAAAAAATAGACAAGAGAAGAGAGGCAGACGGACGCACACACGCAGAAGAAAAGAGAAGAAGAGAGAAGAAGAAGAAGAGGCTCCCTCCCTGCCGGGAGCTTCCTCCGAGGACGACCACCACCACGGGAAGGGAGCAAGAGTAAGGGAGAGAGGGTTCGATGTAACGGGGAAAGAGTTAGGGGCGGCTGGCCTCCATCCTGCCCTCCGTTCCTCCTCTTCCGTTTATGTCTTCTTTTCTTTTGTGGGGCCTTTTCCCTTTTCTTGGCCATGGCATCATCTTTGGCACTCTTTTTTGCTATGATATGTATGTAGGGCCATGCCCTCTTGATTCGCATGAATGAAAACCACCCTCTCCGGGCTCCTCCATGATTTTTTGGTTGGTAATTTGTGCTAGTCTTCACGGCCTTTGATGGGCTGTTCGTTTTCCCTCCGTCTCCACATTTCTTCAGCATTTTTGGGGTCCCCCTGTGGGTATGATCTCTTGCCCACGACCCTTGGCCTCATAGGCTTTCCACCCTCTGCCAGGGCCATCCCTGAGTGCCCACCCGCTTGAGGAGGAAGAGGGCCCCTTGCTCTCTCTCCGATCGACCAGCTGCCAATAGGCCACCCTCCCCCCATGCCTTGAAGCCCTCTCCTCTTCCTTCCTTGGAACAACCTGTAAGACCCTCTCCAGCCTATACACTTAGCAGTTTAAATCCCCCAGCGATGCCTCTTCCTGGCCCTTCGCCGGCACACCCGTTTGGTCCCTCAGCGGCACGCCCATGGGGGTTGTCCAGCGGTACACCTCCTCATTTATCCTTGGCCGGTACACCCCCAAGTGCCCTCAGCGGCGCACCCCATCTGCCCTTCAGCGGCACACCCCCAAGTGCCCTCAGCGGCACACCCCATCTGCCCTCAGCGGCACACCCCACCAGCCTTCAACGGTACACCTGCTGGCCAAGCCCGAGCCCGTTGTTTTCCTTCGTGCTTTCCGAGATTCTCTAAAGGTGTTGCTCCCCCGGGGGCCCACCTCCAGTTGTCGGGTTCCGCCACATCATGTGGGCGCGTCCCCTGTATCTTCCTTTCGCCCCGGGTCAAGGGGAGATGCTGCCGAATTTTCGTGAGAAACTAATAAACAATTAAAGAGGCAAAAGGAAGCAATAAACGAATAAGAACGATCAACAATGAAGCCTTCCAACTTATCAAATCACTGCCGACGTCACGATGAGAATTGGACCGAGCTAACTAACCACCCGGCAGCCCGAGCATCCGACCCACAAGGAAAGAGATCGAACCGAACAAAGAGAACAAAACAAGGGGGAAGTTTGTATAAAACTGCCAACAAATTGAAACAAGAAGAAAAGAAAAGCCTTAAAACCAGTAATTAAAAACTGGATTAACCTCCATCACATCCCCCTGATTGACCCTCAGTGGCACACACACAGCCTTCAGTGGTACACTCCATGCCCAACCCCCCCAGCGGCACACACACGCCCAGCCTTCAGCGGTACACTCTCTTGAGCCTTCAGCGGTACGCCCCTGCAGCCCTCAGCGGTACGCCCTTTTGCAGCCTTCAGCGGTACACTCTCTTAAGCCCCAGCGGTACACTCCCTTGAGCCTTCAGCGGTACGCCCCTGCAGCCCTCAGCGGTACGCCCTTTTGCAGCCCTCAGCGGTACACCTTGTTTCCCCTTCGCCGGCACACTACATACTTGCATATATACATCACGATAAGGGCATTAATAATGGCAAATAAATTAATAAAAATTACGCTAACTAAAGGACTCCGAATGCGTAATATTAATCACAATAAAAGAGGTGGGAGGGGTAATAAAAAAAATAATAAATAATAAACAAATGATAATGATAAGAATAATCATGAATAAACGAAGAGAAATCACCCCGGACAAAGGCATGGATGAACAATAAGCATCAAATCAGAAATCCCAGAAGATATAACTAAGAAAACCCCAGATAAAAGACATCAAGGCTAACACTGCAGCCCCTACCTCTCCCCGTGACCCGGGACAAAAGGAACAACAACGCCGCCCTTTCAGGTCAAGCCCGAGTCTTGGGAATTACCCCGATATGGCCAGGTCTTGATCTAACCTCGGGCCGACAGCTTAATCGGACCGGATTTGTTTCTCGTTTCGGATACCTTCCGAATCCTCATTGAAATTGCCATATGCTCGGCAGACATTTGAAGGGAGCTACCACGGTTTTCTCGCCGCGTTCCTGTTACGGGCCCGTGTCCGAATATGAAAAGGTCCCCGAGCGGCCTATGCGGCCGGCAATTTATGGCTTTAATAAAACCCTCAGTGTGATCTACCTATATCTCTCTCGCATAATTAGTATTACTCTTTTAGGCCGTGGGGCCCCTAATTTCGGCAATTAATCAAGGGTATTCCCTCGTATGGGGGATGTAAATGACGTCGTGACCTTCATGGCGCGACGGGATTCGGTCCCGACACGAACCACACAATCATCTGACGAAGTCAGATCGAGCGCACCATGGGCTCTTCGGAGCCCGAATAAATTGTCACTTTGTGACTGGCACGCCCACGCACTTAATAGACGAACCACCCGACGCCAGTGAATTTTTTAGTGCGTCCACAACTCTGGCACGCCCGGTGGGACAGATCCACCCTTCATCTCTTTGCCGAAATTAGGGGCCCCGCGGCCCCCTTCTTGTAATACTAATTGTGCTACTTTCTTAAATGCAGAAAAGAGAAAGGCATCATGGAGCCGACAATGGCTGTTGTCTACAGCCCTAAGGTTGTGGAGAACCATGTGCGAGGCGGCTACCTGGCGGTGCCCCTCACTTTCGGGAGCTTCCCTCCCACCGTGGGCTTCCCCAACTTCTTGGGGCTGGCCTTCGTTGACATTCTCGACGCATGATTGCCCGAGGAGCCTCAAACCAACGCTCCCGCTCCGGGAGCCGTCGAAGGTGCCGCCGGCCGAGCTATGGCCGAAGACAATAATAGCGTCCCCACAACGACGCTCAGCTGCAACGTGCACCACGTGCACCACACCGCCGGCCCACCCCACCAGGGGTCGACATCCCACCGGAGAAGGCTCCGGAGAAGCAACACCAGCGCCGGATCAGGGCGTCGCGCCTCCAACTCTGGGAAGTCCATGACAGTTGGGGCCCTCCGAGTCCGCCTAGATGGGCAGAGGTCCCATGTGACACCGGACCGCATCGTCCCAACCGTTCTAGTCCGCAACTCCTTTGAAGGACTGGCGAAGCTGAAGGAGAAGACGATGCCCACAGCCCAGATCGTAGCACCAAAGGGGACGCCGGCTCACAGGTCGGCTAAATTGAAGCAAGTCTGGGTACCTAGGGAGACCCAGCCCACTGTACTCGCCCAGGCAGGGCCCAGCACTTTCCGCCCCAGGAGGGCCTGACGCGATGACAGGGTCGAGGCAGTGACCCCCACTCTCCGACCGGCACCTGTCATTCCGGTGCCGTCCGAGAATGCTCATCGCCGTCGCCGAGGGCGCCGGTACAATGCCGCCCGCCCTGCTCTCACGGCCTACTCTCCTCCTGCCGCTGTCATCGACGCGCAACCCCAGGCCGCTCTCCCTGACCAGGAGTGGGAAGGGATCGAGCAGGCCATGAGGAACTACCTCCGAGGCCCGGGTAGCACCCCTGCTGGCCGCCAGAGACTACTGGGGGCAATGGCCTCCGCCTTCCAGGAAGAAAGGGGGGGACCTGCACCTAGTATGGAGTCGAGGACCCGCCCGGAGGAGCCGCGCCAGTCCCCTGTACGGGAGGAAGCGCCGCCCCGACGGTCGGTCTTCGACAGGCTGACATTCCCAGGGGGACCGTCCCGGAGGGCGTCAAGAAGAAATAAGAGTAAGAGATGGCAGACATTCACCTGCAATATGGCAGGAGTCCATGGTCGGTATGGGGCCTTACCCACCGACCCGGAAGAATTGGCCAGAATAGCCGCCAGGCCGGGACCCCTTACCAGAAGAAGGAGAGCGGCAGGCGGCGCGACACCCACAGGAGCCGAAGGAGCCCTACCTGAGGAACCCCTCACGGCCCTCACGGCCAATGTAGTCACCACCGGCGACACGAGTGGCGGACCCTCGACATCATCCGAGGACGCCCCGGCCGAAGAGACGGGGGGCATGCCCAGTCTCCCCACAGCTGACCCAGCAATGCTGCTCATGATGCAACGATTCCAGCAGGAAATCGAATCACTTAAAAAGCAGTTGAATGAGCGAAACACACCATCCCCAATGTCTTGGCAGATCGAGGTCACACCCGAGGTACCCAGGGATAGGGGGCAGTCTTCCGAGGCAGCTCTTCCAGCAACCCTCGATCCCCTCGGGGGCACGCCCCCGCAGCAAGCACATTGCACAGCGGTGACCCCGCCACAGGCTCCGCTTTCACAAGGGTCCCCCATGGCCCCCCGAGCGACCGTGGTAGCCACCCCGAGCGCGCAGCCCGCTCATTTCTACCCGAGCCCAGTCGACCCAGCGGCAGTCAGCCGGTTGATGCTCGAGCAGATGATAGATATGAAGTTGGCCGAGAGGGGCGATGGGGATCAGACGCCTTTCGACGTCTACCGGGTACCCTACCCGGCTCATTATGCTGCCAGGAAGTTGCCGGCTGGCGTCACCAAGCCGCCGAAGTTTGAAAAGTTCAACGGGCAAGGATCCCCCAGGGAACACATTGCCTACTATGTGAACGTCATGGGAGACCTGGCTGCTGATGAGGCCTACCTCCTGAAGTTCTTCGGCTCAACACTCACCGGACTTGCCTTTGAATGGTACTCCGGCTTGTCACCCGGGTCGGTGGCCGATTGGCCCGACATGCAGAAGAAGTTCAAGGAAAGATTCTACGTGGCCGAGAGAGAAGTTACCATGGCTGAACTCTACGCCACAAGGTAGAAGAATGATGAGTCGGCCCTCGACTACATCAAAAGATGGAGGAACCTTAGTATGAGGTGCAAACGCCCCCCGCATCAGGAGGACGCAGTTCAGATCTGCAAGCAAAACTTAAAGAAAGAAATCCTAGAAAGGATGATCGGCACTGAGGTCAAGACATTTGACCGTCTGAACAATGTGGTAGCGGAGATCGAGGCATTCTTGGCCCGATACTCCTCCACCCCAGCCATGTCAAGCCAGAGGGCCAGGCAGGCGGAAAAGAAGCCGGCTCCCCCGGAGGTGCATGCACTAGACTTCCAGGCTTTTGAAAAGCAGAAGGAGAAAGCCAAGGGAGCGGCCAACCCTCCGCCGCCTAGAACCACAGAGCGGCGGGAAGGCCCCTCGCTAAGGGAGAAGATGAGAAACAAGTTATATTCCTTCTCCCGGGACAAGTCCAAGCTCCTGTTTGAATGGGCAACTAGCTACAATAAAATCACACTGCCCGAGCCGAAAAGGCCTGGCGACTTGAAGAAGAAGGATGACCCGCGCTTCTGCATGTACCATCGGGTGCTCGGGCATACTATTGAAGACTGCTACGTCTTCAAGGACGTTATTGAGTCCTTAATCAGGGACGGGGAGCTGGACATGGGGGAGCATAAAGTAGACCCCCCGCAGCCACACGAGCTGCCCAGCATAACCTCCTCCGTCAATATGATCTCACTATATCAGGAGTTGCCAGAAGAGTGGGCGGAAGCCTGTGCCCGTACCACTTATGAGACCTTTATCATGGCCCCAGCTCAAGACCAAGAAGGGTGGCAGACTATACCCAGAAAAACTAGAAAGGCGCGCGCCTCTCGACCTACCCCAGGAATTCACTCGAGGGTAGCAGCGCCCCTGCCTGCACCGCCCCCGGTAAACCCGGTTTGCCACGACACGGCCCCTCGGCTGGTCATGAGGCGGCCCACTCACAACAAGAAGAGCTCGGCCCCGTTGCGGATGTACAAGAAGACTAGCCCGGCGGTTGAAAGACTCCAGGCTATTATTGACGGGCTTGAAGATTATGAGCAGCCCAAAATCCAGCCCGTCGAATTAAAACAATATGTCCCCTGGGAGGAGTTCGAGTCACTCGAGCTGGCTCCAGGAACAGAAGCTGATGCAGATAAAGAGCCTCCCCTGTGGGGTGAACCTATTCGGGAGCAGCCATCCGCTGCGGCGGGCAAGAAGAAGAAGAAGAGAAGACCCAGGGGCAAGAAGAAGAAGGAGGTCGTCTTCGCCTGCAACACCCTCTCGGCGTTGTTCGACACCGCTCTCTCCCTGGAAGAGAAAGAAGAAGAGCCACCCCATGAACCGGCAGAGGTGAGTCAAGCTGAAACATCCACCTCCCAGCACGCCACCAGGTCAGGGAGGAAGTGGGGGCGCCCTCCTCAGGGCAGCCTCAACATCATGCTCAAGGGGGAACAACCATACCAGATTCTTGACCCTGAGGTCCGAGGCACCGAGATCCCTCCCCCATCAGGTCTCTACCCCGGGGGTACCAAGAGTCAAGGTGCCCCGTCATTCGCCGAGTTCCTGTCAGCTCGAGCAGGAAGGCGGGCGCCCCCCCAGGGGTCCGCTGCGACCAGTAAAGCAAGCATTCCTCAAGCTCTACCAGCTACAGCTCCTGCCCAGCCAGAAGGAGAATTCAACGGCATCCCAAACCTCGCCGAATTCATGCGAGAAACAGAGGAAGCCCAGCAGGCCCCGCCAGCTCAACAGGCCGCAGCAGAGCCCACAAAACAGGCATCCCCTGAGCTGGCACTCCAGCCTCAGGAAGAGGGCAGACGCAGTAAGCCCGAAGAGATGAAATTGCTCAAGGTGCGGGCGGCCGAGCGAATAGTCAGACACCTCAAGAAAATCCCGACCCGGTTCACGGTGTGGGAGATGCTGTCCTTGAACGAAGAAACGCGGCAAGCCATCATCGCCGCACTCCAGACGCCAGCACACCTTGAAGCCTGTTTGGCAGAAACACCACCTGAAGTAGCAGTGGCTTTCACAGAAGATGACATGCTCCTACCGACTTGCAGCCATAACAGGCCCCTCTACATGAAAGGGCAGCTGAACGGCCAGCCTATCAACAGGGTCTTGATCGACCCAGGGGCAGCAGTGAATATACTCCCGTACCGGGTATACCAGAAGCACTACTTTGACGTACACCTGGTCGAAGTTAAAAATGTCAAGATTGCCGGCTTTAACCAGAAATGTGAGGTTCCCATGGGGGTCGCAGAGTTCAACTTGACCTTTGACGACTTCACCTCCAAAGTCCAGTTCCACGTCATCAACTCCAACACGTCCTACAAGGCGTTGCTCGGCCGGCCTTGGCTACACCAAAATAGGGTGGTGCCCTCCACCTTGCATCAATGCATCAAGTACCCCTGCGAGGGAAAGGAAGTCAGAATCTTCGCCGACCTCCACCCGTTCGAGGTGTTCGAGTGTCACCTGTCAGATGCTAATCTATACTTAGAAAAGGCGAAGCAAGCTCCTCAAGTCATCCAAGACAAGGGAAAGAAGAAAATGGAATCGGGAGGCTGGTTTCCTCCGCCGCCCCCAGGCTATGTGGCTCCCCCACATGTACCATTTATTGCACAAGAGGAAGGGGTATTTAGGGCAGCCCCTCTCCCTATCTACCCCACACCGGGGGCACCCTGCCTCGAAGACCTGCTAGAAGATGTCAGGGTCCCGCCAGGGATCGTCAAGCCGATAGCGGAAATTGAATGCCAAGCGGCTGAACAACTGAGAACCTTCGAGGTGCCTAACCCCGAGGGGCCGCCCACTATCTTCTATGTGGCCGGGGAGAAGCCGGTCAGGGAAGACGACGATTGCCGGTTCCCTGACGAGTTGCATGACCCGCACGTCCCCATTACGGGACTTCCCCACATGACTGACCGGGCAGCCAGAATGGTCAGAAAGCAGAAGATTCCTCCCTACCAGCCCTCCAGCCGGAAGGAAATGTTTGAAAGAATGTGGAACCCACCAAACCTGGATCGACGGTTGCTGAAAATCACCAAGCACCCCGGTCTGGGCTTTTCACTAGAAAATTACTACGAGACTGATGTCATATCGGTCTCAACATGGCCCGGCGACGACCCCGCAGAAGCTACAGATTCGCGGGAAGCCTGTCAAGATGCACATCCTGCGCCCCCAGTTCAGGAGGCACAAGACGAGGAGATCTTCCTTTGGAAACCTCCCCGCCGCCGTTGCATAGAGAAGACCCCCTCCTTCTCCGAAGTGTCGACCTCGAAAGGGCACACCGGCGAGACACCTTCGCCCTGGCCGGCCGGCGAAGCGAGGAGCAGCAGCATGGGCCATGCTCCGAATTCCCCTCGATACGACCCCGTCATGTACGCCCTGTACCACAGGCAGCAACGGGAGATCGAGATGCTGAAGAGGCGGCTAGCCGAGTTAACCTCGCTAGTCGCCGACCTGATCCAGGGCTCCCTCCCCCCATGGGGTGGCCGGATGCCTCGGCCCCGAGGCACCAGTCCCAGCACCCCCGCTTTGTCAAGGCGGGAAATGAGAGACATGGCAAGCTCGCTGACCGAGCGGCCGACCAGGCAAGGGCTGACACTCCAAGAGAAGCTACAGAAGCCTTATTCCTTTCCGAGAGAGAAGACCCGGGGCATCTTCGACTGGGCTTGCCACTACGGCAAAGTCTCCCTTCCACGGTCCAAGAGGCCGCAAGACACCCGAAGAAGCGGGGACCCACTATTTTGCCCTTACCACCAGATGCTGGGTCACGCCATTGAAGACTGCTATGTCTTCAAAGACATTGCTCAAAGCCTCATCGACAGGGATGAGCTCAGAATGGGGGACTACGTGGTAGCCCCGCCACGCCCCCACGTGGCGGACAGCCCCAGGGCAGGAGCCTACACTGTGTCCATCCAATGCCAGGCGCTTGAAGATGCGGCTACCCCGGCCCCCGCAGGAGCGGTCTATGATGAATACACAGAAGAGCCCGGGATGGACCTGTGCCCCTCCGAGCCAGCGGACCTCGCTTACCCGGCAGCTACGACCCAGGAGGAGTGCGAGGTGAATGCAGCCTCCATGCCCAGTCATGATGAACAAGAAGAGGGAGATGGCGTCCTTGAGCCCGAGGACAATGAAGACCAGGACTTCGTCGATTTGTCGCCAGCCCCGCCGGAAATTGAAAGTGGCGGCCAGGTCACGGTCGACGAATTGATTGAGGTCAACCTTGGTACAGAAGACGACCCCAGGCCAACCTTCCTTAGTGCTCTTATGCCCCTGCAGGAGCGAGAACAGTACACAAAGTTGCTGAAAGAATTCCGGGATTGCTTTGCCTGAATTACAAAGAAATGCCCGGGCTCAGCGCCGAAGTGACCCAGCACATACTGTCCATCGATCCCAAGGTGGAACCAGTGAAGCAACCTCCCCGGCGCATGAGGCCGGAGCTAACCAGCCAGATCTGCAAAGAGGTCGACAAGCTCATAAATGTCGGCTTCGTGGCGGAAAATCAATACACCACATGGCTGGCCAATATTGTACCGGTGAAAAAGAAGAATGGACAGATCAGGATATGCGTGGACTTCCGCGACCTGAATAAAGCCTGCCCGAAAGATGACTTCCCGGTGCCTATCACCGAAGTGATGATTGATGCAACCACTGGCCACGAGGCCCTGTCCTTCATGGATGGGTCGTCCGGCTATAACCAAATTTGGATAGCCGACCGCGACCGGGTCCACACAGCTTTCCGGTCACCCAAAGGGATATTTCACTACAAGAGGATGCCCTTCGGCCTCAAGAATGCCGGTGCCACATACCAGCGGGCGATGACCAAGATCTTCGACGAGCTGCTGTACGGCAAGGTCGAGTGCTACATTGATGATCTGGTCGTCAAGACGAAGAAAAGAGACGAGCACCTGAGTGACCTCAGGGTCGTCTTCCAAAGGCTCCGGCAGTACGAGCTGAAGATGAATCCCATGAAGTGCGCCTTTGGCGTGTCCAGCGGGAAATTCCTCGGCTTTATTGTCCGGCACAGAGGGATCGAGATCGACCCCCTGAAGATAAAGGCCATCCAGGAGCTGCCTCCTCCGAAGAGTCTGGGAGAGCTGAGGTCCCTGCAGGGGCGTTTAGCTTACATCCGCAGGTTCATCTCCAACCTGTCAGGGCGCTGCCAACCCTTCCACAGACTGATGATGAAGATGCACCCTTCAGCTGGGGTCACGAATGCCAGCACGCGTTCGACCAGCTAAAGGAGTACCTGAAGACCCCGCCTGTCCTGGGGGCACCTGTCAAAGGCAGACCGCTGATTCTATACATAGCGGCCACCGAATATTCACTGGGGGCAATGCTCGCCCAGAACAATGATGAGGGAAAAGAGCATGCTCTCTACTACCTCAGTCGAAGATTGGTGGGTGCAGAGGCTAAGTACACCCCGATTGAGAAGATCTGCCTTGCCTTGGTCTTTGCAGTCAAGAAGATGAGGCACTATATGCTGTCCCATGAAGTCAGCTTGATATCCAGGGCCGACCCCATTAAGCACATCCTTTTCCAGCCCGTCCCAAAGGGGCGCCTTGGCAAGTGGGCCGTGCTACTCATGGAGTTCGACATCACCTACGTGCCGCAGAAGGCCGTTAAGGGACAAGCCGTCGCGGATTTCTTCGCAGCACATCCCGTGCCCGAAGACTCCCCGTTGGCCACTGAGCTACCTGAAGATGAAACACTAGAGGTAGACCAAATACAACAAGCCATCTGGCAGCTTTACTTTGATGGAGCCTCAAGGACAGAAGCGACCCCGTCCGGGCGCGCCAAGGTACGAGCCGGAGCAGGCATCGTCCTCAAGTCGCCAGATGGAGAAGTGATGCACACTTCCTGCTGCATTAGCAAACCCTGCACCAATAATGAAGCAGAGTATGAAGCTCTGATCATCGGCCTCCAGGTCGCCCTCCAAATGGAGATCAAAATGCTCCAAGTGTTCGGCGACTCGCTGCTGGTCGTCAAGCAAGTCCAGGGGCAGTTTGATGTCCGAAAACCTGAGCTGCTCCCGTATCACACTAAAGCAAAAGGGCTCATGGAGCGGTTCTACCTCCTCGAGATAGGCCATGTCGCCAGAGGGGAGAACGCACAAGCCGACGCATTGGCAAAATTGGCAAGCTCACTAGCGGTGCCTCCAGATGGATCTCTCCATATCCAAGTAATAAACCAACGCCAGATGCCCAGCATGATAGAAGAAGAGCCAGAAGAAGAGGACCTACAGGTCGCTACAGCAGAAGCCGTCAGCCTGCCTGACTGGAGAGCCTCCCTGATGCAGTGGTTCAAACACCAGCAATTACCTGACCGAAGAGAAGAAAAGATCAAGCTAGTCAGAACCAAGGACTCCTATGAGCTCCGAAGCGGAATATTATTCCGGATTGTGGCCGATGCCAAACGGAAGCTACTCCTCCGATGCTTGTCCATTGAAGAAGCTTGGAGGGTTATGAAGGAGGTCCATGCCGGCATAGCTGGCGCACACCAGGCGGGGCCGAAGATGAAAATTGAAATCAAGAAACTTGGCTACTATTGGCCTGCAATGTTCAACGACTGTTGCGAGTATGCTAAGTCGTGTCAGAGATGCCAGGAGCATGCCACTATACCCAGGAGGCCTCCCGTGCAGTTGCACCCCACCGCGCCCAGTTGGCCGTTCGCCCAATGGGGAACAGACGTCGTGGGCCCCTTACCCGCATCTTCCACAGGCTGCAAATACATTCTGGCGGCGACCGACTACTTCTCCCGCTGGGCCGAGGCTGTTGCCTTACGGGAGGTCACCGGAGAAATCGTGGCCAGGTTTGTTCTCCGCAATATCGTATTCCGGTTCGGCGTGCCCGACCGAATCGTGTCAGACAATGGCAGCCACTTCCGCAACCAGAAGGTCTACCGACTAGCAGAAAAGTATAAAATTGATTGGAGGACCTCAACTCCTTACAATCCACAAGCTAATGGGCTAGCCGAAGCTTTCAATAAGACACTCTGCACCCTCCTGGCCAAGACTGTCAGCTCTAACAAGAAAGACTGGGAAGAAAAGATGTACGAGGCACTATGGGCATACCGAACCGTCTACAAGACCCCAACGGGCTGCTCGCCCTTCTCTCTCGTATACGGCTCGGAAGCGATCGTCCCCGTCGAACTGGAGATACCGTCCCTCAGGGTCGCCATTCAGCATGGGCTTGTCCCGAAGGGCAGACCAACACCGAGCGAAGGCTCGAAGAACTCTCCAGTCTGGAAGGAAAGCGGCTTCAAGCCCAACAGAATATTCAGGTCTACCAGGCCCGAATTGCGCGCGCCTTTGACAAGCTAGTCAAGGAGCGCGAATTCAAGAAAGGTGACCTTGTCATGGTCAAGGGAAGAAATCTCATGGCGGCTAACCCCAAAGGTAAGCTGAACGAGAACTGGCTCGGGCCCTACGTAGTCCAAAAAGTCTACGAAGGCGGAGCCTATGTAATTGTCAACCACCGCGGGGAGGTTCAATTCCCGCCTCTTAATGGAAGGCACTTGCGACTGTACCACGCTCCGGCGCCCCCATTCAGGTAATAATATTACTCTTCGCCCCATCTTGGGTCGGATGTGCGTAATTAATGTCCAAATGATTTGACCACCAGCCAGGTTTCAAGAAAATATAAAAGAATAATAGGAAGAGAAGAAAGAAAAGAAGAAGCAAAAAAAAGAGAGACAAAAGAGAGAGCAAAAAAAAAGAAGAATAAAAGGAAAAAGAAGGAAGAAGCAAAAAAAGAAAAAAAGAGAGAAAAAAAAGGAAGAGAAGAAGAAAAAAAAGAGAAGAGGAAAAAAAGGGAAGAAAGAAGAAGCCCGAAAAGGGGAACGCCCCCCCCCCCATTTCCAGTCACCGCCCCGCATCAGCGGGGGTACCAAAAATTGATGTAAAAAAAAAAGGAGAGAAACAAACTCTTCTCTCCGTCCTCCCCGGGCGGTGAGTACCCCTTTGGCTCGGACCTCACGTCCGGGTCATTGACTAAACAAACTCTTCTCTCCGTCCTCCCCGGGCGGTGAGTACCCCTTTGGCTCGGACCTCACGTCCGGGTCATTGACTAAACAAACTCTTCTCTCCGTCCTCCCCGGGCAGTCATTGACTAAACAAACTCTTCTCTCCGATCCTCCCCGGGCGGTGAGTACCCCTTTGGATCGGACCTCCCGTCTCAGTCACTGACTGAATAGACCTCGCTGTCCGCCACCTCTGAACGGCGAAAGGGGTCTCTGGCCAAGTACCCCTCACTCGAGACCGGCACGCGCTTCAATATTGCGGCAAAACCAGGGAGTTGCCAGTTCGGTATGGTGGAGTGGTCCCTCGTCCTCCCCCTGGGAAGGCGAGCACTCTCCTGTACCCTGACATGGGTTCCTGCCTGGTCCTCCCAAAGTGAATCCCTGCAAGGACTCATACCTTGCCAATGGGTCTCTACACAAAAAGGGGGGAAAGATACAAGAGCAAGGGAAGAGGAAGAAGAAAACAATATGCAAGGAAGAGAAAGAAGGGTAGGAAAGACAAATGCATATACAAAGAACGCGTGAAATCATAACTGCTTCGCTCTATTCAAAAAAGGATCAAACTACATGTGCTGTGGGGCATACCCCTGTGTTACATTCAAAAAAAGGAGAAAGGAATTAAGGGATGCAACGCTTAGTCGATGTCCCTGAAGATGTCCTCGAGAGGGAGGATCCCAACGTAAGGGAAGTTCGTCATATCGCGCAGTCGGCCCCTCAATTCCTCAAGACGGGCGAGCTCCGCTTCGACGGACACCATTTCGACGTCGGCGACGGCAAGAGCTTCCCTCTCCTCCGCCACCCTCCTTTCCGCCTCGGCAAGGCCAAGTTTAGCCGCAGCGAGGTAGCCCTCCAGCTTCTCGATCCGGTTCTTGAAGGAACGGACGTTACCTTCGCCCTCCTCCAAGGCCTTTCCGTGGCGTTCTCTATTATGGCGTCGGGCCTCCAAGGTCTGCAGGTACTCGTCTGCCTGAGCGTCAAGGGCGGTACGTTCGTCGGGAGCCTGGCTCTCCAGGAACTCGCGGCGCCTGACATACTTCAGCAACAGCAGAACCCGCCGCGACCATTCCTCCAGTGGGCAGCTGAGCACTTGCAACGCCCCAGTCAACTGCGTCACTATGGTATGCACCTCCCGATATGACAGAGGAGGGTCGGCGAGGAGCATGGTCCGCAGAGTGATCAGCATTTGATGGACTGGTGCTTCTGATGACATATGACTGACTGAGGGCACGACCGGGGGAGTGAATTCCACGGTGCTGTCCACTTCTGCCCACAGGTCAGCGTCCACAGCCGCTGAAGAGGAAGGAAGGGCAAGGGTCAGACCGCCTGGGCGGTGTAGCTCAAACAGAGACCCTTGACCAGCCACTGCCTGGGGAGTGGACGAGACCACTGCCGAAGCCTCCGGTACTCCCGTTATTTGGAGCTCCCCTGCCTCCTCTGCCTCCACCTGACTCGCTGCTGCCACTCCAAGGGGCAGGGGTGTGGCTGTCGCTGCTCCGGCTAGAGGAGGGGCTTCAAGTAAGGCTGGGCCCGAAGTAGTCACCCATGAACTTCTCCTTCGCGGCTGGCACCCCTCCAGATGTGCACGGAGCCCCGCGAATATTTGTCTCAGGAACGGGTCCTCCATCTGGGCCGGCAGCTTCGGAAGAGGTGGAAGGGGGACTAATAGATGGGGAACGCTTCCTACCTGCACGAGCGCGGCAAGGGTCTTCACCTCCGGAATAGATGCCGAAATCGGTCCCCCCGCTCGTGGCTGACTGGTAATCGGCCTCCGCTTGGCGATTGCCTTGCGGGAGCGGCTGGGCATCTTCCCGGTCGTCGGCACCACCTGCCCACGTGAAATACGGTTAGCCGCCCGTCGCCGGGAATAATTTACGCAAGGGCGAGGAGTGGGAAGAACCATGAAACCCTGCTTACCTCAGCCCCCGTAAGGACGCGGTCTGCGGGCGCAATCTCTCCTTCCTCCAGAGGCTCGGCCGCCGCTTCGGAAATATTTGAAGCCCCTGCGGCCGACTCTTGCTCAAGAGCCTCGAATAGAAGGGCTAGTTTGCCCGAGCCCACATCGATCCCTACCTGATGGTCGATCGACGCAATTGGGGCACCCTCCTCCACAGCCTCCGGCAAGTCAAGCCCCTGAAACCCGGAATTGACAAGAAAAGGTCATTAGGTAACCAAGAAAGAGAGGAAGGAGCCGGCCCAAGCAAGCCCACACTTACGGCAGTCTTCCCCACAAAGCTCGGGGAACCAGCAAGTAAGGGGGCCCCGAAGACCGGCTCGGGCGGCCCCGATGCCCCGGACACGCCCTCGTCAGGAGCCGCTTCATCGGACGAATAATTGTAGTCTACCTCTTCGCCCGACGATGACCCGACTGCCGCAGGCTCTGTCGACAAAGGGGCCTCCACTTCGAGGCCGATGGCTGGCGTGCCCTCCCTCGGGCTAGACGAGGCCGGTACGCCGGACTTCAGCTTCCTCCTCACATATAGAAGCGTCGTCGGGGGTTGCACGCGGGGTCCGAATACTCCAGCGACGGCCTCTGCTGTGCCTGTCACAAAAAAAAGAAAAGAGTGGATTACCTCAAACCCAGTCGGCTCTCCGAAAACAAAGAAGTCGTTTAGGCTGACAAAACAAATACCCTCTTCGGCCCCTACAGCCCTGGATGACCCACGGGCTTCCTCGACGGGCAGAGCCTCCTCGGGAGTTGCAGCCCTGCCCTCGCCCGGGATTGACATAGGCGCCGGCTCCTTTGCGCCGCCCGCGGAGAAGAAACGCATCGTCGCCATACGCGAGTGCGAGGCCAACCCAGGAGGCAAATCGATCACGGACGACGCAGGCGGCCGATGAACCTCACCAGCTCCGTAGCTCGGCCCGGTCCGGGTAGCCTCAAATTCCTCAAAAGACAGGACAGGGGCCACCGGAGGGGCTACCGTCGGAGCCAGGAATTCCTCAGCCCGCCTCCGCTTTGCCGCTTGTGGCCCGGCCACCTTGGCAGCAGCCAACGCCTCCTTAACAGGCGACTTTGCTATGGCCACGGCTTCACCCGTGTCAGGCGCGGGCACAGGAGCAGGCTCCCTCGCGTGAGGAACAGGTGTGGGCACGGGCTCTTCCACAGGAGCTGAGACACAAAAAACATTCAAGTGTTAGGGATCTGCTCCAAGATGGAAAATAAAAAGGGGGGACTTAAAAGACACGGCGATAGTCGAAGGTACTGACCGGCAGGTTGGCTGGGCTCGGGTCGGGCAACCTCGAATTCCTCAAAAGAGGGGACCCGTGGCGCCGAAGGAACGGCGGTCGGGGCCTTGGCCGCCTCTGTTTTTCTCCGCTTCGTGTCCCTCTGCTTGGCCACCTTTGCGGCGTCCACCGCTTTCTTCACGGGAGATTTTGCCCGGGGCCTCTTCGCTGCCTTGGGCAGAGGAGCCGCAGTCGGGGCTAGTGGCGCGGCTTCAAAATATGCAGGCTTCTGCACAAGCCGAAGGAGATTCCGGTACGTGGCCATTTGCGCGCTATCGGGGTGGTCTGTCAGAAAGGAAAAGAGAAAGAACAGACACGCACTCACGATTAGCATCCAACTGTCCGCAAAGGCCGCAATGATAAGAGACGAAGACAAAGGAAGAAAAAAGAGATCAAGTACCGTGAGGGCCAGTATACAGTCGCAGGGTAATCGGCCAGTAGCTCAGGGATGGCTCTTTATCCCGACGCGCCGCCTCTCGAACGAGCCAGCACACATCCTCGATCTTCTGGCACCGATCCGTAAGACTGGCCAAATCCGCGTGTTTCTTCATGGAAAGGTGGCAGAAGAGGCTGAAGTGGTCTATGCCCCACCCGTCAGCGTAATAGTACGGGATGTGCAGGCGTTTGCCCAGGACGGAGGCCCTCTGGTCTTCAATCGTCAGTCCATTCACCCGGAGAAGGACATATAGCCATGTGGTGTCCTTATAGTTCTCGGGCTTCCTCTCCTCCCGCCTCATGAAAGTGCGGTATGGGCAAAGTGTATCTCTCTCCGGACGCCAGCTCTTGGCGGGAGTCCCCTCTTCCTCTATGGGGAATGGATAATTGATGAGGTCCAGACGGTCGCTCCCTACCCGGCACAGATCCCTCAGCGTCTTCTGATAGCTGTCCTTCGCCACTGGAGGCAGCTCCACTTTCGGCGTCGGCCTCCTATCCCGGGCTTCCCGACGAGCTATCATATATGCCGCCACCTCCTTCTCTTGCCTGTTCTTGAGCCGAAGAAGATGATCTGGCTCAATGTCAAGTACTGGCACCGGTTGCCGGCTAAGGAATCTCCTTTCGGCGCCATCCCAACAATCGGTCTTGTGCAATCGATAGAAAGCCGTCCGGGCATTCCACCACTTTATATAGTCTTCGGTCACTCGGGGCACGCGACCCGGGGCTGGCACCCTGAAGGAGGCAGAGTCCGCCCGGTGGAAGAAGTCCCACCAGCTTCTAGCGTGCTCGGCAACCGCACTTCCCCGGACGTTCCGCGAAGGCAAGCCGAATTGCGCATGATAAGCAGGGATATGCTGGTCATACCCGAAGTTGCGGCCAAATCGGAAGGGGTAATACGGCTCCAGCAGTACGTTGTCTCCCTTCCGGAACACCAACACGCTCGGGCGGATAGCCAGCGCCCAATCCCTCAGCTCGGGCTCCAGCAACGGGCGCACCACGTTTTCCTGGCTGATAGGGTGGACATACCTCTCCACCTGGTCATCCTTGCATTCCCTCTTATTATTCACGAGGGGGCTTGAATGTGCGGCCAGCGTCCAGAAATGAATAGTACCGGCTGCATCCCGGGGAACCGTGGTCAACCGGCCCCGAATATCATACATCCGCATGGAGGTAGAAGCCGGCTCTGCACTCGCGAACTCCAGCATCCTCGGCACCAGCCCCCAATCCTGAAGGACTCGCGGGGCGAACTCCGGAAACAGCGAACAAACCCACGCGTTGAAGAAATGCAGTGGGCACACGTACCGGGCCTGCCTCGGGAACTGGTGCGTGCTGATGTCTCCCAGGGCCTTATAAATCAAACAGAGCGCCGCCGGGCACAGAGAAAGTTTAACACCCCACGCCATCTGGCACGCCGGATAGATGGCATCTGGCCGGATCACTGTCTCGTCCCCGTACGGCATGGCAAATGAACACAGCCAGTACGTCAGATAGGCGGCACAGTGAGTCTGTGGGTCGACCCCCATCGATTGGCCCCGTTCCGACGTCCCCTGGAGGGGATCTTCACATCATGCTTGGGCTTCGCACGTTTCTTGCGAGCAACGGCGGTGCCAACGCAGGGAAAATCTTCATACTGCTTCAGCCCATCATAGAAATATTCCAGCCATACTGCCATACGCACCCGTTTTCTGTCCCCACGGGCGGGCTGCTTCCCTTTGTGCGACAACTGGTACAGCTCCCGGTACGCCTTCATCAGGTACCGGTATGAATACCCCAGAGAATAATAGCCGTCCCCGTTAGTCTCGTCCTTGATCAAGTCCGGGAGGCATACTTCCTCATAAGGCTCCCCGTCAATGGGCAAGCCGCTCAGCTGGCTTAGGCTCCACAAATCAAGTGAAGCCTCCCCCTCAGCCGTGTAGAAGGTATTGGTCTCCGCGCTGAATACCTCTATCATGCCGCAACAGAGACCCTTGGAGATGGGATAACCATACCGGGAGGCGTACACGCTATGGTAGATGCCAACCCGGACCAGCAACGGGGCGTAGTTGAACAGTACATATTCAGTGAACTCCACCGCCCCTTCTCGGAAGCTGTGGGCGTCTTGAAGCTTCAGCTCCCCGAACCAGCCCAGTGATAGTTCGTACTTGAACCTGATGGCCAAACAGTCCAATATGAACGGCTCCTCCCTATAACCCCATTTTAGGGGAGTCAGGAATAAGCCAAATCGGGGCGACTCGCCACGCACCTTCCCCGCAGACATGTCCCACCTTGCTGGTGTGAATTGAGGGGCTCGCACTAATTTGCCTTCAGCCGGCAGCACTCCCTCAATACCCAAGACCGGCTTCCATTCCCGGGCTTCTCCCACCAGATACATCGGAATGCTCCTGGGGACGCTGTACAATAGACTGTCCCGGGCATGCAGGATGGCCCGCTCGATGGCTTTTATAGTGCGAAAGTCTCGCCCCTCTCGGGAGCGCAGGTGCTTCAGGAATCGAACAAGGTGCCTATCCTTCGGGAAGTCTTTCCTGTACTCCCCGGTGGCCCGGTCAAAAGTGAAGCCGCTGTCAACTCTGGTGAGCCGGCCGAAGTCCATGCTCTCCCGGTCGGACCCCGACGACTCAGCCAAGGCAGCTATCTCCCCATGTTCACGGTCCAGGTCTTCCACGTTGAGCCATGTCACTGCCGGCACTGGACCCCGCGGAATGAGGTCGGGCCCGATAGCAGCAGCGGGGGCGGGAGAACCACTTGGAGCAGCCATATCTCTGCAAAGATATGCAAAGAAGAAGGTCAGAACAAATCACAAGCAAAAGGACTGCAAAGAAACTATACTACAAGTCAAATGAACAAAATATTACCAATTTCTGACGAAATTTTGGCAGAGTTTCCCCTAGGCCAGAGGCGTAAGGGAAAACACGGGTGCGCGTCCACAAGGAGTGACGGCCCCAACAAAGCATGGTGGGCCCCGAGAGGCAACACCAAAAGTCCGCCGGTTGAAGGAGTCTTCTTCCCTAAGCTAAGGTCCCCACATACTGCCCGGTGCCCTTCCACGGCACACCCTGGTGCCCCCTTCGCCGGCACAGCCCATTAAGGCTTCCCCGGCACACCCTGCAGTGCCTTCCCCGGCACACCCCACGCAGGAGTTCGCCGGCACGCTCCCGGGCGCTCCGCGGGCCCTCACCGGCACACCCGCGCTTGCCTTCCCCGGCACAGCCCCCTCGAGCTCCCCCAGCACGCTTGTGCCCTTCGTTGCCCGGCACGCCTTGGAGTTGCTCTCCCCGGCACGCTCCGAGCGCCTTCCCCGGTACGCCCCCGGTGCCTGCCCCGACACACTCATGCCCCGTGCTCCCCGGCACACTCCGAAGGCCGCCTTCACCGGCACGCTGTTAGCTGCCCTTCCCCGGCACGCTCGGCGAGAGCTTCCCCGGCACACCTATGGACTCTCCCCCGACGCGCCCTAAAAGGCCCTCGCCGACACGCTCAAACCACCATTCCCCGACGCGCCCTAAAAGGCCCTCGCCGACACGCTCAAACCACCATTCCCCGGCATGCCTCAAAGCCCCCTCGCCGGCACATCCGTGCAAACGCTCTCGACGCGATCGAGGCCTCTCTCCCCGTCCCACTGGTGCAAGCGGCGGTGGCCAACAGCCGGAGAAGAAAATAGAAGAAGGAAGGGGGGAGGGGAAGGAGACGGGAGAGAGGGGGAGAAGATAGGAAGAGAGAAATAGAGAGGGGGCGGGAGGCCCCTCCGTAACCGTCTCCTCACCCCGGCAATGGAGAAGCCGACGACGACGGCGGTGGCGGAGCGGGCGTCCAGCGCCGGAGAAGAAAGAGAAGAAGAACGAAGGAAGGGGGGGGGCCTTCGTCCGCTCGGTCGCCAAGGAGGGAGAAAGAGAGAAGAGGGGGGGGATTCGAAACGGGTGACCGTTCGAACTACCCCCGCCCCCCTATTTATAGAAAAAAAAAAGGAGAGAAAAAGGGAAGAGAAGAAAAGAAAAGAAAAAAAGAAAAGGGGGAAAAAAGGAAGGGAAACAAAAGAGAAAAAAAAGAGAGAGAAAAAAATAAAAGAAATAAAAGGGGGGAGAAAATACAAAAAAAGAAGAAAAAGAAGAAGAAGGAATAAAAAATAGAAGGAGAGACAAAGGGAATAAAAAAGGGAAGAGAAAGGAGGGAAATAAAAGGAGAAAATAAAAGAAGAAATAAAGGGAGGGGAAGCAAAAGAGAATAAATATATGTAATATATTAAATAAATACATATATATATGTATATATATATATACCCATATATGCCTACACTTACATACTCACCCACTCACGTATGCGAAGGAGTAGGCCTGTAGCGCACATCAATAAACGTCCCCGGGGAAAACATTCCATCCCCACAATCCCAGTCGGACGAACGTCCACACTAGCAAAGACGACTCTACCCCTGCGGCTCTATCCTTGTCATAGTGTCACTACCCTACCACCAAAACAAGCCCGTCTCTGGCACGTCACCCCGGGCCTCAGCCACCACCTACGCCATACAATATCGCCATCACAGGCCTTACGCCTGGATTGGCAGAATCTCTACCTTTGCGTTGGCATTAGCCCCTTGCCAACGAATAAGTCCCTTTCTGGCGTAAGGCCCCGTGCCCTAGCCACCCACTCCGCACAATATTGCCATTACGGACCTTACGTCTGAATCGGCATAGATTCTCCCGTTGCGCTGGCATTCTATTCTTGCCAACGAGTGAACCTTACCTTCCGGCGCAAGGCTTCATGCCCTAGCCGACACTTGCATATCACTCACTCAAAAAAAAAGAAAATAAAATAAAATGGGGTTAAAAATAGAGATACCCCGCCGGACTTTCCCCTATGTGGGGACAAGGGTAAAAATGGCAATAACCCGGCTGTGGCGAAAACCCGAAAGGGCGCTACGGGCAAAATTGGGCACCCCGCCACGTGAAAACCCGAAAGGGCGCGTGGGCAAAAGCAAGAGGGGGCCGGTACCGGCGAAAACCCGAAAGGGCGCTTGTATCGGTAATATGATACAAAAAGAAAGAAGAACAAGAAAAGACGAAGATATCAACAAAGCATGTCAGTTCCCGGCATCTCGTCGGCACTGGCAAAGAGACAAAGAGACCAACAAGGCATGTCAGTTCCCGGCATCCTGTCGGCACTGGCGAAGAGACTAAGAGACCAACAAACTGCTTCGGTTCCCGGCACACTGTCGGCACTGACGAAGAGACTAAGAGACAACAAACCAGGTCAGTTCCCGGCGTCCTGTCGGCACTGGCGAAGAGACCAAGGGACTAAGAGACAACAAACCAGGTCAGTTCCCGGCACCCTGTCGGCACTGACGAAGAGACCAAGAGACTAAGAGATCAACAAAACATGCCAGTTCCCGGCATCCTGTCGGCACTGACGAAGAGACCAAGAGACTAAGAGATCAACAAAACATGTCAGTTCCCGACATCCCGTCGGCACTGGCGAAGAGACCAAGAGATCAACAAAGCGTGTCAGTTCCCGGCATCCTGTCGGCACTGACGAAGAGACTAAGAGACAACAAACCAGGTCAGTTCCCGGCGTCCTGTCGGCACTGGCGAAGAGACCAAGGGACTAAGAGACAACAAACCAGGTCAGTTTCCGACGTCCTGTCGGCACTGACGAAGAGACCAAGAGACTAAGAGATCAACAAAACATGCCAGTTCCCGGCGTCCTGTCGGCACTGGCGAAGAGACAAAGAAATCAACAAACCAGGTTAGTTCCCGGCATCCTATCGGCACTGATGAAGAGACAAAGAAGATAAACGGACCAGGTCGGCTCTCGACGCCCCGTCGGCATCGACAAAGAAAGAAAAGACGAGGACACCCACGGGCACCGCCCGGCTCATCCTTCGCCTGCGATACCCATTGGTGGGGGGCATTTGTGGACACCGAAAATTGCACATCTAAAAGTCATGCTCGGCCCAGCATCGACAACGAGTGAAGAAACCCCGGAGAAATCAAGCATAAAAGGGCCCCACAGCCTGTGGGCCTCGAAGAAAATCAAATGGGCCACGGCTCATGCTCACAATGGGCTCAAAATCGCCCGTTTAGCCCTTCAGCGGCACGCCCATTTGAGGCCTCAACGGCACGCACTGCAGGGTCCCCAGCGGCACGCACTGCAGGGTCCCCAGTGGCACGCTCCCCAGGGGGCCTTCAACGGCAGGGTCCCTTCAACGGCACACCCTGCCGCAGCCTTCACCGGTACGGCCCCTTTGGGAGCTCGCCGGCACACCCCTATTGGGGGTTCACCGGCACACCCCCCAGGGGGGGGTTCACCGGCACACCCCCCCCAAGGGGGTTTCAACGGCACACCTCCCCTGGGGGCCTTCAACGGCACGCCTCCCCAGGGGGCCTTCAACGGCACGCCTCCCCTGGGGGCCTTCAGCGGTACACCCCCTGGGGTGGCTTCACCGGTACACCCCTGGGGTGGCTTCACCGGCACACCCCTTTGGGGTCTTCAGCGGCACGCCCACTGGGCTGTTCAGCGGTGCACCCCGCAGGGCCTTCAGCGGTACGCCCCAAAGGGCCTTCAACGGCACGGCCCCGTGGCCCTCCAGCGGTACGCCCATTTGGGCTCCCAGCGGTGCGCCCTTTTGGCTCCCCCACGGCACGCCTTTTTAACCCGCCAACGGCACAGCGGTGAATTTTCTTTCAACGTCAATGCGACGTGAAGCCCATGCCCCATACATCCTTGGCGCGCAGTGGAGCAGTCTGAGGTGGCGGCCGATCCTTGGGCCACGCAAGCCTACCCCACTGACAGCCAGGATGGAGCAGGTGAGCCACCATCATCACAGCCGGCTTCCCGCCTTCGACGGTGGTGCTTGAAGTCACCGACGGCCCAGAGTATAAAAGACGCCCGTTTTCGACAGAAAAGGTAGGGGCGAGAGGCATCCGACCAGAGGAGGAAGAAGAGAGGCAGCCGGACACACACACACAGAAGAAAGGAGGAGAAGAGAGAAGGAAAGAAGGGGTCCTCCCGGCCTGAGCTCCGTCCGACGGCCATCGGGAAGAAACAAGAGTAAGAGAGAGAGAGCTTGTTGTATCGGGGAGAGGGTTGGGAACGGTGGCCTATGTCTTAGGCCCCAATCCTTTCTTCTGTCTTGTATCTCATTCCTCCTCTTGTTCTCCATCTTGGAGTCTTTTCCTTTCACCCATGGCCTCATTTGGGCATTTTCTCTTGTAATATGCATGTAGGGATACGGTGCTTGGCATCCCACGAATAGAAACAATCGCCCTCCTTGGGGCCTTTCATGTTATTTCTATTGGTTTGATCCTCACTTCATAGTGCATGTAGTGTGTTACCCGTTTCCTCCGTTCCTTCGGTTTCTCTTGAGCCACCACATCAACGTGACGCCTCCCCTTCAAAGTCTGGCTTTGGGGGTCCTTTATTCATTTCCAATAACCCTTCCTCCTTTTTTGGGACAATCTGCAAGCCCACACACACTTGGCCCTTTTAATCCTTCAGCGATGCATCCCTTTGACCCCCGAGCGGTACACCCCCAAGTGCCCTCAGCGGCACACCCCATCTGCCCTTAGCGGCACACGCCCAAGTGCCCTCAGCGGCACACCCCACCTGCCCTCAGCGGCACACCCCGTCTGCCCTCAGCGGCACGCCCCTTGAACCTTCAGCGGCACACCCTAGCTGGTTCCAGCGGCACACCCCTAGCTGGCTCCAGCGGTACACTCTTCTGGCCTTCAGCGGTACACCTGCTGGCCAAGCCCGAGCCCGTTATTTCCCTTCGTGTTTTCTGAGGTTCTTTAAAGGTGTTGCTCCCCCGGGGGCCCACTTCCAGTTGTCGGGTTCCGCCACCCCATGTGGGCGCGTTCCCTTTATCTCCCTTACGCCCTAGGTCAAGGGGAGATGCTGCCGAATTTTCTGTGAAGAATTAATAAATAATTAAAAAAGGCAAACGGAAGCAATAAACAAGCAAGACAATTGACGAAGCCTTCCAACCTATCAAATCACTGCCGGCATCACGATGAGAACCGGACCGAGCTAACTAACCACCCGGCAGCCCGAGCATCTGACCCACAAGAAAAGAGACCGAACCGAACAAAGAGAACAAACACGGGAGGAACTTTGTACAAACTACACGAAAGTTAAGAAAAGAAAACCCTTAAAACAAATAGTTGAAAACTGATCGAGCCTCCACCCTCATTGACCTTCAGCGGTACGCCCCATTGACCTTCAGCGGTACGCCCCCTTGGCCTTCAGCGGCACACCCTCATTGACCCTCAGCGGTACGCCCCATTGACCTCCAGCGGTACGCCTGTTTCAGCCCCCAGCGGTACGCCCCTTTGGCCTTCAGCGGTACGCCCTTTTCAGCCCTCAGCGGCACACCCCAAGCCTCCAGCGGTACACCTTGTTTCCTTCGCCGGCACACTACACGCATGCATGTATGTACATCGCTATGAGGGCATTAACAATAGCAAATAAATCAATAAAAATTACGCTAACTAAAGGACTCCGAATGCCCAATATTAATCATGATAAAAGAGGTGGGAGGGGTAATAATAAATAAATAATAACAATAAGAATAATCATGAATAAAAGAAGAGAAATCATCCCGATCAAAGGCACGAACAAACGGTAAACATCGAATCAGAAATCCCAGAAGATATAACTAAGAAAGCCCCAGATAAAAGACGCTAACATCCACACTGCAGCCCTCTCTCTCTCCGGGACCTGGGGCAAAAGAGAATAACGACGCTGCCCTTTCAGGTCAAGCCTGAGTCTCGGGAATTCCCCCGACATGGCCGGGCTTTGATCTAACCTCGGGCCGACACCCTAATCGGACCGGATTTGTTTTCTCGTTCCGGATACCTTCCGAATCTTCATTAAAAAAATTGCCGCATGCTCGGCAGACATTTGAAGGGATCTACCTCGGTTTTCTCATTGTGATTCCGCCGCGGACCTGTGTCCGAATGCGAAAAGGACTACGAGCGGCCGACATGGCCGACAGTTTATGGCCTTAATACAACTTTCAGTGTGACCCATCCCTATCTCTCTCGCATAATTAGTGTTACTCCTTTCGGCTGCGGGGCCTCTAATTTCGGTAATTAATCAAGGGTATTCCCTCGTATGAGGGATGTAAATGACGTCGTGACCTTTATGGCGCGACGGGATTCGGTCCCGACACGAACCCCACAATCGTCTGACGAAGTCAGATCGAGCGCACCATGGGCTCTTCGGAGCCCGAATAAATCGTCACCTTGGTGACTGGCATGCCCACGCACTTAATAAACCAACAAACGCCATAAAATGATTGTTAAACGAAAAGTGCGTCCACATGGTGCATACATCATGTTCCATAAACAAGCAATGCACAAACAATGAAGCAGAATATGAAGCCCTGATAATCGGGTTGCAGATTGCTCTGTCCATGGGAATTCAGATGCTGGAAGCATTCGGAGACTCCATGCTAGTTATAAAACAGCTGGAGGGAGAGTTCGAGGTGCGAAAGCAAGAGCTCCTCCCCTATCACCAGTTGGCAACTCGCCTGATGTCAAGATTTTACTTCATCAGCATCAAGCACATCAATCGAGGCCGAAATGCTCAGGCAGACGCCCTCGCTAAGCTGGCCAGTTCATTGGCGGTCCCGCCAGACACAAGCCTGAATATAACAGTGATCAACCGCCGACAGGTCCCCAGCGTAGCAGAGGTTCTGGCCGACGAACAAGAGATGGAAGTAGCAGTCATCGAAGGGGTTCAGCAGCCCGACTGGCGAGAGCATCTCCTACGCTGGTTTCAACACCAACAACTTCCAAAAGAAAAGGAACAGAGAATGAAGCTCTTGAGGATCATGGATTCTTACGAGATGAGAAGCGGGACCTTGTTCCGAATTATGGCAGATGCCCGAAGGAAAGTCCTACTCCGTTGCTTGTCTTCAGCAGAAGCAGGACAGGTGATGCAGGAAGTCCATGCAGGATCAGCTGGAGCACACCAGGCTGGCCCGAAAATGAAAGTTGAGATAAAAACGTTGGGTTACTATTGGCCCACTATATTTGATGATTGCTGCAAGTTTGCCAAAGCTTGTCAGAAATGTCAAGAACATGCTAATGTGGCAAGGAGACCTCCAGTGCCACTGCATCCCACCCTACCGAGCTGGCCATTTGCTTAATGGGGCACGGACGTGGTAGGGCCGCTGCCAGCATCTTCATCAGGGTGCAAATACATCTTAGCAGCTGCAGACTACTTCTCCAGATGGGCAGAAGCAATAGCACTAAGAGATGTGACGGGAGAGCTAGTTGCAAGATTCTTCCGGCAGAATGTAATATTTCGGTTCGGGATCCCCAGCCGAATCATCTCTGACAATGACAGCCATTTTAGAAATCAGAAGATTTATCGGCTGGCCGACAAATACAAAATTGACTGGAGGACATCTTCCCCCTACAACCCTCAGGCCAAAGGACTCGCAGAAGCCTTTAACAAGACACTGTGCACGTTGCTGGCAAAGACTGTCAAGTCCAATAAAAAAGATTGGGAGGAAAGGATGTACGAAACACTCTGGGCCTATCGTACTATCTACAAGACCCCAACCGGCTGTTCACCTTTCTCCCTTGTCTATGGGTCGGAAGCTGTAGTGCCGATTGAACTTGAAGTTCCTTCATTGCGAGTTGCCATCCAGCACGGACTAGTCAATGGTGAGCAGACCAATGCAGAAAGAAGATTAAAAGAGCTCATTGAGCTCGAAGGAAAACGCCTCCGGGCACAGCAAAACATCCAGCTCTACCAAGCTCGCATGGCCCGTGCTTTTGACAAGCTAGTCAAGGGTCGAGAATTCAAGAAAGGAGACCTGGTAATGGTCAAAAGAAAAGAAGTGATGGCCTCCAACCCCAAAGGGAAGCTGGTCGAAAACTGGGTCGGGCCGTATATTGTCCGCCGAGTATATGAATGGGGTGCCTACGTCCTGGTAGACCACAAAGGAGTCATCCAATTCTCTCCCCTCAACGGAAAACACATTAAGCTATATCATGCAGCGCAGCCGACACACCCCGAGTGATCGGTCGGAACACACTTTCCTCGGTTAAATGGCATTCCGCCCCAACCGAGCTACCTTCTCCTTGGTCTAGAGGCACTTCGCCCTAACCGAGCTACCCTTCTCCTTGGTCTAGTGGCACTCCGCCCTAACCGAGCTACCCTCTCCTTGGTTTAGTGGCACTCCGCCCCAACCGAGCTACTTTTCCTTCGTTAGTGGCATTCCGCCCTAATCGAGCTACTTTTCCTTGGTTAGCAGGCATTCCGCCCTAATCGAGCTACTTTTCCTTGGTTAGCGGCATTCCGCCCTAATCAAGCTACCTCTCCTTGATCAGCGGCATTCCGCCCTAATCAAGCTACCTTTCCTTGGTTAGCGTCATTCCGCCCTAATCGAGCTACTTCTCCTTGATCAGCAGCATTCCGCCCTAATCGAGCTACTTCTCCTTGATCAGCGGCATTCCGCCCTAATCGAGCTACTTCTCCTTGGTTAGCGGCATTCCGCCCTAATCAAGCTACCTTTCCTTGGTTAGCAGCATTCCGCCCTAATCGAGCTACTTCTCCTTGATCAGCGGCATTCCGTCCTATTCGAGCTACTTCTCCTTGATCAGCGGCATTCCGCCCTAATCAAGCTACCTTTCCTTGGTTAGCAGCATTCCGCCCTGATCAAACTACTTTTCATCGATCAATGGCACTCCGCCCTAATCAAGCTACCTCTCCTTGGTTAGCGGCATTTCGCCCTGATCAAGCTACCCTCTCTCGGCTCGCATTCCAAATAAAAAAGAAAAGAAAGAAGGGAAAAGAAAAATGGGGTTAAAAATAGAGATACCCTGCCAGACTTGCTCCCACACCGGGACAAGTGCAAAAATGGTTATAACCCGACTGTGGCGAAAACCTGAAAGGGCGTCGCAGGCAAAATCGGGTATCCCGCCACGTGAAAACTCGAAAGGGCGCGTGGGCAAAAGCAAGAGGGGGCTGGCTTCGGCGAAAATCCGAAAGGGCGCTTGAGTCAGTAAAGTGGTAATTTCCAAATGCCTCTCCTATTCTCCACCCAATAAAACTCCGAAAGGGACAATTATCAAAGTCCCGCCGGAAATCCTTTAACAAACCCTCTTCGACCCTCGTCATCATCGGCGAGATCGATCGATCTCTACCCTCAACTTGGACCTTACGTCCCTGTTGACAACCCCATCCTTGTTTCGGTAGTGACATATGCCGACGAACAAACCCTTTTCGACCCTCGTCATCCTCGACGAGATCGGTCGATCTCTACCCTCAACTTGGGCCTTACGTCCCTGTTGACAAACTCATGCCGACGAATAAACCCTTTTCGACTCTCGCCATCATCGGCGAGATCGTTCGATCTTTATCCCTAACTCGGATCCTACATCCTTGTTAATAGACCATACCCCTTTGCTTCGACATCTAACCAGTGTCGACGAATCGAAACAGGATTCGATCCTTGTCATCATTGACAAGGTCAGTCAATATTTTGCGGTCCAGTTTTCCCGCACCCCGAATCAAAAAAAAAAAGAAAGAAAGAAAGAAAGAAAGAAAAATGGGGTTAAAAATAGAGATACCCCGCCAGACTTGCTCCTATATCAGGTCAAGTGCAAAAATGGCTATAACCCAGCTGTGGCGAAAACCCGAAAGGGCGTCGCAGGCAAAATCGGGTACCCCGCCGCGTGAAAACCCGAAAGGGCGCGCGGGTAAAAGCAAGAGGGGGCTGGCTTCGGCGAAAACCCGAAAGGGCGCTTAGGTCAGTAATGAGAATACAAATGAATAATGAATAGTGATGAACCATCCGCCATCCAAAAGGCCATTTTCGAGGTCGGGGCGAGGGTCTTGATCCGATATCCCACTTATACACGTCCAATGTCTACCCCTTTCGACCCTTGCCACCATCGGCAAGATCGGTCGCTACCTTCCGGTTTTTGTCACCATCGGCAATACCGTCTACCTTTCCGGGTTTTATCACCATCGGCAAGACCGTCTACCTTTTCGACCCTTGTCACCATCGGCAAGATCGGTCGCTACCTTCCGGTTTTTGTCACCATCGGCAAGACCATCTACCTTTTCGACCCTTGTCACCATCGGCAAGATCGGTCGCTACCTTCCGGTTTTTGTCACCATCGGCAAGACCATCTACCTTTTCGACCCTTGTCACCATCGGCAAGATCGGTCGCTACCTTCGGGTTTTTGTCACCATCAGCAAGACCATCTACCTTTTCGACCCTTGTCACCATCGGCAAGATCGGTCGCTACCTTATCCGGTTTTTGTCACCATCGGCAATACCGTCTACCTTTTCGACCCTTGTCACCATCGGCAAGATCGGTCGCTGCCTTCCGATTTTTGTCACCATCGGCAAGACCATCTACCTTTTCGACCCTTGTCACCATCGGCAAGATCGGTCGCTACCTTATCCGGTTTTTGTCACCATCGACAATACCGTCTACCCCTTTCGACCCTTGCCACCATCGGTAAGATCGGTCGCTACCTTCCAGTTTTTGTCACCATCGGCAATACCGTCTACCTTTCCGGTTTTTGTCACCATCGGCAAGACCGTCTACCCCTTTTTCAACCCTTGTTACCATGGGCAAGATCGGTCGCTACCCTTGTCCGATTTTTGTCACCATCGGCAAGACCGTCTACCTTTTCAACCCTTGTCACCATCGGCAAGATCGGTCGCTACCCTTACCCGGTTTTTGTCACCATCGGCAAGACCGTCTACCTTTTCGACCCTTGCCACCATCGGCAAGACCGGTCGCTACCCCTTCCGGTTCTTGTCACCATCGGCAAGACCGTTTACCCCTTTTCGACCCTTGTCACCATCGACAAGATCGGTTGACTACTCTCTAACCTGGGCCCTCCGCCCTCGTTGACCAACAAAACATCATGGCATTAACATTTGACCCGTGTCAAGGGTCATAACACACCTCTCATCACCAGCGGCAAGATTCGTTAGGTGCACCTGCCTGCGCTACCTATGGTCCGCCCTGGCAAGGGCCCTGTTCTAGGATCGCCTGTGTCGCGGTGGAGCGAACACCTCACCCCTTCCCTGGAGGCGTGAGCGCTCTCTTGCGCCATCAGCAAGTATCCCTAGGTTCGGGTGACTATCCGGAATAAAGAAAAGAAAGAAGGAAGAGAAGTCGCGATTGATGGCGACGAAAAGAAATATTTCCATTTAATGAGAATGGGTGGAACACATTTTGTTGCCCGGGGCATCCCCCGGGGGTACATGAGCTCCGAAGACAAAAAGGAGCATTATAAAAAAAAGAAAGAAAGAAAAAAGTAAGGTCACGGCAGAGGGCGCCGGAAGATATCTGCCAAGTCTAAAAGGCCCAGCGAAGGGTATCATGTCAACTCTTGCAAACGGGTCTCGGTGGCTGTCAGCTGAGATAACCTCTCATCTAGCGAGGCAAGTTGTCCTTCATCCAGGTCAGCCTCTTCCGTTGTCTGGACCTCTAGGCGCTCGCCTTCTTGCAGCTCGGCTTCGACCTTAGCAAGTTCTGAGCGCAACTCGTCCATCCGCGCCGTGAGGAGCATCCGACGTTCCGAGATATTGCTGGCAACATTTCTCAGCTGTCCCACGGTCATCCTCAATGAACTGACGGCGGTGCGGCAATCTGCCTTCTCCAGCTTCGCGGCAGTCAGCTGATCAGAAACCTCTCGACTGAGGAACTCCCGCCTGTTGGCGTGTTTTAACAACATCACAACCCGCGGGGTCCAATCATCCATTGGGCAGCCGAATGCTAAAAGCGATCGGGAGAGATGATCTATCAAGCTTCTCAGCTGCAGATAAGTCAGGTCCGAAGAAGCTAACATGGCCCGCTGGAGGTTATCCAGAGACTGCCACACCATGTCTCCAGAAAATTGTAGGCCCAGTGGCGAAGTCTCGGGGAGCTGAAAGTCTACCCTGCTATCTACCTCGGCCCAGATGTCGTCGGCCACCCCGAGGGACGTCGACGGCATAGTCTGTACGACGCCCACACCCAGTCCGACTATTGCGGCTACATCAACTGAAGGAACCTCCATGATGGCAACCTCCTTGCCCGCCCGTTGCGGTGAGGCTACAGCAGCCGTGTCGGCAATGGAAGTCGCTTGCTCTTCCTGAGCAGTCTCACCGGTCGCTGAGGCAGGAGAGCCCTCTATGATCGACAGAGCTTTAATGATATCAGCCCCGCCTTCAATAATTTCCCCTGCCTCTATTTCCGGGGGATCACTCGGCTTCAGCAATGACCCGTCACCGGTAACCAGGGCTTGAGCCCCTGCAACCTCGGGCAGGCCGCCGACCTCGGCAGTCACACCGGGTTCCTCTGAGGCCGCTACAGCAGCATAGGTCCGTGGAAGCCGCAGGGCAATGGGCCGCACAACTGGTGGGAAGGTCGACTGACCCATATCCACTTCTGGAAGGGGTATGCGAATCATTATAGCCGGCGGTACCACCTCAGCCTGCATTCCATATATGTACATCAGCCAGCTGGCTTGAAAATTAAAAGAAGTGCTGCAAGTGGGAATCAGAATACTTCCTACCTCAACCGGCACTATATTTAGGCCTCCCAAAGTGGCCTCTGAAGATTCTGGCCCTTCTCATGTAGCCGGGTATGATGGCCCGTGCTCGGCTCCCAATAGCCTCGGAGGGCTAAACGTTGGCAGGTCGCTCTCATAAGCTGAAGAAGCCCCGACGTCCTCTGCCTCGGTGTCGACCATGAGGAACCCCTCATCATCGCCGGAGCCGCCACCGTAATCAACCTGTTCAGAAGAGGATGACTCTTCTGCTTGTTCTCGAACCTCAAGTACCTGAGCGGGAACTAGGCTGCCAGGGGGGCCCCTCTATCCAGAGACTCCTCAGCGATCTCCGTCTCGGGAGCATCCGTTGGCGGAATATCTAAGGGCTGGTCCCTTGGAAGCCCTTGCTCTCCGATGACGACCCCTGCCGAGGCACCGACCTCAGGGAGCAGTGTGGGTCGAATGTCGACTGGAGTCAAAGGACGATAAACAGTCAGGACTTGACTGAAAACACAACATGCCACTGAGCTCTACGGGCGAGCTGCAAATTACCTTCTGTCTCTCGATGGAGTGTCGGTGAAGGTAAGTCACCCTCAACAGAGGTCAAGGGGGCTTCTTCCCCTCTCTCCTCAGCAGCATCTCCGGATGTCGCCTCCAACCCAACAATGACGGGGATAGTGCCGGCAGCTACTGAAAAGAAAGATGGTCAGCCCAGGCGGCCGAAACAAGCAAATAAGCCAATACAAGAATAAGGAGTCACCTTCGCCCTTAGGCCTTCCCATCCAGGCGGCCTCGAATTCGGAGAATGATGGAACCCGAGGAAGTGGAGCGGCGGACTCCTCTTCAGCAGCCTTCCTCCGACGTGCCCGAGTAGCACGGGACTCTGCCCTCTTGGCTTTCTTAGCCCTACTGACGGCCTCCCTGACCTGGGACCTGGTCCGCTTCCGCGAGTCCCCAGGGGGTAATGGTGTCGTGGTGGGAGCCGGCTCTGGAATATTAAAATATGAAGGCTTCTGCGCCTTAGATATCAACTCCCTACAGTGTCGGGTCGCTTCCATAGAAAGGCGAGCTGCAAAAACACATGAGTAAGAAGATGCACACTGACTATAGAAGAAGCAGCTTCAGGGCTGAAGAAGAAAACAAGCATTACCTGGCAGCCCCGTGTATCGAGGACTGAGTGGCCAGTAAAGCAATACTGGCGCCTTGTCCCGGGAAGCCGTCTCACGGATCAGCCAGCACACATCACCAATTGTTTCACTTTTCTCCGTCAGTTGGGCCAAATCTTCATGGCCACAGGAGGACGAGTGATGATATAAGCTCAAGTGGTCGAATCCCCAGCCGTCGACATACTTGAAGGATATTAGAAGCTGATGGCTCCAAATGGCTTCTAACGGACTGGCAATTGAAAGCCCATGAGAATGAAGCAGGGCGAATATCCAGGGGGTGTTGGTATACAAGTCAGCCCGCCTGTCTTCCCTCCCGATGAAGGTCCGATAGGGATGAAAATGGTCGACTTCTGGGCGCCAGCTCGCCATACTAGGAAGAGGTTCTTCCACCAGAAGGGGGATTGTCTGAAGAGCAATCCGGTCACTGCTAACCCGGCACAGCCCCCAGAGAGTCTTGATATAATCATCCCTCTGGATCTCTGGCATCTTCGGGTCGGCTCGGGACGACTTGCCTTTCGCAGCTTTCCTGGCTTCTACATATGCCATCACCTCAGTGTTGGACCAAGATTTCAGCCTCTTCAAGTAGGCTGGATCAACATCCAGAATGGGCTCCCACTGGGAGTCTAAAAAACGGCGTTCGGCAGCATGCCAGCAGTCCTTCCGGAAGTTCCGATAAAAGCCCGTTCGTGCATTCCACCACTTGATGAAGTCTGGAGTCACTCGGGGCAGACGAGCCGGGGTTGGCACCCTGAATGATACATCCTCTCGGCGATGGAAGTAGTCCCACCATCCACGGGCTTCATCAGTAGCCGTCTGGCCAGCCCGGTGTCTATTCGGCAGATTGAATCGGGCTGAAGAAGAAGGAATTTACTGGTCGTATCCAAAATTCCGGCTGAAACGGAAAGGATAATACGGCTCCAGCCATAGCAAGCCGCTTTTCCTGAAGACTAGAACACTGGGACGAATAGACAACGCCCACTCAACCAGTTCCGGCTCCAAGATGGGCCTTGTGCTCTTCGACCCGGTCAGCTGATGAATAAATTCCTCTGTCTCAAATAATCGGCATTGCCGCATCCAGTTGACAAGAGGGCTAGAGCTGGCAGCCAAGCTCCAGAAATGCAGAACGCCAGGGGAATCTGTTGGAACTGTAGTCAACTTCCCCCGAATGGCGAAAAGCTGATCCGCCAGTGAGGACGGTTCGGCACTGGCAAATTCGATCATCCGCGGCAAAGGACGATCTGACTGCATTGACCGGGGAGCTGCTTCAGAAATAGGGTGCAGACCTAGGCATTAAAAAAGTGGAGGGGACCAACTGTCCGTGAATTTCTGGGGATGCGTGACTTGTGCAAATCCCCCAACATTTTGTATATGAGGCATAAAGCCACAGGGCACAGGGACAGCTTCGTCCCCCAAGCCATCAAACAGGCAGGGTAAATCACCTCCGGCCTGATCACCGTCTCGTCTCCTTGAGGAAGGGCGAATGAACAAAGCCAATATGTCAAGTACGCAGCACAGTGTGTAACTGCGTCAACTCCCGCGGGATTCGGGCCGGCCTGCCGCCCTCTCCCTGAGACAGCAGGATATGTTGCTTGGCGCCGAGCCCTCTTCTTCCGCGCCACCGCTGTCGGAACCACTGTGGGGAAGTCCTCATAGTGCTGCTCCCCACCAAAGAAATATTGAAGCTACGTGCCCATCCGCACGCGTCTCTTCTCACTAGGCTTTCGCGCTTCCCGCGAGTCAAGTGTCAGGCGCAGCAAGGTGCGGTACGCCTTCATCAGATAACGGTAGGCGAAGCCCATGAAGTATTTGCCTTCACCATCCGTCTGGTCCTTCAGCCAGTCTGAGAAGTAAACTTCTTCATACGGCTCTCCATCTATCGGCAGGCCGCTCAGCTGAGAAAGGCTCCATAGATCCAATGAAGTCTTACCTTCTGCAGTGTAGAAAGTATTGTACTATGGGCAGAAGACTTCAATCATCCCGCAACACAGACCTCGGGAGATCGGGTATCTATACCAGGAAGCGTATACGCTCTGATAAACTCTGGCGTGCACCAGGATGGGGGCGTATTGCCGCAACATAAAGTCTGTAAATTCAACCGCTCCCGGTCTGAAGGCGTGAGCATCGGTGGCTTTGAGCTCTCCAAACCACCCCACTGAAACCTAATGTTTGAACCGGACAGCCAAGTAGTCCAAAAGAAAAGGCTCGTCCCGGTATCCCCAATGGAGCGGTGCGAGGAATAGACCATATATGGGCTTCTCCCTGTCAACGCGGCCGGCGGTTTCATTCCAGCGAGCTGGTGTATACTGCGGCGCTCTCGTCAGCATCCCGGCCTCGGGGGATAATTCCTGCACTCCGAGCATGGCCCCCCACTTCCTGGGCTCCCCGGGGATGTACATGGGCATACCATAGGTGACTGACTCAGTCAGGCTGTCCCGCTCCGCCAGTAGCGCTCCTTCAGCTCTGCGGACCTGAATTAAATCACGCTTCCCGCCAAGGTTGAAGCGCTCGAGGAACGCCATCAGGTGCTTATCTTTGGGATGGTCCTGTCTGATGTTGTCCCCTCGGTCATACCTGAAGTGGTTGCCGTCAAGAATCAATAAACGGCCGATGTCTACAGTGTCGGTCTCTGAGTCCGAAGACTCAGCCACCACGGCTACATGTCGAAGCCCCTGATCAAGGGAATGGACATTCCCCCATGTCACGGCGACCCGGGATACGGAGGAAGAAGAGCCGGAGGCTATGTTATCTGCAAAACAGCACCCGGAAAAGAACAAACAAAAGTCAGAGATTAGTGGATCGAAACAATATTTCTGATAAAATTTGACAGCATCTCCTCAGCTCGAGGGTTTGCCAAAAGAAAGCGGAAGCCGTCCATAAAGGGAGCAGCCCCTAAAAGCAGCCACAGCCATTAGGCCTAGGCCAAAGGGGACACCCGAGGGATCTAGCTCCGAGGATAAGTCCTACAAAGAGCCTCCCGGGGCCCGAAGAACGGGTTCAAAACCCAAAGCACAGCAACACTCAGCTCACCCGCTCACAGGCGAGATCGCCCGAGCCCAAGAGCCCCTCGGCGCCGCGGGAAGAGGAGAAAGCGAAATGAAGAGAGAGAAGAGATCTTCACAAATGAACAGATGTGAAAAAAAAAACGAAGAAGAAGGCCATATATAGGGGGCTCCACCCCTGTTAAAACGGCGCGCCCTGGGGCGCGCCGTTTTAATCAATGGGCGCGCCGTGTAGGCCACGCCGTTTTAACCCCCGAAGTCCAGGGCGCGCCGTAAAGGCGGCGTCGTTTTAACCAGCGAAGCAAATGCCGCGCCGTTTTAAGTGATGCCGTCGGGCTTCCTGCCTCGCTGGATTAACGTCCGACGCCAGAATTAAGTGCCGTTCGAGCCTCCATCAACCAAACGAAGCGCATCCGTAGGCCGTGCCGCATTCCTGCCTCACTTGCACCGCCTACGTCTGGGGGGCATTTGTTGGCACTCAAAATATGATCCTTTGGCAACCAAGCCGCAAAGATGAATGATACGGCCCACTGAAGCACAGAAGCCGATAAAGATCAACTTATCAAGAGAACCCCTCAAGCTGACGAAGCTCTGAGCCACCTTGGAGGGAACATCGGGGACTTTACCTCAGGAGAGTCGAAGTGAACCCGCAACCAACCGGCAGCTCGATCAAGCCTGCCCAATGATACGGCATCGACCTCGTCATGCCGCTACCCCACATCCGTCGCCCGACCAAGGATGACGGTCTACCTTATGACTCTCCTAAGGAGGAAGAATATCCTCGGCCATCCGCAACAAGGGGCCGAAGGTTATGTCAGCAGAAGATCCCGATTACCCGGCACGGGTTCGGCTTCTCGCCATAGTGGGCCCGTTAGTGGCCGATTGATCACCGTTCAAGGTGGAATTGTCCAGGATGTAACGTCATCCTGCAAGGAAGCTTCGAGCACGAGTCCGTCTTAGCCAGAAGCATAAATCACAGTGCCGAAGGCTGTATCAGCAGGACACCCGTGTGCTCGGACCAGACACACACGAAGTCTTGATTAAGGCCGTTCGTCCTATCAAGAGCTTCGTCAACACCCTATCAAGGCTTTCCGATGGCCAGGGTGAGAGGAACAGTCAACGGGAGCTTCCGGAATCATCTCCGGGCCCACCGGACTGGATACGCCAAGTAGACAGGTTAAAACGGCGCCGTCGAACCGGCGCGCCAAGAGCAATAGGGGGTGTTCCCGGCGCCATCAACCCGGCGCGCAAAAGCCAAAGGGGGTGTTCCCCGGCGCCATCAACCCGGCGCGCAAAAGCCAAATGGGGCTTCTTCCCGGCGCCGTCAATCTGGCGCGCCTCTTCCTGGGGCGCCGAATTAACCATAAGGCCATATATAGCCTGCCTTCGGCCAGAGAAGCGGGGGGGATCCGAAAAAAAAAAGAGAAAAGAAGAAAGAAGAGAAAAAAAGGAGATAGCCAGAAGAAAATAGAAAGGATCTGAGGTCCGCCAATCAGAGCTTCGGAGGGGAGGGTTTCGAGAGGAGAAGGTTTTCTCCAAGGGTTCTCAGGCCGCCACCGCCGTTCTCTGTTCTGTTCGATCCTCCGGCGTCGGAGAAGAAGAAGAGTCTCTCTCTCTCTCTGTCTATTTAGGTGGGTCTCCGTGTTCCTCCCGGTGGAGCCTCCCCCTATTCTTCCTGGGTTTTCTTCCCTGATACAATGTAAGTGAGTGAGGGGAGGGGCGATGATATGAGCCTGACCTCCCCTCCCTCACCAATATCTCTATTCTTCCTCTCTGTTTGTACCGAGTCCCTTATATTAATGAAAACGGCGGCCGGATGACAACGTCGGCGCCGAAACGATGCTCTGTGCACTTCCTTTCCCTGTTGCTTATATCATGAATGAATGCTGCTTTCCTTTTCATATAGATCTTTTTTTTTTGTTTCCTCTTCTTCCCTGTAGCCGGTGAAGCGGCGTCCGACAATGATGCCGGCGCCGTGGAGGATGAACACAAAGCATTGTGCATTTCTTTGGCCGAATGATCTTGCTCATGTTCCATCTTCCCGACGCTTTATGCCCCGGTATGGCAAGGGCTACATCGATTCCCCTCCCCGGGGGTTTTCTCTTCCGATCGGATGCTAGGAATTTTCACCGTGTAAGGGGGGGGGGTCAATACATGGGTTCCTCCAACCTGTCTGGGCCGCCCTCGTAATACCCTTTCTGTTCTCGACCATGAACAGAGGGAAATAAGGGCGTCCCCACACTCCCGTTATTATTTTCTGAACATTCCTTGACGAATACTTCTTTGATTTGTGAACATGCATATGCATGAACGTATGTATATCTACAGGCATTAGTTTTGGCCTACTGGTTATGCGAATGATCTCACAGCTCCGTTCGACTGTTTCATTAGTGTGGATCAGTAACCCGGGGAGGGGGAACATCCCCCACTGTTCCGTTGTGATAACACTCTGTCCACCTGAGACCGTCCAGCAGTGACGAATCTCCTATGGATTAATGAGTGAATAGTAAACGGGTTTAATCCCGACATCTCAAATCCACAGTCCCTAATGGACTTTGTGGTGGCCGTGAGATGAGTGTGCCCCTCGTAGGCTAGCCCTCGGGGTTTCCTTCTCTAATCGGTCATCCCGACTCGAGTGTTGTGGTGGCTCGGGTCGCGTGACCCTCGTAGGCTAGCCCTCGGGGTTTTCGCTCCCATATCGAGTCGCCTCACTCACTCACTGTTACCCACGGACTCGGTGCCCCTAGCAGGCTAGCCCTCGGGGTCTTCTATCCGTTTGGGTCTGCCGGTCGCCGTTGCGCCACCCGGCTTTTAGGGGTTTACTCCGCCACGTGAGTACTCCCTGCGTCTCCCCGACAATCCTTTGGGATGGGGAGATGCTGCCGAAATTCCAGCTCGAACGAGTCTAAACTCGGAACAATCGCCGCGCTCGAGTCCGGACCTCGCGCGAGCCCGTGATTTGACCTTTGGATGACTCGGGACTGATCCGATGAATAATCAACTCAATAAATTCTCAAAATCCTCCAAAAACATTTTAATAAACCCATGAATAAACTGACGAAGCTCCTGTTTCCATGAAATCGGGTTAACTCGGCGCGTTCATGCGCGATAACGCCTTAAAACGGCGCGCCCTTCCCGGCGCACCCCAGCTCCCCACGCCGTTTTAACAGGGTTTCCCCCCCTTTACCTATGGTTCTGGCGCCGTTTTAAACTTTTTACCTACGTTTCAGGGCGCCGTTTCGAGCGTTTTAGCCCCTTTCTTCGCATGCACTGCACCGGTTTCGTTCCGAATCGTGCCGTCGCGTCATTCTAACCCTTTTCCCACTCATGGGATGATTTCCTATGCTAATCACAGAAGGATGCAAGCTCCTCAACCAAATAAACTAAATAAAATTAGCATGTTCAAGCTTGAATCGATATGTCTCGAATCCTTGCCGTCACTTCTTGGTTCGAGTATTCATGTCACGTTAATGCATGCCCGAATGTGTGCATCTTTGGTATATCAAATAACATTGCCAGAAGGTCAGGTTACGCCTGATTGGAGGCTTTGTTACGCGTGAAGGTGGCCTTCGAGCCTAAGTCCTCCGCCGTGTACCAGGGTCCACCCTAATAAATCGTGTGTAGTCAATCGTATCATTCTGCATGATCACTTGCCTGCTCTGTACCCTTTATTCCGGCTTTGACAGCCCGATATCTCGGCAATTAATCAAAGGTGTTCCCTCCTCGTGGGGGATGTAATTAACGCCATAGCCTTTATGGTATGGCGGACTGCTGGTCCCGACCGAACCTCACATTCGCCCGACATGGGTCAGAATGAGCGCACAATAAAATCGTCACTCATGTGACTGGCACGCCCGCGTCGTCAATCAGTCAGGTGATTACCAGTTAGTCAAATGGTTGATCGATACGCGAACGAAAAGGAAAGGAAAAAACACGCTGAAACAAAAGGGTATTAGGGAAGCGGGCTACAGAACCCAAGGGACATTAGGGGAGTGGGCCATAAGGGCCGAAATTAGGAAGCGGGCTATAGGAGCCGAAGTTATGGGAAGCGCGGTGGGACAGATGGATTAACCCTGACAGTGGGCCCCGGCCGAAGTGGCCCTGCAGAGGGGCGTTGGGTCACTACAAGAAAAAGTGGCTATAGCGACCGACTTAGAGACCGATTAAATCGGTCGCTAGTCGGTCCCAAATAGAGACCAATTCGGCGACCGAAATAATCGGTCGCATATGTGAGACCGTTTTGGCGACCGAATTTAGTTCGGTCTCCAATCGGTCGCTGTTCTTGCGACCGAATTTACTTCGGTCTCCAATCAGTCGCTGATCCCGTTATACTCCCCACTGCGGCCCCCGCCCGCCCGAGCCCCTCTCCGCCCGAGCCCCCCCTCCCGCCCGAGCCCTCCCGCCCGAGCCCCCGCCCGAGCCCCCTCCCCCTGCGGCCCCCTCTCCGCCCTAGCCCCCCCACGCCCCTCCCGCCCGAGCCCCCCTCCGCCGGAGCCCCCCCTCCCCCTGCGGCCTCCCGCCAGAGCCCCCCTCCCCCTGCGGCCTCCCGCCCGAGCCCCCTTCCGCCGGAGCCCCCCCTCCCCCTGCGGCCTCCGCCCCCCTCCGCCGGAGCCCCCCTCCCCCTGCGGCCTCCCGCCCGAGCCCCCCTCCCCCTGCGGCCTCCGCCCCCCTCCGCCGGAGCCCCCCCCTCCCCCTGCGGCCTCCCGCCCGAGCCCCCCTCCCCCTGCGGCCTCCCGCCCGAGCCCCCCTCCGCCGGAGCCCCCCCTCCCCCTGCGGCCTCCCGCCCGAGCCAACCTCCGCCCGAGCCCCCCTCCCCCTGCGGCCTCCCGCCCGAGCCCCCCTCCGCCGGAGCCCCCCCTCCCCCTGCGGTCAAAGCACAGTTCACCTTGGAGGTCGACTCCTCGGACACGATCGACAACGTGAAGGCTAAGATCCAGGGCAAGGAGGGCATTTCCCCGAACCAGCAGCATCTCATCTTCGCCGGGAAGCATCTGGAGGACGGCCGCACCCTCGCCGACTACAACATTAAAGGTTCCACCTGGCACCCTCTCTCTCTCTGATCCCTCTCTCTCTGTGTCACCCCCTCCGGCACCCGAACCAGCAGAATCGACTTCAAAGATTTATGCATAGTCATGCATGGTTATGTACTTAGGTGTGGAATTTTTCTGTGAAAGCTAGCACAATCCACGTGCAGAGGTGATTACATGTCTCCCGACAGTTTACGTGCCAAATTCATAAAACAATAAATCTTTGTTCAAACAACTCAACTCTCTGCAAACTATCAGTGGACTGTAGAAGTTACATATTGATTTTAGCTGAAGAATTCAAAACTTTGACTTAAGGTTTAATTTGCTTTATAGACATTGTCATTTCCACATGCATGCATGGAGACTGCCTATAGCATTCTGAAACTGAAGGGTTTCACTATCTTCTTTTTTTTTTATGTGAAAGCCCTGCCTAGTGGAAAGGTTGAGAGAAGAACTCTACCACCTAACCACCAGTGGGTATTTTATTGAGTAAAAGCAATTGTAAAGATAAATTACATCAAGCGGACACTGGGCATACCCAGTTTATCAAGCCTAACAGCACCTCTAATGAGAGTAGGAAGCTCAGAGGAGGAATAGGATGCATTACATTTCAACTTACAAGCTAAAGAAGCTAAGGAATCAGCCACAGTGTTCCCTTCTCTAAAGATGTGATTAATGGTATCTGCAGGATTAAGGAGGCTCCATATCTCCCTGACATAGGACAATATCGACCAAGGGCAGGTGGCTTTCCTTTTGATAATATTGACAATAGTTTGAGAGTCACATTCAATTATTGCTGCTGTGGAACCAGTGATTTTGATATACTTCATTCCATCTAATAGGGCAGGGGCCTCAGCAATGATGCTATTTGAGAATCCATAGTAGTGGCTGAAAGCTAGGATGACATTTCCAAGGTGATCTCTTATGACCCCACCTCCACCAGATTCACCATTGGCTTTAGATGCTCCATCAGTATTTAGTTTTAAAGAAGGCCAAGGAGGGCAAAACCATTTAATGGCTATAGCTCTAAGCTGCTTTGGTTTAGCAAATTGAATTCCTAGAGCATCCAGAATTCTGATATGTTCCTGATTGGCTTCGGGTAGTGAGGAAATCTGACATATTTCTTTGACTTTGTATCTGATTTTGTGGAGGAGACCCTGGCAGGAAGTTTTGGAGTCATCATATTTGTCTGAATTTCTAGCACACCAAATCTCCCACATACTAACTCCGACAGCAGCTAGACCAAATAGGCCAAACATTGATTTTTTCTGAGTGGAGCATAAATTGTTGAGTATCATTGAGGTAGCTGAATTTTCTTCAATTTGCAACCCCTTAGATCTGAAATATGTCCATATGTAAGAAGCCCAATCACCGAAAATAAATAAGTGGTTATAATTTTCA